>LR738711.1:213583587-213648036 GCA_902687465.1 Secale cereale | reverse complement strand
CCCCACCCCCTAAAAATCGACTGACCCAAAAGTCGATTCAGTCGACTGAAGTGTAGCTAAATCAGAGCAGCATCGCAAGCAAGAGCAAGAGCAAGAGCAAGAGCAGACCAGGCAGGGGACCGAGAGCAAGAGCAGAGCAGCAGTGCGAGTGAGAGCTAAAGCAGCAGCAGCTCCTACTGATGTGGACGTCGCCGCAAAGGGAGCGACGTCGTGGAGGAAGTGATCGGCGACGCCACCATGGATGAAGCTGCGCCGTGTCGGCTCGGGATCGAGCGCCGGCAGCACCGTGAGATCGAATCAAGAAGAAAATGCGGTAATTAATGTATAACCTCTTTGGTGGCGCCAATTAGACCACCAATGATGATGCTCTTCCGGTGGTGCAGGTGAAGACGGCGGTGTGGGAATGGAGGTGGCGCGAAAGACGAGGGGAACGTCGGGGCTGCTCCTTGGAGGTGGAGGATGGGGTGGCTGAACCGGCAGGACGACCAGATCGACGACGGATCCTCATCCGGTATGGTGGATGAGGGACGTCGAGGTGTTGCTATGGACGACATCATCGGGGAAGAGGCTCCCGCTGGGTGGCGGACGGAGGAGGGTGTGGGGCTTCACGGGTTTTGCCGGCCTCGGTGTACGAATGGTGGGCGGATGGGATAAGAGTGGGGAACCATGGCTTAGGGACGCGCTTGTCCGAAATGCGGGGTAAGTTACGAAAATACCCCCACCCATATGAGGTGGTTCTTTCGGTTTAGGGGTATCACGGGAATTTCGCGTGTCGGGATTTCACAGGAGGTGGGAGTTTTCGCGCGCGTTGAAATTTTGGAATAGCAAGGCGCGGGTTGAGATGGAGGGAGTTGTCGGGGCACAACGAGACAAAGATATATATTAAATATTTCGGGCTAACAAGGCGCGGGCTAAAATTTCTGGACAAGCCTAACGTGTACTGTACCAAATCAATTCGCACTACAAATGTCATTCAAAACTTTGAATTCATGTTATGTTCAGTTAAAATATTTCACTACGTGTATAATGCATGCAACCTAGTACTCAAATGAACGTTTTAGTGCATTCCAAACGTATATACTACCGCTTCAATATGAACTAAATTTGAATTTGTTTTTCTATTTGAATAAGATCTACAATAATGATTGTTGTGAAGTCAAAGCATTTGAATTCGTTTCTCTGTTTTAATAAGATCTACAATCGTCATTATTTTCAAGTTAAACCATCATTTGTGTATTATCTTCACAGCACACCACATGATTAGTCGCGAGTTACATATGAACTATGTGTACTATATGAACTCGAACTGAATTTTTTGAATCCACTTTATGTTGATTTCAAATCATAGTACATTTCAAGCTCTATCTAGATCTTCACAAACTAAACCATGTCTCATATGTATAATGTGCTTATCACATTATGTATGGTGCCCCACCCCCTACGCCTACAATTATTTTGATGTGAGTTGCAAACACCACACATTACCACAAATTCAAATAAAATGTGATCATGTTTGATATATAGTATTGTTTAGATTGTTTGATATTTAGTTGTAAGCTGCAAACGCCACACATTATCACCAATTCAAATAAAATGTGAGATAGTTCGATGTATAGTATGGTTTAGATTGTTCGACATTTAGCTGTGAGTTGCAAAAGCCATGCATTATCACATTATGGTATAACATGTGCAAAACCACAACACGTGTATCGCCGCTATATTCATGCATGCATATGTTTAAAACACTATGATCTCCTATTCAAATATATGAATCCAATTTCATATCAAATTATGATCTTTGTTAGTCTCTTACACCCACACAATCCTCTAACCTTTGTAGCTACCACTAACTTTCTTTCGTGCATGCACACGCCCTCCTCGCCCTCCCCCTCACTCAGCATTCTATCAATTGCGCACATTCATTTTGTTTTATTTAGATCGTTCTCCCACAGTCTCCACAACTCCTTTTCGACACACACTGATCGATAAACCTCTCCAGCGATGTCTAACTACAACATACACACGCACCTTCAATCTCCTCCTTTATGTGTCCTTGCCTCGTGTCTCTCATACGGTCCCACACACGTGTAAACTCTCGCCCCTCTTTTCATCGATCTCACAACTACACACTCCTCCCCCTATCTAGCTAGTAGCTGGGCCTCTCGCACCACCTCCTAGCTCCATTCTCTCTGTCTATCCATCTCGTCGGGCCATATTTGCCTCTAAAAAATGGACGTACACCGACCGATCTCCCGCTATACATATAGCTAGCTAGGTCCTTATAACTCGTTTTCCCCACGCGTCGATCGATCTACCTCATTAGTTATGTCTATCCCTTCCTCCGACAAACAACAATTGATCTACCAATCTAGTTAGGGTTGCTTACCAAACACATGGTTCCCCTTCATCATCAGTGGATGTGTCCCGACAGATTTATCACGCACAGGCACACACAGAAACACATCCCCACTCTTATTGATAATGTTGCAGTTCCACCCTTAGTTTGTCTAGTAAGCCTCTCCCACCATCTTCGAGAAGCAACTCCATCACCCATTGTGGCACCCCAGCTCAGAACAACCGGTTTACCCTGCATTGCAAGCCCAGAGACCTTGTCTTCTGGCAACACACAACATCTCGGTACATCAAACAACCGCTTTATTGATACTAGCGGATCAAAGTTTACATTACAATAGGTACCGAAGCCAAGCGGCACATACGGTGCGGCTGAACAATATGTACATTATTTAGTGAACATACAAGGCCTCGGTCATACCACCTACGCGACAGCGGAACGACTTCGTATCGGAACTCCATAGCATAGGGACACCGATGTGGACACGATCTAGACTCGGACGACACTCCTTTCCAGGGAAACTTTCCTGAAATCTGGCATGACACGCTAGGTCAGTACATGGAATGTACTTGCAAGCTTACAGCGAACATAAACATAATGACAAACAATATCATGATAATTATTCAATTATTAAAATGCAACAACATACATAGGTATGAATATAACCAACATGATGTGCTCATGCCTTTGTGAAAACAGTCCCTTGGACTGACTTACCAACGGTGATCCTTCTTAACATACCAACTTGTCTATCTCAAAACGGATCACTTTGTGATCTTTCCGGCGATCACAACCCTGACCAACACTTGGTCTCAAACATCTCGGTGGTCTTTCCACCATCTCTGATAGTGCAAAATTCATAACTTAGTGAACAAAATTATATTAAATGTTGACCCATTGTGTGACCTACTTTCGAGCGTGTATGTGACCGTGGACTCGGCTATTGATAGATTAATTACACTCTGTACAGGTAGTGCACTGTACCCACACCACAGAACCCATGGCCACGCTCTCCCATTCGGGTGGAACAATGGCCATGATACTCTCTCGGCCACTCCGACTCGTTTCCCATCGAAATAGTCCTAGGTGGCCCCGTGCCTACCAAAGGCACAACGACCACTGTCGTGGCCAAACATAAATTGTCCCAAACGGGGACTCGGTACCATAATCTCAACAACGGGCACACAATGTTATGTTTCTTACCAGGCCAGGGTACCGCACGCCCATAACCTTCCCTAGTTGGAGGTACCGACTAGAGGCATGACAACGGACCGAATAAAGGCCTTCCCATAAAGGCAAATGTGGTTGCACTGGGAAAAACTCGATTCAGTGGCACCATGACCCGATCAACACGATATTCAAGTTGAGTTATTAGCAGGTTCAACTTAACAAAATAGCCGGTGTCATAAGATGCCATGCAAATGCAACACAAAATATACATCATCGTAAAGAACTGGGTCAGCTCTACCACACTAAGCATAAGCATCAACAACTTCCAATACTCCTCTGGTTAGGATTTAATCTCCATTAAAACAGAATCTTTTCTACCAAAATTTTATCATATTTCTTATGCGAGAAAATAGTTCCAAAATAATTATGTATATACATAACCATGTTAGTTCTTCATAACCCGAACCTTCTTCTAGTTACATTAACAACTTAATCAACTTCCAACTTTCTGTAAACTAAATATCACAACTAAATCAAGCAGCCAACAGAATAGAAATAATAAAAATGATTTATGTGCATGGATTAAATCATCATTCAAGTTAGAAAAATAACAAATATTGAAATGTCACCATGAAAATGTTGGTGTGGCTTGCCTTAGTGCAACTGAGGTTCACAAGCCTTCTCGTGATCCTTAAGACAAGCTTCCTCTTCTGAAAATATTTAAAAGCACAAAAATAAAACATCAAGAACCCTTCTGAAATTCACCAGAAAATCTACACAGCACAGAAAAAATCTCATTTTTGCTGTGCTGCAAGATTTCTTTACAAAGAACACAGTGCAAAAAGAATCAATTCATTTAAACTTATGGTTAAAAAGTTATTGTTGTTTGAAGTTATCTAGAAAATTATATATATATATATATATATATATATATATATATATATATATATATATATATATATATATATATGGATTTAAATAAAGAAACTGGGGGGTGACATCGAAGGCGTACAGCCTCAGGGAGCCGCCACTCGTACCGCATCACGCGTGTACAGAGTGGCTGACTAGCGGGCCCCGCTAGTCAGGTGAGGGGGAAAGGGAGAGAGGAATAGAGACGCCCGCGGCTTCACTGGAGCGTACGCCGGCGACGAGAGATCCTTGGCCAAAACGAGAGGGAGGGATCTAAAGAGAGGATGTAGGCGCACCTGCCCGTACCCGTAGCGTAACTAGGGGTGGTCGGACGGCGTCGGAAACGACCTCGCAAGCGGAGGCAGAGCGGGGTGGTCACCGGAGATGAGGACGACGACGAGCAGCGGCGACTCCAGAAGCTCCAACTAGGTGGAACATCACCACCAGAGAGTGGCGGGGGCTCTGGAAGGGTTGCCCTGGCCTAAGAGGGGCTGGAGCTACTACGACGACCTGAGGGGATCGCCAGCGAGCTCAAGGTTGGGGACAGCGGCTTGCGGCTTGCCCGGCCGGGCTATGGTTTCCTACACGGTTTCCTACGCGCTTTCAGACCGCGCTCGTGCTTGCTGTGGCGAGCTCCAGCATTGGCGAGCGCCAGGAGGAGTTAATGGGGTTGAGACGAGGATTGTGGCAAGGTTTGGCATGCAACGGTAGGCAGGAAAGCGAGCACCCGCGAAATAGAGTGCTCGGCGGCACTCAGAGCGCGTCGACTAGCAGGCTGGCATGGTGCACACATGTGGTCACCGCGTGAACTCTGCACCCCGGTCGACTTGTGTCCAAAGATCATGGCTGGCGTGTTGTTCGTGGTAGATTTGAATGTTACCATGGTTTGGTTTGGACCTAGACGCAGTAGAAGAGATTTCACCAGCCTGGCAAGGTTCTGGACAGTAACTTTGAGGGTTTACTGAGGTCAACTGGCTGGGAGTTGGGAGCTGAGCTTTGGAGGCTAGCCATAAGTTACTAAGGTGAAGATGCACAAGAAATTTCAGCTACAATGGAGCGAGTAAAATGGTAGTTGTTATAGAAACTACCATTTCTGTCCGGAACAGAAAATATTTTTTGTAGCAAAAATATTCCAAAAAGTAGTGCAATATTTTTGCTCATAAAGGTGTCCTAGGGTTCAAAGAATATCGGTGAATTTTCTCAGATTTTTTTGGGCAAGAAAAGTTGGGGTTGCTTAGGAGCACAATGAGCTAACTAGGGTTTTTGAGGGGAAAAATGAATATTTTTCAATAAAGAAAAATATTCCAATTATTATTTTAGGGTGAACCAGAGAGGAAAAGATGATTTTATATGGAGACGAAGCACTTGGGTGAATGCCAAGGGTACCCATGTGTTTAAGTCCATATGAAAAGATTCAGAAATTCCAAGTTTCAAACTAAATCCAAATGAAACTCAGGCAAATAAAAGAGGGCAAAAATCAGGCTGTCACAAACCTCCCCCACTTAGAATGAATCTCGTCCTCGAGATTTGGTTGCTTGGTAAAACCATTCCGGATAATGTGTCCTTAGGAATTCTTCCCGTTCCCAGGTTGATTCTGACTCGGTGTGGTGCTCCCACTGGACTTTATAAAACTTCCTCACTTTACTGCGTGTGACCCTTTCCATCTAATCCAAAATTTTGAACAACCTCTCTTCATACGTTAAATCCTTTGCCAACTCTATTTTGGTCATGGCAGTCCTTTTCTCAGGCGGCGATATGCATCGCCTCAACTGTAAGACATGAAACACATTGTGCACATCAGACAATTCTGGGGGTACTTCCAACTGATAAGCAGCAGTGCCTACTCGCGAAATGACTAGGAATGGGCCAATAAATCTAGGTGCCAACTTTCTGCGAGTCTGGAATCTCTTGACTCCTTTCATAGGAGTGACTCGGAGGTATACGTGTTCTCCGGGCTCAAAACTGATTTGTCGGTGTTTTGCATCATAATAACTGTTCTGTTGAGATTTGGCCAATTGCAATCTATCTCTGATCTCCTTAACTTGTTTCTTAGCCTCCATCATAAGATTTGTCCCGAAGATAGGCTATCTCTAGTCCGAGACCAATTTAAAGGGGTGCGACACTTACGGCCATACAAAGCCTCGTACGGTGACATCTTTAGACTGGTTTGGAAGCTGTTGTTGTAAGAGAACTCGACATAAGGCACACAATCTTCCCACTTAGATTCTTGGGCCAAGACGCAGGTCGTAGCATATCTTCGAGTATTTGGTTTACCCGCTCTGTCTGTCCATCAGTCCGAGGACGATAAGTGGTACTGTATTTCAGCGCTGTCCCCAAGGCTTGATGGAGACGTGACCAAAAAGCGGAGATAAAGAGTGAACTTCGGTCGGAAGTGATGGTTCGAGGTACTCCATGCAGACTGACTATTCTGGACACATACAACTGTGCAAGTTGACCTGCTCGATATGTGGTCCTTACCGGGATAAAGTGAGCTACCTTGGTTAGGGTGTCCACGATGACCCATATTGCATCATTGCCTCGCTGAATCTTAGGTAGACCTGTGATGAAATCCATGCACACGTCATCCCATTTCCATTGCAAAAATGGCAGTGGTTGGAGGAGTCCGGCTGGCTTCTGATGTTCTGCCTTCACCTTATTGCATATGTCGCAACATGCCACAAAATAGGCAATGTCTTTCTTCATTCCATCCCACCAGAATATTTGCCGAAGGTCTTCATACATTTTTGTACCTCCAAGGTAAATAGAGTATGAGGATTCGTGTGCTTCTGACAGGATTTTCTCTTTTAAGTCCGGTTGATTGGGTACACAAATCCTTCCACGGAATCGGAGAGTACCAAAGTGATCCTTTGAGAAATCAGAGGTACGTCCTGCTACCATATTCTTGGCATGCCTTTGCAGGACAGGGTCGTTTGGCTGGGCCTTGTGGATTTCTTCCTCAAGTGTGAGGGTAACTTCCAAAATATTAGTGATACTAGCATCAACTATGATTAGATTGAGTTGAGCAATCTCCTCTTGAAGTTTAGGGGGCAAGGATTTCAATACGACATTTAGGCTGACCGGCTTTCGACTGAGTGCGTCAGCCACCACGTTGGCTTTACCCGGGTGGTAATTTATTCCAAGATCATAATCCTTAACCAACTCAAGCCATCTTCGCTGGCGGAGATTTAAATCTGGCTGAGTAAATATATACTTGAGACTTTTGTGATCGGTAAAAATTTGGCACCTCTTCCCGATGAGGTAGTGCCTCCATATTTTTAGAGCATGAACCACCGCGGCCAATTCCAGATCACGAGTAGGGTAATTTCCCTCGTGTGGTCGCAGTTGTCGTGATGCATATGCTACTACCTTGCCGTCTTGCATAAGTACGCAACCAAGTCCTTGTCTGGAGGCGTCACAATACACATCAAAACTGCGGTAAATGTCTGGAAGAGTCAATACGGTTGTGGTCGTTAGTCGATCTTTAGCTCCCTGAAAATTTTCTCACAGTCTTCAGTCCATTCAAACTTCTTATCCTTTTTGAGTACCTCTGTCATGGGTTTAGCAATCTTGGAGAACCCTTCAATGAAACGACGGTAATATCCGGCCGGTCCAAGAAAACTCCGGATCTGTGATACTATTGTTGGTGGCAACCAATCGAGCACATCCTTTACTTTGCTTGGGTCTACGGCTATTCCCTTGGTGGATAGCACATGTCCAAGAAATCCAACTTGTTTGAGACAAAACTCACACTTACTGAATTTGGCGTAAAGCTGATGGTCGTGGAGGCGTTGTAGCACTGCTCGGAGGTGTTCTCTGTGATCTCCTTCGCTTTTTGAGTATATAAGTATGTCGTCGATAAAGACTACCACGAACTTATCGAAGAAGTCCATGAATACTTTGTTCATCATGTGCATGAAGAAAGTAGGGGCATTGGTGAGACCAAAGGACATAATTGTATATTCATAAAGACCGTACCGAGTGGTGAATGCGGTCTTAGCAATATCTTCCTTTTTAATCTTGAGCTGATGGTATCATGTCCGTAAATCAATCTTGGAGAATACCTTGTCCCCAGTGAGCTGATCAAACAAGTCATCAATTCTTGGCAGCGGATATTTATTTTTGATGGTGACATCATTCAGCTAACGGTAATCCACACACATGCGGAGGCTGCCATCCTTCTTGCTTACAAAGATAGAAGGTGATCCCCATTGTGAAGAACTGGGATGTATATATCCTTTCTGGAGGATTTCATCGAGCTATTTCTTTAGTTCCACTAATTCTGATGAGGGCATCCGGTAATACTTCTTGTATAACGGTGCGGTTCCGGGTACAAGATCTATTGCAAACTCAAGCTCTCGATCTGGTGGCATGCCTAGCAGTTCTTCTGGAAATACATCAGGAAATTCACTGAGCACGGGAATTAATTCCAATTCAGCCACATCGGTGAAGATTATTCCCTTCTTGGGTATGCTTCTGCGATAATAGAATTTGGTAGTCTGCCCCTTCTGATTGGTCAGAGTGACTTCTCGGCTTGCATAATTTATGCATACTTGATATTGGGTTAACCAATTCATACCCAAAATAACATCCAGCTATACCGAGTATCAAGGAAGTTGGAAAGCTTATTCCGTTGATATTGATTTCCAAATCACGGCAGACAAGATTACTCTTGATTAAAGATCTCGGGGTTTGTACCAGCATATTTTTGCCCAAAAGTTAATAAGGAAATTTGTTTTGGGCAACAAAACTTCGAGAAATAAAAGAGTGGGAAGCCCCAGAGTCAAATAAAATTATGGCAGGTATGCTATTAACAGAAAACATACCAATGACTACTTCGGGGTTTTCTTGGGCTTCATCCGTGAAGAGGTGATGAACGTGCCCGGTGATGTTTTGCTGGTTCGGGTATGACCCCATAAAGTTGACTTTTGGCCTGGATAGGGCATTTGCCTTGCTGTTCTTGGGGCACTGTCTGGCATAATGTTTGTTTTGCCCACAACTGAAACAAGAATTGTTGCGTTGATGCTCCTCGTGCACTGGGTTAGTCATGACATTCTTGACTTGAGTAGTGGTCTTGTTAACATTCTGTTGTCAATAGGGCTTGTATTCTACCTGAGTCTACTGCCAGGTTCGAGCCTTTTGCACTGGTTGCCCTTCCTTCCTTGGTTCAAACTTGCGCTTGTGCTCATTATTAGCAGGCCTGTTGTCTAGCACGAGTTTGTGCTCTTGTTCCGCAATGAAAGCTTTGTTCACTAAGGTTTGGAAGTCTGGAAAATAGAGCATGCTGAGGGTGCACCGGAGTTGCGAGTTTAATCCTCCAAGAAATCTGTCAATCTTTCTTTCTTCAGTGGCCACGTCATAAAGGGAGTAACGGACCAGATGGTTGAATTTTTGCAAATATTCACCCACAAATAGATTTCCTTGGGCGAGTGCAAGAAATTCACGCTGCTTGGTCTTCATAATTCCAGTAGGATAATAATATTTTCGGAACTGATCCTTGAATTTTGACCAGGTGAGTTCTTCATCAGCAGGCCACATGGCTTTTGCATTTTCCCACCATATGACAGCAGTGCCTTCGAGATAGTGAGTTGCATATGGAACTTTATCCTCTTTTGCAGTACGGGCAATCTCAAGCTTCCTTTCAATGGTCCGCAACCAATCGTCGGCATCCAAAGGGTCAATAACCTGGCTGAAACTGGGAGGCTGGGTTCTCTAAAAATCTGATAGCTTGGAGTGGTGACCGTTCTGATTTCCATTCTGTCCAACCATAGTTTGAACACTTCTCAATATCTCAAGCAGATCATTACTTCTCCTTTCCTCAAACATATGCAGAATTTGCTCAGTGGCAGGCGGATTTAGCGGTGGAGGCGGTGGTGGTATGTACGACTCGGGAGAGTGTCCTGCCTGTCGGGCGGAATGACGAACATGAACATCCTCATGAGCGCAGCTACTGTTGCCTCCCCGCGTCATCCTATTATGGACTTTTCCCAAGACAACGCAACCGAGATGAGAAACATCCAAAAGGAATATTGGGGAAAAGCCAGCAACAAATCCCGAGAGAAAACAAAATTACGAAGAAAAGACAATGAATAGAAGAAATACAGTTCCGGCATAATTATACATAGAGTCATACATGAAAGGTAATTAACATGCCTGGTTCCACTACGCTCATACAGGAAACGAAACATTATGACTCGTACAACTACATCCATACATCATCCTGACAACTACAAATACTCTGAAGCTTTACTGCTCTGCTGGTGCTGCGGGGTCCTCTCCCGAAGCGGACTTGGATCCTGAACTGACGAGGTTAACTGAAACCTCTGGGTTAAAGGTAACACGACAGTGCTGCCTCGGAGGCTCTCCTTCCGGGACAGGAGGTGAATCATAGGAGCTATAGGAGTAGTGAGAAGCGAAACCCACTCAGTAGAAGCACTGAGAGGATTTATGGTCGAGGCACCCGAGCTACTCGGAGGAGTAACCAGTGAGATAGGGGAACAGAACTGGCCGGAATGTAAGGGGTAAATCCCATGGATGCGGGAGTAGTGACAGACCTAGTAGTGGCTAAAGCAATACGAGTGCGAGTCAGCTCTCGAGCCAGTTCGTGGATCAGGAGATAGCTAGCAGTAATATAACGGGAAAGATGGCTAGCAACACTATCAGACTCCGGATCAATATCAGGGAAATGAACACGACTGTTGTCGTGCGGAGAAGGATAGTATTGGAAACCTGGGTGATTCTGCATTCGGACCTCGCTATGACGGAGCTTGACAAGGATCTCGAATGGAGCAAATTGGACGGCCTGGGAACCGATAGAAGCGTAACCGCTCCGAGAGGTACGAGTGTAAGTGCTGGAGTCGGAACTATGCGCGGAGTCACCACTACCTGATACTCATACACTGAGCCTGCTAGACGCTCCCGGTACACACGATAGACTGGGTCGTCTCCGAGAGGATACAACCGACGCCACACATTACGAAGGAGGTGCGGTGACGTGTATGGCATCAGCTGCAACTGGCACGGATACGGCACCGGAGCCATCTACACTCACAACCATTAGTATGTTAGCATAAAAATAAAGCAAGTATATGCAAAGCATCAACCAGCTACACATGCTACCGGCACACAACTTAAACTCGTATCTAGAGTTTAGTTAACACGTCATAGTCTAGCATGGCCTACAGTCAGCGCGGCTCTGATACCAAGCGTTGTGGCACCCCGGCTCAGAGCGACCGGTTTACCCTGCATTGCCAGCCCAGAGACCTTGTCTTCTGGCAACACACAACATCTTGGTACAGCAAACAACCGCTTTATAGATACTAGTGGATCAAAGTTTACATTACAACAGGTAGCGAGGCCAAGAGGCACACACGGTGCGGCTGAACAATATGTACATTATTTAATGAACATAAAAGACCTCGGTCATAACATCTACGCGGCAGCGGAACGACTTCTTAGCGGAACTCCATAGCATAGGGACACCGATGTGGACACAATCTAGACTCGGACTGCACTCCTTTCCAGCGAAACTTTCCTGAAATCTGGCATGACACGCCAGGTCAGTACATGGAATGTACTTGCAAGCTTACAGCGAACATAAACATAATGACAAACAATATCATGATAATTATTCAATTATTAAAATGCAACAACATACATAGGTATGAATATAACCAACATGTTGTGCTCATGCCTTTGTGAAAACAGTCCCTCAGACTGACTTACCAACGGTGATCCTTCTTAACATACCAACTTGTCTATCTCAAAACGGATCATCTCGTGATCTTTCCGGCGATCACAACCCTGACCAACACTTGGTCTCAAACATCTCGGTGGTCTTTCCACCATCTCTGATAGTGCAAAATTTATAACTTAGTGAACAAAAATTTATTAAATGTTGACCCATGGTGTGACCTACTTTCGAGCGTGTCCGTGACCGTGGACTCGGTTATCGATATATTAATTACACTCTGCAGAGGTAGTGCACTATACCGACACCACGGAACCCATGGCCTCGCTCTCCCATTCGGGTGGACCAAAGGCGTTCTGACGAAACCCCTCCATTGCCATGACACTCTCTCGACCACTCCGACTCTTTTCCCATCGGAATAGTCCTGGGTGGCCCCGTGCCTACCAAAGGCACAACGACCACCATCGTGGCCAAACATAAACTATCCTGAACGGGGACTCGGTACCATAATCTCAACAACGGGCACAAAAGGTTATGTCTGCTTACCGGGCTAGGGTACCGCACGCCCATAACCTTCCCTAGTTGGAGGTACCGACTAGAAGCATGACAACGAACCGAATAAAGGCCTTCCCATAAAGGCAAATGTGGTTGCACTAGCAAAAACTTGATTCAGTGGCACCATGACCCGGTCAACACGATATTCAAGTTGAGTTATTAGCAGGTTCAACTTTAAAAAGTAACCGGTGTCATAAGATGCCATGCAAATGCAACACAAAATATACATCATCGTAAAGAACTGGGTCAGCTCTACCACACTAAGCATAAGCATCAACAACTTCCAATACTCCTCTGGTTAGGATTTAATCTCCATTAAAACAGAATCTTTTCTAGCAAAATTTTATCATATTTCTTATGCGAGAAAATAACTCCAAAATAATTATGTATATACATAACCATGTTAGTTCATCATAACCCAAACCTTCTTCTAGTTACATTAACAACTTAATCAACTTCCAACTTTCTGTAAACTAAATATCACAACTAAATCAAGCAGCCAACAGAATATAAATAATAAAAATGATTTATGTGCAAGGATTAAATCATCATTCAAGTAGGAAAAATAATAAATATTGAAATGGCACCATGAAAATGTTGATGTGGCTTGCCTTAGTGCAAATGAGGTTCACAAGCCTCCTGGTGATCCTTAAGACAAGCTTCCTCTTCTGAAAAGATTTGAAAGCACAAAAAGAAAACATCAAGAACCCTTCTGAAATTCACCAAAAGATCTACACTGCACAGAAAAATCTTATTTTTGGTGTGCTGCAAGATTTCTTTACAAAGAACGCAATGTAAAAAGAATCAATTCATTTGGACTTATGGTTAAAAAGTTATAACTGTTTGAAGTTCTCTGGAATATATATATATATATATATATATATATATATATATATATATATATATATATATATATATATATATATATATTTGAATATCAATAAACAAACTAAGGGGTGAGGTCGATGGCGTAAAGCCTCAGGGCGCCACCACTCGTACCGCTTCGTGCGTGTATAGAGTGGCTGACTAACGGGCCCCGCTAGTCAGGTGTGGGGGAGAGGGAGAGAGGAACAGAGACGGCGACAGCTTCACCGGAGTGTACGCCGGCGACGAGAGATCCTTGGCCAAAACGATAGGAAGGGATCTAAAGAGGGGATGTAGGCGCACGTGCCTATACCCGTAGCGTAACTAGGGGTCGTCGGACGACGTCGAAAATGACCTCTCAAGCGGAGGCAGAGCGGGGTGGTCGCCGGAGATGAGGATGACGACGAGCAGCGGCGACTCCAGAAGCTCCAACTAGGTGGAATAGCACCACCGGAGAGTGACGGGGGTTCTAGAAGGGTTGCCCTGGCCTAAGAGGGGCTGGAGCTACTACGACGACCCGAGGGGATCGCCAGCGAGCTCAAGGTCGGGGACAGCGGCTTGCCCGGCCGGGCTATGGTTTCCTACGCGGTTGTGGAGTGTGTGGGAGTGGAGTGTGGTGCTCGAGAAGGCTGGGAGGGGTTCCATTTATAGGCGAGCCGAGAGGGGGGATCGGGCTCCGCCGGCGACACCTGGACACTGCGCCCGGCGACGAACGGCGTGAGTGAGAGGAGGAGAAGGCGACGTGGTTCACGCGAGGACTGTGGGTGAACGGAGACAAGCACAGGATCAAGGGGAAGGCGACGAGCACAGTGCGCACTACACTGTTACCTTGGCCGGACCGTGCCCGTGCTCGCTGCGGCGAGTGCCATGAGTAGTTAATGGGGTTGAGATGATGATTGTGGCGAGGTTTGGCATGCTACGGCAGGCGGGGAAGCGAGCACGCGCGAAACAGAGTGCTCGGCGGTACTCAGAGCGCGTCAACTAGCAGGCTGGCATGGTGCACACGCATGGTCACCACGTGAACTCTGCACCCAGGTCGACTTGTGTCCAAAGATCATGTCTGGCGTGTTGTTCGTGGTAGATTTGAATGTTACCATGGTTTGGTTTGGACCCAGATGCAGTAGAAGAGATTTCACCAGCCTGGCAAGGTTTTGGACAGTAACTTTGAGGGTTTACTGAGGTCAACTCGCTAGGAGTTGTGAGCTGAGCTTTGGAGGCTAGCCATAAGTTACTAAGGTGAGGATGCACAAGAAATTTCAGCTACAATGGAGCAAGTAAAATGGTAGTTGTTGTAGAAACTACCATTTCTGTCCAGAACAGAAAATATTTTCTGTAGCAAAAATATTCCAAAAAGTAGTACAATATTTTTGCTCAGAAAGGTGTCCTAGGGTTCAAAGAATATCTATGAACTTTCTCAGATTTTTATGGGCAAGAAAAGTTGGGGTTGCTTTGGAGCACAATGAGCTAACTAGGGTTTTTGAGGGGGAAAATGAATATTTTGAATAAAGAAAAATATTCCAATGATTATTTTAGGGTAAACCAGAGAGGAAAAGATGATTTGAGATGGAGATGAGGCACTTGGGTGAAAGCCAAGGGTACCCAAGTGTTTAAGTCCATATGAAAAGATTTAGAAATTCCAAGTTTCAAACTAAATCCAAATGAAACTCAAGCAAATAAAAGAGGGCAAAAATCAGGTTGTCACACCCATCCAGTACTCTACCCATCTCCCTCCCTCTCTCTCTCCTCTCTCTCTCTTTGTCCCATCCTATTTCCCGTCCTTCAATTATGTATGGATGTCGACCAGTCTCCCTAAAGACATAGTTGGGTCTCTCCTTCGCAACACATATACGAGTCGTTCTACCTCTATAGTTAGGCCTCTGCCTACCCCTCTCCAAACCCCCTCCCACACACACACACCGATACATCGAGCGCTCTAGTCATGTATCCTTGCCACACACAAACTTGACCTGTGCCCTCTGACGTTCCGTTAGCTAGGTCAGTCGCCCTATATGTTTGACTTGCACACACACACAATTTCGATGGCTCTCTTCATCAATCTCGCACCCACCCACTTGATCCGCTCTTCGACTCTATCGATACCTATGACCCCTCCCTCTCTTCTCGTGGATCGCTCGACCCTCTATATATGATATGGATAGGCCTCCATTTCACACACATTGCATGCAAAATTTTATTTGAGATGTCATCGATACATATTCCCACAAATACATTCACGAAATCAACCCCCCCCCCCAAAACAAAAAACACTCACGAATGCACACAAGCCATTTGGTCTAGGTTTGTATCTCTCTCTCTCACACACACACGTAGGTGGGGCACGTGCACGAAGAGAAGAGGTGCACGCACAGCGCACGTACTTCCGTCTCTTTCCCAACCTCGCCCGCGCGGGTACACGGTGGAGCTCATTTCTGTACGAAAAGGAAGCCCACATGGTAACTTGACACGTGTACGGGTTGTCCACTAGATGGAGGGAGGGTCGTCTACCACGGATGAACAAACAAATTGCGACTTGACGCGTTATGTTAAAAAAGAGGTAAACCATGTGGGGCCTACCTTAGAGGCAAGGCTCTATACACTGGAGTACTTTTGAT
This sequence comes from Secale cereale, assembly GCA_902687465.1. Lineage (NCBI taxonomy): Eukaryota > Viridiplantae > Streptophyta > Magnoliopsida > Poales > Poaceae > Secale > Secale cereale. The sequence goes on along the minus strand of LR738711.1, from coordinate 213,631,886 downwards.
GTGTCCCGTCAACTTGCAGAACGAGGAGAAGCTTGCTTAGTACGCTGTATCCCCCGCCCACGGGCGCGGTGGCTCGCAGGATGAGGTGAAGCTTGCTTACTACGCCTTACACCCGCTCCCTCGCCCACGCGCGCAGTGGCTCGCAGGACGAGGAGATAATTTTACTACTCCCTCTGTTTACTCCTCGTCCCTACTACCTTGGTTAGAGAGATTATCATATTGTTTGGAATATATATGTCTTTTAGTAGATTTCGGGGCTTTTTGGTTGTAGGACTAGCATTGCCACACTTTGCCACACATTTTTGTCAAGCTTGCCTAAGGTTAGTTCTTTAAAATGAGAGCCACAAGGGGCTGTTTGGTTCTAGGCCTAGCCATGCCACACTTTGCCATACAATGTTGCCACACTTGCCTAAGGTTAGTTCTTCAAAATGAGGGCCTGTTTGGTTCCCAGCCTAAGGTTGCCACACCTAACCTTAGTCATGCCACAACATCTTAGGCATGTGTTTGGTTCATTGCCACACCTGTGGCTTGCCACACTTTTTTAGTTATATGGTCCACCTGTCATAGGCTCAATTTTTTGCCAAACCTTGCCACACTTGTGGTGGCCATTTTGTTAGCCACACTTTTTGTGGCAGCCACACTTTGCCTAAGGTTAGTTGTGGCAAAGTTAGTGATGAACCAAACAGACCCTGAGAGCCACAAGTTGGCAAGCCTAAGGGAATCTTGCCACACTTTTTGTGTGTACGTGATGTGGGACCCTAGTGTGGCTTGCCTAAGGTGTGGCTTGAACCAAACACCCACCTAAGTTGGTCAAACTTGCCTAACCTTAGGTGTGGCGAACTTAGGCAACCTTAGTCCCAAACCAAACAGCCCCCAAGTTGGCAAGCCTAAGGGAATCTTCCCACACTTTTTGTGTGTATGACATGTGGGGCCTAAGTGTGGCTTGCCTAAGGTGTGGCTTGAACCAAACACTCACCTAAGTTGGTCAAACTTGCCTAACCTTAGGTGTGGCAATCTTTGGCAAAGTTAGTCACAAACCAAACAGCCCCTTCAATATGAACTACTAGTACATACTCCAAACACTGATGTATATAGACGTATTTTAGAGTGCAGATTCACTCATTTTGCTCGGTATGTAGCATAAAGTTGAGACACTTATTTTGGAACGGAGGGGGTACATATTTGCTATGATCTGTCAATCATTGAGATGCAATAGCATGCATGTTAGTCTCCTTTGTATTTGATGAAATGTTGCAACGGGCAACCTTGGACGCAAGATACATGTAATAGAAGCTGGAAGCTTCATAGCATTGTACTATCTCACTGATAAATTACAGTACGTACTATACAAGTACTTCCTCCATTCCTAAATATAAGTCTTTGTAGAGATTTCACCATGAACCACATACGGATGTATATAGATGCATTTTAAGTGTGGATTCATTCATTTTGTTCCGTATGTAGTCCACCTAGTGGAATCTCTACAAAGACTTATATTTAAGAATGGAGGGAGTACTATGTAAAGAGTTAGGAGTCACACGGTGTCTAGAAAATATGGTGATAGTGTGAGGTGGGCCATGTAATCACTGAGCCTGCGTGTTTCCACTGTTCTTGCACTCCTCCGCCGTAAGAATGGAGAAAATTGTAATCTAGTAGTACCTCCTTTCGCCGAAAGAGTGGGACATCCAGCAGTCCTACCACCTCAGTAATAATGACCAATGAGCCATCAAATCACATAGACCCAGCAGTAAGTTGGACGGACGAAGCAACCATCACTCTTGAATCCGCTTCTCCCTTCAACGCATGCGCCGGTGAGAGGTTGCTACCTCTTGAGCTTGCGTTGTATTCCCTCGAAGAGGAAAGGGAGATGCAGCACAGTAGCGTAAGTATTTTCGTCAGTTTTTGAGAACCAATGTATCAATCCAGTAGGAGACCATGTGCCAGTCCCTCGCACCTGCACAAAAAAATAAGAACTTCACAGCCAACGCGATAAGGGGTTGTCAATCCCTTTACGGTCACTTACGATAGTGAGATCTGATAGAGATGATAATTATATTTTTGGTATAAAAGCAGAAAGTAAAGAAAGCAAATAAACAACGGCGACAGAAATTGGCTAGTTGACGGGAAAGTAATATCATAAAGATAGACCCGGGGGCCATAGTTTTCTCTAGTGGCTTCTCCCATGATAGCGATATTCTACGGCGGGTAAACAAATTACTGTCGAGCAATTGATAGAAAAGCGAATAATTATGAGACTATCTAGGCATGATCATTGTATATAGAAATCACGTCCGAGATAAGTAGACCGAAACGATTCTGCATCTATGTCGGGGAAACTGGTCGCCCACGAACACCTATGGGACCGGAGCCCCTTTTTGGTCCGTCAAGGGAGAGGAGGGAGCACGAAGAGCAGATCGAGGGGCACACGCGGGCAATTTGCCAAGGTTCGGGCCGCACGGATGCGTAAAACCCTACTCCTGCCTTGGTTGTATTGAGTTCTTGGCTCGGGAGCAAGAAGATCTATAGTCCTAGCTACACCGAGCGTGGGAGTGATCAGGTTTCTGGAACCGAACCCCCTCTACGTTGTGCATGGGCCTCCTTTTATAGCTCAAAGGGGTCACCGACAGGTGTCAACGTAGACGAGGGTAAAAACGTAAAATCGGTGGTAGTTGTAACAGTGAATGTATAGTGGTATATACCTAACCTTGACGGTGGGGGACAAGGGCATTGAATGCCCGTCGCCGTCACCCCGAAAGCGCCCGTCCGAGCGTCTCCGTTCGCCACGACGGAGTCCTCGTCATCGTGGCTTGCCACCGTGTACCCCAGGCTGCACAGCCATCCGCCACATGCCCTAGGAAGGGCCCCAGGGCGACGCGTGGCCAGGTGAGCTGGAGCGCAGGCACACTGTCACACCCTGCATTTTGTAACATGTTATTTGTAACTTTGAAGCATGAAAAATTGGACCAGCAAAGAAAAAAAAAATTTAGCATCATTTGGCTCTTATTTGGAATTGAGTTTTCTTCATTTGCTTTTTCATGTGCTCATAAAAGTCAACTATGACCTCTTATAGATTTCATCTCCACACCCAAAACTTCTGCCCAATGATCATGCCAAGTGTTATATAACAGTATAGTATTTTCTTACAAAATTAATTTGGCCAAAAAGTATTTTATAAATTTAGTTTTCCAAAAACCCCTGAATTGAGATTTGCACTGCAAGTACTTGATTAAGGGTGAGAAAACTTTTTCAAAAGGTTTATTTGAGACCTAGTAGTCATAGGACTCCCATAAACCACAAAGGTATAATTTTAAAAGTTATTTTCCTATTTTATTTAAAAGCTTTTTCTTAAGGCCAGAAATGGTCTTTAATAGGGAAAAATTATTTAACTGTTTCAAAAATAATTGCCAAAATTCAGAGAGACTCAGAGGACATATATTGTCCATATATAAGAGTCTCAACACTTGGTCATGTTCAAAATAATGGGCTAAACCCTCTAAAACCCTTTCTGGATATTTCAAGCTTTTGAAATATTTACAAAGGATTTTTTCTCCAAAAATTCCAGGGAAATTCTATCATGTCATATATGACATATTTGATGATCTTGCAAAGCCTCATGCATTGGAGATCAAGGAAACCTCCTCAAACCCCTTCATAACCATTCTGTCCATATTTGAAGTTTGAGCAACTTTACATTGCCAAACTTGTCCAAATGCTCTCAAACTTGGTGCACATGCTAGTATGGCCTAATAAGGCACCTAGACCAAATGGCACAAGATTTGGAATAGAGCAACTTGATCAGATCACCTCAAAACCCTTTCTGTTCAAATGCAAATTTGAACAACTTTACATTACCAACTTTTTATCTGGAGCCTCAAACTTTGTGAGCATGATCAATACCCCAAATGATGATGCTACACCAAGTGGTGCATCAAGGGGAGATGATTATCTTGACTCAATCAAGATGAAACTGTTTCTGTTGATTTCTAGGGTTCACCAAAGTTACATTGGCTAGTTTCTTCAAATAAGCCCAAATTTGGTGAAGCACCCTATTTTCTCATGTCTTTCAACCCTGTCAAGTGCCATGTCAATTGGACCTCATTTACTTGATCAAACCATGATCAAACACCTTCTGCAGAAATCTTAAAACCTCTATTTTTACCTCTTTCACTTTTCTCCATGGCCTCAGCTCTTTACCACAGACTCATAGGGTTACTAGCTAACCCCAGTAACTCCCCCAGCACCTCATCTCCATGATTGGGGGGTGAAACCCCAGCTTTACCTTGCAGTGCACCCATCTTTCACCATTTTTACCAGCACTCTCCCTCTCTCTCTACACCCCAGAGCATCCAATGCCTTAGGGCAATTCTTTACTACTCCCTCTACTCACCAGACACTGTTGGGCACGCTGGAACGGACCAAGCCGGCGAGAGCATGCTGATGCCAGCCATACGCGCGCTCCAGAGCGCGTGAACAGTGCAGCTCACACGCTGGCTCGGGCCAATCGTTGATCCCCGACAACCTCGAGCCTCCCCCTCACGCCTCCCAACGTGCCTCGACGTCCGCAGCCCCCACCGGTGCTGTCCCCCTCCTCCTGCGCCCTCCAGTGGCCGTCGCCGCACGCGCACCGGCCGCCCGCTTCGGCCAGTCCTCTGCTCCACAGGCGCGCGCCTCCCTGTTGCTCCCCCGCTCCTCCTCTTGCCTCAGCTGGGCGTAGGACTCGTCCAGCAACTCCCCAGACTCAACCCCGTCGCCTCCCGTGCGCTGTAGCGACGAGCCGGAGCTCGCCGGCGCACTGGACCACGGGTCCTCGTCGGGGCCCTATATAAAGACCTCCCCGAGCTCCTCCAACACCACCACCAGCCTCACAACTCTCCCCTAGTCCCTCCTGCACCCTCAGTTCAACCCCGGAGCGCCCCAGTGCTCGGGATCGACCGGAGCTCCGCCGCGTCGGGCCGCCGGCGATCTCGAGGTACAGGCCTCCCCGGCCCCTCCTTCCGCTCGTTTCTGAACCGCAGCACATCACTGAATCTTTCCCCTCTGTTTCCCCCTCTGTTTGCAGTCGGAAACGGCCGCTGCAACTGACCTCCGACGAGCCTCCGCCGTCGCACCTCGTCACCGGCGAACCAGGGCTCCCCGCCGTGCCGCGCTACCACCACTGCAACCGCAACACGCCGCTGAGTCCGTCCTTGGCCTCTGTTGCCGTCGCCGTGGCCGGAGTCGTCGCCGGTGAGCTCGCCGCCGCCGTGACCACGGGGTTAGAGATGACAGGCCGGCCCCGCCTGTCATCCCCCCACCTCTCTCCCCTCCTTTGTGCCACTGACCCACGGGCCCCGCCCGTCAGGTTTGAAACCTGACGTGCGCGCGCGCTGGCTCCGTGCGGCCAGGCCGAGCTGTCTGGGCCGTGCACTGTGGCCACTTCTGGCCCAGTGCACAGGAACCCTTTTTCTTTTTCTTTTCTGTTAATGTTTCAAACATTTATGCAGAAAAGAATATTGATCCAAATTAAATATTTCCAACTCCTAAAATCTTGTAATATTCCAACCTATTTAATGGTACTACTTTCATTCAAATCCATGAAACTTTTCTGTACTGTTCAAATTTAAATTCAAATTTGGGCAGTATAACTCCTGTTCAAAAATCAATATATCCTATTCTGCATCTCCAAAACTCCAACTAAGATTTTTCCCCATCTTAGAAAACTCTCTAGTATTTTACAAAAATGAGTTGACATTTTTCTGAGCACTTTGGTTTTTCTGTTTTAATTGTATTCTTATTTTTCCGTTATTATTATGCGACGTATAGATCCCGTATTTGACGAAGTTGCTGTGGAAGAAGAAGGAGAAGGACTTGAAGACTTTGAAGACCAAGCCAATCCAGGCAAGCAGCCCTTTGACCATGATTCACTTGTTCTTCGGAACCCGTTTGTTTCCGATGCATGATGATTAGGGTTACGATGATAACCTAGATGAACCACCACATGATGCATGCTTTAATGTTGATCTTTCCATATGCTAGATGACATGCAATGATTGATCTTGATGCTCCTATGATGCATGTGTGTTAAGAACCCCCGTAGTTGAAAACTTTGCATGAACCCATCGGGTGCCCCTAATGCCCGAGGGTGATGAAGTGTTAGGTCGTCACTTGAGAAAGAAGTGATGTGCCGGTAATATCATGTGCATGGTGGAATGATGGATTAGATTTATGTGTGACTACCGTCCCAACCAAACATGTGCAACCACACTACCCCTTATGGGACGGGGCTTTATTGATTACTTAGGTCGATACTAGCATGGTGCCCGCATTACTAGTGACGGGAGGACTTGAGGTCTTTCCCGGGACGGGGTCGTGCTTGGATAGGCGGCCATGACTGTTTTCACAGGGCACCGGACACACCGTTGGTCCCTTCGGGTACGCGTGAACATTGAAATTTGGGCAAGTCCCGTGATCTATTGTTTGTACCCGAGGGCCGTGCGCCAACGAGTGGACTCTATGTTAGTGTCGTCTAAGGAAAGGTAATGACCGGGTGCTTACCCCGGGTACTCGAGGAACCGCGGGTCGTGGATGACACGGAAGTTCCCCGGATCTTGTGGGTAAAGTGCGCAACCTCTGCAGAGTGTAAAACTATTCGAATACCCGTGTCCACGGTCATGGACAGTTGGGTGGTGCTACTTAAACTATGTCCAAAATTTTACTTCTTTGGTGATACATTGTGTGTGATGAGTCAAGAGGGTGACTTGACTCAGTGAGATGAATTATATTCATGTTGATGTCGGTAACCTGTCTTCGAGGTTACGCGAGGTTATTGATGCATAAGCTTGATGATATCATATTACTCTAGCCTCCTTCTAGATCGTTCATTACTATTCAGTTGCATTGTTACCTGAACCACATCATGGGTTGCTTGCGAGTACATTCAAAGTACTCATTGGCTTGCCACTGGTTATTTAATTGGCCAGGCATGGAAGAGCAGGATTATGAGGAAGAGTTCTTTGGAGACGACCATGCGAACTAGGACGCTATCCCAGTCAGAATGCCTGTAGGGTTAAGGCAGATGGCATGGGTTCTACCTGTTTTATCAAAGACTTCCGCTATTTGAGTATTTGCTATTCAGCCCGTGAGGCTCTGTCTATGTAAGACTTGGCCACAATGGCCTTAATTCGTGTAAGACTATTTGTATGGATGTAAGACTCTTGTTATTTCAGCTTCTGTGTGTTCAGTGAGCATTGATCTCTGGGATCACTGTACACATGCATTCGGTGAACTCGACTTCCAAGTCGGGGTCCCCACAGAGCTGGTATCAGAGCCATCCTGACTGTAGGAAGCCTTAGTTAGCATGGGCGTTAGTTAGTTGAGACCTATTTTTCAAAACCTTCTGAACCTCTCTTCTTTTCTAAACCTGAGATTTCCTCAGCTTATTAACCCCTCCTATTCCACCTTTGTAGATGGCCGCTGTTCCCGAAGAGCACCTGACCACTGGGTTTCCCCTACTTCTCGAGGATAGCCTCCAGGAGTGTCAGTTCCACCGAGCACCTATCCTCACCTACCACGAGCATTGGGTGAGCGATACTGAGGTGGAGTACCATGTGGAAGTGATTGTAAAGGCAAACGATCCTCCCACAAGTTGGTTCTTCGAGGGACCCCAGATGTCAACACTACCACTTACTGCCGAGGCTGCTGCACTCAAGGCACTAACCCGTCTCCGCGAGCTTCTTCCGGAGATGGCAGCCAAGATGGCAACTCGCTTCTTACCTTACCGGAAGGAAGGTGACGAAGAAAGCAGCGCACTAGCCCCTCCACTGAAGGATGGACTCTCGCTTCGGTTCCAGACCTACTTCAGTCTATGTGCCGACAGCTTGGCACAAGACTTGGCCTCGGAATCAATGAAGCTTCGAGAAGAACTTTACAAGACCTAGGCACTTCTTCGTCGAGCTCAAGAGAAGGCAAACAGGATTAAGAAGGTAGGAGCACCTTCTGGACAATCCGCTATCGCATATCGAGGCGGAAGACCCTCCGAGGATGTGTCTTCCAAGGGTGAAGAACCACCTCGGCAACGCCGGATGACAGCAAGGGAATACCGCAAGCTTTTTCCTGCACCACCGTCGAAGCACCGTCGTATCCAACTCCTCCACTCCCCCACTCCCTCAAGTGACAAGGGAGCCCAGTCAGATGAAGACAAGGAGGAAGACCCAGAAGAGCCGGAATACGCGACCGAGCATTCCGCCGCCTAGGCATTATTCGCTACTCGGATATGCCCGTTGTAACCCCTACGGTAGGATAGGTCGTGTAACCCCTATGCGCAGTCGAGTCCTTGTATGGTTCATATGAAACCATCTAGTGCTAGCTTTTGTCGTGTCTGGATGTAAGTCGTGATCTTCCTTCGGGAATGTGTAAACAACTACATCACTCATTTGGAATTTTAATGAATGTGTTTTGGCCTTACGGCCCTTGCATGATTGGATTTAGTGTCACACCCACCCCCTTACTAGGCACCCATCTATCTTTCTTTTCCTCTTCCAAGTCATGAGACCTTTTACCACTCCAACAGGATGCCTGTTGTAACTCGTACTGGTACCTCTACCCAGCAGCCCGAAGCCGGAGCATCCTCGCAGCCAGAGGCAGACGACGACCAAACCAACGACCAAGCTCCACCACCTCCTCCAAGCATGGACATGGCTCAGCTTCTCCAAGCTTTCAGAGAGGAACGCCAAGCCAACACTGCAGCTCTTCAGCTGATTGCTCAAGCTGTTGCCAACAACCGCCAACTGGCGGGGAATGGCAATGGACGTTCCACGTTGGCAGAGTTCAAGAAGCATGCACCGCCAACCTTCATCGAGACTGCTGAACCCCTGGATGCTGATGACTGGGTCCGTTCCATTGAGGAGATTCTGGAACTAGTCGGATGCACCGAAGATCGCGAGAAGGTGGCTTATGCAGCCCACTGCCTCGGGGGAACCGCAAGAGCTTGGTGGGATGGATTCAAGGTCATGCATGCTGAACAAGACATCACTTGGGTTAACTTCAAGGCAGAATTCCGCAAGGCCCACATTCCTTCTGGAGTCATGGCTATCAAAAAGCGAGAGTTCCGAGCCCTGAAGCAAGGAAGTGGCACTGTCAAGGAGTACATGCAGAAGTTCAGTATTCTGTCAAGGTATGCCCCTGAGGATGTCAGCACTGATGCTGCCAAAAGGGAGCGCTTCATGGAAGGCCTTAATCAGACTCTGCAATATTCGCTTGTCGTGTGCGACTGCCCGTCTTTCCCTGACCTGGTGAACAAGGCACTTATGCTTGAAGACAAGCGGCGTGCTTTGGAAGACACTCGCAAGCGCAAGTTGGTCAGTAAGGGAAGTTCCAGCAACCAGAAGCCTCGTCCGTGGCAGTCAGCCCCGGCCAAGCCAACCTATCAGCAGCCAAGAGCTCCTGCACCTCGTGCCAATCCTCAGCCTCAGCAGTATGCCAACCCCAGGCCAGCTTTCAACCCCAATACCAATGGTGGCAACAAGATCAACACTCCAAATCAAGTCACTTGCTTTGGGTGTGGTCAGCCCGGACACATCTCCCGGGTGTGCCCCAATAAGAAGCCTGATGCCCCGCGCCCCAATGCGCAGAACCAGGGACAAGGCCGTGGAATGCCACCAAGGAACCCAGCTCCTCGCAATCCGCCGAACTATGGGAAGGGGCGTGTGAATCACGTCACTGCTGAAGAATCCCAGGAAGACCCGGATATCGTGCTGGGTACGTTCCTTGTCAACTCAGCACCCGCAACTGTCTTGTTTGATTCTGGAGCAACGCATTCATTTGTCACTCAAAGATTTGCATTAAAAAGTGGCATGACCCCTACACCCCTGAATAACCCTATGGTGGTACAAACCCCCGGAGCCGAGATGAGAGCCAAGATAGGCTGTAAAGGAGTCGGTATTACCATTAACGGTGTAGACTTCCTAGCAGACCTTATCATCCTGAGATCGCAAGGCTTGGATGTGATCTTAGGGATGGATTGGCTCAGCAAGCACCAAGGCTTGTTAGACTGTGCCAATCGGACAGTCACTGTGACCAATGACCAAGGTGTAGAAGTCAAGTTTGCCCCCAACTCCTCTTCCGCTCAAGCCGCTAAAATCAACTGTCGGTCTGAAGTTGGGCTAGACCAAGTACCGGTGGTATGTGAGTATCCTGATGTCTTTCCGGATGAACTACCGGGAATGCCCCCTGACCGTGACATTGAGTTCATCATCGAGCTCGTGCCCGGAGCAGGACCCATCTATAAGAAGCCTTATAGAATGGGGACGGAAGAATTAGCCGAGTTGAAGAAGCAGCTAGAAGAGCAGCTAAGGAAAGGATTTATCCGCCCAAGTGCCTCCCCTTGGGGATCTCCTATTCTATTTGTGGCAAAGAGGGACGGTACCATTCGCTTATGCATTGACTATCGTTCCCTCAATGAAGTTACAATCAAGAACAAGTACCCTCTTCCCAAGATCGAAGATCTGTTTGATCAGCTCAGCGGAGCCAAGGTATTCTCCAAGATCGACCTCAGATCTGGGTATTACCAGCTGAAGATCAGACCCCAAGATATTCCGAAGACGGCATTCGTAACCAGATATGGCCTGTACGAGTGCACGGTCATGTCTTTTGGGTTAACCAATGCCCCAGCTTACTTCATGTATCTCATGAATAAAGTCTTCATGGAATATTTGGACAAGTTCGTTGTTGTCTTCATTGATGACATCCTTGTGTTCTCGAAGTCGGAGGAAGAACATGAGCAGCATCTGAGGATGGTCCTAGACAAGCTTCGTGAGCACCAACTGTATGCCAAATTCAGCAAGTGTGAGTTTTGGCTGCACAAAGTTGGATTCTTAGGTCATGTCTTGACCGAGGAAGGATTATCTGTTGATCCTGCAAAAATCGAAGCTGTGACCCAATGGCAATCTCCAACGACCGTCAAGGAAGTCAGAAGCTTCCTCGGATTAGCGGGCTACTACCACAAGTTCGTGGAAGGATTCTCTAGCATTGCACAACCAATGACTCAGCTCCTCAAGAAGGACAAGAAGTTCAAGTGGACGCCAAAATGCGAAGAGAGCTTCCAAGAGCTCAAGAAGAGATTGACCACCGCCCCAGTTCTGGCAACACCTGATATTGACAAGGAGTTCGTGATATATTGTGATGCCTCTCGAACCGGATTGGGAAGCGTTCTGATGCAAGAAGGCCGCGTCATAGCATACCTCTCCAGGCAGCTACGACCTCATGAGGAGAACTACGCTACTCACGATCTTGAGCTAGCGGCAGTAGTTCATGCCTTGAAGACATGGCGGCATTACCTCCTAGGGAAACGGTGTGAGATTTACACAGACCACAAAAGTCTGAAGTATATTTTCACCCAAAAAGAGTTGAACATGAGGCAGCGGAGATGGTTGGAACTCATCAAGGATTATGACCTCAGTGTTCAGTATCACCCTGGGAAGGCCAACGTGGTGGCCGATGCCTTAAGCAGGAAGGCTTGCTCTTTGAATGTCATTATTCGAGAAAGACAGCCAGCCTTGTTTAAGGAGATCGAACAATTCAGTTTGGAATTGGTTACCCCTGGATTTCTGGATCATTTGGAAGTCAAACCAACCCTGATGGACGACGTCAAGAAGGCTCAAGAAGGACACTCAAGCATTGAAGGTATCAAGAGGAAGATAAAGATGGGCAAGGCCCCAGGATTCTCCGAAGACGAGCACGGGATTGTTTGGTACAAAGGTCGTCTCTGCGTACCAAACAACACCGAGTTGAAGACGCTGATTCTGCAAGAAGCCCACGATACCCCGTATTCCATCCACCCCGGAGGAACCAAGATGTACCAAGACTTGAGGGCACGATTCTGGTGGCATGGTATGAAAAGAGAGATTGCAACCTATGTTGCAAAGTGTGATGTGTGCCAGAAGGTCAAGGCTGAATATCAGCGACCCGCTGGATTGCTTCAACCACTCAAGGTTCCTGAGTGGAAGTGGGACAAAGTCGGAATGGACTTCATCACTGGATTACCAAGGTCGAATAGAGGACATGACTCTATCTGGGTCATAGTCGATCATTTGACCAAGGTAGCTCATTTCATTCCTGTCAAGACCACTTATGATGGCAACCGGCTGGCAGCTCTCTACATCGACCGAATCGTAAGTCTTCACGGTGTTCCCAAGGAGATTGTGTCAGATCGAGGAACCCAGTTCACCTCAAGGTTCTGGAAGAAGTTCCAAGAAGCCTTGGGAACCAAGTTGTCTTTCAGCACAGCTTTCCACCCACAGACCGGAGGTCAAACTGAGCGAGTCAATCAGATTCTCGAAGACATGCTCCGAGCCTGTGTCCTGGCATATGGAGCCAAGTGGGAAGACTGTCTCCCTTTTGCCGAGTTCTCCCATAACAACAGTTACCAGTCAAGCCTTCAGATGGCACCATTTGAGGCGTTGTACGGATGCAGATGTCGCACACCCCTCAACTGGTCAGAGACTGGAGAAGGACTAGTCTTTGGACCAGATGTTCTCCGCGCAGCAGAAGAGCAAGTCCAACTAGTCAGAGAGCGACTAAAGGCAGTCAAGTCAAGGCAGAAGAGTTATGCTGACACTCGACGCCGAGACATGAGTTTCCGTGTTGGGGACCATGTGTACCTGCGGGTGACTCCTCTGAAGGGAACCAAGCGTTTCCATGTCAAGGGGAAGCTCGCACCAAGGTTCATTGGACCCTTTGAGATCACTGCATGACGAGGAGAAGTGGCTTATCAGTTGGAACTACCACCTGAGCTATCTGATGTGCAAAATGTGTTCCATGTGTCACAACTCCGGAAATGTCTCCAGGTTCCAGACAAGCCCAGTCTCTACAAGGATGTGGATCACCAAGCCATTGATCTGCAGCCTGATTTGACCTACCGCGAGAAGCCCATTCATATTCTGGACGAAGCAGAACGACGTACGCGGAGCCGTACCATCAAGTATTTCAAGGTCCAGTGGAGCAACCACACCGAAGCAGAAGCAACCTAGGAACGAGAAGACTATCTTAGATCCGAGTTTCCCGACCTCTTTTAAGCCCTAGTTTAGGAATCTCGGGGACGAGATTCTTGTAAGGGGGGTAGGTCCATCACACCCTGCATTTTGTAACATGTTATTTGTAACTTTGAAGCATGAAAAATTGGACCAGCAAAGAAAAAAAAAATTAGCATCATTTGGCTCTTATTTGGAATTGAGTTTTCTTCATTTGCTTTTTCATGTGCTCATAAAAGTCAACTATGACCTCTTATAGATTTCATCTCCACACCCAAAACTTCTGCCCAATGATCATGCCAAGTGTTATATAACAGTATAGTATTTTCTTACAAAATTAATTTGGCCAAAAAGTATTTTATAAATTTAGTTTTCCAAAAACCCCTGAATTGAGATTTGCACTGCAAGTACTTGATTAAGGGTGAGAAAACTTTTTCAAAAGGTTTATTTGAGACCTAGTAGTCATAGGACTCCCATAAACCACATAGGTATAATTTTAAAAGTTATTTTCCTATTTTATTTAAAAGCTTTTTCTTAAGGCCAGAAATGGTCTTTAATAGGGGAAAATTATTTAACTGTTTCAAAAATAATTGCCAAAATTCAGAGAGACTCAGAGGACATATATTGTCCATATATAAGAGTCTCAACACTTGGTCATGTTCAAAATAATGGGTTAAACCTCTAAAACCCTTTCTGGATATTTCAAGCTTTTGAAATATTTACAAAGGATTTTTTCTCCAAAAATTCCAGGGAAATTCTATCATGTCATATATGACATATTTGATGATCTTGCAAAGCCTCATGCATTGGAGATCAAGGAAACCTCCTCAAACCCCTTCATAACCATTCTGTCCATATTTGAAGTTTGAGCAACTTTACATTGCCAAACTTGTCCAAATGCTCTCAAACTTTGTGCACATGCTAGTATGGCCTAATAAGGCACCTAGACCAAATGGCACAAGATTTGGAATAGAGCAACTTGATCAGATCACCTCAAAACCCTTTCTGTTCAAATGCAAATTTGAACAACTTTACATTACCAACTTTTTATCTGGAGCCTCAAACTTTGTGAGCATGATCAATACCCCAAATGATGATGCTACACCAAGTGGTGCATCAAGGGGAGATGATTAGCTTGACTCAATCAAGATGAAACTGTTTCTGTTGATTTCTAGGGTTCACCAAAGTTACATTGGCCAGTTTCTTCAAATAATCCCAAATTTGGTGAAGCACCCTATTTTCTCATGTCTTTCAACCCTGTCAAGTGCCATGTCAATTGGACCTCATTTACTTGATCAAACCATGATCAAACACCTTCTGCAGAAATCTTAAAACCTCTATTTTTACCACTTTCACTTTTCTCCATGGCCTCAGCTCTTTACCACAGACTCATAGGGTTACTAGCAAACCCCAGTAACTCCCCCAGCACCTCATCTCCATGATTGGGGGGTAAAACCCTAGCTTTACCTTGCTGTGCACCCATCTTTCACCATTTTTACCAGCACTCTCCCTCTCTCTCTACACCCAGAGCATCCAATGCCTTAGGGCAATTCTTTACTACTCCCTCTACTCACCAGACACTGTTGGGCACGCTGGAACGGACCAAGCCGGCGAGAGCATGCTGATGCCAGCCATACGCGCGCTCCAGAGCGCGTGAACAGTGCAGCTCACACGCTGGCTCGGGCCAATCGTTGATCCCCGACAACCTCGAGCCTCCCCCTCGCGCCTCCCAACGTGCCTCGACGTCCGCAGCCCCCACCGGTGCTGTCCCCCTCCTCCTGCGCCCTCCAGTGGCCGTCGCCGCACGCGCACCGGCCGCCCGCTTCGGCCAGTCCTCTGCTCCACACGTGCGCGCCTCCCTGTTGCTCCCCCGCTCCTCCTCTTGCCTCAGCTGGGCGTAGGACTCGTCCAGCAACTCCCCAGACTCAACCCCGTCGCCTCCCGTGCGCTGTAGCGACGAGCCGGAGCTCGCCGGCGCACTGGACCACGGGTCCTCGTCGGGGCCCTATATAAAGACCTCCCCGAGCTCCTCCAACACCACCACCAGCCTCACAACTCTCCCCTAGTCCCTCCTGCACCCTCAGTTCAACCCCGGAGCGCCCAGTGCTCGGGATCGACCGGAGCTCCGCCGCGTCGGGCCGCCGGCGATCTCGAGGTACAGGCCTCCCCGGCCCCTCCTTCCGCTCGTTTCTGAACCGCAGCACATCACTGAATCTTTCCCCTCTGTTTCCCCCTCTGTTTGCAGTCGGAAACGGCCGCTGCAACTGACCTCCGACGAGCCTCCGCCGTCGCACCTCGTCGCCGGCGAACCAGGGCTCCCCGCCGTGCCGCGCTACCACCACTGCAACCGCAACACGCCGCTGAGTCCGTCCCTGGCCTCTGTTGCCGTCGCCGTGGCCGGAGTCGTCGCCGGTGAGCTCGCCGCCGCCGTGACCACGGGGTTAGAGATGACAGGCGGGCCCCGCCTGTCATCCCCCCACCTCTCTCCCCTCCTCTGTGCCACTGACCCACGGGCCCCGCCCGTCAGGTTTGAAACCTGACGTGCGCGCGCGCTGGCTCCGTGTGGCCAGGCCGAGCCGTCTGGGCCGTGCACTGTGGCCACTTCTGGCCCAGTGCACAGGAACCCTTTTTCTTTTTCTTTTCTGTTAATGTTTCAAACATTTATGCAGAAAAGAATATTGATCCAAATTAAATATTTCCAACTCCTAAAATCTTGTAATATTCCAACCTATTTAATGGTACTACTTTCATTCAAATCCATGAAACTTTTCTGTACTGTTCAAATTTAAATTCAAATTTGGGCAGTATAACTCCTGTTCAAAAATCAATATATCCTATTCTGCATCTCCAAAACTCCAACTAAGATTTTTTTCCCATCTTAGAAAACTCTCTAGTATTTTACAAAAATGAGTTGACATTTTTCTGAGCACTTTGGTTTTTCTGTTTTAATTGTATTCTTATTTTTCCGTTATTATTATGCGACGTATAGATCCCGTATTTGACGAAGTTGCTGTGGAAGAAGAAGGAGAAGGACTTGAAGACTTTGAAGACCAAGCCAATCCAGGCAAGCAGCCCTTTGACCATGATTCACTTGTTCTTCGGAACCCGTTTGTTTCTGATGCATGATGATTAGGGTTACGATGATAACCTAGATGAACCACCACATGATGCATGCTTTAATGTTGATCTTGCCATATGCTAGATGACATGCAATGATTGGTCTTGATGCTCCTATGATGCATGTGTGTTAAGAACCCCCGTAGTTGAAAACTTTGCATGAACCCATCGGGTGCCCCTAATGCCCGAGGGTGATGAAGTGTTAGGTCGTCACTTGAGAAAGAAGTGATGTGCCGGTAATATCATGTGCATGGTGGAATGATGGATTAGATTTATGTGTGACTACCGTCCCAACCAAACATGTGCAATCACACTACCCCTTATGGGACGGGGCTTTATTGATTACTTAGGTCGATACTAGCATGGTGCCCGCATTACTAGGATAGGACTTGAGGTCTTTCCCGGGACGGGGTCGTGCTTGGATAGGCGGCCATGACTGTTTTCACAGGGCACCGGACACACCGTTGGTCCCTTCGGGTACGCGTGAACATTGAAATTTGGGCAAGTCCCGTGATCTATTGTTTGTACCCGAGGGCCGTGCGCCAACGAGTGGACTCTATGTTAGTGTCGTCTAAGGAAAGGTAATGACCGGGTGCTTACCCCGGGTACTCGAGGAACCGCGGGTCGTGGATGACACGGAAGTTCCCCGGATCTTGTGGGTAAAGTGCGCAACCTCTGCAGAGTGTAAAACTATTCGAATAGTCGTGTCCACGGTCATGGACAGTTGGGTGGTGCTACTTAAACTATGTCCAAAATTTTACTTCTTTGGTGATACATTGTGTGTGATGAGTCAAGAGGGTGACTTGACTCAGTGAGATGAATTATATTCATGTTGATGTCGGTAACCTGTCTTCGAGGTTACGCGAGGTTATTGATGCATAAGCTTGATGATATCATATTACTCTAGCCTCCTGCTAGATCGTTCATTACTATTCAGTTGCATTGTTACCTGAACCACATCATGGGTTGCTTGCGAGTACATTCAAAGTACTCATTGGCTTGCCACTGGTTATTTAATTGGCCAGGCATGGAAGAGCAGGATTATGAGGAAGAGTTCTTTGGAGACGACCATGCGAACTAGGACGCTATCCCAGTCAGAATGCCTGTAGGGTTAAGGCAGATGGCATGGGTTCTACCCGTTTTATCAAAGACTTCCGCTATTTGAGTATTTGCTATTCAGCCCGTGAGGCTCTGTCTATGTAAGACTTGGCCACAATGGCCTTAATTCGTGTAAGACTATTTGTATGGATGTAAGACTCTTGTTATTTCAGCTTCTGTGTGTTCAGTGAGCATTGATCTCTGGGATCACTGTACACATGCATCCGGTGAACTCGACTTCCAAGTCGGGGTCCCCACACACACACTCAAAGCTTGCTTGCCGCGGTCGCTACCTTGCCGGGCCCGGAAGCTTGACGCTCTCCGGGCTTTGCCGGGGCGCGCGATGCGCCACGGCATGTCTTCTGGAATGCTGTTCTCTGGCCTTCTTGGCAGGCTCCTCCTGCCAGGATCTTGTGCAGAAGGGATGATCTCGAGCCTGGAGCGGCCTTCCCGGCAAGCTCCTCTTGCCGGGGTCTTGTTTCTTAACTTGAATGCTTTGTTCTTGAATGGCTTCAAGGGAACTAGAGCGGGCTTTGGCGGGCACGTGGTGATCCTGACCACGGGACGCTGCTACTTCCCGTGCACAAGTCGGGATACTAAGGTACCCCTACTTTAGTACACCGACAGGAGCCCCCGGGCCTGGGCCACACACGGTGCCGAGCGTTGTTGGGCCAGGCCCAAAACAGCGCACGGGCACACGCGGCCCACGGCGCGCCGTATCCCGCTCCGTATCCGCCGCATCCCTCCCTAACGGCACGCGTCGATTGCGGCGTCGTGGGAGAGATCGTGGCCTGTTTCTTTAATGGGAAAATGCGGAACGTCCCCCACTCCCCCCTACCTGGCGCGCCAAAGATGTCGGGGAAACTGGTCGCCCACGAACACCTATGGGACCGAAGCCCCTTTTTGGTCCGGCAAGGGAGCGGAGGGAGCACGAAGAGCAGATCGAGGGGCACACGCGGGCAGTTTACCCAGGTTCGGGCCGCACGGATGCGTAAAACCCTACTCCTGCCTTGGTTGTATTGAGTTCTTGGCTCGGGAGCAAGAAGATCTACAGTGCTAGCTACACCGAGCGTGGGAGTGATCAGGTTTCTGGAACCGAACCCCCTCTACGTTGTGCATGGGCCTCCTTTCATAGCTCAAAGGGGTCACCGACATGTGTCAACGTAGACGAGGGTAAAAACGTAAAATCGGTGGTAGTTGTAACAGTGCATGTACAGTGGTCTATACCTAACCTTGACGGTGGGGGACAAGGGCATTGAATGCCCGTCGCCGTCACCCCGAAAGCGCCCATCCGGGCGTCTCCGTTCGCCACGACGGAGTCCTCGTCATCGTGGCTTGCCACCGTGTACCCCAGGCTGCACAGCCATCCGCCACGTGCCCTAGGAAGGGCCCCAGGGCGACGCGTGGCCAGGTGAGCTGGAGCGCAGGCACACAGTGAAAGCTTGCCGCGGCAAGCACCTTGCCGCGGTCGCTACCTTGCCGGTCCCGGAAGCTTGCCGCTCTCCGGGCCTTGCCGGGGCGCGCGATGCGCCACGGCATGTCTTCTGGAATGCTGTTCTCTGGCCTTCCTGGCAGGCTCCTCCTGCCAGGATCTTGTGCAGAAGGGATGATCTCGAGCCTGGAGCGGCCTTCCCCGCAAGCTCCTCTTGCCGGGGTCTTGTTTCTTAACTTGAATGCTTTGTTCTTGAATGGCTTCAAGGGAACTAGAGCGGGCTTTGGCGGGCACGTGGTGATCCTGACCACGGGACGCTGCTACTGCCCGTGCACAAGTCGGGATACTAAGGTACCCCTACTTTAGTACACCGACAATCTACTACTATTACTCCACACATCGACCGCTATCCAGCATGCATCTAGTGTATTGAGTTCATAAGAACAGAGTAACGCCTTAAGCAAGATGACATGATGTAGAGGGATACACTCAAGCAATATGATGAAAATCCCATCTTTTTATCCTCGATGGCAACAATACAATATGTGCCTTGCAACCCCTACTATCACTAGGAAAGGACACCGCAAGATTGAACCCAAAGCCAAGCACTTCTCCCATTGCAAGAACTATAGATCTAGTAGGTAAGAAAAGATTACAATTGAGTTATTACGAAACTCAATTGCAAGAAAAAACCAATAATTCGAAGAGACTTGCAAGGATATTATGAGCACACATAAAAAGTTCAGAGAAGAACCAAATATCTTTCATACATAACCATGATCATAAACTCACAATTCATCGGATCTCGACAAACACACCGCAAAAAGAGATTACATCGAATAGATCTCCTCGAAGACCGAGGAGAACTTTGTATTGATATTCGGAGAGAGAGAAGAAGCCATCTAGATACTAGCTATGGACCCGAAGGTCTGTGGTAAACTACTCACAACTCATGGTGAGGGCGATGATGATGATGATGAAGGCCTCCGTGATGGATCCCCCTCCCGGAACAGGCTCCAAGATGGGATCTCCACGGGAACAGCAGCTACGGCGGTGGAATTAGGGTTTTCTCTCTGCGTATGGAGTTTCTGGGGAACGTGGGTATATATAGGAAGATTGGGGCACCGGGGACCGTGTGGGCCAGCCTCGAGGCAGGGGGGCGCGCCCTGGGAAGGGGGGCGCGCCCCCACCCTCGAGGGATGGTCCCACGTCCCCTAACTTGGCCCCGAAGACTCCCGAGCGTGATTTCCTCCAAAAATATCTCTCGCGAAGGTTTCATTCCGTTTGGACTCCGTTTGATATTCCTTTTCTGCAAAACCCTGAAATAGGCAAAAAACCAGCAATCTGGACTCGGCCTTTGGGTTAGTAGGTTAGTCCCAAAAATGATATAAAAGTGAATGATAAAGCCCATTAAACATCCAAGACTTCATAAATAATAGCATGGAACAATCAAAAATTATAGATACGTTGGAGACGTATCAAGCATCCCCAAGCTTAATTCCTGCTCGTCCTCGAGTAGGTAAATGATAAAGAAAGAATTTTTGATGTGGAATGCTAACCAATATAGTTTTTCAATGTAATTCTCTTAATTGTGGCATGAATGTTCAGATCTGAAAGATTCTAGACAAAAGTCTATAATGACATAAGAAATAACAATACTTCAAGCAATACTAACAAAGCAATCATGTCTTCTTAGAATACTATGGCTAAAGAAAGTTATCCCTACAAAATCATATAGTGTTGGCTATGCTCCCTTATTATCACACTAAATATTCATATCATGCACAACCCCGATTTCAGCCAAGCATTTGTTTTCATGCCCTATCTTTTCAAACCTTTCAACTTTCACGCAATACATGAGCGTGAGCCATCGATATAGCACTATGGGTGGAATAGAGGTGGTTGTGGAGAAGACAAAAGAGGGAGATAGTCTCACATCGACTAGGCGTATCAACAGGCTATGGAGATGCCCATCAATAGATATCAATGTGAGTGAGTAGGGATTGCCATGCAACGGATGCACTAGAGCTAAATATGAATGAAAGCTCAACAAAAGAAACTAGTGGGTGTGCATCCAACTTGCTTGCTCACGAAGACCTAGGGCATTTGAGGAAGCCCATCGTTGGAATATACAAGCCAAGTTCTATAATGAAAATTCCCACTAGTATATGAAAGTGACTAAACATGAGACTCTCTACAATGAAGAACATGGTGCTACTCTGAAGCACAAGTGTGGAAAAAGATAGTAGAAAATGTCCCTTTTTCTTTTCCTTTTTTTGTCTTTTCCCCCTTTTTTTGGGCCTTTAATTTTTTTTTCTTTGGCCTTTCTTTTTTTTAAGCGGAGGGGCTTTATAGATTCAGCCTTTCCTTCCATGGGACAATGCTCTAAAAATGATGAACATCACACTTTCATTACAACACAATATTACTACTCGATACTACAACAACAAAGTATGACTCTATATGAATGCCTCCAGTGGTGTACCGGTATGTGCAATGAAACAAGAGTGACATGTATGAAAATATTATGCATGGTGGCCTTGCCACAAATACGATGTCAACTACATGATCATGCATGGCAATATGACAATATGATGCGTGTCATATAAACGGAACGGTGGAAAGTTGCGTGGAAATATATCTCGGAATGGCCATGGAAATGCCATGATAGGTAAGTATGGTGGCTGTTTTGAGGAAAAATATGGTGGTTATTTTGAGGAAGGATATATAGTGGGTTTATGGCACCGGCGAAAGTTGTGCGGTACAAGAGAGGCTAGCAATGGTGGAAGGGTGAGAGTGCGTATAATCCATGGACTCAACATTAGTCATAAGAACTCATATAATTATTGCAAAAATCTACGAGTCATCAAAACAAAGCAATCAACGCATGCTCCTAGGGGGGAGGTTGGTAGGAGTTAACCATCGCGCACCCCGACCTCCACACAAAGGTTGACACTCTACAAATACCTCATGCTTTAACTTAGTCACATAACGGTTCACCATACGTGCATGCTATGGGGATCACTAACCTTAACACAAATATTTCTCAATTTCATAATAACTCCACTAGCATGACTCTAATATCACTATCCTCATGTCTCAAAACAATTTTCAAGCATCCAACATCTATTTCTATTCAATGCACTTGAAGTGATTTTTTTTTACTACATTGACAATGGATGTCTATCATGTGAAGACTAGTTTCTTTAGTCTAAACACTTTACCATGCTGTTTTAATTGACTCTCAAATAGATCTAAGTGAAGCATGAGAGTTCAACAATTTCTACAAAATATTACCACCACCATGCTCTAAAATATATAAGTGAAACACTAGAGCAAAAATTATTCAACTCAAAAGATATAAGTGAAGCACATAGAGTGTTCTAACAATTTCTAGGACATTTTTAACTCTCTCAAATAGGTGTGTCCAGCAAGGGTGATTGTGAGAAACTTAAAAGCAAAGACTCAAATTATACAAGACGCTCCAAGCAAAACACATAACATGTTGCGAATAAAAATATAGCTCCAAGTATAGTTACCGATGGATGAAGACGAAAGAGGGGATGCCTTCCCGGGGCATCCCCAACCATAGGCTTTTGATTATCTTGAATTTACTTGGGGTGCCATGGGCATCCCCAAGTCTAGGCCTTTGTCACTCCTTGTTCCATAGTCCATCAAAGCAATACTCAAAACTTGAAAACTTCACAACACAAAACTTAGACAAAAATTCTCGTGAGCTCCGTTAGTAAGAGAAAGCAAACCACCACTCAAAGGTACAGAAAGTAATTCATTCTTTATTTATATTGGTGCTAAACCTACTGTACTCCAAGTTCTATATGGTTCATATCATCTAATATTACTCATAGATGCATCGGAATAAGCAAACAACACACGAAAAACAGAATCTGTCAAAATCAGAACAGTCTGTAGTAATCTGCAGGGTTCACCTACTTATGGAACTCCAAAAAATTCAAACTAAATTTTTAAATTTGCGCAATTTTTCCACCAATCATAAGCAAAAAGAATCAACTAAAAATCACGCTCCAGTAAAATCTGAAGTCTACTTTAGCGAGCACTAACAATTCTGTTTTTCACAGCAAGATCATATAACTTCACACAAGTCTTACCAAAGGTTCTACTTGGCACAAACACTAAACAAAACATGAAAACACATCTAATCATAGGCTATATGCAATATTTACTCCCTAACAGCAACAAAAGCAAAAAAAACATAAAATTGGGTTGCCTCCCAACAAGCGCTATCGTTTTACGCCCTTAGCTAGGCACGATACAAGATAGATCTACGTATTGCCATCTTTGGAAGGCAATCCATAAGTGGCTCTCATGATAGATTCATATGGTAATTTGATTTTATTTCTAGGAAAGTGTTTCATGCCTTTCCTTAACGGAAATTGGAATCTAATATTTCCTTCCTTCGTATCAATAATTGCACCAATCGTTCTAAGGAAAGGTCTACCAAGAATAATAGGACATGAAGGATTGCAATCTATATCAAGAACAATGAAATCTACGGGCACATAATTCCTATTGGCAACAATAAGAACATCATTAATTCTTCCCATAGGTTTCTTAATAGTGGAATCCGCAAGGTGCAAATTTAAAGAACAATCATCAAGCTCATGGAACCGTAGCAAATCACACAAAGTTTTTGGGATAGTGGAGACACTAGCACCAAAATCACACAAAGCATAGCATTCATGATCTTTTATTTTTATTTGGTAGTAGGTTCCCATTCATCATAAAGCTTTCTAGGTATATAAACTTCCAACTCAAGTTTTTATTCATAAGATTGCATCAAAGCATCAACTATATGTTTAGTGAAAGCTTTATTTTGACTATAAGCATGCGGAGAATTTAGCACAGATTGCAACAAGGAAATACAATCAATCAAAGAGCAATTATCATAATTGAATCCCTTGAAATCCAACGTAGTGGGTTCATCACTATGAAAAGTTTTAATCTCTTCAATCCCACTTTTAGCAATTTTAGCATCAAGATCTAAAAACTCCGAATCATTGGGACACCTTAAAGCAGAATCATCTCCAATAATATTCTCATCAAGATTAATACTAGAAAACAAGGATCTAATAGGAGACACATCAATAACTTTCAGATCTTCATCTTTATTTTCATGATAACTAGAAGAACATGATTTAATATAATCTTCTCTTTTAGCACGCATTCTAGCGGTTCTTTCATTGCATTCATCAATGGAAATTCTCATGGCTTTGAGAGACTCATTGATATCATGCTTAGGTGGGATAGATCTAACTTTCAAAGAATCAACATCGAGAGTAATTCTATCCACACTAATAGCCAATTCATCAACTTTAAGCAATTTCTCTTCAAGCATTGCATTGAAATTCTTTTGCGAGATCATAAACTCCTTAACACTAGTTTCAAATTCAGAAGGCATCTTTCCATAAGAGTTGTTGTAGGAATTACCAAAATTATTAGAGGAATTGCTAGGAAAAGGCCTAGGATTAAAATTACCTCTATAAGCATTGTCACCAACATTATTCCTACCAACAAAATTCACATCCAAAGATTCATTGTTATTCTCAATCAAAGTGGACAAAGGCATATCATTAGGATCAGAAGAAGCACTCTTAGCATCAAACAATTTCATAAGTTCATCCATATTTCCACTCAAAACACTAATTTCTTCGATAGCATGCACTTTTTTACTAGTAGATCTTTCGGTGTGCCATTGAGAATAATTAACCATAATATTATCTAGGAGTTTGGTAGCTTCTCCTAAGGTAGTTTCCATGAAAGTGCCTCCGGCGGCCGAATCTAAAAGATTTCTAGAAGCAAAATTCAAGCCAGCATAAAAGTTATGAATAATCATCCATAGATGCAAACCATGTGTAGGGCAATTACGTATCATTAATTTCATTCTCTCCCAAGCTTGTGCAACATGCTCATGGTCTAGTTGCTTAAAAATCATAGTATCGTTTCTAAGAGAGATGATCTTAGCATGAGGGAAATACTTAGAGATAAAAGCATCTTTGCACTTATTCCACGAATCAATACTATTTGCAGGCAAAGAGGAGAACCAAGTTTTAGCACGATCTCTAAGTGAAAACGGAAATAACTTCAATTTAACAATATCGTTATCCGTATCCCTTTTCCTTAGCATATCACACAAATCAACAAAGTTGTTTAGATGGGTAGCGGCATCTTCACTAGGAAGGCCGGAGAATTGATCTTTGATGACAAGATTCAACAAAGCAGCATTGATCTCACAAGATTTTGCATCGATAATAAGAGCAATCGGAGTGCTAATAAAATCATTGTTGTTGGTATTGGAAAAGTCACACAATTTGGTATTGTTCTGAGCCATAGTGACAAGCAAGCAATCCAACACACACAAGTGAACAAGAAGCAAGCGAACGAAAAACACACGGCGGAAGAAGGGCGAATGAAACGGCAAGGGTGAAGTGGGGGAGAGGAAAACGAGAGGCAAATAAATGTAATGCGAAGGATAAGGTTTTGTGATAGGTACTTGGTATATGACTTTTGCGTAAGCCTCCCCGGCAACGGCACCAGAAATTCTTCTTGCTACCTCTTGAGCTTGCGTTGTATTCCATCGAAGAGGAAAGGGAGATGCAGCACAGTAGCGTAAGTATTTCTGTCAGTTTTTGACAACCAAGGTATCAATCCAGTAGGAGACCACGCGCCAGTCCCTCGCACCTGCACAAACAAATAAGAACTTCGCACCCAACGCGATAAGGGGTTGTCAATCCCTTTACGGTCACTTACGATAGTGAGATCTGATAGAGATGATAATTATAGTTTTGGTATTTTTGGTATAAAAACAGAAAGTAAAGAAAGCAAATAAACAACGGCGACAGAAATTGGCTAGTTGACGGGAAAGTAATATGATAAAGATAGACTCGGGGGCCATAGTTTTCTCTAGTGGCTTCTCTCATGATAGCGATATTCTACGGCGGGTATACAAATTACTGTCGAGCAATTGATAGAAAAGCGAATAATTATGAGACTATCTAGGCATGATCATTGTATATAGGCATCACGTCCGAGACAAGTAGACCGAAACAATTCTGCATCTACTACTATTACTCCACACATCGACCGCTATCCAGCATGCATCTAGTGTATTGAGTTCATAAGAACAGAGTAACGCCTTAAGCAAGATGACATGATGTAGAGGGATCAACTGAAGCAATATGATGAAAACCCCATCTTTTTATCCTCGATGGTAACAATACAATACGTGCCTTGCTGCCCCTACTGTCACTGGGAAAGGACACCACAAGATTGAACCCAAAGCCAAGCACTTCTACCATTGCAAGAACTATAGATCTAGTAGGCCAAACCAAACAAATAATTCGAAGAGACTTGCAAGGATATTATGAGCACACATAAAAAGTTCAGAGAACAACCAAATATCTTTCATAGATAACCTTTATCATAAGCTCACAATTCATCGGATATCGACAAACACACCGCAAAAAGAGATTACATCGAATAGATCTCCTCGAAGACCAAGGAGAACTTTGTATTGAGATCCGGAGAGAGAGAAGAAGCCATCTAGATACTAGCTATGAACCCGAAGGTCTGTGGTAAACTACTCACAACTCATGGTGAGGGCGATGATGATGATGATGAAGGCCTCCGTGATGGATCCCCCTCCCGGAACAGGGTCCAAGATGGGATCTCCACGGGAACAGCAGCTACGGCGGTGGAACTAGGGTTTTCTCTCTGCGTATGGAGTTTCTGGGGTACGTAGGTATATATAGGAAGAAGGGGGCACCGGGGGCCGTGTGGGCCAACCTAGAGGCAGGGGGCGCGCCCTGGGAAGGGGGGCGCGCCCCCCACCCTCGAGGGCTGGTCCCACGTCCCCTGACTTCGCCCCGAAGACTACCGAGCGTGATTTCCTCCAAAAATATCTCTCGCGGAGGTTTCATTCCGTTTGATATTCCTTTTCTGCAAAACCCTGAAATAGGCAAAAACAGCAATCTGGACTGGGCCTTTGGGTTAGTAGGTTAGTCCCAAAAATGATATAAAAGTGAATGATAAAGCCCATTAAACATCCAAGACTTCATAAATAATAGCATGGAACAATCAAAATTTATAGATACATTGGAGACGTATCAGAGGTCGCGTCCGCTCTGCCCGGACACGAATGCGGCACCGATTCTTTGGAGCGGCGCTGACCATTTAGGGCGGGAAGCACGCGCGGGCGATGGAGGGGCTTTGGGTGGGCCAGGCTGGTTAGGAGCGGGCGTGGCAGCTATCCGCCTATCCCTACCGGACGCCCGGAAATGAGAGGATGCACCGACTCTCGTGGCTAAAATTGTACACTACACACCATCTCTCTGTAGGAGTAGGTCGATCTGTCGCTCTCTCTAACACACACATGTTGTTAAACACACACACGCACACGCACACGCACAGACAGGTTCATAGAATAGGAAAATCATGCTAGTGCGAAGCCACAGGAAGTGAGATACAAATGGAGTACGTACAAACTATGACCAGCCTAAGCAATGTAACCAAATGCTCCTTACTCTGCCTTGTTATCTCCCCCAGAAACCCAATGCATGGAGCGCAACTATGCGTTGATTAGTCAAGAAATCAAAGTCGGCTTGCATGCGAGTTAATACGTGGCCATGCATGGTAGCTAAAACGACATCTCTTATATTTGTTTGGATCAATTGTTGCGTTTAGAGACAGAAATCAGGGCTTTGATTGGAGGATGACCGGTCAAGTTTCTCCTTCTCCTCCAATCTGCTTGCACCTTGGTCCCGCTACACCTTCTAATGTGACTTATTACACCTAGACGGAGGGAGTCGTACGAGATATGGTGGCACACTGACTTAGGTCGAATACAAGTGCCCAAAATTGTGTGCATGTTATAATAAGGATTCACTTAAAATAGTACGTGAGCGAACAGAGGGATCAATTGGACAGTGTTCCCGAGCAGTAGCGAGATGTGTGAGGTAAGATACATTGTTGGTGCTTTTAATTTTTCTTATTAATTGTTTGTTTCACACTCTGACTGGTGGGACCCAACGTACTACGTGGAGAGAGGTAAGGTGACTAAGGCTGCATTATTTGTGCACCACTGTGGATAGTCTTACCACCAAAGCCACATGACACGATTATGATTTAAATCACAATGACTCCCACACACACACACAAAATACGGCATGCTTGTCACACGAATGCAGGAATGTATAAAAGGTTATTTTCCTCTCGTTGAACATAAGGGAAGGGTTGTGTAGCTGGTTAGCCTGTTCGCTCATCAAACTTGAGGTCTAACTACACTTGAGCATAATACGTGCCAGGAGGATTCTTTGACTGGTCAAAATGGATGTATACGGAGCTATACGATCTCGTAGTGACCGTATAATCACCTCATCACGTATAAGGTGCAGCCTCGACGCTTGTTTTCTAGGGTTTGCACTCTTCACACTCTCTCCAGTATATATATACACGTTGGAGCCTCGGCGCTTGTAGTTGTTCTCTTCACACTCTCTCACCCTCTCCAGATCTAAACAAGACTTCGTTGGTCTCTCTCTCTCCCCTCACTACTGGTCTACTTGTAGTTGCTCTCTTCACACTCTCTCATCCTCTCCATATCTAAACAAGACCTCGTTGGCATCTCTCTCTCCCCTCACTGCTGGTCAAAGAGCCGGCAGGATCCGTCCGCTGGGAAGGGAAGGAGGCTTAACGTTGTCGCCGTCGGCGAGGGAGGGAATCCACTACCGGTGCAGCTGTTCACTTTCACCCAGCAGCGGCGCGGGAGGGCCTCCGACCCCTTCTTCTTCGCCATCGTACATAGTGTGGGTCGAACGGCCTCCGGTCGCTCGCCGAACCACACCCCAAGAACCTTAAGGTATAATTTACTTATTCCACATGCATTGCTCTAGCTGCATGTGGGCTTTTTCCACTTCTGCACTCGAATCTAGGTGTTGGATCAAACAGGAAAGTAGTGGGGAAAGTTGTATGCCATGAATCTAGGACATGGTTCAAAGAGGAAAGGAGTGGGGGGAAGTACTGGGAAAAGTTGTATAGCATGAATCTAGGACGTGGTTCAAAAGGAAAGGAAGGGGAAAGTGGTGGGGAAAGTTGCAATGCATGAATCTAAGACGTGATTCAAAGAGGACGGGAATGGGGGAAAGTAGTGGGGAAAGTTGTATAGCATAAATCTAGGACGTGGTTCACAGAGGAAAGGAAGTGGGGAAGTACTAGTACAGACTGGTTATCCAACACCTACATTGGTCGCAAAGGGAAAACAATGACAAACGCAGTACGCACATCTGTAACGAACTGATCTTTTGTTTTGGGGAACAAGGCTGTAGAGTTTGAGCAGGACTAGATTTGTTGCGCTCGCATAGGGAAAGGTGTCTAAAGATAACAAAACTGGGACCAACACAAATATGCTCCTTGGTTGTTTGTTCTTTGTTGCAATAGACTGTGCATCACCCCAGTACATCGGTAGATGCACATGATGCTGGTGCATCCACTGTCCCGTGCAACTCTTTAGCTGTTGTTAATCTAAGGCCCTGTTTGGTTAAAAACTCCCTAGTCCCTACTTGCTTGGTTCTAGAGACTAAACATGGACTAGAGGTTATTAAATGACATGCTAAAAGACCATGTTACCCCTAGGAATGAACTAATAGAGACAAGGTGCCATGCGTGGCAGGGACAACTGTTGGAAAAAGTCCCAAAAAGACTCTCCCTCGGGGTGTTCTTTCTTTAGTCCCAAATGCCCACTTTTAGTCCCTAAAAGTCCCTCCTTTTTGGTTTATATGGGACTGACACGAAGGTCTTTTAGTCCCTCCACCAAAATGTCCCTGTAAATAAGCATCCTCTAATAATGCCGCTAGAAAATTGATGCAATGCCACAGTTAAAAGCAAATTACATGTTTAACGAATTTTATTGTTAACATAATCTCTCTGTAAATATTAATCAATGCCACCGTTTGAGAAATGCTACTGTCTTGCTTTCTTTCCCATTTAGATAAGGTAGATGCTTCTTTTTGTTGGCTTCTGTGTCATCCACCGTTATTGACCACTAGTTGTTTCCTTTGCACCTCTGTGTAAATAGGGTTATCTACTTCACCCCGTTGCCATTGTGACCTTTTGTTGCACTGCACAAAACACTTTTTGTTTTAAGAGTGTTTTGTGAAGTTCAACCAAAATGTCACACCGAGAACGTTGCTTGATTGCTTGATCTTAGTGGAACTGCACAAGAGGAGATCTTACTTCCTATTCGTGTTGGCAAATTTGGTTCAGATCTTCTTCTTGTGACTTGTTTGAATTCTGCGTCATGAGAGGTCAGTACTACCCTTCTTTCACATTGAAGGCGAAGCTTATATGTTATTGAACCAAGTGATGAAGGGGAAGAACAAGGAGAAGAAAAACAAAAATCAACTCCTGGTGCTGTAAAGAAGCACTAGAACTATGATGACACAAGTAATGATATAGTTTTGCATCTTAATTTATTGCTATGGCTGGAACGAGCAATTGTTTTGCCACTGATTTGATGCCACTCTTAATGTAATACATAATTATCTCTACTTGTGCAAACAGGGATCTACTTTGAAGATACCATATATTTTTGTGGAACTACACAAGAAGATGTTGGAAACATTAATCTAATCGAGGAGTATATAGTAAGCATGGCCACCATAGTAGATAGCAACATATGGTTCCGGAAAAGTGCTTCATCTGTATGCTCTACACAATAAGCCTCCTGACAAAGGTTGGTACTCGTCCACTGATTTCATCCATATGACTGAGCTTTGTCATCTCTATTGGTGTTGTGCTACTATTTAGATACTGTCATCAAAAAGTGGTATTGTTCTTGAGAAGTGCTTCCTCTGTGTTGTTTTAAATATTTCCTTTCCTTTTTTCGAGCAAACAGGGATGCTAGCATTTAATTATCCTCTTGTCTTTGCACAATAGGATCATCCTCCTCTGAAGAAGAATATGGAGTACATGAAGTGACTAGTTCCGATTATGCCAGGATGAAGAAGCCATGTATATCTTCTCATCAGAAGGAGTAGTTGAAGGACTGAACTAACTTCAGCTCAGAAGGACTGACAAATCTCCATTTTCTTGATGAGATGCGCAAGTACAATGTTGTTCTAAAATTCTTTCCGATGAGTTCCGCTTTTCTAAAAGTGTGCTCTACATGGACCATGTAGGTGCATGTTTAAACTGTCAATTCATAGTACAATTTTCTTTATACTAATCACTTTTTTTGTATTTGTGCAAACAGGGGTGTTCAGCTTGATTTCAATGGGAACTGCACAAAATGTTCATGAATACATCGAATCACTCATTTCCACCACAAGAAAGAAGGTGCCGATAAGTTCAAGGCGTTGCAACATATAAGGGCAAAATCATACAAGCTACGCGCGAATTTGGTTGATTTTGGTGGAACTGCACAGAAAGAATAGCTGGTTTATTTAGCACGAGGTGCCATGTCAATGTCCGAACTGATGGAAAACCCTACCCATTCCACAATCGTAAGCATTTGATATTTTGGAATGGGAAAGCCTTGTCAAATTTTGCTCATTGTTTTTAGCAAGAAGACATGTGTTTGATATTTTCGAATGGGACAACCTTTGTTGTCAGCAGCGTGGATCCATTTTTTCATTATTCTTTAGTTGTGAAGTAAATATTGGCTCTGACATGTGAATCACTGAGATGCATAATCATCGATTGTTTTGAATGTTCTCTATGAATTGCCAGGCTTGTGTGTTTGATTGCAATGTATAGGAAGCTAAAAAGCTGCTCAAACTCTTTGTACTACTTCTGTTCCTTTTTACTTCGCACATTGTGAAAGTGCATACTTTTTTCTATAAGCTTGGTCAAAGTAGAGATACTTTGACTGCAGACATAACTTGTATGCAGACTAGAAAGGAACGGAGGGAGTACATGTGAAACTGCTACAAACGAGGTGATCACCCTGGGAATAATGATAGTACGTATTGTTTTGCATGTTCATCCAATGCTAGTGATACAAGAATTCGAACTAATCGAAATAAATTCATTCATACACGGTCAGATTTCATATAAACATGTCGGATTTCATTACATTTCATACATTCTTCAACTAAAAAGGGGTGCGCTGGAGGTATAATTAATTAACTGAAGCTACCCACCTGTGTCCGACTGAGCCGAACAGAAGCTTCAGTGACTTAAATGTAGATGCGGTTGCGTTACTGACATGTGGCCCAGATGCCTGTTGGGCCCACGTGTCAGTCAGCCAACTGCACCAGCAGTTAAGTAGAAGTAGCGTCCTTCTCCAACATAGCTCTCCAACTCCACGTCACTGCCAAGAAGCTAATCGACCGTCAGTGGTCAACCTGCCTAGCTTGTCATAGCGATTAGGGCAGCGGTGGCCTTACTTGGACCCGAGCGCTGGCGACCTACCGTGTTCTACTCTTCCTCGTTTTCTGTGTGGCGCGGCCACGTTGGCAGCGGGGCGGGGCCTCGGCGGAGCCGGCGATGTCCTCTGTCTCATTGCCGGCGGGCGGCGCTCGGCGGAGTGGGGGAAATCCTCCCCCTCGCTGCCGGCAGGGTGGGGCCTCGGCGGAGCCGGCGGTGTCCTCTGCCTCGTTGTTGGCGCCGCGGGGCCACGGCGGAGTAGGGCCTCGTCGACGCCAACGGAGCAGGGACTCGTCAGAGCCGGCATTGTCCTCTGCCTCGTCCTCGGTCTCGCCAAATAGCGCCTCGCCCGCTTCATCGCCCTCCTTGTAGGCGGCCGCAGCCTCCGCCACCCACATGCGGTACCGCCAGCGCTCGAGGCGGCCCTCACAGGCGGAGCGGTACGAGTCAAGCAGCGCCTCCTGCTCCGCCCGCTCCGCGGCGATCTGCTCCTCCGCCTGCAGGTGCTCTTGGAGGAGATGGTGGTTGTAGGCAGCGTCGGCCTGCGCCTCTCGGAACTGCTCCTCACGCTTCTGCCTCACCGTGTCCATATATTGGGCACGGGCCTCACCGATGGTCATGGTGCAATGCACCAGCGAAAATGGCGTGGAGGAGGGGGTTGGCGCCGGATCGTCGACTACCATGTTCTCCATTGGGACGTCGTCGTCCTCCGGCTGCCTGCCGGCCAGCCAGTCGGCAGCAATGGCTGCCATCACCTTGTGGTCCGTCGTCCGCCTGTCCCGAAGAGTGCTGGAGCGCGAGGAACCCATTGTGGGCAGTAGTGGTGCGGATAGGAGAATAGGAACGGATGCGGATGACTGTGGCTATGGCCGGCGCAGCAGTTTATATAGCAATGGTGGGCGGCGGAGGGACGGACGTGTGGCACCGGAGTAGCTGCCTTGGCAACCGCGTATCATTAATGTGGGCGGCAGAAGGACGGATGACACTTGTGTCATTTGAAGGCGGAGCAATCGCATGCACCGGGAAGCGGGGCGCGCGGCGCTGACCGTTTTGGGCGGAAAGCACGCGCGGGCGAGGGAGGCGGTTTGGGTGGGCCAGGACAGTCAGACTCGTGCTTGACATCGGGTTGGTCCAGCAGCCGGACATGATGGCTCGCCAGCTACCTCGCCGAGCTGAGCGACAACAGTCAGACGATGGACGTAGCATCCGTTGAGGAGCCGGCACCACTAGCCAAGCCGGTTCATGCCGTGTTCACCATAGAGCAGGTGCGGCCGCACTTTGACGCCCTAATGGCGGAAGAGCTACCAGCGCAGGAGGACCTGTGCTGCAACCTCCGTCTCCTCAACAAGCACCGGTGAACAAGCGAACGACAATGCCATCGCGGACATGTGGCCCTATGATCCTGGCTTCCCAAATGAGCAGCGGGCGCTGTATCAAACCATCTGTAGGGCCCGCGAGGCCCTCTCCATCGTCCTTCGAGTTGTTGCGCTCGCCGTGGCGCCGTCGTCTCATGTCTACACACGCTTCTACTCTTGTAGACTATGTTGGGCCTCCAAGCGCAGAGGTTTGTAGGACAGCAGCAATTTCCCTCAAGTGGATGACCTAAGGTTTATCGAACTCAGGGAAGTAGAGGTTGAAGATTGTCTCTCTCAAGCAACCCTGCAACTAAGATACAAGAAGTCTCTTGTGTCCCCAACACACCTAATACACTTGTTAGATGTATAGGTGCACTAGTTCGGCGAAGAGATGTTAAATGGCAAGTGATATGGATGGCAAAACAAAGTAATATAAATCTATAATAAAAAGTGCAGCAAGCAAACAAGTGGTAAACGTGAGCACAAATGGTATTGCAATGGTGGAAACAAGGCCTAGGGATCATACTTTCACTAGTGGCAACTCCCAACAACATTAATATAGTCGAATCACATGATATTTCCAATAAAACATGCAATGGAGACGCACCCGGAGGTCATTCCTCCGTGGTCAAGAGAGGACGAGAATTATGTAGGGCTACAAAAGCACACCTCAAAGTTCGTAGTTCTCAATCTAAGGATTTCCCAATGTCACCGCGGCCATCCAAAGAGAGTCCCACAATCACCACAACATATCTAAAGGATAGTCAAAGACAAGCACCAAGAGACTCTCAATCTTCAATCAACACACAAGAGAGGAAATCACTCATGAAAATATTTTTCTAATCCATGTCCAATAGACCGCTGTCACCTTGGTCTCGGGGATTATACTAGATAAAGACAAGTGAGTACATCAATCCAATACATAGAGGAAGGGGAAATATCATGGGATCACCCTAGATTAAAATAGCCTATGATCACAACGAAGATCACATCATGGGAGAGAGAGATAACCACATAGCTACACGTACGAGCCCTCGGCCCCGGAGGAAACTACTCACGCATGGTCATGGTGAGGAGGAGGTTGATGATGGTGTTGATGGAGAGGTGCAGCCCCGCGAGGAGGCGGCGGCCGGCGGCGGCCACGGAGGCGGCGGCGGCGAGGAGGACACGGCGGCGGCCCTAGGAGGCGGCGGTGGCCCTTGGGGGCGGCGGCGGCCCTAGGGGCAGCGGCTCCTTGGCCCCCCTTCTTCCTTGTGGATGGTGCTGCAATGGTGCTGGTCCTCCCCTCCAAGACGGCGGCTTGGGAGGAGGAAAATTCGTGACCCTTGGTGACCTAGGTTTCCTCTCTTTATATAGACTCTCGGATTCCCGTCATCAGATTTTGGGCCTCAGTAAAACGGGCTTTACTCGGCCGTCCGGACTCCGATTTGGACGAATTTTATATCCAGAAGCATCGCCTCGAGATTCCCCACAACTTTCGCAACTAGACTTTTTCCGTTTGACATCGTCTTCGGGCCAGAACGTGACCATCTTTAAAAAACGTTCTCAGACAGATTTCAGGAAAGTCAGAGTCCTACTCCAGTACGACTCCTTTTGCGTTTTTGTCAATTTCCAAGTAAATCCTACACAATAAAGTGTAAAACAAGAACATTGTGCACTTTTGCAACCATTAGTAGGTTAGTCCAAATATGATCAAAAGTGTATGGAAGTGCATAAATATCATAGCAATATCACATAAAAAGGGCATGGAGCAAGCAGAAATTATAGATACGTTTTGGACGTATCAACATCCCCAAGATTAATTCCTGCTCATCCTCGAGTAGGTAAATGATAACAAGCATAATTTCGATGGTGACATGCTATTAACCATATAAGAACTTTTCACAGTCACATGACAA
Organism: Secale cereale; assembly: GCA_902687465.1. Lineage (NCBI taxonomy): Eukaryota > Viridiplantae > Streptophyta > Magnoliopsida > Poales > Poaceae > Secale > Secale cereale. Next base: position 213,596,587 of record LR738711.1, on the reverse strand, counting down.
GCGCTTACTGAGACAATGAATCTGTAGTAATTAAGTTGCCTCATGAGAAAATCACAAAGAACTGAAAGTTTTACAATATGATACTAAAATACTCAAAAAAATTGTAATGAGTATGGTGTGCAAATATGATAAAGTAGTATCTCGCTTGCCCCCTTTAGTGAAGCAAAACATAAATGCAGGGGCACCTCCAAGGTTTAAGTGACGACTAGATACAATGATTTCAGAATAAACGATATCACAATCATGCTAAAGACAATGCTACTTTGGGACAATGCACATTACACTCAGAATGACAATCATGCTCTTAATAGTTGGTGCTTTAAAAGAAGGTGGAGACTCTCGAACCGTGGCTTTTGTTGGCAAGGTTGAAACCCGTGGTCGGAAACAAAAACTAAACATGTACCAGAGCTTTTGGTTTTAAAAACAGAGGTAATAATTATTTTAGATTATGCATGTTCCGTCAACGAATGCTAGCAGATAACTCAATCACTTCTTGAGATGGACAAGTTTCGAGGAACGGCTCCCGAATGAGGACGATCACATCCTCTTAATCTCCTTTGTTTATCACTGCCAAAATTTTCTGATTTCTCATGAACAAAGCGTGAAGGAGGGTTTGTTTGTTATATAATTTTTTAATGAGTCGGGCGCACTCTATGCTAGTTCCTTCTCGTATTATGGGTTTGCACATTAGACATGCAATCCCGGGGTGAAGCTTGTCCAACTTAAAAAGATCATGAATTAACTACTACTTCCTCATGAACTAAAACAAAGGCACAAAAGAGAATGCTTTTTTGAATAATTTCGAGATGGTACATGAAAGTCTTCGTTAGGAATGGCAGGTAAATACCATGTATAGGAAGGTATGGTGGACTCATATGGCATAACTGGTTTAAAAGAATTTGGATGCACAAGCAGTCAGTCCGCTTAGTACAGGCGAAGGTTAGCAAAAGACTGGGAGCGACCAACTAAAAGAGCTATGACGGTCATAATCATGCAGAGCGACAAAGCAACATTGAATCAGGCATGGAAGTTATATCGCTACTCAAAAATTAAAGATCATCAAGGCTTGATAGACTTTCTTTACAGTCTTAAATATGCGTGAGCATACGCCAAGTCAATCAAAATAAATACTTGAAGGAAGATATTACTAAACCATACCACATCATAGGTAAAAAAATCATGTTGGTACTCCAATAACACATTGAGAATCCCCCAGCTATTTGAGACTAACCATAAGAAAACATGAACTACTAAGCATCATTATGCACATAGCATTTTATCATAGACATATCGACCAGTGCAATAGAAGCCAACTCTCTTAATAAGATAAGCATGATAACTAAAGAGAGTTCCAACGACCAACTAAACAAAAGCTCTTTAAAAAGATAAGCATGAAAACTAAGAGCTGAACATGATAGTAGCTATTGAAAGACAAAGAACACACACAGCAAGGATAGACATGAAAATTCTATGTTATGTTCTAGGTTGAAGTGGAGCGTGTTTCTCTCCCACACAAAGAAAGCTGAGTTCAACTCGTTATGAACGGCAAGCAAAGCTAAAGAAAACTAAAAAGGAAACTAAAAGCAAGACGCTCCAAGCATAGCACATAACACATGAAGTGATAAAAATATAGTGGAACGAAAGACGAACTGATAATGTTGATGGAGAAGGGGATGCACGGGGGCATCCCTGTAATGCCCAGGATGGGACTATACCTCCTACGTGTCGAGGCACGACTTAAAGGTATAAGCCCATCCTAGAATGATCTCAAGTTTGGTATCTTTGCACAACTCATGTAAAAGAGGGATTAAATTGCAAAAGGAGATAGTTGGCTTACACTCGCCACTTCACACAATACATCCATAAGCAAATCATCATTCAAAACATCACAACCCGACTACGGGTGAAGATCCAAAAGAAAGATACCAACACAACATAAAGCCACAGGCCAGGATCGAATCCTAGTAGAAACCACTACTGATCGTCGAAACGTCACAAGCATACGGCCACGCTCTTCATCGAGCTCCCAGAGAAGAACTTGAACCAGCTTCTGCATCAAACTTGGCTGAACCTGCATCTGGTGTGGTGAAGTAACTGTGAGCCACAGAGGACTCAGCAATCCCGTTCCCGGGTAACATGACTATTCAAGCCTTGGTTGAGGACAAGGCTGAAGAAAGAACGAGAGGTGAAGGAACAACAAGAGTCTGCAGCAGCAACTAGCACTAACTTACGTAAAAGAGAGCGAGAAGAGAAGTGCCTCGGTCGAGAGATGATCACGAAGTGATCCTAACTAAAGCCGGTCAAACATAACCCCACCGTGTTGAACTCCCGAATCCCTATTCGGAAATTGACAGTCACGGTACACACGCTGGTAGTGTATTAGAAACATTGTGTCAAGTTATCTACAACCGGATATTAACAAGCTCCCATCTGCCACATAACCGCGGCCACAGCTTTAGAAAGTTCAAACCCTGCAGGGGTGTTCCAACTTGACCCATTACAAGCCCACGATCCGCGGAGTCGCCACTCCATAGGTGGGAAGACCCGAGTATTCTCGGAATCCCGTGCTCAAGTTAAACCGAACTAAGGTAAGGCTAATCCAGCAAATCCTCCCGGCGTGTCGACACCCTGATAGTAGCCGCGCGTATCTAAGTCTCAGGACACGACCGGATGGGCGATTCTACAGGACCCAATCCTCGAGTTTCCCCGTGGTGGTTCCCGCAGACTCCCCGTTTGGGACCAACACCATCGGCACTGGCCCCCCTGCTATGTAGAATTAAGGATCCTCGAGGGAGCGACCCCCTATGCAAATTTAATTAATTAATTAAGTTGTTATTATGAGGCAAATAGTACCAAATGTTGGGACTTGCTGGAAAAGACTTAGCACTTAGCGGTTTATCAAGGGGGTCCCATACACCCCAACCGTGTTAGGAACGCATACTCAAGGAACATAACACCGGTTTATACGGTTCCTAACGGCATGAGTGGAACAAAACACCAAGCAAAAGGCTTAGCCTTCCACCCTGCCAGTATATAGGTGATTTCATTTTAAGCATTTATATAGTGTGATATAACCCAACCAAACTTCAACATGAAGCAAGCATCTTCAATCTTCACCTGCAACTAGCAATGCTATAAGAGGGGCTGAGCAAAGCGTACTTAGCCAAGCAACGGTTTGCATAGGTAGGGTGGTTAAACAGGTTCATGGTTACAAGTAGGAGGCTGACAAGAAAGACATGGGCATCGAGGCAAAACTATAGAGCGGAACTACTAGCAATAGGCAAAGATAGTAATGGTATCCGGGTTCGGTCATCTTCCCTGGGATTCCACAAGGAAGAAGAACGGATCCATGAAGCAGACGGAGCAACAGTCGAGCGAATCCTCACAACTCCGGAACGAAACCGAAGCTAACAAGAGAAGCAACCGGAAAGAAAACAAACAACACGGTAAACACACAAGCATTAACATGGCATACGATGCACAAGCAAGCATGATGCATGTCCGGTTTAAGTAAGCATGGCATGGCAAGTGCACAAACAAAACTACAAGTTAAGTGGAGCTCAATATGCAACGAGTTGCATATTGACGAAACACCATATTAATTATTTAATTGACTCTCGATTATTAACAAGACAAGATTAAATGTTTTTAGTGGCAAGAGGTGAAACATAATAAAACTACACTAACTAGGCATTTTAAATGAGGCCGGAAAATAACAACAACATATCCGGAAAAATCCCCATAAGCATGTTTAGTAATTATAAGCAAACAACAATTAAACATTTTAGTGTTGTTAACATGATGCGGATGACATGATCAAGTTTATGCAAGTTTTATTAAAAGTTGACATGAAGACATGAAGTATTTGTCACCGTGGTGGAATGAAAGGGTGCCACGGCAACGATCCGAAAATGAGGCAACGCAACATATCGGTATCGGTAACTCGGTGAATGACCGGGCAAAAGCAAAGGTGGAGTGCACGAGATGGAAGTGGGTTGATCCCGTTGCCGGGTTCCCACGAGTCGGCGACGAGGCAACCGAGGAACATGACAAAACGTCGGAACGGGCACGAAGCACACACGGGAGACATTCCATACAACACAACAAGCATCCACGGGGTCGTATCGTTATACCTTTGAAGCGTGTGTTTCGGGGCGGTTCGAGATAGTAGAGGAAGAAGGCGTTCACGTCGTAGAGGAAGTAGCCGTTCTCGTTCGGAAGAGGAAGTAGTGGTACACGGCCGAAGAGGAAGTAGTTGTTCCCGGTTCTTCGGCGACGGTAGACGTTCACGTTACGTGTCGTGGTACTTGCAACGTCGGGGTACTTGGTCGAAGACGTTCCATAGGGGTACACGGGCGACGGTAGGGGTACTCGTTCCGACGGTAGACGTTCACGGAGCTCGTTTTCCCGTAGATGTTCGGGTCGGTGTCGTGGTACTTGGGGTTCTCGTTCTCGCGACGGTAGTGGTACTTGGCGCATCACACATGTAGTCGTACACGTTTCGTAGCCGTAGAGGTACATGTGGCGACGGTAGACGTTCGGGCGCCGGTAGACGTTCGGGTCCAAAAGAAGATAGACTTGTTGTTTCCTGGTTATCTGAGATTAACAAAAACAGCAACAATACAACAAAACAAAGGGAACAGCTGCGGATGGAGGCGGGGCCGAGGAGCTGCGGCCACGGGGACGACGAGGCAAGGAGGCTGCAGCAGCTACTCGCCGGCTGCTGGAGGGAGGAGGCGCGTCGGGCTGCTGGTCCTGGCGAAGCGGTCGGCGCCCTGGAGGGACGAGGCCGGGCGCGGCGGTCCTGGCCCGCGGGGCGGTGAGGAAGGAGCCTGGCCGCGGCGAGCTTGGGACGGCCGGAGGGAGACGACGAGGGAGACCACGGCGAGCTTGGCGACGAAGGGGAGGCAGGGGACGGGCGGAAGGGCCCGCGCGGCGCGAGGCAGTGGCCGCGGGCGGCCTGTCGACGCGAGGAGGAGGCAGAGGCACTGCCTCGGCCTGAGGATGGAGGGAGGCAGAGCTCGGGGAGCTCCGGCGCGGAACGGGCGACGGCGCCCTGGAAGGAGACGGAGGCAGGGGCATCGCCTCTGCCCGACCGGAGGGAGCGGGGCGCCAGGCGCGCGTGGAGGAGATCGAGGCACGCAGGTGCGCGCGGGGTTGGGGAATCGGGCGAAGGGAGAAGGGAACGGTGGGAGGAGAGGAGATCGAAGGAGGAGGCTCGGGGCGAGCGATGGGATTCGGCGAGATGGGGACTGGTGCGGGACGAGGGGACAGCGAGACCGAGGGAACCGGTCCTCGGTCGAGAGGAGGAGCGAGCGGGATGAGGAACTGGCGGCGCACGGGAAGGAGAGGGAGGAGCGAGGGAAGCCTGGGGTTGGGGTGCGGGCGACCGCTAGGGTTCTTCCCAGGAGGGGTCGGGCTGGGCCTGATGGCCGCGGGACTGGAGAAGGCCGGCTTGGGCCAGCTCGGCTGGAGAGGCCTAGAGGCCTGGGAAGGAGGAGAGGGAGGTGGGCCGGCTGGGCCGCGGGAGGGAAGGCTGCTGGAGGCTGAGCCCTCTTCCTATTTAACTCTTTTCTTTTGCAGAATAAAGAAATAGAGAGAGTCAAAATTAAATAGAAAAGAGGCAAAGAACAATAATAAAATGATGGACATTTTTGTAAGGCTTTATAGAATAATTCCAACCCCACAAAAATAGTTCCAACAAAAAGGGAAGTGCAAACTAAAAATAATTAGCTTGCCTGAAGGAGTTTAAAAGGAGTCTAGATTTTTGAGGAGCCTCGATAAATAGGAAAAGAATATAGGGAAGGTTTTTGATGGAGAAACTCGAGGTGAAAAAGGCATGGGGCAAAAATGCAAGTGTGTTGGGTTATTCCGAAGCAAATGGAATATTATAATATAGCTCCCTAACTATTGAGAGGCTTTTATGTGTTTTAAAGAGAAGACATCTTCCCTCGACTTAAATGGACCGAAGGTCCACACGACTTATTTAAGTTGAGATGCAAAAAGAATGACATGATGACATGATGACATGATGCAATGCAAAAATAAATAACACGAGCAAAATAAAACACACGGGCAACCCGGGACATCTGGAATCTTCTGGAATCTTCTGGGACGTCGGTCTTCGGGCGTCACAATCCCCAAGCTTAGACGCTTGAGTCTTCTTGAATATTTCTTGGGGGTGCATGGGGGCATCCCCAAGCTTGAGCGTTTGACACTCCTGAATCTTTTTATCATCTTCCCTCGAACACTTGAAAACTCCCTTCATACATAACTCATCATAATCTGATTAGCGAGGTTAGTACCCATAATAAAATAATTGTTCCTTGCTGGAAATAAGGATATTCTTGAAGGTCTACTGTTTCTCAAGATTGCCAAAAGGTTTTTGCAAAGAAAAAGCAAGCTCGAGGTTTGCAAAATGAAGGAAAGGCAAAACAGGACAGAGTCTGTGAAAAACAGACCAGCAGGTAGTAAATGAGTTTTTCGGGGCACTTCTGCAACTCTAATCAAAAAACTCAGAACAAACGCCCGAAAGCAAATTGAATAGAGCACGCTGTCGAAAAAATTCAGACCAAAAAGATGATCTGGTGATTTTAGACGAATTTTTCTGTCCAAGGACAGAATCTGTTTCCTGAACAGCACGTCACAACTTTTGAACTTTCTTGCAATCAGAGGCTACACTTGGCACAAAGCTGAAAAATAAAGATACAATGATGTTGCTACAGTAGTAGCAAACATCAATACCACTAAAAACTGAAAGAACAAACTGAAAGCAAAGATAACAAGGGTTGTCTCCCTAGAGCTCTTTCTTTATAGCCATAAAGATAGGCTTAAGACTTTAATGATGCTCTCGTAGGAATAAGAGTTGAAGAACAAAAGAGAGCATCATGAAGCAAATACAAAACACATTTAAGCCTAACATGCTTCCTATGCATAGGAATATTGCAATAGAATAATTCATTGAAGCACAAAGCAATAAGCATAGGAAGACAAAACAAGTGCAGCTTCAAAATATTCACCATAAAGAGAGGAAACTTCTTATTATTAAGATATTTAGAACCATGTCTCCCTCTCTCATTATAAATTTCAGTGGCATCATGGATGAACTCAACAATATAACTATCACATAAGGCATTATTTCCATGATCCAAAAGCATAAAAGTGTCATTACTCTTCATATAAGCAAAATCTTTCTTATTATGAATAGTGAGAGTAAGACTATCATAATCATCATGGTAATCATCGTATTTAGGAGGCATATCATAATCATAATAAATTTTATCCTCAATAGTAGGTGGACTGAAAATATCATATTCATCATTGTAATCATCATATATAGGAGGCATAGTATCATCAAAGTAAATTTTCTCCTCAAAAGTTGGGGGACTAAAAATATCATGTTCATCAAACGTGTCATCCCCAAGCTTAGAGCTTTCCATGTCATTAGCAATATTGATATTAAATAAAACACACTAATAACATCACCACCATCATGATTGTTATGCAAATAAAGTTCCAAAGGTTTTTTAATTTTCTCTTCGAACACATCATGTCCAAGTTCAAGGTAGAGCTTATAAAGCTCTCTCATATTTTTGTTGTTTTCCATTAAGCAAAACTAGTGAAAATAAAAACAAGAAACAAAAAGATTTAATTGCAAGATCTAAAGATATACCTTCAAGCACTCACTTCCCCGGCAACGGCGCCAGAAATAGCTTGATGTCTACACACGCTTCTACTCTTGTAGACTATGTTGGGCCTCCAGGCGCAGAGGTTTGTAGGACAGCAGCAATTTCCCTCAAGTGGATGACCTAAGGTTTATCGAACTCAGGGAAGTAGAGGTTGAAGATGGTCTCTCTCAAGCAACCCTGCAACTAAGATACAAGAAGTCTCTTGTGTCCCCAACACACCTAATACACTTGTTAGATGTTTAGGTGCACTAGTTCGGCGAAGAGATGCTAAATGGCAAGTGATATGGATGGCAAAACAAAGTAATATAAATCTGTAATAAAAAGTGCAGCAAGCAAACAAGTGGTAAACGTGAGCACAAATGGTATTGCAATGGTGAAAACAAGGCCTAGGGATCATACTTTCACTAGTGGCAACTCCCAACAACATTAATATAGTCGAATCACATGATATTTCCCATAAAACATGCAATGGAGACGCACCTGGAGGTCATTCCTCCGTGGTCAAGAGAGGACGAGAATTATGTAGGGCTACAAAAGCACACCTCAAAGTTCGTAGTTCTCAATCTAAGGATTTCCCAATGTCACCGCGGCCATCCAAAGAGAGTCCCACAATCACCACAACATATCTAAAGGATAGTCAAAGACAAGCACCAAGAGACTCTCAATCTTCAATCAACACACAAGAGAGGAAATCACTCATGAAAATATTTTTCTAATCCATGTCCAATAGACCGCTGTCACCTTGGTCTCGGGGATTATACTAGATAAAGACAAGTGAGTACATCAATCCAATACATAGAGGAAGGGGAAATACCATGGAATCACCCTAGATTAACATAGCCTATGATCACAACGAAGATCACATCATGGGAGAGAGAGATAACCACATAGCTACACGTACGAGCCCTCGGCCCCGGAGGAAACTACTCACGCATGGTCATGGTGAGGAGGAAGTTGATGATGGTGTTGATAGAGAGGTGCAGCCCCGCGAGGAGGCGGCGGCCGGCGGCGGCCACGGAGGCGGCGGCGGCGAGGAGGAGACGGCGGCGGCCCTAGGGGGCGGCGGCGGCCCTTGGGGGCGGCGGTGGCCCTAGGGGCAGCGGCTCCTTGGCCCCCCTTCTTCCTTGTGGATGGTGCTGCAATGGTGCTGGTCCTCCCCTCCAAGACGGCGGCTTGGGAGGAGGAAAACTCGTGGCCCTTGGTGACCTAGGTTTCCTCTCTTTATATAGACTCTCGAATTCCCGTCATCAGAATTTTGGGCCTCAGTAAAACAAGCTTTACTCGGCCGTCCGGACTCCGATTTGGACGAATTTTATATTCAGAAGCATCGCCTCAAAATTCCCCACAACTTTCGCAACTAGACTTTTTCCGTTTGACGTCGTCTTCGGGCCAGAACGTGACCATCTTTAAAAAACGTTCTCAGACAGATTTCAGGAAAGTCAGAGTCCTACTCCAATACGACTCCTTTTGCGTTTTTGTCAATTTCCAAGTAATTCCTACACAATAAAGTGTAAAACAAGAACATTGTGCACTTTTGCAACCATTAGTAGGTTAGTCCAAATATGATCAAAAGTGTATGGAAGTGCATAAATATCATAGCAATATCACATAAAAAGGGCATGGAGCAAGCAGAAATTATAGATACGTTTTGGACGTATCACCGTCTCGCATTGTCAACATGGTCAGCAGACATGAGGATGAGGAGATGACTTTACTTGGAGAGGATGACAGTGGGGCCCACCAGGGCCATAGCCGCACGTACGCAAGTGCCTCCTTATTAGTATATGTAAAACTATAATTTTTTTGCTTCCTCCTGGTTTTTTGACATCATGGTCCCACACCATTCTCAACCTATGTGGTCAATAAACGAGAGAATTGCACAAGAAGCGGCCAACCGCTGGGACCAAGCAGCTCAAGCAATATTTGTGTTTTTGAGGTGTGAGCACTTCAGAGTTTTTCTTGAGCGATGTTTAGCCCAGATTTTAATTTTTCTCCTCTGAACAACAATAAAAACAGCGCTACAACTATTAACTGGGCGGGCTGTGGCCCGTCTAGCCCAGGTCAGATATCCAGCCTAGATATTATTATTTTTCAAGCTGAAAATGGCTAGCCCAGCTATACTTTTTTTAGGAATACCCAGGCAAGGTCAAGTTGTTATTCTCTGCCCCGCTGGGCTGCAAATCTTTCCTAGGAGGGATGCATTAGGCTTAACAAGAAAATGGGCTTTGAGAAATAATAAATGGGATGTAATTATAAAAATTGGGCACTAACTATAAAAAATGCACCAAACACGTAATTACTTTATAAAATATTATTTTTGGATATTGAAAATTTTAATTTCATTAATTGTTGCGAGCGTAATGTTTCGTTGGATTTTTATGTAATATAAATTTATATTGAAATTGTATTTAATCTGACTAGAAATTTCGGGATAAAAATATTTCGTATCCCATCAAAATGTGGGAAATTTTATTGAATTCTGTTTTGAACGGTTGGTTGAAATGGGTTGTACTTTTAACGAACTGTAAATGGGTTGTAGTAAATTCCATTAGAATTCAAAAATTGGCTGCACATTCTTACAAATCTCAAATTGGCTATAAGTTCTCTACCACACACTTGTGGCCTTACTAAGTTGACGCGTCGCCTCAAAAAAAAGAGTTGACGCGTATACAAGGCGTTGTCAACTTATAGTCAACACACGGTTCTAGCAGCAGTGGCCATTTTATGTCCATCCAACGGATGTCGTGCTTCTTCTTCAATCTCGGATATTCTAGCTTCACCCGCCCAAAAAATGATTCCTCCCGCTGACATCTGGGGCGCACCGTTTCGGAAGCTGGCCTGTGGGCCTACTAAGTTGACGCGTACCAAGGGCTTTGTCAACTTAGTCAATATAAACGATTCTAGCTGTAGTGACCATACGATGTCTATCCAACGGCTGTCGTGCTTCTTCAACCTCTGGTCTTCTTGCTCCAGCCACCCAAAGCAGCGCCGGTCGTGCCGCCTGCTCCTGCCTCCCATGGCCGGTTGTGCTGCCTTGCAGGCCTCACCGCCCCTACTACTCCCACCGCTGGCCAGGCCATCCCTCTACTCACCCACACCCCCTGTTATTCCGCGGCGACGGTAGCCTCACACCGCAGCCGAACTAGTGAACCCTCGTACTCCTCTCCGCGCGGGCTTCCACTGCCGCGTCTTCCACGGCTCCGCGTCGTCCCCTTCCTAGGCCTCGTCGTCGTCCACCGCCCTGGTGCTCTCGGCACAGCGTGGTCAACATGGTCAAGGAACGGCTTCCATCCGACATGGACTGTACGTGGAGAGGCTGACAGCTGGGTCCACGATGGCAGCAAGGAAGTGCCTCCTTATTACGCGGAAAATAATGATTCCACCACCTAAAAGTAGGGACCCACCAGACGGGCCACCGTATTTCGCGAAAAAACGTTTCCCCCTGACTGCTGGGACCCACCAGACGGGCCACCGTATTTCACGAAAAAAACGTTCCCCCCGCTATCAGCTCGGACCCACTGGAAGTGCCTCCGTATTACGCACAAAAAATGAATACTCCCCCTGCTGGTTGGGACCCACCTTGGTGGGAGGCTGACTTGTGGGCCTATTAAGTTGACGGGGACGGTGTTCTTTGTCAACTTAGTTAATATGAACGATTCTAGCTCCAGTGATCGTATGATGTCCATCCAACGGCCATAGTGCTTCTTCAACCTCTGGTCTTGTTGCTCAATCCACCCAAAGCAGCGCCGATCGTGTCGCATGCTCCTGCCTCTCATGGCCGGCTGTGCTGCCGCAGAGGCCTCACCGCCCCCTACTATTCCCACCGCTGGCCAGGCCATCCCTCTACTCACCCACACCCCATGTTATTCTGCGGCGACGGCAGCCTCACACCGCAGCGAACTAGTGAACCCTCGTACTCCTCTACGCATGGGCATCCACTGCCGCGTCTTCCCCGGCTCCGCGTCGTCCCCTTCCTAGGCCTCGCCGTCGTCCATCGCCCTGGTGCTCTCGATGCGGCGTGGCCAACATGGTCAAGGAACGGCTTCCATTGGACGTGGACCGCGTAGAGAGGCTGACAGCTGGGTCCACGGCCGCAGTAAGGAAGTCGCGAAAAAAATGTTTCCTCCTGACTACTGGGACCCACCAGCTACATCTTCGCACGCAAGGAAGTGTGTCCGAGCAAAAAAAACGATTCGCCCCCCTGACTGCTGGGACCCACCAGCTACAACTTCACACGCAAGGAAGTGCCTGATAGTTGGGACACACCTGGTCGAAGCGTAAGTACGTTGTCATTCTGGTCGCGAACGTGTACGCACATATTGGTCGATGTAGAGGCGTGCATGTGTCATAGCAGAGGCGCGCACGTAGCATGTACATGTACGTACAGCGGCCAGGGTGCAAGAAAGTAAATACGGCCACGTACATACATACGGGCGAGGTCTCGAACGCCTACTCGCGCGTACATATGGCTAGGGCTCGTGTACATGGCTGGGTCGAAACGGAGAAACAGCGTCATTGTCATGTTCATGGGGAGCCAACCGGCTGGGTCGGAACGGAATGCGTCGTCGTGTTCATCGGGAGGGCTTGGATGGAACAGTCGATGGAAACGAGGCCTGGCGTATAGCAGAACGGAGGTAACGGCCTTGTGTTCGACCGGCCACGGTCGAAATGAGATCCTGTTTATCGGGAGGGGTCTGGCGTACCGCAAAACGGAGGAAACATACCTCCTACGATCGAAAAGGGGGTCATGTTGATCGGGAGGGGTGTGGCATACCGCAAAATGGAGGAAACGGACTTGTGTTGGAGCGCTACGTTCGAAACAGGGGTCATGTTCATTGGGAGGGGTGTGGCGTACCGCAAAACAGAGGAAACGGACTTGTGTTGGAGCGCTACGGCTGAAGCATGGGTCCAGTTCATCGGGAGGGGTGTGGCGTACCGCAAAAAGGGACTCCACGGGATATTGTTCATCTCCACCGTCGACCCCCTCCAGCCTCCACGGGCTACTGTTCATATGTTCATCCACCGTCGACCTCCTCCTGCCTCCACCTGCGACTGTTCAGCCTCCACGGCGCGCTACTCCACCGGCTACTGTTCAACCAACCCTCTCCACGAGCTCCTGTTCAACCACCCCTCCATGGGCTACTGTTCATCCATCGCTCCAGCGTCTACTGTTCATCCAGCCCTCCACGGGGTGGTCCTGTTAATCCAACCCTCCACAGGGTCCTGTTCATACAGCCCCAACCGGCTCGATCGATCGGGGTCCTATTCAACACCACGGGGTCCTGTTCATCCACCCCCGAACTTTTCATCCA
>LR738711.1:213534517-213583464 GCA_902687465.1 Secale cereale | reverse complement strand
CCCCCCCAGTAATGCTCATTGTTCATGCAGAGGCAACATCGATCGGCTTCAGTTAGCAGCAGTAGCGAAGGAATCACTCAATCGGGTTCAATTAACAGCCATCGATCGATCGCTCGGATTCAGTAACGCGTAGTCTGCAGTGCAATCGCTCGGGTTCAGTTAGAGCCCAACGCCTCGCTCGGGTTCAGTTACAGCCCAATGCCTCGCAGCCACGTGCGTGCGTGTACGAGAGAAACGCGCGTCGCTCAGTCCCGACCACCCACCGTAACCGGGAACACCCCAATATTTTCCTCGCCCTCACTTCTATCATGGTTTTTTCCGTCATGGACGGCCCAAAGAATGTCATGCAGTTGTGTCTCCGGCCCGCCCAGGATGAAAAGCCCATTTTCTGTCATGATTTTTTGTCATAGAAGTAGTACCCCACCACATCTATGATGATACCATGTTTAGTCACAATTACTCTCATAGAAGTGTCATAAGTATGACAGAAAAAAGTTTCGTTCGGCCCAAAATGTCACGGATGTGTCTTTTTTGGAAGTGCAAGTTCGGTCTCTTGAGCCGACGCCTCGCGCTCCAAGGCTTCGCACTTCTTCACCGCATCCTGGAGCTCCTGCTGGACCTCGCTGACCCGGGCCTTAAGATTCTTACAGGCGGCTTGCTGCTGAACAGCCTTCCCCTCGGCTTCGGCCAGGGCATTTTTTAGGACCTCGACCTTGGTCGCCGCCCCTGCACATATTATGACAATCCGGTCAACACTTACCGCTTATTATTTGCGAGTACACAGCAAGTCGTCACTCACCTTGCTTCTCCTGGAGCTGAATCTTCACCTCGCCGAGCTCATTCTCGGCCCGCTCCAACCTCTGCTTTAGTTCAGAGACTTCCACAGCATGTGAGGTCGCGGCCAACAACGACGCCTGCTCATTCATACATATCAAGTTAGTCTCCTGCAAAGAGTTGATCCTCTGTCTGACCACTCTTTCCGAACACCGGACAGTGTCTCAAGGGCTACTATCAGCACAGGGCGTTCTCTTTTTACGAGACATACCTCAAAACCTGTCAACAGATTGTTGCAGGCCACGTTCAGTCTGCTCTTGACGGACCGAACCTTCTCGATCACCATACCCATAACGACACGGTGCTCGTCCGCAATGGAGGCGCTTTGTAGCGCCTCCACTAGTTTATCCGGTGCCCCTGGTTGGACAGGGGTCATCGATGGAATTGGCGCACCTCCCTTTGAAGGAAGGGGTGCGCAGGATTCCGGGGCCGCATCAGTTCCCAAAATCGTATTCGGCTGAGGGCCGAACTGAATACGTCCCTCCTTGCCAGTCTCCATGGGGATCGGCTCCCCCATGTGTCTGGCAGTGGAGGTCTCACCTCGCGGCGCCTCTTGGACAGCATCATGGGTCCCTCCGCGGCTCGGAGCGGTCCTCCGGGACAACACTTCGGTGTCGTCCTTGGCCCCGGGGGAGTAAGCGGGCGGCGGCGACATGCTAGCCATTTCCGCCGGATCCAACGAACTTCCAGATGAGGATCGCTGGATGCTGTCACGAGCAGGACTACAATAGCACAATTAACCACGTCAAAACAACAAAAAGGAGAGGCCGGTTACACTTGCATACGTGAGTCATAGTACTTACGATGCGGCCCGAGGCTTAGTGCGGAGGCGCCGCTCCGGACTGCTGCTAACGTCCCACGCTGTGTTGACCGCAAGGGCGCCCTTCCCCTTCTTGGGCGTTCCCGCCTCCAGAGTCGTGGAGGCCCCCTTTTATTCTTCCCCTCCATAGGGGAAGGGTTCTTCTCCTCCTCCGCCTCCTCCTCTTCCTCGGCATCATCCTCAGGGACAGAGGAATGGGCTTCTTCATCTTCAGACGTCGCGTCCGAAGCACCCCTATGACGGGGGCCACTTTTGGCCCCCTTGGCCTTCTTCGTGGCCTTCTTCTCTGGTGCCTTATATGGTGCCGGCACCAGCATCTTTGCCAAACACGGGATGACCGGTTCTTCTGGCAGCGGAGTCGGACACTGGATCCGCTTCGCCATCTCCATCCAATCCTAAAAAAGCAAATGATGAAAGCTCAGGCAACATCCCCGGAATAAACAATTAGGGGATACGTTAAAAATAACATACCTTGCTGGCGGGATGTTTAATGTCGTGCCACGGTCGGAATCGGTGGCCGACGGTTCCTCGTTGCCCTTGAAGAGCAACCTCCACGCACCCTCGGGAGTGGTTTTAAAGAGCCTCAACAGGGTTTGGTGCTTCTTCGGATTGAACTCCCACAGAGGGCGACTTCTGTGCTGGCACGGGAGGATCCGGTGAACCAGCATCACCTGAATTACATCGACAAGCTTGACGTTCTTGGCTATCACACTTTGAACGTGCGTCTGCAGCGCAATCAGCTCATTGGGCAAACACTAGTTCGGGCTCTTCTCGACCCAGGAGGTGAGTCGTGTGGGAGCACCAGAGCGGAATTCGGCAGCTGCGGCCCAGGTGGTGCCATAGGGTTCCGTAATGTAGAACCACTATTTCTTCCACTCCTTTACTATCTCCACAAAAGTGCCTTTCAGCCAGGAGACGTTGGACAGCTTACTCACCATGGCTCCTCCACACTCCGCGTGCTGGCGATCCACCACCTTCGGCTTCACATTGAAGACTTTGAGCCATAGCCCGAAGTGGGGGTGGATGCGGAGGAAGGACTCACACATGATGATAAACGCCGAAATGTTGAGGAAGGAATTCGGGGACAAATGGTGGAAATCTATCTCGTAATAATACATCAGCCCGCGGACGAAGGGGTGGAGTGTAAACCCTAGTCCGCGGAAGAAATGAGGGATGAATACCACCCTCTCGTTGGGCTCCGGTGTAGGGACGACTTGTGCCTCAGCTGGCAGACGGTGTGCGATTTCCTTCGCCAAGTATGCGGCCGCCCGAAGCTCAGCAATATCCTCCTCCTTGACGGAGGAGACCATCCACTTGCCCTGACCTCCGGATTCGGACATGGTTGAGTGCTAGCTCGAGTGGAAAGGAGATGAGAACTTGGGCGCTGGAGCTCAAGATTGGGCAGAGATAGAGAGAAGGCGTGGGAGAGGAAGAGGGAGTCCTTATCCCCTTATAAAGGCAGTAAATATTAAACGCCTCCCCACTCTCCTCAGTATTCGCCTATTCCCAAGGCCTGTGTAAACGTCACGATTGGGTTAGCCATACCCGCATTGATGAGAATCCCACAATAAGGGGACATGAACTCTGCTTCGACAAGACGTGCCAATGGCAACCGTGTCTCGGGACATGGAGCATCGGGCACAAAGCGATCCGGAATTATGACCGGTCGGACGTGACATCATGCTACAAAAATTTATTAGCGGACTGGATTCATGTAAAATTATATTCTCTCTATGGTTGTGTATGGTGTGTACGATAGGTCTGGGTACTATCATTGCGTCTGAAGACTATCTTGGAGTTCGGAAAAAAGGGAACCTGCCTTGCAATGCCGAAGAAAATCTACGCGCCGGACTCCTCGTCATTGAAGCCAGGTTCAGGGGCTACTGAGGGAGTCCTAGATTAAGGGGTCCTCGGGTGTCCGACCTATTATCAATGGGTTGGACTGGTGGGCTATGAAGACATGAAGGCCGAAGACTGCACCCATGTCCGGATTGGACTCTCCATGGCGTGGAAGGCAAGCTTGGCGACCAATTATGAAGATTCCTTGTTATGTAACCAGCTCTATGTAACCCTAGATCCCCCCTGTGTCTATATAAACCGGAGGGTGTAGTCCGGATGGCACACACATTACCATAGTCATACAGGCTAGGCTTCTAGGGTTTAGCCATTACGATCTCGTGGTAGATCAACTCTTGTAATACTCATATTCATCAAGATCAATCAAGCATGAAGTAGGGTATTACCTCCATAGAGAGGGCCCGAACCCGGGTAAACATCGTGTCCCCAGTCTCCTGTAACCATCGACCTTAGATGCACAGTTCGGGATCCCCTACCCGAGATCCGCCAGTTTTGACACCGACAAGGCCGGACCCTGCCGACGCAGAACGCTAAAGCCTGGTTTTGCACTTCCTTCCTAGAGGTTGTTTGCACATCAAGGAGGACTCCTGAGCATCGCGACTTAGGAGCCTAACTAGTCACGTAGCCCCTTCCCATTTGGTCTCGTCCCGGTGATCCGGACGACCCAACGACGACTGAGGTACGCGCGGGGCTGGGCTCTGCCAACGTAGAACAACAAAGCAAATAGGAAGAGAATCGTGAATAGCTAGCAATTATTACAAGCCAAATTGTTCTTCAAACGCCGAACTGAAGTTTCAACGCCTCCACGCGGCACATCGCATGTCGCAGGCAAGTTCGCAGGAAAGTAAAGATAAGGAGGAGCATTGTCCTCCACCAGCAGGCCCCTTCTTCAGCCTTAGGCGCCATCATCGGGAAGCGCTTCTCCATCGACAGCATCGCCATGCCCTGCGGAGTTGGCCTTGACCGCGGGATCTGTGGCGCCATCGGCTGGAGGTGAGGGGTTGATGGCGAGGAACTTCTTCAACAAGGCCTCCACCTGGCCCTTCACGGCTTCGGCGGCGGCCTCGTAGCGCTCTTCATCCACAGGCTCGAGCAGTGCACCAAGGTCAGCGTTGTGATCGTGAAGATGAAGGTGGCTGAAGACACGCGTCAGGGCTGAGGAGGAAAGCGCGAGATTCCCCCTCCACCATGGGGCCGATCTCGCTGATGACACCCTCGAGCGCCACAACAAGATAGGGAAGCAGTTGGGCGGGGCCTTCATCGTCCATCGCTAGCGGCTTCTCCAAACCCTTCTCGTAGAGTGCCCTCAGCGCATGGTGGGACCTTTCCTCAAGGGACTTGAAGGCCACGCGATCCTCGGCCAGAACCTTTGCCTTGGTTTCCAGCTGGGCCTTCTCTGCTTCCACCTCCTGCCCCAGCTCCTCCAGGCGGTTGCGCTCTGCAGCCCGTGCCTTCGCTAATTGCCCCAACTCAGCGTCACGACTGGCTACAGCGTCTTCTTGGGCTTTCATCTTCTTCTTCCTCCGACGCGCGCTCATTGCTCATGGTCTTCAGCTCGGCCTCCATCGACCGGCAGCGCTCCTTGGCGGCCTGTGCATCCTTCAGCGCCGCCTCACGGGTGGTTGCGGCTTGGTCGGCGGCCGGCATGTCCTCTTCGGAAGCTGCCACGGCTCGGCTCAGCGCAACCCTAACAGACGCATCGGAGTTCAGCCAGCCTGAGATCACCTCTAAGCGCCCTGCCACCAGATGATGGTCAGCGCCTTGGAGGTCATCCCGAAGCTACGTCAGCGTGGAAAAAGCCCCCTCCAGGGTGTCGGACAAAGCAGAAGGGCCGCGAGCTAGCGGCGCGGCCAGAGGAAGAGGTTGTGGTGAGTTCAAGACCTCGTGAGCCCTGGCGACACCCACAGGCGGGCTCGAGATGGGCGCCTCCGGAGCCGGCTTGACCGAGGAGGTCCCGCCTTCCTGAGGTTTGTCCGCTGGACCTCACGAGGACGACCGGGCAGGAGAAGTAGGGGCTCCTCCATCGCACGTATGTGTCCAAGGGGGGAAGCCAGGCCAGACCGTTGGGCCTCTGATGCGGACGTCCCCTCCCTCTTCTTATTCAACGACGGCGTTGGCCTGGCAATGCAAAGGAAGACATCAGGAATCAGTAACGGAATCAAGAGTGAAGACAAAACCAGGCCAAGGTACTTACTGGTCCACGGCGGCGTAACCCCGCGGCCTCTTCACCATAGAGCCCAGGGGCCTCATAGCCTGAGGCACAGGTGCACGAGCCCCCAGAACAGATGAGGCCATAGCAACTGGCCCAGCGGTAGTATCAGGCGGCGTTAGAGCCGGAGCGTCGCCTCGGGAGACCAGCGCCGACCTGCTCTTCGTCGGGACCCCAGCTCGCGGCTTCTTCGAGGGGGTGACCTTGGACCTCGTGGTGACCCCGGCAGGGGGCGTGGCCTCCTTCACCGGGTGGTCGTCGGCGTCGTCGTCAGGCAAGGCACAAAGGAGATCGGCATTGCATAGTGGGGAGGTCTCCCCGGCCCCCTCTGCGGTCGCCTTTGAGTCCTCCTCCCTACAGGAGTCGCCTGAAGACAGCTCCACTGGAACAGTCGCCATCCCCGAAGGCACGAGCCCATGTCCGTCGAAGGTGGGCATGGAGGCCGCCACCTTCGCCCTGTCCCGGCGGCGGTACATGGGGACATGGGTAACGGGAAGATACCCCAGGTCATCCCCAACTAGGAGGCGGAGAGCTCCTCCTAACTGCTCATCGGACAGGGCGTCAAAGCGCTGACGGAGGTTGTCCGTCTCGTAACCGAGCATCCACAAGGGGCGCGAGTGCGCCTGAAGTGGAGCCACCTGGCGTGCTAGGAATTCCTTGATGATCATGGCCCCCATCAACTTCGCCGCTTTTGGGTCGTCGGGCTTCAAGTCGGCGGTCATCTTCTCCAGCATCTTCTCCGCCCGAGGGTCGGTAAGTGATACGTCTCCAATGTATCTACTTTTCCAAGCACTTTTGCCCTTGTTTTGGACTCTAACTTGCATGATTTGAATAGAACTAACCCGGACTGGCATTTTTTTCAGCAGAATTGCCATGGTGTTATTTTTGTGCATAAATAAAAATTCTCGGAATGACCTGAAATTCAACGGAGAATTATTTTGGAATATATAAAAAATATCTGCGGAAAGAACCAAGCCAGGGGGCCCACACCCTGTCCACGAGGGTGGGGGGCGTACCCCCTCCCCCTGGGCGCGCCCCCCTGCCTCGTGGGCCCCCTGTTGCTCCACCGACGTATCCCCCGACTCCATATATTCACTTTCGGGGAGAAAAAAAATAGAGAGGAAGAATTATCGCGTTTTATGATACGGAGTCGCCGCCAAGCCCCAATCTCTCTCGGGAGGGCTGATCTGGAGTCCTTTCATGGCTCTAGAGAGGGGAGATCGTTGCCATCGTCATCATCAACCTTCCTCCATCGCCAATTCCATGATGCTCATCGCTGTGCATGAGTAATCCCACCGTAGGCTTGCTGGACGGTGATGAGTTGGATGAGATTTACCATGTAATCGAGTTAGTTTTGTTAGGGTTCTAGTATCCACTATGTTCTAAGATTGATGTTGCTATGACTTTGCCATGCTTAATGCTTGTCACTAGGGCCCGAGTGCCATTATTTCAGATCTTAACCTATTATGTTTTCATGAATATATGTGTGTTCTTGATCCTATCTTGCAAGTCAATAGTCACCTACTATGTGTTATGATCCGGCAACCCCGAAGTGACAATAGTCGGGACCACTCCCGGTGATGACCGTAGTTTGAGTTCATGTATTCACCATGTGTTAATGCTTTGGTCCAGTACTCTATTAAAAGGAGGCCTTAATATCCCTTAGTTTCCACTAGGACCCCGCTGCCACGGGAGGGTACGACAAAAGATGTCATGCAAGTTCTTTTCCATAGGCACGTATGACTATATTCGGAATACATGCCTACTTTACATTGATGAACTGGAGCTAGTTCTGTGTCACCCTAGGTTATAACTATTACATGAGGAATTGCATCCGACATAATTCTCTATCACCGATCTAATGCCTACGAGCTTTTCACATATTGTTTGTTGCTTATTTACTTTTCCGCTGCTACTGTTACAAAAACTACAAAACCACTACCGTTACTTTTATTGCTGTGACCACTATTTCCATATTACCTTGCTACTAAATTACCTTGCTGCAGATACTAAGTTTACAGGTGTGGTTGAATTGACAACTCAGGTTCAAATACTTAAGAGTATTCTTTGGCTCCCCTTGTGTCGAATCAATAAATTTGGGTTGAATACTTTACCCTCGAAAACTGTTGTGATCCCCTACACTTGTGGGTTATCAAGACTATTTTCTAGCGAGGTTGCCGGAGAGCATAGCTATATTCATTAAGTCACTTGGGATTTATATCTGTTGATCACTACGAAGAACTTGAAAGACTCAAAAACCAAGATCTTTCCCTCAACTATGAGGGGAGGTAAGGAACTGCCATCTAACTCTGCACTTGATTCACCCTCTGTTATGAGTAAATTTGCGACGCCTACTCCTGCTATTGAATCTGATATGTCGCATGTTCTTGATGATGCCACTTCTACTATGTATGATGAAACTACTTCTATGCTTGATAATATTGTGCCACTAGGTGAATTTCTAGATGAACAAATTGCTAAGGTTAGGGAGAATGCAAATATTGAAACTGATAATATTTATGAAAGTGATGATGAAGATTCTCCTCCTAGATATGAATTGCCTGTTATTCCTGAGGGTTATGTTATGGATGAAGAAATTTCTAGAGACTTTCTTGCTTGCAACGATAGATATGATCTTAAGAAATTATTAGCTAAGCTGAAAGAAAAGTCTTTGAATGCTAGAATAAAATATGACCCTGCTTTTGCTACTTCACCTATCTTTGTTACTGATAAGGATTATAATTTCTCTGTTGATCCTAAGTTAATTACTTTGGTTGAATCAGATCCTTTCTATGGTTATGAGTGTGAAACTATTGTGCACATCTTACTAAGTTGAATGATATAGCCGCCATGTTCACCAACGAGGAAAAGATTCGTTATTACTATATCCTTAAGTTATTTTCGTTCTCGTTAAAGGGTGATGCTAAGACATGGTTTAATTCTCTTGATCCTGGTTGTGTGCATAGTCCCAGGATATGATTTATTACTTCTCTACTAAATATTTTCCCGCTCATAAGAAACAAGCTACCTCACGGAAAATATATAACTTTGTGCAAATTGAAGATGAGAGTCTCCCACAAGCTTGGGGGAGGCTTCTCCAATTACTTGATGCTTTTCCTGATCATCCTCTTAAGAGGAATGAAATACTTGATGTTTTTTATAATGGACTAACCGATGCTTCCAGAGACCACCTGGATAGTTGTGTTGGTTGTGTTTTTAGGGAAAGAACAGTTGATCAAGCTGAATTACTATTGAATAATATGTTGAACAATGAAAATAATTGGACACTTCCTGAACCAGCCCCTAAGCCAACTCCGAAGAAAAGGGGTGTTCTGTTTCTCAGTCCTGAAGATATGCAAGAGGCAAAGAAATCCATGAAAGAAAAAGGTATTAAAGCTAAAAATGTTAAGAATTTACCGCCTATTGAAGAAATACATGGTCTTGTAACCCGACACAGGTAGTAAAGGTAAATTCTCTTTATAGATTTGATGAAGGTGATATTCCTCGTTATAAGTCCGCTAGCCAATGCTTAGATGAGTTTGATAATTTTATTGTGAAACAAGAAAACTTCAATGCTTATGTTGGTACACAATTGCAACGTAATGCTTATATGATTGAACGTTTGAGTGATTATATGTCTAGACTTAAAGGTGAATTGAAACTCATTAGTAAACATGCTTCTATGGTTACCACTCAAGTAGAACAAGTACTCAAGGCTCAGAATGATTTGCTCAATGAATTAAATAGTAAGAATAATGACTTTGCTGTTAGAGGTGCAACTAGAGGTGGTAAGGTGACTCAGGAACCTTTGTATCCTGAGGGCCACCCTAAGAGAATCGAGCAAGATTCTCAAAGAACTAATTTAGATGCACCTAGTTCTTCTAAGAAAAAGAAAAAGAAAAATGATAGGACTTTGCATGCTTCTAGTGAACCTGTAGCTGACACACCTGAGAATCCCAATGATATCTCTATTTTTGATGCTGAGACACAATCCAGTACTGAACATGAACCTAGTGATAATGTTAATGATGATGTTAATGATGATGCTCAACCTAGCAATGATAATGATGTAGAGATTGAACCTGTTGTTGATCTTGATAACCCACAATCAAGGAATGAACATTATGATAAGAGAGACTTTGTTGCTAGGAAGCACGGTAAGGAAAGAGAACCATGGGTTCAGAAACCCATGCCTTTTCCTCCTAAACCATCCAAGAAAAAGGATGATGAGGATTTTGAGCGCTTTGCTAAAATGATTAGACCTATCTTTTTATGTATGTTTTTGGCTGATATGCTTAATACAAATCCTTATGCTAAGTATATGAAAGATATTATTACCAATAAAAGAAAGATACCTGAAGTTGAAATTTCAACCATGCTTGCCAATTACACTTTTAAGGGTGGAATACCTAAGAAACTAGGAGATCCAGGAGTACCTACTATACCTTGCTCCATTAAAGGAAACTATGTTAAAACTGCTTTCTTGGAGTCGGTGTTAGTGTTATGCCTCTCTCTTTATATCGTAGACTTGACTTGAGTAAGTTGACACCTACTAAAATATCTTTGCAAATGGCCGATAAATCAACTGCTATACCTATTGGTATTTGTGAGGATGTGCCTGTTGTGGTAGCAAATGTTACTATTCTAACAGACTTTGTTATCCTTAATATTCCCGAGGACGATAGTATGTCTATTATTCTTGGTAGACCCTTTTTGAATACTGCACGGGCTGTTATTGATTGCAACAAATGCAATGTCACTTTTCATGTCAATGTTAATGAGCATACGGTACACTTTCGGAGGAAACAACCTCAGGTCCACAGTAACAATTCTGTTGGAAAATTTTCAACTATTACTATTGGAGATTTTGAATTTCCTCTTCCTACTGTCAAGAAGACATATGATATTCTTATTGTTGGGGACATACATATCCCCATTGATGTAACCTAGTATTATTCGAAAATTCTCCAGTTTCATGTTATTCGGAAAGATTTTATTAACAAGACTTGATCAACCTTGTTAATGGACTCCTTTTGATGAGCATGAAATGGGTGAATCTAGATAGCACAACCATGTGTATCCTCCTTTTACTTTCTTTTAATTAGATTAAATAAAGCAAAAAAAGTATTTTCTGTCTGTTTCCAGACTTATCCGTGCAATAAAAAAAATACCCCGAAAATGAAAATGAAATATGATTTTTTTTCTAGAATATTTGAGAATGTTTGGCACACAGAACACAGCAGGGAGAGCCAGCACCTGGCCACGAGGGTCTAGGGCGCGCCCACCCTCACAGGGCGCGCCCCCCACGTGGCCCCCTCCACTTATTCCTGCACCCACACACTCCTTCCTCCCAAAAAATCACTATCCAGCTCAAGCACGAGTTCTAGCTCATCTTGCTGCCATTTTCGATATCCTTGCTCAAAGCTCCATTCACAAAACTATTTGGGGAGATTGTTCCTTGGTGTGTGACTCCTCCATTGGTCCAATTAGTTTTTGTTCTAGTGCTTTATTTATTGCAAATTTGTGCTGTTGTGGTGACCTTGTTCTTGAGCTTGCATGTCAAATTTCTTTGGTCACAAGTAGTTCTAATGCATGATATAGTCTCTAGACACTTGTAGGAGTAGTTGCTATCAATCTTGTTGAGTTTGGTTCACTTTTATCTTGAGTTACTAAAAAATTCAGAAATTTTCATAGGGGGGAAATGATGAGGAGATTGTTGAGAGGCTCTGCTAGCCAAGGTTCAAAGGATAATGAGAAGGAAGAGAAATTGCTGGGCCCTACTTATCTAGATTATAAGAGTATGATAGCACATGATTTTATTGTTAAAGACAAGGAGAAGTTGCTTACGTATAAATTGAGGCATATACCTCGTTTCCTCAGATGCCTTCTGCAAGTTCCAGAGCCAGGCACAAGCTTCAGAGACGGAGCTGGAGCTACCACTTGACCCTTACCGGCAGTCTGTTTATGGGTGGGATCCGGATGAGATTGCCAACCAGTGGCACCGACAGAACACTTCCCAGTACACCGGAGAAAGTAGCTTCGGTCCATGGCCATAGACCAACTTAGGCCAAAAGCATAAGCTTGGGGGAGTACGTGTTTCTCACCGACATTACATTCATGTTCACACACTTATTCCAGTAGTCGGTGCTCACACTCTTTCATTGTACTATCCATGCTAGGTTCATTTCTTTTCTTAGTCTTTTTCTTGTGTGTTAGAAAAACCTTATGAAAAACAAAAAAAATAGTTGTAGTTTTTAGCTAGTTTGCGTTCCATGCTTGTAGTAGTAGTAATTAAAAGAAAACCCAAAAAGATTTCTCGTTCTTCTTTTGCTTGTTGGGAGCTTTCTCGTGTAAATAGTTTCCTTTCTTTCTTTGGGGGTCAAGAAGAGAAGACCATGATGAAAATGTTTAGTTGCTCTCATATGCTTTATTGTTGATTTAACCTTGAGCCATATTTGTCTTCTCTCTTGTATTAAATGCTTGCAGATTCCAGCTTAGTCCAATGCACGTGCACTATTATTATTATCCACACCGTTCGGTCATGCGAGTGAAAGACAATAATGACAATATATGATGAATTGATTGAGATGAAAAAAGCTGGTATGAACTCGACCTCTCTTGTTTTTGTAAATATGATAGTTCATCATTCCTGATTCAGCCTATTATGAATGAAACATGCTTGCAATGACAATTAGAGATCATAGCTGCTCATGACATGCTTAATTAGCTAAGAGTTTATAATGGTCTATTGATATGTTCATTTTGCATCATGCTTATATGTTAATATTTATTGCTTCATGGGTTGTTATTACACATTATGTCACAATACTTATGCCTTTTCTATCTTATTTTACAAGGTTTACATGAAGAGGGAGAATGCCGGCAGCTGGAATTCTGGGCTAGAAAAGAAGCAAACTCTGGAAACCTATTCTGCACAACTCAAAAAGCCCCGAAACTTCACAGGACAACGTTTCAGAAAATATAAAAAATATCTGGCGAAAGAAGATCACCACGGGGGCCACCACCTGTCCACGAGGGTGGGGGCGCGCCCCCCTCTCTAGGCGCGCCCCCTACCTCGTGGGCCCCCCGATGCCCATCTTCTCCTATATGAGGTGTTTTGACTTGGAAAAAATCAGAAGTAGGCTTTCGGGACCAGACGCCGCCGTCTCGAGGCGGAACCTTGGCAGAAACCAATCTAGGGCTCCGACAGAGCTATTCTGCCGGGGATACTTCCCTCCGGGAGGGGGAAATCATCACCTCTGTCATCACCAACAACTCTCCCATCTTGGGGAGGGCTATCTTCATCAACATCTTCACCAGCACCATCTCCTCTCAAACCCTAGTTCATCTCTTGTATCCAATTTTTGTACCCAAACCTCAGATTGGTACATGTGGGTTGCTAGTAGTGTTGATTACTTCTTGTAGTTGATGCTAGTTGGTTTATTTGGTTGAAGATCAACTGTTCAGATCCATTATGCATATTAAAACCCCTCTGATCATGAACAATGTTATGTCTTGTGAGTAGTTACTTTTGTTCCTGAGAACATGGGAGAAGTCTTGCTATTAGTAGTCATGTGAATTTGGTATTCGTTCGATATTTTGATGAGATGTATGTTGTCTCCCCTCTAGTGGTGTCATCTGAACGTCGACTACATGACACTTCACCATTATTTGGGCCTAGAGGAAGGCATTGGGAAGTAATAAGTAGATGATGGGTTGCTAGAGTGACAGAAGCTTAAACCCTAGTTTATACATTGCTTCAAAAGGGGCTCATTTGGATCCACTTGTTTCATGCTATGCCTAGGTTTACCTTAATACTTCTTTTGTAGTTGCGGATGCTTGCATTAGAAGTTAATCATAAGCGGCAGGTTTGTCCAAGTAAGGACAACACCCAAGCACCGGTCCACCCACATACCAAATTATCAAAGTACCGAACGCGAATCAGATGATCGTGAAGAAAACTAGCTTGATGGTGATACGTCTCCAACGTATCTATAATTTTTTATTGTTCCATGCTATTATTTATGAAGTCTTGGATGTTTAATGGGCTTTATCATTCACTTTTATATCATTTTTGGGACTAACCTACTAACCCAAAGGCCCAGTCCAGATTGTTGTTTTTTGCCTATTTCAGGGTTTTGCAGAAAAAGAATATCAAACGGAGTCCAAACGGAATGAAACATTCGCGGGAGATATTTTTGGAGAAAATCACGCACGGGAAACGTCAGGACCAAGTCAGGGGACAGAGGGGCTGCCCTCGAGGGTGGGGGCGCGCCCCCCTGCCTCGAGGCCCCCTCGTGTGCCCCCAGGTGCCCTCCTTCTTCCTATATATATCCACGTACCCCGGAAACTCCATACGCAGAGAGAAAACCCTAATTCCACCGCCGTAGCTTCTGTTCCCATGGAGATCACATCTTGGAGCCTGTTCCGGGAGAGGGATCCATCATGGTGGCCTTCGTCATCATCATCATCATCGCCCTCACCATGAGTTGTGAGTAGTTTACCACAGACCTTCGGATCCATTGCTAGTATCTAGATGGTTTCTTCTCTCTCTCTGGATCTCAATACAAAGTTCTCCTCGGTCTTCGAGGAGATCTATTCGGTGTAATCTCTTTTTGCGGTGTGTTTGTCGAGATCCGATGAATTGTGAGTTTATGATCAAGGTTATCTATGAAAGATATTTGGTTCTTCTCTGAACTTTTTATGTGTGCTCATAATATCCTTGCAAGTCTCTTCGAATTATTGGTTTGGTTTGGCCTACTAGATCTATAGTTCTTGCAATGGGAGAAATGCTTGGCTTTGGGTTCAATCTTGCGGTGTCCTTTCCTAGTAACAGTAGGGGTAGCAAGGCACATATTGTATTGTTGCCATCGAGGATAAAAAGATGGGGTTTTCATCATATTGCTTGAGTTTATCCCTCTACATCATGTCATCTTGCTTAAGGCATTACTCTATTCGTATGAACTCAATACACTAGATGCAT
Organism: Secale cereale; assembly: GCA_902687465.1. NCBI lineage: Eukaryota > Viridiplantae > Streptophyta > Magnoliopsida > Poales > Poaceae > Secale > Secale cereale. Next base: position 213,568,761 of record LR738711.1, on the reverse strand, counting down.
GCTGGATAACGGTCGATGTGTGGAGTAATAGTAGTAGATGCAGAATCGTTTCGGTCTACTTGTCTCGGACGTGATGCCTATATACAATGATCATGCCTAGATAGTCTCATAATTATTCACTTTTCTATCAATTGCTCGACAGTAATTTGTTTACCCACCATAGAATACCGCTATCATGAGAGAAGCCACTCGAGAACTATGGCCCCCGGGTCTATTCTCAACATATCAATCTACATCTAATTTACTTTTACCGCTTTCATTTGCTGTTTTATTAAACCAAAAATACCAAAAATATTATCTTGTCATCTCTATCAGATCTCACTCTCGTAAGTGACTGTAAAGGGATTGACAACCCCTTATCGCGTTGGCTGCAAAGTTCTTATTTGTTTGTGCAGGTGTGAGGGACTGGTGCATGGTCTCCTACTGGATTGATACCTTGGTTCTAAAAAACTGAGGGAAATACTTACGCTACTGTGCTGCATCTCCCTTTCCTCTTCGAGGGAATACAACGCAAGCTCAAGAGGGTAGCAAGAAGAATTTCTGGCGCCGTTGCCAGGGAGGTTTACGCAAAAGTCATATACCAAGTACCTATCACAAACCCTTATCCTTCGCATTACATTTTTGCCTCTCGTTTTCCTCTCCCCCACTTCACCCTTCCCGTTTTATTTGCCCTTCTTCCGCCGTGTGTTTATCGCTCGCTTGCCTCTTGTTTGTTTGTGTTGCTATGTGCCCTCAATTAGCTTGCATCTTTGCTTGCTAAAGTATGGACCCTCATCCACTTGCTAATCTCTTTAAGAGATCCAATTATGTTGAACCTATTGCTAGTGAGCTGTGTGCACTAGATTATCTTTATGGGGTCTTGCTTGAAATTTATGAATCTGGAAATTGTGAGGAATTGTTAAAAGAAAAAGTGATTCATGATAGCTTGTTAAATAAAAAGCATTATTGCAATGATGTTACTATAAATTCTATTGATGTCAATTGTGCTAATGATATGCAAAACCTTAAGCTTGGGGATGCTTATTTTGTTATGCCCACTACTTGTTGCAATGATCATGATTGGGCTGATTCTTCTTTTGATCTTGAAAATTTATCTAAGCCCCATGGTGAATATGAGATTGATAATAATGGTTGCAATAATATTGAAAGTGGGTTTGGAAGCAATTTTAGATCCCACATATTTGGAGAATGTTCAATCTTATGAATTTTTTTGATAAAAGTGGGTTTGGAGAGGTCATGACTTTAGTTAATGTTAATCCCACTATTTTGGAAGAGTGTCAACTTTGCATGCATGTGGATCGTGTTGAGAATATGTTATGTGATAGTTATTTTGTTGAAATTGATCATGATCCTACATGCAATTATTATGAGAGAGGGAAATATTATTGTAGAAATGTTCATGTTACTAAATTACCTCTCGTTATGTTGAGATTGCTATCGTTCCTTTCTGCTTCCTTGCATGTGCTAGTTTTTGCTTGCCTTGATAATTTGTTTTCCTATAATATGCCTATGCATAGGAAGTATCTTAGACTTAGATGTGATTTTCACATGCTTTATGATGCTCTCTTTGTGCTACAGTTCTCATCTTTCATGTGAGCATCATTGAATTCTCAAGCCTATCTTAATGGCTATAACGATAGCGCTTGTTGGGAGGCAACCCAATTTTATATTTTTTGCTTTTTTTGCTGTTAGGGAATAAATATTGCATCTAGCCTCGTATTAGATGTGGTTTCATCTTTTGTTTAGTGTTTGCGCCAAGTAGAACCGTTGGGAAGACTTGTGTGAAGTTTATATGATCTTGCTGTGAAAAACAGAATCGTTAGCGCTCGCTAAAGTAGTCGTGGGATTTTACTGGAGCGTGATTTTTAGTTGATTCTTTTTGCTGATGATTGTTAGACAAATTTAGCAAATTTACCAATTTAGTTTGAATTTTTGGGAGTTCCTTAAGTAGTCCAACCCTGCAGATTACTACAGACTGTTCTGTCTTTGACAGATTCTGTTTTTCGTGTGTTGTTTGCTTATTCCGATGCATCTATGAGTAATATTGGAGGATATGAACCATAGAGAACTTGGATTACAGTAGGTTTAACACCAATATAAACAAAGGATGAATTCATTCACGTACCTTTGAGTAGTGGTTTGCTTTCTCTTACTAACGGAGCTCACGAGAATTTTTGTCTAAGTTTTGTGTTGTGAAGTTTTCAAGTTTTGAGTATTGTTTTGATGGACTATGGAACAAGGAGTATCAAAGGCCTAATCTTGGGGATGCCCATGGCACCCCAAGTAAATTCAAGATAATCAAAATACTAAGCTTGGGGATGCCCCGGGAAGGCATCCCCTCTTTCGTCTTCATCCTTCGGTAACTATACTTGGAGCTATATTTGTATTCGCAACATGCTATGTGTTTTGCTTGGAGCGTCTTTTATAATTTTAGTCTTTGCTTGTTAGTTTGCCACAATCATCCTTGCTGGACACACCTATTTGAGGGATTTAAATATGGCCTAGAAATTATTAGGACACTCTATATGCATCACTTATATCTTTTGAGTTGAATAGTTTTTGCTCTAGTGCTTCACTTATATCTTTTAGAGCATGGTGGTGGTAATATTTTGTAGAAATTGTCAAACTCTCATGCTTCACTTATATCTCTTTGAGAGTCTACCAAAACAGCATGGTAAGGTGTTTAGGCTAAAGAAACTAGTATTCACATGATAAACATCCAATGTCAATGTAGTAAAAAAATTCACACCAAGTGCATTGAATAGAATGAGATGTTGGTTGCTTGATAATTGTTTTGAGACATGAGGATAGTAATATTAGAGTCATGCTAGTGGAGTTATTATGAAATTTAGAAATACTTGTGTTAATGTTAGCGATTCCCGTAGCATGGATGTATGGTGAACCATTGTGTGACTAAGTTAGAGCATGAGGTATTTGTAGAGTGCCAACCTTTGTGTGGAGGTCGGGGGCGCGCGATGGTTAACTCCTACCAACCTCCCCCCTAGGAGCATGCGTTGATTGCTTTGTTTTGATGACTCGTAAATTTTTGCAATAAGTATATGAGTTCTTATGACTAATGTTGAGTCCATGGATTATACGCACTCTCACCCTTCCACCATTGCTAGCCTCTCTTGTACCGCGCAACTTTCGCCTGTGCCATAAACCCACTATATATCCTTCCTCAAAACAGACACCAAATTATTCCTCAAAATAGCCACCATACCTACCTATGATGGCATTTCCTTAGCCATTCCGAGATATATTGCCATGCAACTTTCCACTGTTCCGTTCACGCATCATATTGTCATATTGACATTGCATGATCATGTAGTTGACATCGTATTTGTGGCAATGGCACCATGCATAATCTTATCATACATGTCACTCTTGTTTCATTGCACATACCGGTACACCGCCGGAGGCATTCATATAGAGTCATATCTTGTTGTTGTAGTATCAATTTGTAATTTCGTGTTGTAATGAAAGTGTGATTATCATCATTATTAGAGCATTGTCCCATGGGAGGAAAGGCTGAATCTATAAAGCCCCTCCGCAAAAAAAAAGAAAAAAAGGAAAGGCCAAAGAAGAAAAAAAAAGGCCCAAAAAAGGGGGAAAAGAAAAAGGGGACAATTGCTACTATCTTTTTCCACACTTGTGCTTCAAAGTAGCACCATGTTCTTCATTGTAGAGAGTCTCATGCTTAGTCACTTTCATATACTAGTGGGAATTTTCATTATAGAACTTGGCTTGTATATTCCAACGATGGGCTTCCTCAAATGCCCTAGGTCTTCGTGAGCAAGCAAGATTGGATGCACACCCACTAGTTTCTTTTGTTGAGCTTTCATTCATATTTAGCTCTAGTGCATCCATTGCATGGCAATCCCTACTCACTCACATTGATATCTATTGATGGGCATCTCCATAGCCCGTTGATACGCCTATTCGATGTGAGACTATCTCCCTCTGTTTGTCTTCTCCACATTCACCTCTATTCCACCCATAGTGCTATGTCCATGGCTCATGCTCATGTATTGCGTGAAAGTTGAAAGCTTTGAAAAGATAGAGTATGAAAATAAGTGCTTGGCTGAAATTGGGGTTGTGCATGATATGAATATTTTTGTGTGATAATAAGGGAGCATAGCCAACACTATATGATTTTGTAGGGATAACTTTCTTTAGCCATAGTATTTTGAGAAGACATGATTGCTTTGTTAGTATTGCTTGAAGTATTGTTATTTCTTATGTCTTTAAAGACTTTTATCTTGAATCTTTCAGATATGAACATTCATGCCACAATTAAGAGAATTACATTGAAAAACTATATTGGTTAGCATTCCACATCAAAAATTCTTTCTTTATCATTTACCTACTCGAGGACGAGCAGGAATTAAGCTTGGGGATGCTTGATACGTCTCCAACGTATCTATAATTTTTGATTGTTCCATGCTATTATTTATGAAGTCTTGGATGTTTAATGGGCTTTATCATTCACTTTTATATCATTTTTGGGACTAACCTACTAACCCAAAGGCCCAGTCCAGATTGCTGTTTTTTGCCTATTTCAGGGTTTTGCAGAAAAAGAATATCAAATGGAGTCCAAACGGAATGAAACCTTCGCGAGAGATATTTTTGGAGAAAATCACGCACAGGAAACGTCAGGACCAAGTCAGGGGACAGAGGGGCTGCCCTCGAGGGTGGGGGCGCGCCCCCCTTCCCAGGGCACGCCCCCTGCCTCGAGGCCCCCACATGTGGCCCCCGGTGCCCTCCTTCTTCCTATATATATATCCACGTACCCCAGAAACTCCATACGCAGAAGTGGAAACCCTAATTCCACCGCCGTAGCTTCTGTTCCTGTCGAGATCCCATCTGGGAGCCTGTTTCGGGAGGGGGATCCATCACGGTGGCCTTCATCATCATCATCATCGCCCTCACCATGAGTTTTGAGTAGTTTACAATAGACCTTTGGGTCCATAGCTAGTATCTAGATGGCTTCTTCTCTCTCTCTGGATCTCAATACAAAGTTCTCCTCGGTCTTCGAGGAGATCTATTCAATGTAATCTCTTTTTGCGGTGTGTTTGTCGAGATCCGATGAATTGTGAGTTTATGATCAAGGTTATCTATGAAAGATATTTGGTTCTTGTCTGAACTTTTTATGTGTGCTCATAATATCCTTGCAAGTCTCTTCGAATTATTGGTTTGGTTTGGCCTACTAGATCTATAGTTCTTGCAATGGGAGAAGTGCTTGGCTTTGGGTTCAGTCTTGCGGTGTCCTTTCCCAGTGACAGTAGGGGCAACAAGGCATATATTGTATTCTTGCCATCGAGGATAAAAAGATGGGGTTTTCATCATATTGCTTGAGTTTATCCCTCTACATCATGTCATCTTGCTTAAGGCTTACTCTGTTCGTATGAACTCAATACACTAGATGCATGCTGGATAGCGGTCGATGTGTGGAGTAATAGTAGTAGATGCAGAATCGTTTCGGTCTACTTGTCTCGAACGTGATGCCTATATACAATGATCATGCCTAGATAGTCTCATAATTATTCGCTTTTCTATCAATTGCTCGATGGTAATTTGTTTACCCGCCGTAGAATATCGCTATCATGAGAGAAGCCACTAGAGAAAACTATGGCCCCGGGTCTATTCTCAACATATCAATCTACATCTACTTTACTTTTACCGCTTTTATTTGCTGTTTTATTAAAAAAATACCAAAAATATTATCTTATCATCTCTATCAGATCTCACTCCCGTAAGTGACCGTAAAGGGATTGACCACCCCTTATCACGTTGGCTGCGAAGTTCTTATTTGTTTATGCAGGTGTGAGGGACTAGCGCGTGGTCTCCTACTGGATTGATACCTTGGTTCTTAAAAACTGAGGGAAATACTTACGCTACTGCGCTGCATCTCTCTTTCCTCTTCGACGGAATACAACACAAGCTCAAGAGGTAGCAGATGGTAATTCCCATGTGTCCTCGGGAGCGCTTTCCTTCATATATGAGTTTGTCTAGGCTTGTCCTTTGCTACAAAAAGGATTGGGCCATCTTGCTGCACCTTATTTACTTTTACCTTTTGTTACTTGCTACCAATTACCTTATCATAAAACTATCGGTTACCTATAATTTCAGTGCTTGCAGAAAATACCTTACTGAAAACTGCCTATCATTTCCTTTTGCTCCTCGTTGGGTTTGACACTCTTACTTATCGAAAGGACTACGATAGATCCCCTACACTTGTGGGTCATCAAGACTCTTTTCTGGCGCCGTTGCCGGGGAGTGAAGCGCCTTTGGTAAGTGGAATTTGCTAAGGAAAAATTTATATAGTGTGCTGAAATATATTGTCACTAGTTACTATGGCTCATAACCCTTTGAGGGGCTTGTTCGGGGTATCTTCACCCCGGCCATAAGAGCAAAGAATTACTCCTCAACCTACTGCACTACTGAAAATGTTTGCTTTGAAATTCCTTCGGGTATGATAGAGAAACTACTAGATAATCCTTTTACAGGAGACAGAACACTGCATCCCGATTTACACCTAATCTATGTGGATGAATTTTGCGGATTATTTAAGCTTGCGAGTATGCCAGAGGATGTTATCAAGTAGAAGGTCTTCCCTTTATCTTTGAAGGTAGATGCATTGACATGGCTTAGGCTATGTGATGATATTGGATCATGGAACTATAATCGTCTGAAGTTGGAATTTCATCAGAAGTTCTATCCTATGCACCAGGTTCATCGTGATCGTAATTATATCTATAATTTTTGGCCTCACGAAGGAGAAAGCATCGCTCAAGCTTGGGGGAGGCTTAAGTCAATGTTATATTCATGCCCCAATCATGAGCTCTCAAGAGAAATGATTATTCAAAAAATTTATGATCGGCTTTCTCTTAATAATCGCTCCATGCTCGATACTTGTTCTGGCTCTTTTATGATGAAGAATATTAAATTCAAATGGGATTTATTGGAAAGAATTAAACGCAACTCTGAAGATTGGGATCTCGACGAAGGTAAGGAGTCAAGTATGACCCCTAAGTTTGATTGTGTTAAAGCTTTTATGGATACCGATGTTTTCGTGAGTTTAGCACTAAGTATGGACTTGACTCTGAGATAGTAGCTTCTTTTTGTGAATCATTTGCTACTCATGTTGATCTTCCCAAGGAGAAGTGGTTTAAATACCATCCTCCCATTGAAGTAAAAGTAGTTGAACCTGTTAAAGTTGAAAAAAGACTATCACTTATAATGTTGATCCTATTGTTCCTACTGCTTATATTGAGAAATCACCCTTCCCTATTAGAATAAAGGATCGTGCTAAAGATTCAATCGTAGTTCATAAAAGTAATACTAGAACACCTACACCCCTTGAGTAAATTGAACTTGAACCTAGTGTTGCTATGGTTAAAGACCTCTTGGTAGAAGATTTAGATGGGCATGTTATTTACCTCCAAGAGGAATCTGCTAGAATAGCCAAACCCAATGCTAGGAATAAACATAGACCTATTGCGGGCTTGCCTGTTACCTCTGTTAAAATATAAGATCATTGCTATCATGGTTTATGTGACGTAGGTGCTAGTGCAAGCATAATCCCTCATACCTTATATCAAGAAATTATGCATGATATTGCACCTGTTGAGTTAGAAGGAATTGATGTTACTATTAAGCTAGCTAATAGAGACACTATTTCACCAGTTGGGATTGTTAGAGATGTTGAAGTCTTGTGTGGGAAGGTTAAATACCCTGCTGATTTTCTTATTCTTAGTTCCCCACAAGATGAATTTTGTCAAATTATATTTTGTAGACCCTTCTTGAATACTATTAATGATAAAATAGACTGCGTGAAAGATATTGTCACCGTTGGGTTAGGGGATATGTCTCATGATTTTAACTTTGCTAAATTTCGTAGACAACCCCTTGATAAAGAACTACCTAGTAAGGATGAAATTATTGGTCTTGCTTCTATTGTTGTACCTCCTAATGATCCTTTAGAACAATACTTGCTAGACCATGAAAATGATATGCATATGAATGATAGAAGGGAAATAGATGAAATATTCTTTAATCAGGGACCCGTATTGAAAAACAACTTGCCTGTTGAAATCCTAGGGGATCCTCCTCAACCCAAGGGTGATCTCGTATTTGAACTTAAACCTTTACCTAATAATCTTAAGTACGTTTATCTTGATGAAAAGAAGATATATCTTGTTATTATTAGTGCTAACCTTTCAGAACAGGAAGAAGAAAAACTATTGAAAACTCTGAAGAAGCACCGTGCTGCTATTGGATGTATTCTGGATGATCTTAAGGGCATTAGTCCCACTTTATACCAACACAATATAAAATTGGAAGAAAACGCTAAACCGGTTATTGATCATCAACGACGGTTAAATCCTAAGATGAAAGAAGTGGTAAGGAAGGAAATACTAAAGCTTCTAGAGGCAGGTATTATCTATCCAGTTGCTGATAGCCAGTGGGTAAGTCTTGTCCATTGTGTCCCTAAGAAGGGAGGTATGCATGTTGTTCCTAATGATAAACATGAATTGATCCCACAAAGAATTGTTACAGGTTATAGGATGGAAATTGATTTCTGTAAATTAAATAAAGCTAGTAAGAAATATCATTACCCCTTGCCTTTTATTGATCAAATGCTAGAAAGGTTATCCAAACATACTCATTTTTGCTTTCTAGATGGTTATTCTGGCTTCTCTCAAATACCTGTGTCAAAAAGGGATCAAGAAAAGACCACTTTTACTTGCCCTTTCGGTACCTTTGCTTATAGACGTATGCCTTTTGGTTTATGTAATGCACCTGCTACCTTTCTAAGATGCATGATGGCTATATTCTCTGATTTTTGTGAAAAGATTGTTGAGGTTTTCATGGATGATTTCTTCGTTTATGGAACTTCTTTTGATGATTTCTTAAGCAACCTTGATCGAGTATTGCAGAGATGTGAAGACACTAACCTTGTCTTGAATTGGGAGAAGTGCCACTTTATGGTTAATGAAGGCATTGTCTTGGGACATAAATTTTTTGAAAGAGGTATTGAAGTTGACAAGGCTAAAGTTGATGCTATTGAAAAGATGTCGTGCCCCAAGGACATCAAAGGTATACGAAATTTCCTTGGTCATGCTAGGTTTTATAGGAGGTTCATTAAGGACTTCTCCAAAATCTCCAGGCCTCTGACTAATCTCTTACAAAAAGATATTCCTTTTGTCTTTGATAATGATTGTCTAGAGGCATTTGAAATACTTAAGAAAGCACTGATCTATGCACCTATTGTCCAGCCTCCTGACTGGAATTTACCCTTTGAGATTATGTGCGATGCTAGTGATTATGATGTAGGTGTTGTTTCAGGGCAAAGAGTTGATAAGAAATTAAATGTTATCCAATATGCTAGTAAAACTCTAGATAGTGCCCAGAAAAATTATGCTACTACTGAGAAAGAATTTTTAGCAGTTGTATTTGCTTGTGATAAGTTTAGACCCTATATTGTTGATTCCAAAGTAACTATTCACACTGATCATGCTGCTATCAGATACCTTATGGAAAACAAAGATGCTAAACCTAGACTTATTAGATGGGTTCTCTTGCTGCAAGAGTTTGACTTGCATATTATTGATAGAAAGGGAGTTGAGAACCCCATTCCAGATAATTTGTCTAGGCTAGAGAATATACTTGATGACCCACAACCTATTGATGATAGCTTTCCTGATGAACAATTAGCTGTCGTAAATACTTCTCGTACTGCTCCATGGTATGCTGATTATGCTAATTATATTGTTGCTAAGTTCATACCTGCTAGCTTCACATACCAGCAAAAGAAAAAGTTCTTCTATGATTTGAGACATTACTTCTGGGATGACCCACATCTTTATAAAGAAGGGGTAGATGGTATTATTAGACTTTGTGTACCTGAGCATGAATAGGAACAGATCCTACGCAAGTGCCACTCCGAAGCTTATGGAGGACACCATGCGGGAGATAGAACTGCACATAAGGTATTGCAATCTGGTTTTTATTGGCCTACTCTCTTCAAGGATGCTCGTAAGTTTGTCTTATCTTGTGATGAATGTCAAAGAATTGGTAATATCAGTAGACTTCAAGAAATGCCTATGAATTATTCACTTGTTATTGAACCATTTGATGTTTGGGGCTTTGATTATATGGGACCGTTTCCTTCCTCTAATGGGTACACACATATTCTAGTTGTTGTTGATTACGTTACTAAATGGGTAGAAGCTATTCCAACTAGTAGTGTTGATCATAACACCTCTATTAAGATGCTTAAAGAAGTTATTTTTCCGAGGTTTGGAGTCCCTAGATACTTAATGACTGATGGTGGTTCACACTTTATCTATGGTGCTTTCCGTAAAATGCTTGCTAAGTATGATGTGAATCATAGAATTGCATCTCCTTAGCACCCACAGACTAGTAGTCAAGTAGAACTAAGTAATAGAGAGCTGAAATTAATGTTGCAAAAGACAGTTAATAGGTCTAGAAAGAATTGGTCCAAGAAACTTGATGATGCATTATGGGCCTATAGAACTGCATACAAAAATCCTATGGGTATGTCTCCATATAAGATGGTTTATGGAAAAGCTTGTCACTTACCTCTTGAGCTAGAACATAAGGCATATTGGGCTATTAAAGAGCTCAATTATGATTTCAAACTTGCCGGTGAGAAGAGAGTATTTGACATTAGCTCCCTTGATGAATGGAGAACCCAGGCCTATGAGAATGCCAAGCTGTTTAAAGAAAAAGTTAAAAGATGGCATGACAAAAGGATACAAAAGCATGAGTTTAATGTAGGTGATTATGTCTTGCTATACAATTCTCGTTTAAGATTTTTTGCAGGAAAACTTCTCTCTAAGTGGGAAGGACCTTACGTTATCGAGGAGGTCTATCGTTCCGGTGCCATAAAAATCAACAACTTCGAAGGTACAAATCCGAAGGTGGTGAACGGTCAAATAATCAAACATTATATCTCAGGTAATCCTATAAATGTTGAAACCAATGTTATTGAAACCATAACCCCGGAGGGATACATAAGGAACACTTTCCAGAACGATTCAGCCTCCAAAAAGGAAGAGGTATGTGGTACGGTAAGTAAACCGACTCCAAAACAGTTCTAAAGGCATTTTTCTCCGTTTTGGAATATTTAGAAAAATAGAAAAATAAGTGGCAGTCCGGAAAAGACACGAGCCGTCCAAAAGGGTGGAGAGCGTGCCCCCCTTCCCTGGGCGCGCCCCCTGCCTCGTGGATAGCTCGTGTGCCACTCCGATTTCCGGTATGTTACTCCTTTTGGTCGGTAAAAGTTCATTATATATACTCCAGAAGGTTTTGACCTCTGTATCACGCAAAAGTCCCTTGTTTTTGCTTTGAGCTATTTCTGTCGCAGATAAGAGCAATATGTCGTCCCAGGATTCGGAGGGAGAAAGCTGTGTGGTTGATTCCCTTGCGGACCCTAAGGTCTATGGGGACTGGGAGCATTATGGTTGGGCCACTGAGGAAGTAGAAGACCATGATTCCAAGGGAAAGGATTGGACTAGTTCAGATGAAGACGAAGTCCCACTACCTCAACCTGGGGACATGCATGTGGAGTTCAAAAAGTCAAGCCCCCCCCCCCCCGACAAAGCAAAGAAATCATATGGGTATGGGCACTCCCCTTAGCAACTACCAAGCTTGGGGGAGTGACCCCGATATCGTATCACCATCACTCCTATCTTTACTGTTTTTCTTAGTTCGATCCTTTTGGTAGTATCTTGATCGAGTAGAATAAAGTTAGCATGATCTAGTTGTGAGCTTTTACTTTATGATCTTTAGCCTTTGTAATCGAGTCCGTGAGCTATATAATAAAGATTAGTGTTGAGTCAAGGGCTTGATTTCCTCACTTTGGTCATGATAGAATAAAAGAAAATATGAAAAGTATCAAAGAGATCATATCGATCTTATGGGAAGTAATGACTTCACATATAAATAGTATGACGAATAAAAGTTGTTGGGAGTTGACAAACATAGGTTTGGTCATCGTTGCGATTAATAGGAAGTAATAAAGGAAGAGAGGCTTCACATAGAAATATACTATCTTGGACATCTTTTATGATTGTGAGAACTCATTAAAATATGACATGCTACAGAGTTGATGTTGAACAAGGAAGACAACATAATGGGTTATGTTTTCTTACATCTGAAATAAAGTATATTGTCATGGATCATCCAACATGTTGAGCTTGCCTTTCCCCCTCATGCTAGCCAAAACTCCTTGCACCAAGTAGAGATACTACTTGTGCTTCCATACTTCCTTAAACCCAGTTTTGCCATGAGTGTCCACCATACCCACCTATGGATTGAGTAAGATCCTTCCAAGTAAGTTGTCATGTTGCAAACTCGCTAAAATATGTATGATTTATTAGTGTGGAGGAAATAAGCTTTATACGGTCTTGTGATATGGAAGTAATAAAAGCGACGGACTGCATAATAAAGGTCCTTATCACAAGTGGCAATATAAAGTGACGTTCTTCCGTGCTAAGACTTTGTGCATCCAACCATAAAAGCACATGACAGCCTCTGCTTCCCTCTACGAAGGACCTATCTATTATTCTTGCCTTATAAGAGTCAAGGTGAAATTCATCTTTCCTTTTTACATTTTATCCTTTGGCAAGCACATTGTGTTGGAAAGATCGTGACATGTATACCCACTTGGATGTAAGTTTCCATGGTCTATTACTGTTGACATTACCCTTGAGGTAAAAGGTTGGGAGGCAACACCATAAGCCCCTATCTTTCTCTGTGTCCGATTAAAACTCCATAAACATAAGTATTGCGTGAGTGTGAGCAATTGTGAAAGACTATATGATAGTTGAGTATGTAGGCTTGTTGAAAAGCTCTTATTTTGACTCTTTCCGATGTTACGATAAATTGCAATTGCTTCAATGACCGAGATCAAAGTTTGTTAGTTTTCAATTAAGTTTCTGATTCATGCTCGCTGTTGTGAATGAATTGTTACTTTAGCATAAGAATCATCTGACAAAATATAAATATGTTGTTGTTATAAGAATGATCATGATGCCCACATGTCCATATTTTATTTTTTATCGACACCTCTATCTCTAAACATGTGGACATATTTTTCGATATCGACTTTCGCTTGAGGACAAGCGAGGTCTAAGCTTGGGGGAGTTGATACGTCCATTTTGCATCATGCTTATATGTTGATATTTATTGCTTTATGGGTTGTTATTACACGTTATGTCACAATACTTATGCCTTTTCTCTCTTATTTTACAAGGTTTACATGAAGAGGGACAATGCCGGCAGCTGGAATTCTGGTCTGGAAAAGAAGCAAACTCTGGAAACCTATTCTGCACAACTCAAAAAGCCCCGAAACTTCACAGGACACCGTTTCAAAAAATATAAAAAATATCTGGTGAAAGAAGATCACCAGGGGGGCCACCACCTGTCCACGAGGGTGGGGGGTGCAACACCCCTCTCTAGGCGCGCCCCCCTACCTCGTGGGCCCCCCGATGGCCCCCGATACCCATCTTCTCTTATATGAGGTGTTTTGACCTGGAAAAAATCATAAGGAGGCTTTCGGGACCAGACGCCGCCGTCTCGAGGCGGAACCTTGGTGGAAACCAATCTAGGGCTCCGGCAGAGCTGTTCTGCCGGGGATACTTCCCTCGGGGAGGGGGAAATCGTCACCGCCGTCATCACCAACAACTCTCCCATCTTGGGGAGGGCTATCTTCATCAACATCTTCACCAGCACCATCTCCTCTCAAACCCTAGTTCATCTCTTGTATCCAATCTTTGTACCCAAACCTCATATTGGTACCTATGCGTTGCTAGTAGTGTTGATTACTTCTTGTAGTTGATGCTAGTTGGTTTATTTGGTGGAAGATCATATGTTCAGATCCATTATGCATATTAATACCCCTTTGATCATGAAGAATATTATGTCTTGTGAGTAGTTACTTTTGTTCCTGAGGACATGGGAGAAGTCTTGCTATTAGTAGTCATGTGAATTTGGTATTTGTTCGATATTTTGATGAGGTGTATGTTGTCTCCCCTCTAGTGGTGTCATGTGAACGTCGACTACATGACACTTCACCATTATTTGGGCCTAGAGGAAGGCATTGGGAAGTAATACGTAGATGATGGGTTGCTAGAGTGACATAAGCTTAAACCCTAGTTTATACATTGCTTCGTAAGGGGCTAATTTGGATCCACTTGTTTCATGCTATGGTTAGGTTTACCTTAATACTTCTTTTGTAGTTGCGGATGCTTGCATTAGAGGTTAATCATAAGTGGGAGGCTTGTCCAAGTAAGTACAGCACCCAAGCACCGGTCCACTAACATACCAAATTATCAAAGTACCGAACGCGAATCAGATGATTGTGATGAAAACTAGCTTGACGGTAATTCCCATGTGTCCTCGGGAGCGCTTTCCTTCATATAAGAGTTTGTCTAGGCTTGTCCTTTGCTACAAAAAGGATTGGGCCATCTTGCTGCACCTTATTTACTTTTACCTTTTGTTACTTGCTACCAATTACCTTATCACAAAACTATCTGTTACCTATAATTTCAGTGCTTGCAGAAAATACCTTACTGAAAACTGCCTATCATTTCCTTCTTCTCCTTGTTGGGTTCGACACTCTTACTTATCGAAAGGACTACGATAGATCCCCTACACTTGTGGGTCATCATCTATCTTGAGTGCCAACATGATATTAAAATGGTTGTGATGTGGTATGATAGGGTGGTATCCTCCTTTGAACGATTCAAGTGGTCTGACTTGGCACATGTTCACGCATGTAGTTGAAACAAAATCAACATAGCCTTCACGATATTTATGTTCATGGTGATTTATATCCTACTGATGCTTGCATTCATTGTTGATTAATTTTAATGCATGTTCGTGACTGTTGCCGCTCTCTAGCTGGTCGCTTCCCAGTCTCTTTCTAGCCTTCACCTGTACTAAGCGGGAATACTGCTTGTGCATCCACTTCCATAAACCCCAAAGTTATTCCATAAGAGTCCACCATACCTTCCTATATGCGGTATCTACCTGCCATTCCAAGTAAATTTGTATGTGCCAAACTCTAAACCTTCAAATGAAATTCTGTTTGGTATGCTCGAATAGCTCATGTATCAACTAGGGCTGTCTATATCTTCCATGCTAGGTGGGTTATTCTCATGATGAGTGGACTCCGTTCATCATTCATGAGAAAATGGCCCGTAACCGGGATGCCCAGTCCCATACTCAAATCATAATAATTAAACAAAACTCCCCCAGGGCAGTTGCTGGTTTGGACGGTACCTGTTGTTTCGGGCTAGCCGTGGAGTGTGCTCGTTGGTGGTTGGGGGAGTATAAACTTTACCATTCTGTTTGGGAACCGCCTATAATGTGTGTAGCATGGAAGATATCGAGATTCTTGGTTGTTATGTTGACATTAAGAGTATACCGCTCAAAATTTTATTCATCTCTTTTAAAAAAATCAAGCTCTCGCACCTCTACAAATCCCTGCTTCCCTCTGCGAAGGGCCTATCTATTTACTTTTATGTTGAGTCATCATCCTCTTATTAAAGAGCACCAGTTGGAGAGCACCGTTGTCATTTGCATGTGTTGCTATTAATTTGCAATGAGTATGATTGTGAAGGGATCTCTTTTACCATGAGTTACAATGTCTAGTCAGTCCTTGATCTTTAAAGGTGCTCTGCATTTATGTTTTACGCTCTCAGAAAGGGCTAGCGAGATACCATCTTGTTATATCATATTATGATTGTTTTGAGAAAGTGTTGTCATCCGAGGTTTATTCTAATTGCTCGCTGGTTGACTATGCCATTGATATGAGTAAACATGAGACCTGAAAGTTATTGTGAATGTGGTTACTTCATGATCTTTGCGGAAAACTTGAATGCTACCATTACATATTTACAACAACAAGAGGAAACAGAATTTGTCAAAGTTTTTCTTTATCACTTTCAGTTTATCAACTGAATTGCGTGAGGACAAGCAAATGTTTAAGCTTGGGGGAGTTGATACGTCTCCAAGGTATCTACTTTTCCAAACACTTTTGCCCTTGTTTTGGACTCTAACTTGCATGATTTGAATAGAACTAACCCATACTGACGCTGTTTTCAGCAGAATTGCCATGGTGTTATTTTTGTGCAGAAATAAAAGTTCTCGGAATGACCTGAAATTCAACGGAGAATTATTTTGGAATATATAAAAAAATATGCGGAAAGAACCAAGCCAGGGGGCCCACACCCTATCCACGAGGGTGGGGGGCGCGCCCCCTCCCCTTGGGCGCGCCCCCCTACCTCGTGGGCCCCCTATTACTCCACCGACGTATCCCCCGACTCCATATATTCATTTTCGGGGATAAAAAAATAAGAGAGGAAGAATTATCGCGTTTTATGATATGAAGCCGCTGCCAAGCCCTAATCTCTCTCGGGGGGGCTGATCTTGAGTCCGTTCGGGGCTCTGGAGAGGGGAGATCGTTGCCATCGTCATCATCAACCTTCTTCCATCAGCAATTCCATGATGTTCACCGCCGTGCGTGAGTAATCCCATCGTAGGCTTGCTGGAAGGTGATGGGTTGGATGAGATTTACCATGTAATCGAGTTAGTTTTGTTAGGGTTTGATCCCTAGTATCCACTATGTTCTAAGATTGATGTTGATATGACTTTGCCATGCTTAATGCTTGTTACTAGGGCCCGAGTGCTATGATTTCAGATCTGAACCTATTATGTTTTCATGAATATATGTGTGTTCTTGATCCTATCTTGCAAGTCAATAGTCACCTACTATGTGTTATGATCCGGCAACCCCGAAGTGAGAATAATCGGGAGCACTCCCGGTGATGACCGTAGTTTGAGGAGTTCATGTATTCACTATGTGTTAATGCTTTGGTCCGGTACTCTATTAAAAGGAGGCCTTAATATCCCTTAGTTTCCACTAGGACCCTGCTGCCACGGGAGGGTAGGACAAAAGATGTCATGCAAGTTCTTTTCCATAAGCATGTATGACTATATTCGGAATACATGCGTACATTACATTGATGAACTAGAGCTAGTTCTGTGTCACCCTAGGTTATAACTATTACATGAGGAATTGCATCCAACATAATTCTCTATCACCTATCCAATGCCTACGAGCTTTTCACATATTGCTTGTTGCTTATTTACTTTTCCGCTGGTACTATTACAAAAACTACAAAAAACACTACCATTACTTTTATTGTTGTTACCACTATTTCCATATTACCTTGCTACTCAATTACCTTGCTGCAGATACTAAGTTTCCAGGTGTGGTTGAATTGACAACTCAGCTGGAAATACTTAAGAGTATTCTTTGGCTCCCCTTGTGTCAAATCAATAAATTTGGGTTGAATACTTTACCCTCGAAAACTATTGTGATCTCCTACACTTGTGGGTTATCAGTAAGCTTCGCGCTGAACCACCTATCGCTAGACGTGGGCATCTCCGTCGGCAGCACCAACCGAGGATGGGAGCACTTGGCGTCCACATGGACCCACTTCTTCCTGAAGTTCTCGGACTTCTTCCCGGCTTTCGAGATCGCTTTGGTCCCGTTGGTCGCGACGAAGTTGGCATACCTTGAACAAAGCTTGCCCTTGTTCCGGAGGTAGAACAAGTGCCGAAGCAGTGCCATAGAAGACATCACCCCAACAAATGCCTCGCAATAGAAGGCGAAGATCGACAGGAGGAGGACGGAATTGGGATGGAGGTGAAGGGCATGCAGCTTGTAGTGGCTAAGGACGACGTAGAAGAAATCAGAGAAAGGGGGGACCGGCCCCGCAACAACACTAATCATGAAGAGGGCATACAAAGTGCTCTTTGAGTCCTCCAGCTCAGCGGAGGCGGCCCGAACCGTGGTCTTCCCCTTCTCATTCGTGTCCTCCGCTGTCATCAGGAGCACGGC
Source organism: Secale cereale (assembly GCA_902687465.1). Taxonomy (NCBI): domain Eukaryota; kingdom Viridiplantae; phylum Streptophyta; class Magnoliopsida; order Poales; family Poaceae; genus Secale; species Secale cereale. Next base: position 213,550,820 of record LR738711.1, on the reverse strand, counting down.
AGCAAGATTCTCCTCCGAGACGCTGGGCGCGCATAGGGCCGACTCGTACCAGGAGGGGCGGCAGACTTCGCCTTACCAGACGCCAACACCTACGAACTCGAAGGGGAGACAGCGCAGATCTGGAGTCTTTGGGGGAGAGGATCAAGAAAGGAGATCTAGATCAAGGCAAAGGCGAGCAATGAAGGCACTGCAACGCGCACTTGCCTTTTGTCAATCGTGTAGTTGCCGAGGCAGCATGGGGAAGTGGAGATGCCCACGCCTTGTCAAGTGCCACACGTCAATCAAGGCCGCAGGCTTTTGGAGCCCGCGGCACTCCGCACTTGACCCTTGGCTTCGCCGTGAAGCCAAGTCCGAGCGCGCCTTTGGCCCGGGGGCTACAGTCGGTGTTCTGGGAATGGGAGTACCCAAACTTGCCTGCCTGCGGCCCAGGGTGTGGCTCATCTAGCAGCCTGGTATGGCCCATCTTCATTAGCAAACCTCTCAAGACCCTTGCGAGGCGGACGACGTAAGACCTTCCCTAGGGCGGCCTCACTAGGCTGGCTTCCGAGGAGCGGAGATATCAAGGCAAGGGACACCTCACGAGGTTCCCGTGAGGTGAGCCATGACAACCAAGGCCAGGCGGGCGCTAGCGGGCGCAGGATGCTAGTTTCCTCTTTGGTGCTAAAGGGGCAAGTGCAGGCGAGGAGTCCCGAGGCGCCAGGCAAAGGTTTCCGTATCAGTGCAACAAGACCAAGACCAGCAGGACGGTGGGGCAAAGATCACCACGGAGCCCATGGCGACGTCACAGCCAGAGCCTTTGGCAGGCGAAGACCACCTTTTGTCGGGATAGCTTGTACTAGCTGTCCCCCTTCAAACTTGGCCGTTGTGGATCCCTTCCCGCTCAATATTTGGGAAGAGGATGCGGGCCTGTATAAATAGGACTAGCCACCACCATATATAGGGGGACTCGCCTTGAGTCAAGACTGGTTTTGAGCGGGTCTGGATCTCAGCTAGAGGATCATTCAGACCGCCCTTACACCAACTAGCTCACCGAGCCCAAGAACACCTCTCCTCAGGAGGCTATTCTCCATGTGTACTTGTTCATCCTCAGCCTACAAGGCAATCCACCACACCACACTGGATTAGGGTATTACACCACAACGGTGGCCCGAACCAGTATAAACCCTTGTGTCTCTTGTTCTTTGGGTACGACGAGCTAGGCCTAGGAATCGGCGGGAGAGCGAACTAGAGTGGAAAGGAGAGATCTTCGTGCGCACCCCAGTGTTCGAACCTCAAGGGTTTGCCGGAACCCATAACTCAACAATATGTTTCTCATTTATGGAGATGACGAAGAGCTCGTCGTAAAGGGTTACGTCGATGCTAGCTTCGACACGTATCCGGATGACTCTAAGTCACAAACTGGATATGTAATTATATTGAATGGTGGAGCTGTCAGTTGGTGCAGTTCCAAGTAGAGCGTCGTGGCGGGATCTACGTGTGAAGCAAAATACATAGCTACTTCGGAAGCAACACATGAAGGAGTCTGGATGAAGGAGTTCACATCCAATCTAGGTGTAATACCTAGTTCATCGGGTCCAATGACAATCTTTTGTGACAACACTGGAACAATTGCCTTGGCGAAGGAATCCAGGTTTCACAAGAGAACAAAACACATCAAGAGACGCTTCAACTCCATTCATGAAAAGGTCAAGGATGGAGACATAGAAATTTGCAAAGTACATACGAACCTGAATGTGGCAGACTCGTTGACTAAGCCTCTTCCGCGGGCAAAACATGATCAACACCAAGACTCCATGGGTGTTAGATTCATTACAATGTAATCTAGATTATTGACTCTAGTGCAAGTGGGAGACTGATGGAAATATGCCCTGGAGGCAATAATAAAGTTGTTATTATTTTATATTTCCTTATTCATGATAAAGGTTTATTATTCATGCTAGAATTGTATTGATTGGAAATTTAAATACATGTGTGAATACATAAACAAATACCGTGTCCCTTGTGAGCCTCTACTAGACTAGCTGGTTGATCAAAGATGGTTAAGGTTTCCTAACTGTTGGGGATATAAGTATTTGATATGACCCGCCCAGGAGGGGCCGGGTTACCCCACGGAGGTTCACAGGCCAAGCCCAGAAGCATGTTAAAGATGGCGGTTTATGTGAGGGCCCAAGGCTCGAGCCGGCTTAAAGCCTGTGAGTATCAACCGCCATATATGTGGCTTGTATTGTAAGGCATGTAACAAGAGTTGCCAGGCCGGACACGATTGTATGAGCCGGCCGGGACTTTGTAGGCCGCAGGGCGTCAACCCGTGTATATAAGGGGACAACCCGGCAGCGGCTTAGGGCAAGAAACAACAGATCGAGAGCTAGGCAAGCGCATCCACTCCCTAGCAATCGACACCCCAGCAATTCCACCTCAAACTGGATTAGGTTTTACCCTCACCGCAAGGGGCTGAACCAGTATAAACTCCCCGTGTCTTTTGTCCCGTTTAACCCCTTTAAGCTAACCACATTGCTATGGCTCTGCAATCAAGTCCTTCCCTTAGGACATCTGCCGTTACAATTCCATGATAGTTAGCGCCCACTGTGGGGCCTATGGCATGTGGTTTCGAGTTCTTGAAGGGCAGCTTTGAAGGGTACCAGGTCCCCTTCGGCGGAATCCACGTCTTCATCGGCATGATCGGCGAACCGGGCCCTGAGCCGGACACCTGCACCGACATCTTCGAGACGACTCAGCGCGCGCGATATGCCTGGGTTCAGCCCACCGTGAAGCATGCCTTTGTTGGATATATCCAGGGTGCCAGAAGCTCTAGATCTCGCGGTGAGACGGCCACTCTTTCCGACGGCGAGTCATCCATAGGTTAGACCGATTCAATATACCAAATGCAGAGTGGACGGCTTGGGGGCTTGTCCGACGGTAGTAGTATTTCGAACCCCTGTGAGCCGCCAAGCAGGGCGGCGATTTTCATGACTAGCACCCAGCCGGCTCTCGAATCAACAGTCGTCGGGGCAATAACACTCGGCGCGACGGCAGCTGTGGCTGCCGTGGGCGGTTCAACACGCCCGCTGGCTCAAGTCTTGACAGATCTGTTGGAGGATTTGGCGACTCTCATGGGGACAGAGGTAACCCCAGAAAACATGCAGCTGTGGATAAGCTGCGACAAGAGATAGCGCAAGCCAAAGAAGACCTGGCGGCGGAGAACGCCAGGATGACTGAGGAACGGGCTGTTTTGGACGCCCGGGCTCAGCGGATTCAAGCAAATTCTTACCGGTTCTCGGTGGATCAGAACGCGGCTAATGAGGCCATGAGGAGAAAGCAACGGAGTCATCTCCCCTTCATTTATGAGGCAAGGAATCTTTTTAGCAGAGCTGGAACAGGGGGCAGCAGCCCGCCGGTGGTAAACCAGACGGCTGAAGTTCCTAGGACCGGTGGGCCGGTTCACCAGCGTATGACAGGTTCTCTGTATGCAAACAACATGTCGCCTCGTTACCCGGCGACGCCGGTGGGTCACTACTCCAACCCTCTGGACAACTTGATAACAGCAGCGACGAGATTGGCGGCTTTGCCAGTTGAAGGCGAAACTCTGGTAGCGATGGAAACCCGGAGGGCTGAGGAACTGCTTCAAACGACGCTGCAGCAGCAACATGCTTATTCTTATAGTCGAGACCGGATTCACGCAACTCCCCGTCCGAGTGCCAGCTACAGCAGGCATGTTGACTCGCCAGAAGTTTCAAGCACAGAGTGGTGCTGTAACTGACCTCGCGGACATAACCCGGTGCGGCATGACGCCAATGCACAGGATCTGGTGGATCGGGGTAGGATGCGCCGAGAGGCCGAGCTGGCGGCTCAGGAGGCCGATCATCAGTCGGCGCCATATTACCCGGTAACCTCAGTGGAGACAGGCAGGACTTCTAGAGCTTGGGGCGTGTCGTGCTTAACGGGGGCTGTACGGAACGAGCGGTTGCCTAAGGATTTCAAGGGCCCTCGTAAAGTGCCCAATTACATAGCAGATCAGCCCCCTAAGGCTTGGATAGAGAGTTACGAGATGGCTATGGAGATGCTGGACGTTAGTGAAGCCGCATGTGCCAAGTATTTCACAATGATGCTGGAAGGTACGGCTCGTAACTGGTTGAAAGGATTGCCCGTCAACTCCATAGGGTCATGGGCGGAGCTAAAGGCCAAGTTTATCAAGCATTTCAGGGATACATGCAAGCAGCCGATGTCAATTGTGGATCTAGACTCTTGTGTTCAGAACGAGGGTGAGTCAATGACCAGTTGGGTGCTCCGGATCTCAACCATTATGCATTCTTCAGATAAGATCAACGCCGAATCTGCGATATTAAGATTGGAGAAAAATTGTCGTTTCCCTCCGCTCAAGCTGGTTGGGGCGGCTTAAGCTCCATTGTAGTGATATGGGGGGAGCTTATGGCGGCTCTCGCCAAATATGCTGACTCTGATAGTACCAAGAACCCCGAGTCTGAGGCTGAAAGACCGGGAAAGGGAGAGAAGAGTAATGACCCCGCGGGACAAAAGTATAACCCGGCCAATCAAAATAGTGGCAACAAACGCAAGGCTGACACCTTTGTAGCTAATATTGGGGCACGGAATTTTAACCAGCGTCGCAAGGGGAAGCTGCCTCCAAGATATAACATCGATGAGGTGATGAATCAGCCATGTCCAAAGCATGGAACAGATGAAAAGCCGGCCACTCATATGTGGAAGGACTGCAGCATCATGACGTATTACAGGGAATCTATTCAGAACAATTATGGACCGAACGACAGTTCAGGATCTGGTTTTCACGGCCCGGGTCATGGAGGCGGCGGCTCAAACTCCGATTTTCAAGGCCAGGGGAATCAAGGTGGCAACAACCAGCAGAACAGTCAAGGGAATCAGCAGCAGTCCGATTATCAGAGTAACCCAAAGCAGTTGAGCAGCGGGCAGTACCACGTCTTCACCACAAGTCTGTGCAAGCGGGACCAGAAGCTTCATAAAAGGGTGGTGAATGTTGTTGATCCGGCAGTTCCCCCTTACTTGCGATGGTCTGAGCAGCCCATTGCGTGGAGCCGTGAAGATCACCCACCCCGAGTTGATAATCCGCGTCAGCTAGCTTTGGTGGTGGCGCCTCAGGTCGGAGGATACAAGTTCACTAAGGTGCTCATGGATGGAGGTAGCAGCATCAATATCCTGTATTATAATACCTTCCATCATATGGGATTAACTGACAAGAAACTTAGGTCGTCTAACACAGTCTTTCATGGAGTTGTGCCTGGTAAGTTGGCATACCCAGTAGGCAAAATTGATTTGCAGGTATCCTTTGGGGATGAGTATGATGCCAGGACGGAGACTTTAACGTTTGAGGTTGTTAGGATACACAGCCCATACCATGCTCTGTTCAGAAGGCTGGCTTACGCTAAGTTCATGGCGAGGCCGTGTTATATTTATTTGCAGCTCAAGATGTCGGGTCACAAGGGGACCATTACAATGCATGGGAGTCGCACGATAGCCTTGGAATGTGAAGAAGGCGATGCGGCTTACGCAGAGTCAGTTTGCGCCACAGAGGAGCTTAAGTTTTACAAAGATAATGTTGACCTGGCAGATATGACATCTTTAAAGAAGCCAAACACAGAGCATGACCCATTGCTGAAGTTTAAATCGGCGGACGATACCAAGCTAGTTGATTTTGTTCCTAGCAATTCATCTAAGCAGTTCAGCATCAGCGCTAATCTTGATCCGAAATAGGAAAGCGTGCTCATCGAGTTCATCTGTGAGAACCGGGACATCTTTGCATGGAAGCCTTCAGACATGCCTGGTGTACCGAGAGAACTTGCTGAGCACACTCTCAATATTGATCCGAAGTTTAAGCCGGTCAGATAGTTTCTTCGCCGTTTTAACGAAGAGAGATGAAAGGCCATTGGTGAAGAAGTGGCCCGGCTCTTGGCAGCCAGGTTTATCGTTGAAGTTTTTCATCCAGAGTGGTTGGCTAACCCGGTTTTAGTGCTTAATAAGAATTGCACTTGGCGAATGTGTGTGGACTACACAGACTTAAACAAAGCTTGTCCAGCTGACCCATTTGCCATCCCCCGTATTGATCAGATCATTGATGCTACGGTGGGTTGTGACTGCTTGAGTTTTTTGGATGCATATTCTGGGTATCATCAGATCAAGATGGCAGTTAAGGACCAGGAGAATACGGCTTTCATCACTCCATTCGGAGCCTTCTGCTATGTGTCTATGCCTTTCGGGCTTAAGAGTGCTCAGGCGACTTACCAGCGGTGCGTACATAATTGCCTGCATGGCCAGATTGGGCGTAACGTTCATGCTTATGTGGATGACATTGTGGTCAAGTCCAGAAAGAAGGAGACCCTGATCGACGACTTAAAGGAAATGTTTAACAATCTCCGGGTGAACAAGATGATGCTTAACCTGGCCAAGTGTGTTTTTGGTGTTCCAGCAGGCAAGCTCTTGGGTTTTCTGGTCTCTGAGCGAGGTATCGAGGCTAACCCAGAGAAAATCAAGGCCATCACCTCCTTGGCAAGACCGAAGTGTGTCAGTGATGTCCAACGCTTGGCAGGACGGATAGCAGCTTTGAGCCGGTTCATAAGCCACTTAGGTGAAAAGGCTATCCCTCTATATCAGATGATGAAAAAGACAGATGACTTTGTCTGGAGTGAAGCTGCTGATGAGGCATTCGGGGCACTCAAGAAACAATTGGTTGAGCCGCCGGTTCTGACGGCCCCCATTGACAAGGAGCCATTGTTATTATATGTTGCTGCAAATAGCAGGGTTGTCAGTGTGGCCATTGTGGTAGAAAGGAAATAGGCTGGCAAAGAATATCCGGTTCAAAGTCCGGTTTATTATATCAGTGAAGTGCTTATTGAGTCCAAACAGAGATATCCACATTGGCAGAAGCTAGTATATGGGGTCTTCATGGCGAGCCGGAAGCTTAAGCAATATTTTCTGGGTCATCCTATTACAGTGGTGAGTTCTGCTCCCTTAGGGGATATCATCCAAAATAGAGAAGCTACAAGACGAGTGGCCAAGTGGGCCATTGAGCTCGGGCCTTGTGGTTTAAAATATATGCCTCGGACGGCCATCAAATTGCAAGCGCTCGTGGACTTTATCAATGACTGGACGGAGCTGCAGACGCCCGAGGAAAAGCCTGATAGCACATATTGGACAATTCATTTTGATGGATCCTGACAGTTAGAAGGCTCGGGGGCTGTATTGTTTTAACTTCCTCGCGAGGTGATTCTTATGTTCTCCGGTTAATGTTCTCATGTACTAATAATGCAGCTGAGTATGAGGCCTTGCTCCACGGTCTTCGGATGGCCAAGGAGATGAATTTAAGCCGGGTACGATGCTTCGGTGATTCAGATCTGGTTGCTCAGCAGGTTTCTGGCACCTGGGATTCCAAGGACCCACTCATGGCGGCTTATCGTCGGGAGGTTGATGCTATTGCGGGTCACTTCAAGGGTTACCAAGTTGAGCATATTGATAGAAGGAAGAACGAGGCAGCTAATGCCTTAAGCCGGTTAGGATCTCAACGTAAGCCGGTGCCCCCCAACACCTTTTTGGATGTTTTGCTTAACCCGTCTGTCAAGTTGCCTATAGAGGAGGACCTTGCCATTCCTGACCCACAGGCACAGTTGGTGGTGGCTCTTCATGTCATACCGGATTGGACGGTTTCGTATTTGGCTTACATGACCCGGGGTGAGTTACCTGAGGATGAAATCTTGGCCAGACAGATAACCCGGCGGTCTAAGTCGATGACAATTGTCAACGGAGAATTGCACCATCATAGTGTTACAGGTGCGTTTCAATGTTGTGTCTCACCTGAGGAAGGCTGTGAGATCCTGCGGGAGATTCATGAGGGAGATTGTGGTCATCACGCCGGCTCTAAATCTCTTGTGGCAAAAGCTTTTCGTCATGGAATATATTGGTTGACGGCTCATGTTGATGCTGAAAACTTGGTCAGCAGATGTGACGGTTGTCAGAAATTTTCACGGCGCCCTCATGTTCCGGCTCAAGAGTTGAGGATGATTCCGATAACATGGCCGTTTTCGACTTGGGGGCTTGATATGGTAGGGCCTATCAAAAGGTCCAAAGATAAGAAAACCCACCTGTTGGTGGCAGTGGACAAATTCACCAAGTGGATTGAGCCTGAGCCAGTCAGCAAGTGTGATGTGGAAACAATGGTTCAATTCATCAAGAAGGTGAATTTCCGTTTTGGTCTTCCCCATAGTATCATAACGGACAATGGCACCAATTTGTGCAAGAGTGCTATGAGGGAGTTTTGTCAGCGTGAGCATATCCGGCTTGATGTTTCTTCTGTGGCTCACCCCCAGTTCGATGGTCAAGCAGAATGGGCTAACCAAGAAATTCTGCGAGGGATTAAGCCCCGGCTCATGGTTCCTTTAAAGATAACGCCGGGTTGTTGGGTGGAAGAGTTACCTTCTGTGTTATGGAGCATTAATACAACGCCCAACAGGTCTACATGTTACACGCCCTTCTTCATGGTCTATGGAGCAGAGGCGGTTCTTCCGAGTGATAACCGTCATGACTCGCCCCGAGTGGCGGCTTACGTCAAAGCTGATAATGAGAAGGCACGGCGGGATGCGTTGGATTGGTTGGATGAAGAGCATGATCTCGCGGCGGCTCGTTCAACAATCTATCAATAGGATTTACGACGATATCACAGTCGGCGGGTCAAGACCAGAACCTTTCAAGAGGGCGACTTAGTTCTCCGGCTCATCCAAGATCAGACTGACATGCATAAACTTTCGCTGCCTTGGGAGGGACTTTTTGTCGTCAGCAAAAATCTGCACATTGGGTCATACTATCTGATCGACATTCGAGAGCAAAAGGACTCACGCACATCAGAAGAGGAGACTAATCGTCCGTGGAATATTTCTCACCTCCGACCTTACTATACGTAAGCCTCCAGCTCTCATGATGTAGTTCGATGATGTAAATATTAGTACAATATAATAATAAAGTCGGCATCCCTGCTAATTCAGGGCCTCTGCCATTTTTTCAAAGTTGAGTCCTTGTCATCATCATACATGTTTTTTTCTCAAGAGGCTTACCACTCAAATTACAGGGATCACAGAGAGGTGGATGCATAGCACATCTCCAACATAAGCTCTTGACGAGAATAAATTGTAAGTATGTCACTTGGGGGCTTCCTATTCAAACATAGGCGTATTCGACCGAAGAGAACACATCATTACTACCCATTTGACTAGGTTATGTTCAAACATAGGTGTATTCGACCAAAGAGGACATAACCTGTGGGTCATCCTACCTGTACCCAGCTTCTTCAACTCCATCGGGTCATCCTGATTGACCCGGTGAACTCTTGGCAATCCGTCTTATATGGCGTATTTGACCAAGACCTGAGCTTGTTAAGGTTCAAACGCTGGCTATCACTGCGAGATCACGGTTTACAAATAGTCAGGATAGATCCAGGCTCAAAATGTCGCCTTCCTTAAAACTTGGATAATTCGGCTTATGATGCAAGATGCAACTCTGACCCCGCGTACTCTAGGCAAGTCTATCTTTAAAACAAAGACCTGTACTTTTCTAGGTTCAAATGTCGATTGGGTACTGTGAGAGCCGGCTCATAGCACGCACGTACCTTCCAGTGGCCACAAAGGCTAGTTTCATTGAAGAAAAACCTTTGGCTTGGTGGCCTGCAAAAGCCTCGAGTGTTTTTTTCGATCTTTTTCTCTAGTTCCTTTGTTTTTATGAGTTTTCCGTTTTGATTTGCGCTCTTTGCAAATTCGGCCAAGCTGCCTCTTCTTGTGGCTCATATTTGAAGCCTCTCCGGGTCTCTGAAACCCAACCTAATTAACGGCTCTAAGCCCCGAGAGTATAATGATCTTATTTCTAGAGCAATACCTCTACAAGGTTTATTAATTGTATGGAGACTGATCAAGCCGGCAGTCCAAATTGTATCTTCAGGTATGAATATTTGTATAATAATTAAATCGGCCCTGGTTATGGACATTTGTCCCTAGTGGCACCGGTTGGGCATAATGACCCGCCCGACGGTAAACCGCCAGGGCATATGTTCTCTGTTTATGTGCTAGACAAGGATTATACGGATTTACACAGGACAGTACGGTCACAATTGTAGAAAGTCATACTTCGATGCCTGGCGAGTTAATAATATCATACAGACGCAGAGATGTGCATGATGGCACGCCAGATTCAAGTTCAACTACCCTATTACAAGATTCAATGATCCAATCAACATAAGTGTTTTCTAAACATGATCAATCATGTGAACCGCCCAGCGGCTCATTCTCCTTGGCCTTGCTACTTTGAAGACTCTGGGTTATCCTTCTCCGGTTCTTCGCCCTCCTCTGTCTGAAAGTTCTGTGCCAACCAATCCAAGCCAGCCAAAGCTTCAAACTCAGCCTCTTCATCAATAAGTTCAAAGGGATCAATTTCACGGGCAAAAGTATGCTTACTGATTGGAGGGATCAGCTCCATCACTTTATAAGACGGAGTGGGCATCTTCTGATTCTCCATATTATAAGCCGGCTGATATTTGGACAAGTCCGTTTCATTAACGATTAAGCTGGCCAGAGGGCGAATGTTTTTGACGCAGGCAGCAAAGTCCTTATGGTCAAAAGTTGTGTCGTCTTCCTTTAAGGTTGGATAGCCAGTGGACAAGTTAGACGGATCCAGCTCTGGAAGCCACGCCTTAGCCCAGCTCAAGGCTGTCACAGCACCGGCTCTCGCAGACGACCGTTTTATTTCATCTATTCTGGTAGGTAGAACGGAGAGCCTTCTTAAGATATCCACAAACAACGTTGGTGCGTGGCTGGACGGAGAGACAGCAGCCAAGGCACGCTGCGCTCCAGTGTATAGTTGCTCCACAAGGGTGTAGATAGCTTTGAGCTTTACGAGCAGTTCTCTGCCAAGATTACTACTCCTACTACCTACATGAGCCATAAATTGGTTAGTAACGGGTTATGTTACCTAAGGATATTATTAAAGTTGCAACATGGCGGCTTACCGAAGATGACTGAAGTCATTTCTGAGACGCGATGCTTTAACCCGGTGAGCTCTGTTGTCATCTTTTCAAGAGTTGATTCAGCTTTTTCAGCTCTCTGCACCAAGGCGATTCTTTCTTCAGCCCAGGCAGACTTCTCCGTCTTAAGTTTAGCCTTCAGCTCATTTAATTCAGACAGGCTAAATTGAAACTTTGATTCAGCCTTCTGGGTCTCAGACTCTTGATGCTTAAGCCGTCTCCTTGCATCATCTAACTGCACTTGCAATTCAGTAGTAGTATCCTGAACAGACAAAAAAGAATATGAGGCAAATTAGTTTTCCGGTTTACAAGAATTGAAGTCCCAAGCCTTTTGCAAGCAACAACACTTGGCACTTGGGGGCTAATGGATGCTGAAGTTTTTCTTTCCGTGCCGGTTCATATCAATAAAGTCTCAAGCACTTTGCAAGCAAGAGCACTTGACCCTTGGGGGCTAATGGACGTGGAATTTTTTCTAAATCAACAGTTCATACCATTAAAGTCCCAAGCACTTTGCAAGCAAGAGTACTTGGCACTTGGGGGCTAATGCATATTGCTTCTTTATTATCAATTACTTATACTAGCCCGGCGGCAAAATAGTCATTACCATTGGCTCATGAGGGGTATGCAGGCAAGTTCTATACAATGATAATTAGGATCGGCTCATTCATGCTGATTAAGCCAGCCCTTGGGGGCTACACATGCAATGTTCCTCAAAGACAGATTTCTTATTAAGAGGTGTGCCGATTCAAAAAGGTATCAATTATTTCTAAGTCTACAGCATATTCTCTTCTATCATATCCAATGGACTTGGGGGCTGGAAGGATGATTGTAGTTCGGTCAAGAGTTTTACCTCAAACTTCTGGTGCATCTGCATCACCATGTCAATCTCAAGGTCACGGCTGCTATGGACCTGATTGAGATATCCAGAAAGGACTTCGCCAGTACTCAGGTGTGCGTACTGAGCCGTGTCAAATCTTACTTTCCGCTTCTCAATGAGTTCTTGCTTGGCGGTATGTTTGTCTAGTACAGTCGGATTGCCCGGTTCTCGGAAAGCAGTACCAGTGATGGTAATATCGTCAGTCCGGTTCTCTGCCGGCTCAGACGGGGTTGGCGGTTCAGCAGTTGCAGAATCAGTTTTAGCAGGATCAATAGAGGCATCAGGAATCTCTGGAGGAGCATCAGGAGTGGCTTCTTCTGTTGGCTTATGAACATCTGTTGCCAAATCCTGCGGCTCGGGCTCAATGACCTTTGGACCAGCTTCCGGCTTACTTGCCATGGCTCTCTTGATAGACTTAGCTTGGCCTCTACACGAGTTAAAGTAAGTTACTACAAAGTTGCAAAGATTTAAGGAAAAGTTGAACAGGGAAGAAATTATTTACCCAGGGGCAGTCTTAAAAGCTGGGAGTGGACTTTGAGATGAGTCACCAGATGAAGAGCGGGAGGCTTCCTGATAGTTTGAATCGGACGAATTCAGTGGTTGACATATAAAGACCGCTAGCGGGTAACGAGAGTTTAAGAGTGGAAAGACCTCATTCTGGCATTTTTGGCGCGTTGGAGTATTTGGTAAATCGGAGGACAGTTCCTCCTCCCTGGTGTTCCGAGTCCGACTCCAACTCTCATGTTGTTGTTGCTTCAAAAGAAAGTGAGGATCTAAATGAGCTGAAGGGTGTAAAAATCTTACTTTCCGGATTACCCGTCAAACTTTTTGTCTTGGCAAGGATTCTGAGCCGGAGGAAATAGTAATTACCTCTTCATCAGCAGCCTGGCTAGCCTCCGTGTCATCCTGACAATAATCAGTGTCAATAAGATAATTGAAGCAAGTACCAAGTGAGTCAAGGACTACCTCCGACTCAGTGTCGTAGTTCATTTCCAACAATTCCGAAGCGTTGGCTTTCTTCTTGGTCTTTTTTACGGCTCTCTTGGCGGCTTTCTTAACAGCTCTGGCCCTCTTAGCAGCTTCATGGTCATAAGATTTTTTTCCAGAAAGCCGACTTAGCCTGCGAGAGGCGGCAAATTCAAGATTGACGGGGGAATTAAAATTATAAGATGACAACAGTTAGAGTTAAAACTTACCTCTAGTGCCAGGTTAAGTTTGCAGAAGGGATGCAGGCCCACTTTGCCGCAGTCAGCTAGGCTCTCATTCAAGACAGTTTTGGTCATGTCTATGATTACAACCTCCTCCAGATCCTCTGAGTTGTGGTGTAATGGATCATCGGGTTTTCCAGTGTAATCGCACATTAAACCGGTCCTGCGGCTCAAAGGAACGATCCGCCAGGCGAGCCAACACCGGGTCAAGTCAATTCCGGTTAACCCATTTCCCAGTAGGGCCATCACCTTTGAAAGAGTGGGAGCAATTTTCTTGCGCTCTGCGGCAGTGAGTTTCTTAGCAAGAGGATGCTCGGTATCTAAACGCTCGGTACGGTAACCCGGCAATGGATGCTCATCGGCTGGGGAAGTGTCTTTGCAGTAAAACCATGTTTGATTCCAGTCTTTTGGATGACTCGACAAACAAGCATAAGGAAAAATAGAGTATCTTCTTCTTTGAATTGAGACGGCCCAAGCTCCAAACTAGGTCCATTGGTGAACTCATTCTGGCGGTTTAAATAAAAGAACTCTCTGAAGAGCAAGATGTTGGGCTCCTCTTGAAGATACACTTCACAGAAGACCTGGAAGCTGCAGATATTTGACACGGAATTGGGTCCGATGTCTTGAGGATGGAGTTGAAAAAAGTGCAGAACGTCTCTGAAGAATTTAGAGCTGGGTGGTGAAAAACCCCGGTTCATGTGATCAGTGAAAACAATAACTTCATCATCTTTTGGTGTAGGTTTCTCTTCGCCCGGTTTAGGGGCGCGGTAAGGCATAACTGACTTCTTCGGCAGGTATCCAAACTTAACATAATCGACAAGTGTGGCCTCAGTAACAACTGAAGGGACCCAGTTGCATGTGGTGACTCTATTTGGCGGCATTATGAACAAACAAGCCTAAAGAAGGAGAAGATTGTTGCCGGTTCAGAATCAGTTCATTAAACCGGAAGAAAATGTTACACTATAAGTTTAGCATGGTGGATTAAATGGGGCCTAATGGCATAAGAATAATTATAAGTCGGAAAATTAAGCCGCCATGACAGGTGCGGATATTCAGAAAGCAGATTTCACTAAGTCTAGGAAAAACAGTTTTTACAAATTGCAGCAGTAACTTTGGATCTACAGCAGTTTAGAAATTAAGATTAAAATGACGAACAGGCAAACCTAAGTTCAATATGATGCAGTTCTTGGGGATGGATCTATTTTTTTCAGAGATGCAATATTGCAGTATTTGCTAAAGGGACATTATCAACATCAGCGCACGAAGGGACATCAAGATCAGGAGAAAAACTATAGTTACTGAGAAAGAAGAAGATGAACTTTGGCGAATGTCGCGGGAACCCTAATGGATCTAGAAGGAGACGAACAAGAACGCACCTGGTCGAGAAAAACGGCGGCGACGTGCGGAAGGAACGTCGCGTTGGGTGGACGCGGCGGCTGCTGCTGAAGATGAAGCAGAGGACGGCGGCGCCGGCGGAGCTCGAGTGAAGGACATCGCGAGGTAGAAGACGAAGCGGAAAGAAGCAAGGGGATAATGGAAAGGACTCGAGACCCTATTTATAAGCAAAGTGGATAAGGGTCACGCGCGAGAATCGAGGAGGCAAAAAAACAGGAAAGTAACAATACAGGCGCCTCGGTTAGCGGAATCCCAATAAATGCGGAAGATTTGTTAAAGATCCAAACAATTCGGAGGTAAGTGACAAGTAACGTCATGGCGGGTTACCATCATTTCAAAAACTGACGTCATGGCGGGTTATAATTTCCTGTGAGAAGATGAAGGAAGATTGACATGAACAAGTTCAAATCAACCTAGGGCCTAATGTTGGGGATATAAGTATTTGATATGACCCACCCAGGAGGGGCCGGGTTACCCCATGGTGGTTCACGGGCCAAGCCCAGAAGCATGTTAAAGATGGTGGTTTATGTGAGGGCCCAAGGCCCAAGGCGGCTTAAAGCCTTTGAGTATCAATTGCCATATATGTGACTTGTATTGTAAGGCATGTAACAAGAGTTGCCAGGCGGGACATGATTGTATGAGCCGGCCGGGACTTCATAGGCCGCAGAGCGTCAACCAGTGTATATAAGGGGACAACCTGGCAGTGGCTTAGTGCAAGAAACAACAGATCGAGAGCTAGGCAAGCGCATCCGCTCCCTAGAAATCGACACCCCGGCAATTCCACCTCAAACTGGATTAGGTTTTACCCTCACCGCAAGGGGCCGAACCAGTATAAACTCCCCGTGTCTTTTGTCCCATTTAACCCCTTTAAGCTAACCACGTCGCTATGGCTCCACAATCAAGTCCTTCCCTTAGAACATCTGTCGTGACAACTCCACGACACTAACCATGGGCACGAGTTGTCATTTGATAACGGGGTCATGACATAAGGAGAATGATGTGATGGACAAGACCCATCCGTTAGCTTGGCATTTGATCGTACAATTTATTGCTACTGCTTTCTTGTATGTCAAATACATGTTCCTTAGACCATGAGATCATGCAACTCCCGGATACCGGAGGAATACCTTGTGTGCTATTAAACGTCACAACATAACTGGGTGATCATAAAGATGCTCTACAGGTATCTCCGAAGGTGTTTGTTGAGTTGGCATGGATCGAGATTGGACTTTGTCACTCCGAGTACCGGAGAGGTATCTCTGGGCCCTCTCAGTAATACACATCATAAAAAACCTTGCAAGAAAATGACTAATGAGTTAGTTACGAGATGTTGTATTACGAAATGAGTAAAGATACTTAGCGGTAACGAGATTGAGCTAGGTATAGAGATACCGACGATCGAATCTCGAGCAAGTAACATACCGACAGAAGGGAATTGCATAAGTTGTCATAACGGTTTGACCGATAAGATCTTCGTAGAATATGTAGGAGACAATATGTGCATCCAGGATCTGCTATTGATTATTGACCGGAGAGGTGTCTTGGTCATGTCTACATAGTTCTCGAACATGTAGGGTCAGCACGCTTAACGTTCGATGATGATATAATATTATATGAGTTATGTGATTTGGTGACCAAATGTTTTTTGGAGTCCCGGATGAGATCACGGACATGACGAGGAGTCTCGAAATGGTCGAGAGGTAAAGATTGATATATAGGACGAGGGTATTTGGACACCAGAAGTGTTCGGGTAGTACCGGGTACTTATCTGGTCATCGG
>LR738711.1:213422024-213527757 GCA_902687465.1 Secale cereale | reverse complement strand
TTTTTTCTTTTGCCATCAAAGGGAGTGATCAACCAAGGGGCAAGAAATATTGCATTTGCCATCAAAGGAAGGTTCCCTAGGGACAAGAACAGTTTTTTTTCTTTTGCCATCAAAGGGAGTGATCAACCAAGGGGTAAGAAATATTGCATTTGCCATCAAAGGAAGGTTCCCTAGGGACAAGTACAGTTTTTTGCCAATCGATGGAGTTCATCCAAAGGGTGCTTGATGTGAAGATAATCATGTATACCGGACCAGAAAAGACTTTTAGCGAGGATTCACATGTGATCCGTGGCCCCTAGTTTGGTCCCTTCTGCATAAAATAATTTGTTTCGAAATATCTGTAATAATTTTCGCAGGACATATATTTAGAAGAAAAAGGCTGATCCCCCGGTTTACCAAGGGTGCCGGTTTATTTATTAATCATAATATATACATAGGATACAGCAGAGCTCATGGCTCAGGTGTAGTAGGGCCGCAGGAGAGCGATGTTCCACGGCCTCTTCGTCTCTTCTTCTGATGTCGGTGAGTCTTTGTGTTCTCGAACGTCCACCAGGTAGTATGAACCGTTGTGTAAGTTCTTGCTGACCACAAAGGGCCCTTCCCAAGGTGGGGATAGCTTGTGCATATCTGTTTGGTCCTGGATGAGCCGGAGTACCAAGTCCCCCTCCTGGAACGTCCTGGTTTTAACCCGGCGGCTGTGATATCTGCGCAAGTCCTGCTGAATCGCGGATCGTGCTGCTGCTATGTCACGCTCTTCATCTAGCCGGTCCAAACTGTCCTGCCTTGCCTGCTCATTGGCTGTTTCAACATAAGCCATCACCCGTGGTGAATCATGGCGGATATCGCTTGGAAGCCGCTTCAGCACCGTACACCATGAAGAAAGGTGTGTAACCTGTGGACCTGTTCGGCGTAGTATTGATGCTCCAGAGGACAGAGGGTAATTCCTCAACCCAGCACCCTGGTGTTCTTTGCAAGGGAGTCATAAGCTGGGGTTGATACCTTACAAAATTTCTTGATTGGCCCTTTCAGCTTGACCATTGGATTGAGGGTGAGCTACAGAAGACACATCTAGGCGAATATGCTCCCTTTGACAAAACTCTTCCATCTCTCCTTTAGATAAATTGGTGCCATTGTCAGTGATGATGCTGTGTGGAAAGCCAAACCGGAAAATTACCTTCTTGATGAATTTAACCGCTGTTACCGCATCACACTTGCTCACCGGCTCTGCCTCAATCCATTTTGTAAACTTATCCACAGCAACCAGCAGATGAGTTTTTTGATCTTGGGATCGTTTAAAGGGCCCAACCATATCGAGCCCCCAAGTCGCAAACGGCCAAGTAATTAGTATCATCCGCAGCTCCTGTGCCGGAACAAGAGCACGCCGTGATAATTTCTGACAAGCATCGCACTTCCGGACTAGATCCTCCGCATCAGCATGGGCTGTCAGCCAATAGAACCCATGCCGAAAAGCTTTAGCTACCAAGGATTTTGAACCGGCGTGATGACCACAATCCCCTTCATGAATCTCTCGAAGGATGTCATAGCCTTCCTCGGATGATACACACCGCTGAAACGCTCCAGAAACACTGCGATGGTGAAGTTCCCCGTTTACAATTGTCATGGATTTGGATCGCCGGATTATCTGCCTTGCTTCAATCTCATCATCCGGCAACTCTCCACGGCTTAGATATGCCAAGTATGGGAGCGTCCAATCCGGAATAACATGAAGTGCCGCAACCAACTGTGCTTCCGGATCAGGAACAGCCAAATCCTCCTCTGATGGTACCTGAACCGATGGATTGTGTAGCTCATCCAAAAAGGTATTCGGTAGCACCGGTTTACGCTGAGAACCTAGCCGGCTTAGAGCATCGGCCGCTTCATTTCTCCGCCGGTCTATGTGATCCACCTGATATCCTTTGAAATGTCCTGCGACTGCTTCAACTTCTCGTCTGTAGGCTGCCATGAGAGGGTCTTTAGAATCCCACTTGCCGGATACTTGCTGTGCCACTAAGTCTGAATCACCAAAACACTTGACCCGGCTCAAGTTCATCTCCTTAGCCATCCGCAGGCCATGAAGCAATGCTTCATATTCTGCTGCATTATTAGTACAAGGAAACATTAGACGGAGGACATAACAGAATTTGTCACCTCGCGGGGAAGTTAACACAACTCCAGCCCCCGAGCCTTCTAATTGTCTTAAACCGTCAAAGTGAATAGTCCAGTATGTATGATCCGGCTTTCCCTCTGGTGCTTGCAACTCTGTCCAATCATTGATAAAATCTCCAATGCTTGCGATTTGATAGCGATGCGTGGCACATACTTCAATCCGTGCGGGCTAAGCTCAATGGCCCACTTTGCGACTCTGCCAGTGGCTTCTCTGTTCTGGATTATATCCCCCAACGGAGCTGAACTGACAACAGTTATTGGGTGGCCTTGGAAATAATGCTTCAACTTCCGGTTTGCCATGAACACGCCATATACCAGCTTCTGCCAATGCGGGTACCTTTGTTTGGATTCAATGAGAACCTCACTGACATAATAAACCGGACGTTGAACCGGATACTCCTTTCCTACTTCTTTGCGCTCGACCACGATTGCCACGCTAACTGCCCGTGCATTGGCGGCCACGTATAACAGCAGCGGCTCCTTATCAACGGGGGCAGCAAGGACCGGTGGTTCTGCCAGTTGCCGCTTCAAGTCCTCAAACGCGGCGTTTGCTTCATCGCTCCATATAAACCGGTCTGTCTTTTTTAGCATCTGATAAAGCGGAATCGCCTTCTCTCCCAGACGACTGATGAATCGGCTCAACGCTGTAATCCGGCCGGCGATACGCTGGACATCATTGATGCAAGCTGGTTTAGTCAGGGGCGTGATTGCCTTGATCTTCTCCGGATTGGCTTCTATTCCTCTGTTCGACACCAAGAATCCAAGAAGCTTGCCCGCCGGAACACCAAAAGCACATTTCTTCGGATTAAGCATCATTTTATAGGTCTGAAGGTTATCAAAGGTTTCCTTGAGATCCTCTATCAATGTATCCTCCTTCCTTGACTTCACCACGATGTCATCCACATAGGCATGAACATTTTTCCCTATCTGCCCCTTAAGACAGTTTTGTACGCAACGCTGGTAAGTTGCTTGGGCACTCTTGAGCCCAAAAGGCATAGATACGTAGCAAAAGGCACCAAAAGGAGTTATGAAAGCTGTCTTCTCTTGGTCCTTAACTGCCATCTTGATCTGGTGATACCCTGAATATGCATCCAAAAAACTTAGCCGCTCACATCCCACCGTAGCATCAATGATCTGATCAATACGAGGGAGAGCAAAAGGATCGGTTGGACAAGCTTTGTTTAGGTCTGTGTAATCCACACACATTCTCCACTTTCCATTTTTCTTTAACACCAGCACCGGATTAGCCAACCCCTCCGGGTGGAACACTTCAACTATGAACCCTGCGGCCAAAAGCCTGGCCACTTCTTCACCTATAGCCTTGCGCCTTTCTTTGTTGAAGCGGCGCAAATACTGCTTGACCGGTTTGAACTTCGGAGCAGTATTAAGACTGTGCACAGTGAGTTCCCTCGGTATACCTGGCATGTCAGAAGGTTTCCATGCAAAGATATCCCGGTTCTCACGGATGAACTCGATGAGCGCGCTTTCCTATTTAGGGTCAAGGTTAGCGCTGATAGTGAACTGCTTGGATGAATCGCCTGGCACAAAGTCGACCTGCTTGGTTTCCTCTGCCAATTTAAACTTCAACGCCGGATCATGCTCTGTAGTTGGCTTCTTCAACGGGGACATATCTGCCGGATCAACATTGTCTTTATAAAACTTCAATTCCTCCGTAGCACATACTGCATCTGCATAAGCAGCGTCTCCTTCCTCGCACTCCAATGCAATTTTGCGACTTCCATGAACCGTGATGGTTCCCTTGTGACCCGGCATCTTGAGCTGTAGATAAACATAGCACGGTCTAGCCATAAACTTAGCGTAAAACGGTCGTCCAAATAGTGCATGGTATGGGCTCTGGATCTTTACCACTTCAAAGGTTATCGTCTCTGACCTGGAATCCTGTTCATCTCCAAAGGTAACTTCTAGGTCAATTTTCCCAACTGGGTAAGCTGATTTACCTGGCACTACTCCATGGAATACCGTGTTTGACTATCTTAGCTTCTTATCCGTCAGCCCCATGCGACGGAAAGTCTCGTAATATAAGATATTGATGCTGATGCCGCCGTCCATGAGAACCTTGGTGAATTTGTAGCCACCCACCTGTGGTGCCACTACTAAGGCCAATTGGCCCGGATTATCGACCCGCGGCGGGTGATCCTCTCTGCTCCACACAATAGGTTGTTCCGACCAGCGCAGGAATCGTGGTATTGCCGGTTCAATCGTGTGGACCGCCCGCTTTAAAACTTTTTGATCTCGTTTGCACAAACTCGTAGTGAACACATGATACTGTCCACTACTCAGCTCCTTCGGATTACTCTGATATCCGGATTGCTGCTGCTGCTGACGTTGCTAATTGCCTTGGTTGTTGTGATTACCCTGGCCCTACTATTGGTTGCCTTGGTTATTGTAGCCGCCCTGACCATACTGATGGTTGCCTTGGTTATTGTAACCGCCCTGACCATACTGATGATTGCCTTGGTTGTAGCCATTGTTGCCGCCATGATATCCTGATCCGGAGCCATTACCCTGGTGACCCGGACCATGAAACCCGGGGCCTGAACCGCCGCCCGGTGGTCCGTTGTTGAATCTGGCCCGGTTCATGGCCTCCATCATGACCCGGCATTCCCCCCATGTGTGTTTAGCTAGGCGTTCCTCTGTGCTGTGCTTCGGGCAAGGCTCGTTCAACTGTCGCTCCAGATTAATGAATCCTCCGCCGCTCCGTGGAGGCGGTCTATCCTTGTTGCGTTGAAAGCTTCCTTGAACCTTAGTATTGGCCATAAAATCAGAGCCACCCTCTGCCTTTCGCTTACCGTTGAAGCTTGTTCCGACCGTACTAGCATGCGCCGGTTTACCAGGCTTACTTGCTTTTCTGGACTTATCCCCATACGCTTCTGGGTATTTAGTGTTGTCGGAGTCCCCATACTTTACCAAAGCGCTCACGAGTGTTCCCATGTCATTACAATCCCGCTTGAGCCGTCCCAGCTTCAGCTTCAGAGACTCAAACCGGCAATTGTTTTCCAGTGTTACTATCGCCGTACTGGGACTGATACCGTTCGAAGAGTGTAAGATTTCTGACACTCGCCGCACCCATGCGCTCGTAGGCTCCTACTATCCTTGTATACATGCCGCTAGGTCTACTACTGACATTGGCTGTTTGCACGTGTCCTTGAAATTTTTGATAAACTGGCGGCGCAACTCACCCCATGATCTGATGGAGTTAGGTGGTAAGCCCTTTAACCATGTCCGGGCTGTACCCTCAATCATCATGGTAAAATATTTTGCGCATGCCGCTTCATCTACGTCCAGCATCTCCATAGCCATCTCATAGCTCTCAATCCAAGCCTCTGGAGCCAGATCCGCTGTGTAGTTAGGCACCTTACGTGGACCTTTGAAGTCCTTGGGTAACCTTACACTTCGTAAAGAGGGAATGAGACACTGTACTCCAAAGGAACTCGCCGTGACTCCCATCCTCTGTTGTGGTTGTGTGAACCGGTGTCGTCTGGCGGACGTATGGCGGGCCGTAGGTCTAGCCCGGTTTACCGCCTCCTGGGCCTGCGCCTCTGCTCCTGCCGGATTATCCTGTCTGTGACGGTGATGCCTCCATTCACTACTGGACACCTCCGGTTCATCCCAATGCCTAGTATAACTCCGGCTATGACGGGGTGTTGAATGAAGTCTCTCCCTGCCGTAGGAGTACGCCTGCTGCTGTGTCAATGCCGTGTCGAGCACATCCTTGACCCTGCGTGCTTCCATCGCCACGGGGGATGTTCCCTCAATGGGTAAAGCGGCCAGGCATGAAGCGGTGGCGACAATGTTATCCAGGGGGTTTGAGTAATGGCCAGGAGGAGTGGGGACGTGCGGCGTGGGTATAACCCGACGATCTTGCTCCGCAGTGGGTTGTTGAACCGGTGCACCTGTCGCTGGGGCTCCCCTCCGATTTACTTCTAGATTATTGCTGGCTCCCGCTCTTGGCGTGCCAAAGAGATTCGTCGCCTCATAGACCGGCGGTAGACGAGTCTGATACCTTCTGTTCCTTACTCCCTGCGCAGAGACCTGATCCATCCTGAGCTGGAAAGCCTGAGAATCCAGCTCTGCCTGCCTTGTTGCTATCGTAGCTTTCTCTGCATTTAGATCCTGTCTGGCTTGTTCGATCCGGCCCTTGAGCTGAAGGATTTATCCATCATGCTGCGCCTTGTCAGCAGGAGCCACCACTGCTACTGCCCGTGTTGTCAACTCCTCTACTAAGGCGGATAGAGCGTCAGAGGGCGAGGGGGCTTGGCCGCTCCCCCCTGCACCAGCTGTGAACGCCCCGGTCACCGTGGGCTGCGGCGCAGATTGTGATCCGGCCGTAAAGACAGCCACCCGGTTTGGCGGATCAAAAGGGTCCGGAATACTATCACCATCGGACACACCCTCGGATCGGCCGTCCCGCAACAGATACAGGGATTCGGTCTCTCCGGATGAGGATTCATTGTCGGAATAGACAACTGTCTCGCCACCAGAATCCGATCCGTCCTCGGCTTGGACTCCATGTATTGCTCCAACGGAAACACGCTTCACGGTGGGCTGAATCCGGGCCGATCTCGCATGCTGAGCCGGCTCGACGATGTTGGGGAAGATGTCCGGCTCAGGTCCCGGTTCACCAATCTTGCCGATGAAGATGTGGGTGCCGCCGAAGGGAACCCGGTACCCGTATTCGATTGAATCGGCCTCCGGGCCCCAGCCTGCGTCGTCGATGTAGATCCGGCCCCGGCGACTCTTGGTCATCCGGCCGACCGCGTAGCCCTTGAGTCCTTCAAAGCTGCCCTTCAAGAACTCGAAACCATCGTGCGATAGCCCCACGGTGGGCGCCAACTGTCGTGGAATTAGCACGGCACATGTCCGGTTTAAGGGACTTAGGTGTGGAGCCATCGCGCGGGTTAGCTTGAAGAGGTTAAAAGCACACAAAGGACACATAGGGTTTATACTAGTTCGGCCCCTTCGATGAAGGTAAAAGCCTACGTCTAGTTTGGTTTGGTATTGCTTGGGCGTCGATGAACAGGGAGCAGATTGCTTGCATGTCTCTCAATGGATTGTTGCTTGTCCCTAAACCGTCGCCGGGTCATTCCTTTATATAGGAGGCAACGCCCGGTCCGGTTTACAGAGTCCCGAGGCCGGCTCATAATCGTGTCCGCCTCGGTCTTTGCTCTTCCTTCCTTGTATCTCCAGTTACATGATAGGACGGTTTACAAACCGTAAATTTACACATGGGCCCTAAGCCTTCATGGACCGTAACTTCTACTGAGTTTATAATTATACATCTACATTACCATAATCCAGATCTCCCTAGCCGGTTTATATCTGCTAGTAATATCCCTGACAACAGCATGGTGACGGAGATGATGAAGTTACCGTCGCAGGGCTTCGCCTAAGCGCTGCAACGATATGACCGAGGTGTGTTTCTGTGGAGGGGGGCACCGCACACGGTTGGGAGATATCAACTGATCAACTTGTGTGTCTATGGGGTGCCTCTACCCCCGTATATAAAGGAGGCGGGGAGGGGAGGGGAGGGGCCGGCCCTCTCTATGGCGCGCCCTAGGGGAGTCCTACTCCCACCGGGAGTAGGATCCCCCCTTTCCTAGTAGAACTAGGAGCCCTTCCAAGTAGTAGGAGTAGGAGAGACGGAAAGGAAAAAGAGAAGACAAGGAAGGAGGGGGCGCAGCCCCTCCCCCTAGTCCAATTCAGACTAAGCATTGGGGGGCGCGCAACCTCCTCTCTATCTCTTTCCCCTAAAGCCCAATAAGGCCCATATACTCCCCGGTGAATTCCCGTAACTCTCCGGTACTCCGAAAAATACCCGAATCACTCGGAACCTTTCCGATGTCCGAATATAGTCGTCCAATATATCGATCTTTACGTCTCGACCATTTTGAGACTCCTCGTCATGTCCCCTATCTCATCCGGGACTCCGAACCACCTTTGGTACATCAAAACTCATAAACTCATAATACCGATCATCATCAGGCGTTAAGCGTGCGGACCCTACGGGTTCGAGAACTATGTAGACATGACTGAGACTCATCTCCGGTCAATAACCAATAGCGAAACCTGGATGCTCATATTGTCTCCTACATATTCTACGAAGATCTTTATCGGTCAAACCGCATAACAACATATGTTGTTCCCTTTGTCATCGGTATGTTACTTGCCCGAGATTCGATCGTTGGTATCACCATACCTAGTTAATCTCGTTACCGGCAAGTCTCTTTACTCGTTCCGTAATACATCATCTCATGACTAACTCATTAGTCATTTGCTTGCAAGGCTTATTATGATGTGTATTACCGAGAGGGCCCAGAGATACCTCTTTGACACTCGGAGTGACAAATCCTATTCTTGATCTATGCCAATACCACGAACACCTTCGGAGACACCTGTAGAGCATCTTTATAATCACCCAGTTACGTTGTGACGATTGATAGCACACAAGGTGTTCCTCCGGTATTCAGGAGTTGCATAATCTCATAGTCATAGGAGCATGTACAAGTCATGAAGAAAGCAATAGCAATAAAACTAAACGATCATAGTGCTAAGCTAACGGATGGGTCTTGTCCATCACATCATTCTCCTAATGATGTGATCCCGTTGATCAAATGACAACTCATGTCTATGGCTAGGAAACATAACCATCTTTGATCAATGAGCTAGTCTAGTAGAGGCATACTAGGGACACTCTATTTTGTCTATGTATTCACACATGTACTAAGTTTCCAGTTAATACAATTCTAGCATGAATAATAAAAAATTATCATGATATAAGGAAATAAATAATAACTTTATTATTGCCTCTAGGGCATATTTCCTTCAGCACCCCCATAGCCGGCCGGCCCTAGGGAGAAGGAAAGTGGAGACTAGGTCTCCCCTTTCCTTCCCTCACGTCCTCCTTGCTTTCCCCTTTGGGGAAATATGGCAGGGGCGCAGGGCAAGACGAGGGCCCTAGGGGGCGGCGGCCAGCCCTAGGACGCGCCTGGCTGCCACTCCTCCCCTCCCACCTATATGTACATGGGGAGGGGGCGCCACTCAAGGACACACAACATTGTCTTAGCCGTGTGCGGCGCCCCCGTCCACGTTTACTCCCTCAGTCATATTTTCATAGTGCTTAGGCGAAGCCCTGCGGAGATCGCATCGCCATCACTGTCACCACACCGTCGTGCTGGTGGAACTCATCTAATACTTCTCCCGTCTAGTTGGATCAAGAAGGTGAGGAAGTCACCGAGCTGGACGTGTGCTAAACGCGGAGATGTCGTACGTTCGGTACTTGATCGCTTGGATCGCGAAGAAGTTCGACTACATCAACCGCGTTGTCTAACGCTTCCGCTTACGGTCTACGAGGGTACATAGATACACTCTTCCCCTCATTGCTATGCATCTCCATGGATAGATCATTGCGTGCGTGTAGATTTTTTTTGGTTTCCATGCAACGTTCCCCAACAGGATCGCATGTTAGAAAGGGCATCTCCAACGTTTGCCACACTCGCAGCTCACTACCCCGGCTCACAAAATAAACCTCGTCCCTCGTGCGCGTGCGTTTGCAGCCAGCGCCAACCGCCAGCATTCATACTGCCCGTCCGTATGCCATCAATTAAGCAGGCTCGCCACCCGAGGAACCAACTCCCGTGACTCATTCATAATGCACCCAGACACTTGTCCTCGCCGGAATGCGCTACTTAAAGCGGGAACGCCCAGCTAAACTCCACACCAGAGCACATCCTCCTCCCTGGCACCACATCCACCATGACCGCGAGCGGTAACGTTCCGCGGGAGAGCTTGTCTTTGGGGACAAAGCTCGAGGTCGCTGCCCTTGCTAAACTGGTCGCTCGCAAACGCGGACGCGTCCGCACATGCGGTGGCCACGCCGGCGGCCGACGACAAGAGCACCACCATCCATGCGTCCTACGTACGACCCTCCAATGTTCGGTGGCGCATGTGGCAGGTGAATAGCGACGGACCATCCACATCCATCATCATCAACCTCACGTCCACCGGCACTGCTATGGTCGGGGACTCCTCCGAGGAAGAGTAGGGCATAGGAGGCGGCAGTGCATGGCCATGGTGTGCCAAGTTGGCTGGTTCATCTCCCATGTTCTACTCTTTCTCGCCAGAGACTGCACCTTCACTTCATGGGTCTTGAACGCCACCGCCGTTCATGGAGACGGCAGATGGAGGACGTCCTCGCCAATGCAAAAGTACAAACGAAAGTGGATGTCGGTCGCCTTCACAGTATAGGTTTAGGGTCGGGTTTATTTTCTTTTTTTTTTGTCCTAAAAGTTTAAAATGTAATGAAAATCTATCGTGTTTGCATTAATCTAGTCCAGGATATATTGTACGAAACTATATTGAATGACAATTTGAATCGTATTTACTTTGTATTGTCATTGTCATAGTTTTTGTACGTATAAACTTGGTCTAAGTTTAGAAGGTTTGACCCAAGACAATGCTAATATGCGAAGTAAATAAAAACACAGGGTTTACATAGTACACAAATTTCTCTTAGGCCTTCCAATAGTACGTGCAGTACACATTCACACATTTCACATCTTCCTCTCGCTCTGTCTATCAAACCAACTAAGCCAAACTCCCAGCATATTGGGTGGGAAAAGACCCGGACGTGCCGTTTCAGTCGGGATTAGTATCGACGGATCGGAGGACTGGTCGTCGACCCGTTGGTTGTGCTACTGGAGTTGCAGCCAGCCCGCTCGGGATCGAGCCTCGGCTCTGACTGGCAATGCTCGTGGAGTTTCTCCTATATATATAGAAAAGCCAACGAGGGTCTCACCTTTTTGTATCGATGGATCGCATGAATCAGTTTGAAAGGAAAAGGCGGTACACTCACATCATGCCTGTCGCGGTCGCATTGCACCCCTCACACGGTCGGTACTACACACCGCTCACCCAAACAGAACGCGCTTCGGCTTGCCTCTTCACTGACACATGGGACCGCATTGGGAGAAGCCGGCCATGTGCCGAACTCCCCCGCCCACCGCGCAAAAATTCCCCCCAAATTCCAAATTCAAATGCCCTTCAGCCAACTAGCCAATAATATTCCCCAAACCCCCTCCCCCCGGTCCCCTCCACTCCATTCTCTTCACCAAAGCCGCCCTCCCCGCCGCGCTGATACGTCGGTGCCGCGGTTCTTCGTGGGGAGGCACAGTGATCTTCTCGCTCCCACGGTACGCTCTCGTAGACTGCCATCCTCCAGCCGCGCCGCCACCGCTGGCGACGTTCTTGTGGAGACGCACGGCGGTTAGCTTCTCCCACGATACGCACATTCTAGACTGAGGCCTCGTGCATGTCTGATGAGGACATCACTAACAAGGTTACACCCATAGCTCCAACTAACACATATACAGGACCAATTACTAGAGCTCGCGCACGCCAATTAAATTACCAGGTACTTTCTTTTCTTGGTAATGAATCTAATGTTCATGAGAATATGATGCTGCCTAAATTGGATACATTTGTCTTGCTTACAAATGAAGGGCCTAGCTTGGACAAGAAGGATGAACATTGGAGCAAGATCAAGCATGGAGATGACGGCATGCGCAAGGGGAACAAGAATGGAGTTACAAGTGATGATTTCAGGACTTTGAAGCCACCATAATGAGTGCGTGAAGCCTTGGACAAAATATACAAGATGCCACTTCATAAATTTCGTCCATAGGCTATTATAGGTGCTGCGTCACCTTATTATTGGGCCAGGCCCATGTAATTTCGAAATACTTGAGTATAGGCTGTTTTTAGAGTCCGTATGTGTGGGTAAACAAGAGTTAGGGTTGGTTTCGGACCCCTCCACCAAGGGCCACGAAATTCCCCCCTCTTTCCCCCATATATACAGCCCTTAGGGCGTCGTTTAGACTTTGGGTTTTGTTTAGATTAAAGTTCGCCATAGTTGCAACTTCGCGTACTTCGTTTGTGTTCAACGACCAGACAAAAACGTCACAGAACCCCACTTGATCAATAAAGTTTTCCTCTTGAATTCGCAATATCCAGATTGCAATCTCAGTTTCTTGCTTGTTCTTCGTTTGCCTGCAGGAAACAGACCTTCGTGGTCAGGTTGATCGTGCTCCGGCGTGGTCAATAACCTCTTGGAGTTGGTTTAGCGATTGGTAAGGTGCGACGTCCTCGCACGTTTGTAGTTGGATCGTCAAAGTCGACTTCCTCCAAAACGATAGCCACCATCTCATCGAAAGACGGGACACCTTTGCCTCTATCAAGTGGTATCAGATTTCCAGGTTGCTCGGTGAGATTTTACAGTTTTTCGTAGATTAGATCGAGTCTGTTCTTCATACCTACAGTCCACGAAAAAGCCAAAAAAAATATTTAGGGTTAGTTCATCATATCCGAACCAGTCTGAGCCATTGCATAATCTTTTCCGTGTTTGCTTAGTTGAATTTGCGGTTGCATCGTCGTGTCAAGTTGCTGGTCTTAGCGTCTAGTCTTTTAGAGTTTCGAGTTCTGGTCATAAGTTGTCACGCCGCCGCCGCAACATCATCATCGCTACTGCCACATACCACCACCGATCTGTATCCATATACCACCACCAATCAATATCCATATACCACCACCGCTGGCATATACCACCACCGCTGCCATATTCTACCACCACCAATCCGAGTTCTTTTCGTTTTAGATTGGCTTTCAAGATCCATCTAGTTTTGGTTTCATGTTTCCTTGCCTGAGTAGGTCTCGGAAAAAAAAAGAAAAAAAGAGTCCGGAGACCCCCGGGCAGTTTTTAGGCCAAAATTTCGGCAGGTGAAAATATTTTTTCCCTATCCTATTTTTGGGCTTTTCTGAGTCTTTTGAGACACGTGCCACCATATTGTTTTTTTACCGCACTTTTTCGTCGTCGCTGCCCTGTTTCCGGAAAAAAAATCGTCAAAAAAAATTTTGTGCCTATCATCTTAGTTTGACTTGGGAAGTGTTTTGAGACACTCGCCATTATAGTGATTTTCGGCAAAAAAATGCAACGCAAAAAGAAAAGCAAAAAAAAAGAGGCGAATTTTTTTTCAGAGTGTGCTTTCCCCTTGATTACGTGCAGCGTCGTGATTTTGTTAGTGTTCTAGGCTCGCGTCTCTAGTACGGTCTAGCCTAGGACCAGCACAGTACCGTCGTTGAGCGTTTATTCAACTTTGCATCTCTGAATTGATTATTGCTGACCCTTTTTGCTACCATCTTATAAGCCTTCCCATCTCCACATACATCTACGTCGTGCGTTTGACTTTCCCTGGTAATGATCCAACCTTTGAGAGTTTTGACTACCACGGTTGCCGATCACCACCTGCTGTTGGGTAAGAACTGGTAAGAATTTGAGTTTTGCTTGACGGATTTGTGACACCCCACTACCACCATTTTCTAGTAGTCTGTAGGATCATATTTTTGTGTGTTTCTATTGCTGCTAACCATGCCAGGATCACAAGTCGACGAGACTGACTGGGAGAACATGACAAACAAGGAGTTGCATGATAAATTTCAGCAAATGATGGGTCAACAGGTAGCAGATGTCATGACCAGTTTTGACAACGCACTAGCGAGGATGGATGGCATTGAGAAGTCAATTGACACCAAGTTGGATGCCAAATTCGCTGAAGTGCTTGCGCGTCTACCTCCACCTGCTGCATCGTTGCAACAACAACAACAGCAACCACCTTCACGTCGCGAAATCGCCCTCCGCAAAGCGAGCTATGTCCCTCTTCTGCCTGGCCAACCTGTTGGTGCTGCTGTTGATACTTCTGTGGCTCCTGCTGCTGCTGAGGAGGAGGATGATTACGCGGGGGATTACGAGGAAGAGGTTGATCAAAATCAGAACTACGTGCAACAACCAGCACCACAACAACCAGGTCGTCCACATGCATATAATCGCAATGGTAGGGCTGCACCATACCCTCAGGTACGCGATCATGACCATCTCCCTAAACTAAAATTGAATATTCCACCATTTGAGGGTAGATATGTTCCTGATATATATCTTACTTGGGAGTTAGAAACCAAACAACGTTTTACATGTTTAAAATATCCCGAGGAGAGACGTGTTGCTTCTGCTCTTTGTGCTTTCACTAGTTTTGCTTGTGTGTGGTGGTCTGAATATTATAGATTACATCCGGATAATATTCCAACTACTTGGGCTGCTTTGAAAACTTCTATGCGTACTCGTTGGGTTCCACCATATTATCAACGTGAATCACTTCAAAAATTGCAGCGCCTAAGACAAGGAAAAAATTCTGTAGAAGAATATTATCAGCAATTACAAACTGGCCTGATTAGATGTGGTATTGCTGAGGAGAATGAAGCTATGCTTGCACGTTTTATGGGTGGATTAAATAAAGAGATTCAGACCATTCTAGAGTATGAGGATTATAATAATATCACTCGTTTATTCCATCTTGCTTGTAAAGCTGAACGTGAAGTGCAGGATCGACAGGCATTGGCATGGACTAACTTTTCTGCAGGTTGACCTTCATCATGGACACCGCGTGCATCCTCTACTTCCACACATTCTACTGCACCGACACCTCCATCAGCTGTTACCTCCAGCCGTGATACAAGGAAGCAGGCACAACAACCATTATCTGCCAAGAGCACACCTATTGGGCCTGCACAGAGTTCTTCTTCTTCCATGGCATCAACAGGGCACACCTGTGATATTATTTGTCGTCGTTGTAAGGGAAGAGGACATTTTGCGAGAGAATGCAAATCTCAGCGTGTGATGATTGCTACTGAGGATGGTGGATATGAATCCGCTAGTGACTATGATGAGGAGACTTTGGCTCTTATTACACGTGAAGAACACGGTGGAGACGATTCTAATCATGAGACGCAATACATGGCTCCTGAAGATGCTGACATGTATGAATGTTTAGTTGCTCAACGTGTTTTGAGTGTGCAGGTTACACAAGCTGAGCAAAATCAGAGGCATAATTTGTTCCATACAAAGGGAGTTGTGAAGGAACGTTCTGTTCGCGTGATCATAGATGGAGGGAGTTGCAACAACTTGGCTAGCATGGAGATGGTGGAGAAGCTATCTCTCACCACAAGACCACATCCACATCCTTACTACATCCAATGGTTCAATAACAGCGGCAAGGTTAAGGTAACACGTACTGTTCGTGTGCATTTTAGTATCTCTACATATGCTGATTATGTTGATTGTGATGTGGTACCTATGCAAGCATGTTCCTTATTACTTGGTAGACCATGGAAATTCGATAAAAAATATGTACATCATGGTAGAAACAATCAGTATACTCTTGTTCATAAGGATAAAAATATTACTTTGCTTCCTATGACTCCTGATTCCATTTTGAAAGATGATATTAATAGAGCTAATAAAGCAAAACATGAGAAAAATAAGAGTGAAAATCAGATTGTGGTAAAAGAATTTGAGCAACAAATGAAGCCTAATAATAAAACCATCTACTGTTGCTTCTGAAATTAAATTGAAAAGTGCATGTTTACTTGCCACCAAATCTGATATTGATGAGCTAGATTTTAGCAAATCTGTTTGCTATGCTTTTGTGTGCAAAGAGGCATTATTTTCATTCGAGGACGTGCCTTCCTCTTTGCCTCCTGTTGTCACTAACATTTTGCAGGAGTTCGCCGACATTTTTCCACAAGACGTGACACCGGGATTACCACCTATTTGTCAGGACCGGATTTTCGTGATATTAATTTCCCAAAAAACGGACCTTGTGCTCACCAGCCCCAGGATTACTGTTAGCTGATGAGGCACCAACTTGTTACAGAAACTCCAAGCAAAGTGAAAAATATGTAGTACCAGACCATTCTGGCCTGTGAGTACAACATGAAGTTTCTAGTGATTGATGGCAGAAGCGGTTTGTGGATCATCGGCAACTATGGGACTCCATCTCCCACAGGAACGGCTGACCGGGATAACTCCTATCTTCGCGGGGCTGCTATCTCCATAAGCATAGGTTCCGGGGCTGTCGTCGCATCGTTCCTTCCCACGCAAGGAACCTGGCCAAGACAATAGCCAGGGACAAGCCAGTGAGTACTTTGAATGTACTCGCAAACATTATGAATATGGGTGAGACTTAAACATGCTTGAGGATAAATTATGATTGATAGGACAATAATGATATGACAGACTATAATTGCAAGCAGGACATTCGAGTAAAAATGCATATGCAATCGGAAAGTAGTAACAAAATAAATAACGAGCATGCCACAGTCGGGCGTCTGAGCGACACCACAGAAAGGGCTTATAAATAAAAAGCAGGCCACAGTCGGACGTCTGAGCGACATCACATAAAGGGCTTATAAATAAAAAGAATGACACAATCGGACATCTGAGCGACATCACATAAAGGGCTTATAAATAAAAAGAATGCCACAGTCGGACGTCTGAGCGACATCACATAAAGGGCTTATAAATAAAAAGAATGCCACAGTCGGACGTCTGAGCGACATCACATAAAGGGCTTATAAATAAAAAGAAAGCCACAGTCGGACGTCTGAGCGACATCACATAAAGGGCTTATAAAGAAAAGTAAATAGCAATAAATATCCGGGAGGTAGAACCGTCCCAAGGATACTCATTGCTCCAAGGATGGTTAGTCCATAAAAAATCACAATCACCACCTGTCACAGGTCATAATTAATGTTCTGGTTTAATAGTTTCTCCTCCGAAGACCGACACTAAGACCGACACTCGACCCATCCCAGACTGTAGTCCTTGACCATGGACATGGCTATTCGAATATGTTTTATATCTCTGCAGAGGTTGTACTCTTTGCCCACGAATAACGGATTTCCTATAGTCCCTCTAGACTAATTCCGTCTACGGTCTTTTAATTTGAAGACGCACCTGACTGCACACACCAGCCTAACTTACCGGTGTCTGGAATCACCCACAACACTAGTTAAGCCAAACTCTAAGTGGGGAGGCTACAACCTCGACTAGCATGGGATCACAAAAATTTATAACACGCGCGAAAACCGGGGAAGCTATCCCCTTCGGCTCCAACCGAAACACCCATGCCCCCGGACCTGGTGGCCTGCCTACCGGATGCAGCCGGTATCTTCCACCGTGGCCTCTCTGTACGGTGTGTGATAGAACAGGGGTCGACAATTTACTGAACCGTACCCTACTTGTAGCAGGGACACGTGGTAGCACGAAACAAGTATGGGGGTTACTGGAGCAAGACTCGATCTACGGTCGACTCAGGAGGTTTCAGCTTTACTATATGGTTTATAGCTTGACACCGCTCTCTGACAGGGTCACCACCCCTCATGCTTCATCCTGCCTCACTGCACATCGTTCGTCATCACGAGATGTCAGTCACTTAGCTGTGCTCACCGGAACACAACTTTCCTTCGGACTCCGTCCGAATTATCATCAGGCATATGAGGCATGAGAAGTGGTTACTGCCACCAATGTCACAAACATAACAGAAAAAAAATTCACCACAAGTAGATATGCAAGAGTAAGACTTCTACATGAAATAATGATGCTCCATTTTGGCATATCAATGGAGTTCTTGTGTTATAGCAAACAACACACAACGCGTATTATCACGGGGTTCAAGATGCTTGCCTTCCAGTAGAGGGGAGGAGAAAAGCATTCCAAGAATTTTGGAAGTTTTCTCCCTCTTCCAAAAATCCTAAAAGAAATAAAAGGAAATCAATACATAGACTTAGAACACCCCCAAAAAGTTGTCCGGAAAAATTTCATATAAATATGAAAATAAACTAGACAATATTTGGGAAACAACAGAAAAAGAATCAAATCATTTGGATTAATGGATTAAAAGATATTACCAGTCAAATTTCAGTCAACTCTGGTTTTAAAATAAAACAGAAATAGGAAAAACGTTTCGATAGGAATACGCTTTCGAAGAGGGGAGACGTACTCGGGGGTTTTGCGCCTTCACTAAAGCACGCGCGGGCTGGCGCTGTCTCGCTGACAGGGGGCCCAGGGGGGGCACTGGTCAGGTTTGACCAGTCGCCCCGGCTCCTTCTTCCTTGGCCGAACAGAGGCACGGCTCCGGCGATCAACGCCGGCGAACGACGGCTCCTCGAGGGCGCTCGAGTGCAGGGATGGATCCGCGGGGTTGTGCGGTCCTCCCAGTGGTCGTGTGGTCGACGGAGGTGGAGGAAAGAGACGGCGACGAGCCTCGCGGCGGACGGCGACCTCGGTGGGTTTGGGGTTTTCGCCCTATGGTGGTTCCCGAGCTCGTTTGAGATGAAGGGCGGCTCCGCAAGAGCATAGGGAATCGAAAGATGGTGCTGGCTGGGCGGAAGGGGCTCGAGTTGCGACGTATTGGACTGGAGGGCGGCGGCGGATGTACTCGCCGGAGTTGGGGAAGAAGACATTCCCTGGTCGATTTGCTGCTTCGGGGGTGCTCCGCGGGGTAGCTATTGGCTGTCTGAGGTTGCGGAGAGGCTCGGGGCACCCTTAAATAGGCAGGTGATGGCGGTTTCGCGGCGGCCGTGGATAAGATCGCCGACGACCGCCATTCTGTAGCTCAGGGCGACGTGGCGACGACGGGAGCTAGGGGACGAACTTGTGGATGATCTGGTGCTGCCCCAGGGGGCAGGTGGCGAGTGCTGGAGGCTTGGGCGGCGCTGCCCACGGTAGGAGTTGCTGTGGCCGCCCGCTAGCTGTCGCGGCCGACCTGACAGCGGCACTGTGGGGCTCCTGAGCTGTCTCTGCGGTGGGGGAGAGTGCGGGCAGCAGCTTGGCTCGACGCGGCAGGCTGCAGTGGTCTGGATAAGAACGAGGGAGACATGCCAGGGACGCGGCGGCTCGGGCGCGGCACGTGCAAAACGCGCACTCTCGCCGCGCTCTGTGCACGCACGGTCGGTGCTCGACGAAATGACAGGGCGGCCAAACCTGCGTGGATGCCAAAGCAACTCAGCAGCCTCGGGCTAGAGGGAGCTAGGAGGTTTGCTGACATGGCTGCTAGGTCAGGGGTTCAAGTCCACCGTGTGAATCAAGAACTATGCCAGCACTGGTCATGCGCACAAGGTGCTCGACAGAATGCTATGGGCATAGGGGCATCTCCACTAGTGGTCAAACTCTCCAGATCATAGCCTCCTTAGGTGAAAGAGGTGATGGTAAGGCTAGTTGGGCAAAAACAGAAACTTGCTAGTGCAAGTTTTGCAAAACTTCAGTTCTGGACAGAAAATGCAGAGCATTGCTTCATGAACCAAAACTACCCCATTAGGCCCACTCTTCTGGACTTAAGGGTTTTGCAAGAAAGACTATAAGCATGAGGAAGCTCAATAGCACTGGAGCAAAATAAACTAGGGTTGCAGTGTAAAATACCAAAGTAGGCCAAAATGGAAAAGAGGTTGGTTCACTCAATTTTTCCAAAGGACCTAATTGGGTTTTTGCATAAAGTTGATTAACATAATCCTATGAACATCCCATAATTTTGGTGGAAGCTTAAAAGGAATATTTAAAGGGGTTGTAGTGCAATTTGGCCTACTGAACCAGATTGGCAAACATGTTGTGGAGCTCAAAATATTAAATGAATTAATTATATTCTTGCATAAAAGTGATCTAATAGCATTACTTGACATCTCCAATTTTTGGTTGAAATTATAAATAAATTTATCAAGTGGTTGCAGTTCAAAAGAGGCCTTAAAACTAGGGTTAACCATTAATATGGGAAGATATTTAGGGGGACAAAAATATAACTAATCCTGCTGATATAAGCAAAGTTTTAAAGGGTGCATAAGAGAATCTAATATTAATTGGAAAGTTTTCACTAGTGGTAAAAACTCCAACATATCAGAGCAAGAATTGTCCTGGAATACAAAAGAACATTCAGCAGAAGGCAAAATTTTAATTCACTGAAAAAAAATTATTTAATAAAACATTGCTAAATTTTTGGGGTGTTACAACACTACCCCCCTTAAGAAAAATCTCGTCCTCGAGATTTTTTAAGGGTTGCTATAAGGTCTACTACTGCCTCAAAAAAGATACTACCAAAATTTTACTGCTCTAATTATGCAAATAACTGCCACTACAGTGCATGAGTAAACAGTGGTGAAAACTGCAGTGTTAAACACTAGCGTGGCTCGGGAAAAGAAAAATCTACTGTCGTGGAAAACGAGATATTTCTACTCTGGGCTATAGTAAACTTAGAAATGGAAATTTCCAAATTTACAAATGCGCTGGTTGCACCCGAGAGCACAGTGCTCTCACTAGCTGACAGGTGGGGCCTGGACCCACTGTCAGCCTCTTCTTCTACCTCTGGTTCTCTCTTCTCCTCTCTCCTGCGCGCTTTCCCGCACTTTCTCCACCGGCGACGGCTAGCTCGTAGGGCATCTAGGCCGTACTGCTGTAGTGCGCGGCGTGCTAGCTGTCGGTGCAGCGTGCACTCACCTCGTGGGCCAGCGTGCTGTCGGCACTACTCGCGGATTCGTCTCCGAACACCGACGGTCGAGCGACGAGCGGCGCTGGTGGACTCCGTCCACCGTACACCGATCTCGAGCTATAAAACGGCCGAGGTGCTACTCCTTCCTCCTCACACCTGGCCTCTCTTCTTCTCCTTCCTTCCCTCTCCTCCATTTGTGTTTGTAGGAGCTCGGGTCGAGGCTCTAATGGCGGAGGTGATGTCGGACTGGTGCATGGTCCTCGTGTGCGTGGGGTTGGCGGCATTGCTGGGGGTATCTGCACTCTTGTGCGCGATGATCCTCGATGATCGTCGTGATGCGGCTACTCGAGTGCTAGCTCTCCGCGGCGGCGGCGATCACGGGGATTAGGTGAGAGTGTCAGGTGCCAAATGGTTGTTAGCGTGCGGTAGGCATTTAGTGCTTGAATAAATTTCCACACGTTTCTTCTCAAGAGACTGTGGTGTGCAAGGAGGTGGTTGATGAAGCAGGTGCAGGCGGACTAGCAACTTAGTGTACTGTGTGGAGTGGCCGGAGTTGGATTATTGTTGTTGTGGGGTTGCGTGATAAAGATATCTATGTTATGCAGATGGACAAGATGCAATCACACAGGAGAGAATTTATTTAACACACGATGCGACACACAGTTCTCATAAAAAGACAAGGGTACACCCACGTGGCAGTTACGTCTAAAATATAAACGGTAAATGAACAGGGTCCTGGGAAAAGGTCTCTGGTGCCGGGGGACACTCTTCTTCTATTGGTGGGAGTGGGTTGACCAGTCGGTGAATGTGCTTCTCCTGTCCGGGCCTCAGTGGTCTGCCGATCGCGATCCGAGGATTTAAATCGGCGAGGCTCTGGAGATAACCCATTATCCGTTGGGTCAGACGCTCTTGCGCGATGACATACTGCGTAAGGTTGGCTAGCATTGGGTCTCTCTCAATACGCCCACCAGGAAAAGATGCTGCTTCTCCGGGTGCTGCGCGGCTTGGAAAGTAGTAATATCCTCGCTCGCTGGCATAGGGCACCGCGAATCGAAGGCGAGCAAGCGCTTCACAAGCGGCAGCCTCTATGGCCATCTAGGGAGTTGGCATGGATTTCCCCATGAAGGAAACCTCTATGGGGTCTTGGTTTGGGTTTGCGGGTGGGATGTGTACCACTGCCCAATATTTCGAGGTGGATGGTGTGATCCTCGACTTGAGCAGCTCATACTGGGGTGGACGGGTAGCACTCATGGTACTGCAGGTAAAATCCCACAATATCTTCACGAAACTACCCGGGGATGCCTCAGGGGTTCGCAGGTAAATACTAGGGATCGGCATGGTGAAGGAAAAGGCTGTGAGAGGAGAGCACCGGGCGAGGGATGCTTGGCAAGTTCACGGTGTGGCCCATATATAGCAGCCTGGCTGGTTTATAGGGTTACGGTGAGGGCATCTATATCGTCGGTTTCGCTTTACGAGGTCGGGGTCAAAGCTACAGGTACTCACGTCTTGTAAAAAGACGTATTCGCTGTAGGGGTTGTCGGTGAGGTGCTCTGGGGATTACACCTGAGAAAAGAATAAAGGAAATCGCATACTAACACAATGGTGCACGAGCGCTATGAGGGTGCAGAAATAAACTATATATACATATCGGCATACAGGTTACAACACCATGGGGTGTGGGCTAGATATGGCTTGGCACTACTCGGGTGATCTAATCGACTTCGTTTATATCCAGACGGCCTTGCCTTGTGGATGCTGAAGCTTCTCCGGGAGCTTCATCGCTGGGGTTGGCTGGCGGTGGCTGAGGAGGTGCAGGGTCGGGGCAGTGATGACGACCCTCGCGAGGATTGTTGGCTACAATCCCGTTGGAGCGTGCACCAAACAGGCGACGCATCACTTCTGGAGATACCAAGGCATTCTGGTCAATGACCGCGGCAGGCCTTGGGGACTCGATTGGTTGTCCGAACAACACGACTGGGTTGTCGGTGCCGGACTCGTCTCGTCCTCTTGCTGGGGCTCGGCGAAGCAGTTCTCCACGAGCTATGATCAGATCAAGGGTGATTTGATTGAACAGTTCCTCGAG
Organism: Secale cereale; assembly: GCA_902687465.1. Classification (NCBI taxonomy): domain Eukaryota; kingdom Viridiplantae; phylum Streptophyta; class Magnoliopsida; order Poales; family Poaceae; genus Secale; species Secale cereale. Next base: position 213,505,128 of record LR738711.1, on the reverse strand, counting down.
TACACTAACATAGCGCACCAGATGCAATAATGCAGGATCCGTATCGTGGTCTCCGCTCGCAACTCTGGGAGGCCTACCATACCCATTACGACTGGGGTAGTAGTAGAATGAGCGACAGTTAACTCTGGGCGACAGGTGCCTGAGTTGAACTATAGCTTCTCGAGCAGCTAGTTGGATAGCTTGCGGCTCAAAGGAAGTTGTCCTTCCGGTGAACCTGTAGGGGTGCTCTGGGGACAGACCCCTACCGTAGATGTGCACAGTGGCCCAAAATTGACGGCTTTCACCGCCCATGGAGTCTTGGTACACAACATATTCTGGGGGCTCTTCCATCGCAAAGGCACGACGGGTGAGGTTTGCGACCACGGTCACAAAACCTCCAAGGTTGGTTGCTGTGGTTTCATTGTGGACGATGGGTCCTGGCATCTTAGCTCGATATGGGGGTAGGGGATGTGTGGTGTTGGGTTTGGGGGCTAGCGTGCCCTATTTATAGGAAAGGACGGAGTCTTCCTTCGCACGCTTGCGGAAGGAATCGTTTAGGCGTCGGTCACTGGCGGGTGATCGACATGCTAGACTGATGGGTTGGGCACCGACTGCCAAAGGTGTCGGTCCACTGTGTGGGTATCTTATGCGGGAAGCTTGGATGGGTTTGGGGTATGGTCTGGTGTGGTGGTTAACCTAGGTTTTTGGACCTGGCTAAGATAGGATTAGCTAACGGTTAGCCTGGCTCTGATACCAAGGTTGTCAGGACCGGATTTTCGGGATATTAATTTCCCAAAAAACGGACCTTGTGCTCACCAGCCCCAGGATTACTGTTATCTGATGAGGCACCAACTTGTTACAGAAACTCCAAGCAAAGTGCAAAATATGTAGTACAAGACCATTCTGGCCTGTGAGTACAACATGAAGTTTCTAGTGATTGATGGCGGAAGCGGTTTGTGGATCATCGGTAACTATGGGACTCCATCTCCCATAGGAACGGCTGATCGGGATAACTCCTATCTTCGCGGGGCTGCTATCTCCATAAGCATAGGTTCCGGGGCTGTCGTCGCATCGTTCCTTCCCACGCAAGGAATCTGGCCAAGACAATAGCCAGGGACAAGCCAGTGAGTACGTTGAATGTACTCGCAAACATTATGAATATGGGTGAGACTTAAACATGCTCGAGGATAAATTGTGATTGATAGGACAATAATGATATGACAGACTATAATTGCAAGCAGGACATTCGAGTAAAAATGCATATGCAATCGGAAAGTAGTAACAAAATAAATAACGAGCATGCCACAGTCGGGCGTCTGAGCGACACCACAGAAAGGGCTTATAAATAAAAAGAATGCCACAGTCGGACGTCTGAGCGACATCACATAAAGGGCTTAAAAATAAAAAGAATGCCACAGTCGGACGTCTGAGCGACATCACATAAAGGGCTTATAAATAAAAAGAATGACACAGTCGGACGTCTGAGCGACATCACATAAAGGGCTTATAAATAAAAAGAATGCCACATTCGGACGTCTGAGCGACATCACATAAAGGGCTTATAAATAAAAAGAAAGCCACAGTCGGACGTCTGAGCGACATCACATAAAGGGCTTATAAAGAAAAGTAAATAGCAATAAATATCCGGGAGGTAGAACCGTCCCAAGGATACTCATTGCTCCAAGGATGGTTAGTCCATAAAAAATCACAATCACCACCTGTCACAGGTCATAATTAATGTTCTGGTTTAATAGTTTCTCCTCCGAAGACCGACACTAAGACCGACACTCGACCCATCCCAGACTATAGTCCTTGACCATGGACACGGCTATTCGAATAGGTTTTATATCTCTGCAGAGGGTGTACTCTTTTCCCACGAATAACGGATTTCCTATAGTCCCTCTGGACTAATTCCGTCTACGATCTTTTAATTTGAAGACGCACCTGACTGCACACACCAGCCTAACTTACCGGTGTCTGGAATCACCCACGACACTAGTTAAGCAAAACTCTAAGTGGGGAGGCTACAACCTCGACTAGCATGGGATCACAAAATTTTATAACGCGCGCGAAAACCGGGGAAGCTATCCCCTTCGGCTCCAACCGAAACACCCATGCCCCCGGACCTGGTGGCCTGCCTACCGGATGCAGCCGGTATCTTCCACCGTGGCCTCTCTGTACGGTGTGTGATAGAACAGGGGTCGACAATTTACTGAACCGTACCCTACCTGTAGCAGGGACACGTGGTAGCACAAAAGAAGTATGGGGGTTACTGGAGCAAGACTCGATCTACGGTCGACTCAGGAGGTTTCAGCTTTACTATATGGTTTATAGCTTGACACCGCTCTCTGATAGGGTCACCACCCCTCATGCTTCATCCTGCCTCACTGCACATCGTTCGTCATCATGAGATGTCAGTCACTTAGTTGTGCTCACCGGAACACAACTTTCCTTCGGACTCCGTCCGAATTATCATCAGGCATATGAGGCATGAGAAGTGGTTACTGCCACCGATGTCACAAACATAACAGAAAAGATTTTTCACCACAAGTAGATATGCAAGAGTAAGACTTCTACATGAAATAATGATGCTCCATTTTGGCATATCAATGGAGTTCTTGTGTTATAGCAAAAAACACACAACGCGTATTATCACGGGGTTCAAGATGCTTGCCTTCCAGTAGAGGGGAGGAGAAAAGCATTCCAAGAATTTAGGAAGTTTTCTCCCTCTTCCAAAAATCCTAAAAGAAATAAAAGAAAATCAATACATAGACTTAGAACACCCCTAAAAATTTGTCTGGAAAATTTTCATATAAATATGAAAATAAACTAGACAATATTAGGGAAACAACAGAAAAAGAATCAAATCATTTGGATTAATGGATTAAAAGATATTGCCAGTCAAAGTTCAGTCAACTCTGGTTTTAAAATAAAACAGAAATAGGAAAAACGTTTCGATAGCAATACGCTTTCGAAGAGGGGAGACGTACTCGGGGGTTTTGCGCCTTCACTAAAGCACGCATGGGCTGGCGCTGTCTCGCTGACAGGGGGCCCAAGGGGCCCACTGGTCAGGTTTGACCAGTCGCCCCCGCCTCCGTCTTCCTTGGCCGAACAGAGGCACGGCTCCGGCGATCAACGCCGATGAACGACGGCTCCTCGAGGGCGCTCGAGTGCAGGGATGGATCCACGGGGTTGGTGCTGTCCTCCCAGTGGTCGTGTGGTCGACGGAGGTGGAGGAAAGAGACGGCGACGAGCCTCGCGGCGGACGGCGGCCTCGGTGGGTTTGGGGTTTTCGCCCTATGGTGGTTCCCAAGCTCGTTTGAGATGAAGGGCGGCTCCGCAAGAGCATAGGGAGTCGAAAGATGGTGTTGGCTGGGCGGAAGGGGCTCGAGTTGCGACGTATTGGACTGGAGGGCGGCGGCGGCTGTACTTGCCGGAGTTGGGGAAGAAGACATCCCCTGGTCGATTTGCTGCTTTGGGGGTGCTCCGCGGGGTAGCTATTGGCTGTCTGAGGTTGCGGAGAGGCTCGAGGCGCCCTTAAATAGGCAGGCGATGGCGGTTTCGCGGCGGCCGTGGATAAGATCGCCGGCGACCGCCATTCTGTAGCTCAGGGCGACGTGGCGACGACGGGAGCTAGGGGACGAACTTGTGGATGATCTGGTGCTGCTCCAGGGGGCAGGTGGCGAGTGCTGGAGGCTTGGGCGGCGCTGCCCACGGCAGGAGTTGCTGTGGCCGCCCGCTAGCTGCCGCGGCCGACCTGACGGCGGCACTGTGGGGCTCCAGAGTTGTCTCTGCGATGGGGGAGAGTGCGGGCAGCAGCTTGGCTCGACGCGGCAGGCTGCAGTGGTCTGGATAAGAACGAGGGAGACATGCCAGGGACGCGGCGGCTCGGGTGCGGCACGTGCAAAACGCGCGCTCTCGCCGCGCTCTGTGCACGCACGGCAGGTGCTCGACGAAATGCCAGGGCGGCCAAACCTGCGTGGATGCCAAAGCAACTCAGCAGCCTCGGGATAGAGGGAGCTAGGAGGTTTGCTGACATGGCTGCTAGGTCAGGGGTTCAAGTCCACCGTGTGAATCAAGAACTATGCCAGCACTGGTCATGCGCACAAGGTGCTCGACAGAATGCTATGGGCATAGGGGCATCTCCACTAGTGGTCAAACTCTCCAGATCATAGCCTCCTTAGGTGAAAGAGGTGATGGCAAGGCTAGTTGGGCAAAAACAGAAACTTGCTAGTGCAAGTTTTGCAAAACTTCAGTTCTGGACAGAAAATGCAGAGCATTGCTTCATGAACCGAAACTACCCCATTAGGCCCACTCTTCTGGACTTAAGGGTTTTGCAAGAAAGACTATAAGCATGAGGAAGCTCAATATCACTGGAGCAAAATAAACTAGGGTTGCGGTGTAAAATACCAAACTAGGCCAAAATGGAAAAGTGGTCGGTTCACTCAATTTTTCCAAAGGACCTAATTGGGTTTTTGCATAAAGTTGATTAACATACTCCTATGAACATCCCATAATTTTGGTGGAAGCATAAAAGGAATATTTAAAGGGGTTGTAGTGCAATTTGTCCTACTGAACCAAATTGGCAAACATGTTGTGGAGCTCAAAATATTAAATGAAATAATTATATTCTTGCATAAAAGTGACCTAATAGCATTACTTGACATCTCCAATTTTTGGTTGAAATTATAAATAAATTTATCAAGTGGTTGCAGTTCAAAAGAGGCCTTAAAACTAGGGTTAACCATTAATATGGGAAGATATTTAGGGGGACAAAAATATAATTAATCCTGCTGATATAAGCAAAGTTTTAAAGGGTGCATAAGAGAATCTAATATTAATTGGAAAGTTTTCACTAGTGGTAAAAACTCCAACATATGAGAGCAAGAATTGTCCTGGAATCCAAAGGAACATTCAACAGAAGGCAAAATTTTAATTCACTGACAAAATTTTATTTAATAAAACATTGCTAAATTTTTGGGGTGTCACAGAAAGATGAACATTGGAGGGCCTCGCTCAAAATTTCATCTTGCTAAACAAATGAAGGGCCTAGCTTGGACAAGAAGGATGAACATTGGAGCAAGATCAAGCATGGAGATGACGGCATGCGCAAGGGGAACAAGAATGGAGTTACTGTTGGGGAACGTTGCATGGGAAACAAAAAATTTTCCTACGCTCACCAAGATCAATCTAGGAGATGCATCTACGAGGGGAGAGTTGGATCCACATACCCTTGTAGATTGCTAAGCGGAAGCGTTCAAGAACGCGGTTGATGGAGTCGTACTCGCCGCGATTCAGATCGCCGAAGATCCTAGCACCGAACGGACGGTGCCTCCGCGTTCTTCACACGTGCAGCTCGGGGATGTCTCCTCCTTCTTGATCCAGCAAGGGGGAAGGAGAGGTTGATGGAGAAACCAGCAGCACGACGGCGTGGTGGAGATGGTGGTGGAGGAATTCCAGCAGGGCTTCGCCAAGCACTGCGGAATAGACGAAGATCTCTACGGTGGAGGGAGGGCAGCGCCGAGGCACGAACGTGTGTGGCTGCCCTCCCTCTGCCTCTCTTTATATAGGGGGGAGAGAGGGGAGGGGGCGCCCTAGGGTTACCCCCTAGGGGCGGCGGCCAAGGGGAGATGGGGGGGGCGGCGGCCAGGGCTGCGGCCAGGGCTAGGGTTTCCCCCCCCAGGCGCCTTGCCCCCCAAGACTAGGGGTGCGGCAGCCCTAGGGGGGCCCAGCCCCCTTGGCGCAGGTGGAGAGGGCCCAGGGGGGGCGCACAGCCCCATGAGGGCTGTTGCGTCTCCCACTTGTGGCCCATGAGGCCCGCAACACTTGCCGGGACCCCCGAAACCCCTTTCGGTCATCCGACGACTCCCCGGTACTCCCCGGAACACTTCCGGACTCCGATCACTCTCATCCTATATATCAATCTTCGTCCCCGGACCATTCCGGAGACCCTCGTCACGTCCGGGATCTCATCCGGGACTCCGAACAACCTTCGGTCACCATGCACTGTTCTCACTAACAACCCTAGCGTCACCGAACCTTAAGTGTGTAGACCCTGCGGGTTCGGAAACTATGCAGACATGACCGAGACACTCCCAGGCCAATAACCAATAGCGGGATCTGGATACCCATATTGGTTCCCACACGTTCCTCGATGATCTCATCGGATGAACCACGATGTCAAGGATTCAGGCAATCCCGTATACAGTTCCCTTTGTCTCGTCGATATGTTACTTGCCCGAGATTCGATCGTCGGTATCTCCATACCTAGTTCAATCTCGTTACCGGCAAGTCTCTTTACTCGTTCCGTAATACATAATCCCGTGACTAACTACTTAGTCACTTTGAGCTCATTGAGATGACGTATTACCGAGTGGGCCCGGAGATACCTCTCCGTCACACGGAGTGACAAATCCCAGTCTCGATCCATGTCAACTCAGCAGACACCTTCGGAGATACCTGTAGAGTACCTTTATAGTCACCCAGTTACGTTGTGACGTTTGGCACACACAAAGAACTCCTACGGTGTCAGTGAGTTACATGATCTCACGGTCATAGGAACTTATACTTGACATGCAGAAAACTATAGCGATAACTGATACGATCAAAAGCTATGTTTAATGTTTGGGTCTCGTCCATCACATCATTCTCCTAATGATGTGATCCCGTTATCAAATGACAACTCATGTCTATGACCTGGAAACCGCGGTCATCTTTGATCAACGAGCTAGTCCTGAAGAGGCTTACTAGGGACACAAAGTTTGTCTATTTATCCACACATGCATTTAAGTTTCCAATCAATAAAATTATAGCATGGATAATAAACGATTATCATGAACAAGGAAATATAATAATAACTCTTTTATTATTGCCTCTAGGGCATATTTCCAACAGTCTCCCACTTGCACTAGAGTCAATAATCTAGCATTACAAGGTAATGAATCTAACACCCATAGAGTCTTGGTGTTGATCATGCTTAGCCCGTGGAAGAGGCTTAGTCAACGGATCTGCAACATTCAAATCCGTGTGTACTTTGCAAATGCTTATGTCCTCCTCCTTGACTGAATCGCGGATGGAATTGAAGCGTCGCTTTATGTGTCTGGTCCTCTTGTGAAACCTTGGTTCCTTGGCTAGAGCAATGGCACCAGTGTTGTCACAAAACAGAGTCATTGGGTTCAATGCACTAGGCACAACTCCAAGATCTGTCATGAACTCCTTCATCCAGACACCTTCCTTTGCTGCCTCCGAGGCAGCTATGTACTCCGCTTCGCATGTAGAATCGGCTACCACGCTTTGCTTGGAACTGCACCAGCTTACCGCTCCCCCGTTGAGAATATATATGTATCCGGTTTGAGACTTAGAGTCATCCGGATCAGTGTCAAAGCTTGCATCGACGTAACCCTTTACGACGAGCTCTTGATCACCTCCATAAACGAGAAACATCTCCTTAGTCCTTTTCAGGTACTTTAGGATATTCTTGACCGCTGTCCAGTGATCCATACCAGGATTACTTTGAAACCTTCCGGCCATACTTATGGCAAGGCTGACATCTGGTCTTGTGCACAGCATTGCATACATGATAGAGCCTATGGCTGAAGCATAGGGGACGACACTCATCTTTTCTCTATCTTCCGCAGTCACTGGGCATTGAGTCTTACTCAACTTTGTACCTTGCAATACCGGTAAGAACCCCTTCTTGGATTGATCCATTTTGAACTTCTTCAAAACTTTATCAAGGTATGTACTTTGTGAAAGTCCTATCAAGCGTCTCGATCTATCTCTATAGATCTTGATGCCCAATATGAAAGCAGCTTCACCGAGGTCCTTCATCGAAAAACTCTTGTTCAAATACCCCTTCACGCTATCCAAAAGTTCTATATTGTTTCCAATCAGCAATATGTCATCCACATATAATATCAGAAACGCTATAGAGCTCCCACTCACTTTCTTGTAAATACAAGCTTCTCCGTAAACTTGTACAAACCCAAACGCTTTGATCACCTCATCAAAGCGAAGATTCCAACTCCGAGATGCTTGCACCAGCCCATAAATGGAACGCTGGAGTTTGCAAACTTTGTCAGCATTCTCTAGATCGAAAAAACCTTCTGGTTGTATCATATATAACTCTTCCTTAAGAAAACCGTTAAGGAACGCCGTTTTCACATCCATCTGCCAAATTTCATAATCGAAATATGCAGCTATTGCTAACATGATTCGGACGGATTTAAGCATCGCTACGGGTGAGAAAGTCTCATCGTAGTCAACTCCTTGAACTTGTGAAAAACCCTTTGCCACAAGTCGAGCTTTATACACGGTGACATTACCGTCAGCGTCCGTCTTCCTCTTAAAAATCCATTTATTCTGAATGGCCTTCCGCCCTTCAGGTAATACTTCCAAAGTCCATACTTTGTTTTCATACATGGATCCCATCTCGGATTTCATGGCCTCTAACCATTTGTCGGAATCCGGGCCCACCATCGCTTCTCCATAGCTCGTAGGTTCACTGTTGTCCAACAACATGACCTCCAAGACAGGGTTACCATACCACTCAGGTGCAGTGCGTACCCTTGTCGACCTACGAGGTTCGGTAGTAACTTGATCAGAAGCTTCTTGATCATCATCATTGGCTTCCTCTTCAACCGCTGCAGGCTCCACAAAAACATCTTTCTGTGCTGCGCTACTCTCTGGTTGAAGCAGAGGTTCAATAACCTCATCAAGTTCTACCTTCCTCCCACTCAATTCTTTCGAGAGAAACTCTTTCTCGGGAAAGGACCCGTTCTTAGCGACAAACACTTTGCCCTCGGATCTGAGATAGAAGGTGTACCCAACCGTTTCTTTTGGGTATCCTATGAAGACACATTTGTCCGCTTTGGGTTCGAGCTTTTCTGGCTGAAGCCTTTTGACATAAGCATCGCAACCCCAAACCTTGAGAAAAGACAACTTAGGTTTCTTACCAAACCATAGTTCATACGGTGTTGTCTCAACGGACTTAGATGGAGCCCTATTTAAAGTGAATGCAGCTGTCTCTAACGCATATCCCCAAAACGATAGTGGCAAATCGGCAAGAGACATCATAGAACGTACCATATCTAATAGGGTTCGATTACGACGTTCGGACACACCATTACGCTGTGGTGTTCCAGGTGGCGTCAACTGTGAAACGATTCCACATTTTCTTAAGTGATTGCCAAACTCATAACTCAGATACTCTCCCCCTCGATCAGATCGTAGGAACTTGATCTTCTTGTAACGATGATTCTCAACTTCACTCTAAAATTGCTTGAACTTTTCAAACGTTTCAGACTTATGCTTCATCAAGTAAATATACCCATATCTACTTAAGTCGTCAGTGAAGGTGAGAAAATAACGATATCCACCGCGCACCGTGACACTCATCGGGCCACACACATCAGTATGTATGATTTCCAATAAGTCACTTGCCCGTTCCATTGTTCCTGAAAACGGGGTCTTAGTCATCTTGCCCATGAGGCACGGCTCGCATGTGTCAAGTGATTCAAAATCAAGAGACTCCAAAAGTCCATCAGCATGGAGCTTCCTCATGCGTTTCACGCCGATATGACCCAGACGGCAGTGCCACAAGAAAGTGGTACTATTGTTATCAACTCTACATCTTTTGGCATCAATGTTATGAACATGTGTATCATCACTATCGAGATTCAATAAGAATAAACCCCCTACTTCGGGTGCATGACCATAAAAGATATTACCCATATAAATAGAACAACCTTTATTCTCTGATTTAAATGAGTAACCGTCTCGCAATAAACAAGATCCAGATATAATGTTCATGCTCAACGCAGGCACTAAATAACAATTATTCAGGTTCATAACTAATCCCGATGGTAATCGAAGAGCGAGCGTGCCGACGGCGATCACATCAACCTTGGAACCATTCCCCACGCGCATCGTCACTTCGCCCTTCGCCAGCCTCCGTTTATTCCGTAGTTCCTGTTTAGAGTTGCAAATGTGAGCAACCGAACCGGTATCAAATACCCAGGCACTACAACGAGAGTTGGTAAGGTACACATCAATAACATGTATATCACATATACCTTGCTTGTTGTTGTTGTTGGCCCCCTTCTTGTCTGCCAGATACTTGGGGCAGTTCCGCTTCCAGTGGTCGTTCCCCTTGCAATAGAAACACTCAGTCTCTGGCTTGGGCCCAGCCTTGGGTTTCTTCACTGGATGAGCAACTGCTTTGCCACCCTTCTTAGAGTTACCCTTCTTGCCCTTGCCATTTTTCTTGAAACTGGTAGTTTTATTGACCATCAACACTTGATACTCCTTCTGGATGTCTGCCTCAGCGACTTTCAGCATTGAAAACAGCTCGGCGATGGATTTGTTCATCCCTTGCATGTTATACTGCTGCACGAAGCTCTTGTAGCTAGGTGGGAGTGACTGGAGAATTCTGTCAATGATAGCCTCCTCCGGGAACACAAGTCCCAGATCAGCTATGCGGGTATAGTACCCGGACATCTTCAGCAAGTGCTCACTGACAGACGAATTCTCCTCCATCTTGCAAGCAAAGAATTTATCGGTGGTCTCATACCTCTCGATCTTGGCATTCTTTTCAAAGATGAACTTCAACTCCTGGAACATCTCATATGCTCCATGACGTTCAAAACGCCTTTGAAGTCCTCCTTCCAAGCTATACAACATGGCACACTGCACTACTGAGTAGTCATCCGAACGCGTCTGCCAGGCGTTCATAACGTCCACAGAGGCCGGAGCGGGGGTTTCACCTAGCGGTGCACTTAGGACATAAACCTTTTGGGCAGCTGTGAGGATGATCCTCAGATTGCGGAGCCAGTCCACAAAGTTGCTCCCATCATCTTTCAGCTTAGTTTTCTCTAGGAACGCATTAAAATTCAGGGGAGCTACTGCGCGAGCCATCTACAACAAAAGATTTGCAAAGACATCTTAGACTATTGTTCATGATAAGTGAGTTTTTAACTAATCAAATTACTTATAACTCCCACTCAAATTGACATCTCTCTGGTCATTCGAGCGTGGCATGATCCAAATCCACCAACCCAAGTCCGATCATCACGTGAGATGAGGTGGTGTCAATGGTGAACATCTTCATGTTGATCATATCTACTATATGACTCATGCTCGACCTTTCGGTCTTCCGTGTTCCGAGGCCATGTCTGTACATGCTAGGCTCGTCAAGTCTAACCCGAGTGTTCTGCATGTGCAAAACTGGCTTGCACCCGTTGTATGCGAACGTAGAGTCTATCACACCCGATCATCACGTGGTGCTTCGAAACGACGAACCTTCGCAACGGCGCACACTCGGGGGAACACAATTTTATCTTGAAATTTTAGTGAGGGATCATCTTATAATGCTACCATCGTCCTAAGCAAAATAAGATGCATAAAAGGATTAACATCACATGCAAATCATAAGTGACATGATATGGCCATCAACTCGTGCTTTTGATCTCCATCTCCAAAGCACCGGCATGATCTCCATCGTCACCGGCGTAACACCATGATCCCCATCATCATGATCTCCATCATCGTGTCGCCATCGGGGTTGTCGCGCGCCCACCATGCTCTTACTACTATTGCTACCGTTTAGCGATAAAGTAAAGCATTACATAGCGCTTAATGATTGACACGCATGTCATACAAAAATTAAAGACAACCCTATGGCTCCTGCCGGTTGTCGTATACATCGACATGCAAGTCGATATTAACTATTACAACATGATCATCCCATACATCAAATATATCTCATCATGTCATTGGCCATATCATATCACATGCATACCCTGCAAAAACAAGTTAGACGTCCTCTAATTTGTTGTTGCATGTTTTACGTGGCTGCTATGGGTATCTAGCAAGAACGCTTCTTACCTACGCAAAGCCACAACGGTGATATTTAGGTTGCTATTTAACCTTCTACAAGGACCGCCTTTGTCTATTCCGATTCAACTAAGATAGGAGAGACAGACACCCGCCAGCCATCTTATGCAACAAAAGTCGCATGTCTGTCGATGGAACCGGTCTCATGTACGTGGACATGTAAAGTTGGTCCGGGCCGCTTCATCCCATAATACCGCTGAATCAAGAAAGACCAAAGAGGGAAGCAATCTAAACATCAACGCCCACAAAACCCCTTTGTGTTCTACTCGTAAAAGCATCTACGCAAGAACCTAGCTCTGATACCACTGTTGGGGAACGTTGCATGGGAAACAAAAAATTTTCCTACGCTCACCAAGATCAATCTAGGAGATGCATCTACGAGGGGAGAGTTGGATCCACATACCCTTGTAGATCGCTAAGCGGAAGCGTTCAAGAACGCGGTTGATGGAGTCGTACTCGCCGCGATTCAGATCGCCGAAGATCCTAGCACCGAACGGACGGTGCCTCCGCGTTCTTCACACGTGCAGCTCGGGGACGTCTCCTCCTTCTTGATCCAGCAAGGGGGAAGGAGAGGTTGATGTAGAAACCAGCAGCACGACGGCGTGGTGGAGATGGTGGTGGAGGAATTCCAGCAGGGCTTCGCCAAGCACTGCGGAATAGACGAAGATCTCTACGGTGGAGGGAGGGCAGCGCCGAGGCACGAACGTGTGTGGCTGCCCTCCCTCTGCCTCTCTTTATATAGGGGGGAGAGAGGGGAGGGGGCGCCCTAGGGTTACCCCCTAGGGGCGGCGGCCAAGGGGAGATGGGGGGGGGGCGGCGGCCAGGGCTGCGGCCAGGGCTAGGGTTTCCCCCCCAGGCGCCTTGCCCCCCAAGACTAGGGGTGCGGCAGCCCTAGGGGGGCCCAGCCCCCTTGGCGCAGGTGGAGAGGGCCCAGGGGGGGCGCACAGCCCCATGAGGGCTGTTGCGTCTCCCACTTGTGGCCCATGAGGCCCGCAACACTTGCCGGGACCCCCGAAACCCCTTTCGGTCATCCGACGACTCCCCGGTACTCCCCGGAACACTTCCGGACTCCGATCACTCTCATCCTATATATCAATCTTCGTCCCCGGACCATTCCGGAGACCCTCATCACGTCCGGGATCTCATCCGGGACTCCGAACAACCTTCGGTCACCATGCACTGTTCTCACTAACAACCCTAGCGTCACCAAACCTTAAGTGTGTAGACCCTGCGGGTTCGGAAACTATGCAGACATGACCGAGACACTCCCAGGCCAATAACCAATAGCGGGATCTGGATACCCATATTGGTTCCCACACGTTCCTCGATGATCTCATCGGATGAACCACGATGTCAAGGATTCAGGCAATCCCGTATACAGTTCCCTTTGTCTCGTCGGTATGTTACTTGCCCGAGATTCGATCGTCGGTATCTCCATACCTAGTTCAATCTCGTTACCGGCAAGTCTCTTTACTCGTTCCGTAATACATAATCCCGTGACTAACTACTTAGTCACTTTGAGCTCATTGAGATGACGTATTACCGAGTGGGCCCGGAGATACCTCTCCGTCACACGGAGTGACAAATCCCAGTCTCGATCCATGTCAACTCAACAGACACCTTCGGAGATACCTGTAGAGTACCTTTATAGTCACCCAGTTACGTTGTGACGTTTGGCACACACAAAGCACTCCTACGGTGTCAGTGAGTTACATGATCTCACGGTCATAGGAACTTATACTTGACATGCAGAAAACTATAGCGATAACTGATACGATCAAAAGCTATGTTTAACGTTTGGGTCTCGTCCATCACATCATTCTCCTAATGATGTGATCCCGTTATCAAATGACAACTCATGTCTATGACCTGGAAACCGCGGTCATCTTTGATCAACGAGCTAGTCCTGAAGAGGCTTACTAGGGACACAAAGTTTGTCTATTTATCCACACATGCATTTAAGTTTCCAATCAATACAACTATAGCATGGATAATAAACGATTATCATGAACAAGGAAATATAATAATAACTCTTTTATTATTGCCTCTAGGGCATATTTCCAACAGTTACAAGTGATGATTTCAGGACTTTGAAGCCACCATAATGAGTGCGTGAAGCCTTGGACGAAATATACAAGATGCCACTTCATAAATTTTGTCCAGAGGCTATTATAGGTGTTGCGTCACCTTATTATTGGGCCAGGCCCATGTAATTTCGAAATACTTGAGTATAGGCTATTTTTAGAGTCCGTATGTGTGGGGAAACAAGAGTTAGGGTTGGTTTCGGACCCCTCCACCAAGGGCCACGAAATTCTCCCCTCTTTCCCCCATATATACAGCCCTTAGGGCGTCGTTTAGACTTTGGGTTTTGTTTAGATTAAAGTCCGCCATAGCTGCAACTTCACGTACTTCGTTTGTGTTCAACGACCAGACAAAGACGTCACAGAACCCCACTTGATCAATAAAGCTTTCCTCTTGAATTCACAATATCCAGATTGCACTCTCTATTTCTTGCTTGTTCTTCGTTTGCCTGCAGGAAACAGACCTTCGTGGTCAGGTTGATCGTGCTCCGGCGTGGTCAATAACCTCTCGGAGTTGGTTTAGCGATTGGTAAGGCACAATGTCCTCGCACGTTCGTAGTCGGATCGTCAAAGTCGATTTCCTCCAAAACGATAGCCATCATCTCATCGAAAGACGGGACACCTTTGCCTCTATCAATGTCGGAGTAGCGTTGAATGTTAGCTGATAGACGTTGTTAATCTCACTACTTGCCGAAATAGTTATAGTAAATATGCTCTGCTTAAGAAGCTACCTTGCCCTGTTTTGCACTCAATCTTCTCTGCTGAGATTAGGGCTACAAGAAAATCTCGTTGCTCGTGAGCTGCTCGAGATCGACTCGCTTTTTAGCACGGCTCGAGATCGACTCGCTTTTTAGCACGGGTCGGAATCGACTCAAAAATAAACAAGCTGAGTTTGAACACTTTATATAGCTCGGCCGAGAAACAAGCTAATTTTGAGCCAATGCTAACTCGCTCGATAGCTCGATATAATATCATTATGTTAAATGATCATGCCATCATTTTATGGAAATAATACAATTTATTACCCATATATTCTATCCACAATTTTTCTCCATTTTATTTACCAGCAAACATGGAAGATTAATTAAATACAGAGAAAATTTAGGCCTTATTATGGTCTTTGGCTAATAGTTTGCTTTCCCAATTATATGTGTGTCATGAATCATTATCTTATTTTGATACTAAACGTTCGATTGTGAGAGACTAAGTCAAACTACTTTGAAGAAATTTATATTATCATCGTCTTGATTGGAATATAATTTTTTTAGTGCTTTCTTATGTCGTGTTGAGCCTTATCTTGTTGAAATAATCAACATGATTTAAAAAATATCATTTCATTTAGCTCGAAACTAGCTCGAGATCGACTCGAGATCGTTACAAGTTGACCACGAGTCATGTTCTGCAAATCGTCCCTGAGCTTCACTCAATTTGAGCTTGCTCGATTTTTAATATGACTTGAGCTGAGCAAACTCCAATTCGCTCGAACTTGACTCATTTGCAGCCCTAGCTGAGATGTCATGCCACACCCGATTAGTTGCTAAAATATTCTGCCATATATTAGGACCATGTATGTATTGTTAAGTAGATTGCCATGGTCTAGTAGCCAATCTGTTAGGTGAAATATCTCGACACTGTTTTATGCTCAATCTTTGTTGCTGAGATGGCCTTTGATGGTTGTGTGCTCAGCCTCATTGATTGCTGAAATAGCCGACCATAATTTAGCACTCAATCTGTTTACTGAATTTGCTTTACATATATTTCCTTACTTAGATTTGATTGTCCAAATATCTTGCCATAGCTTTAGACAATGAGCTAGGTATTTTTTCTGGACTTTATAAAAAACACATATGATTTTCCTGTAATATCTAGTAGAAGAACAATTTGTATGTCTAATAGATGGATATGACTTGGATATCTTCTGCTCAAAGATTCTCCCCTGCATATGTCGAGGGGGTTGAAAACTTCATAAACTTTATCAGAGCTAAGTACGGTGGTCCGAAATCAGATGTGCTCTGCCCGTGTAGCAGTTGTATGAATTCAGTTTGAAGACCCCAGTCAACTGTGCAAAATCATCCACACTTGTATGGGATGTCGGTCACATATAGTAGGTGGGTTCATCATGGTGAAGCTGCGAACGTCAATGTTACTGACTATGTGGAAGCAGCAGATCACCATCTTGATATGCCTGATGCTCAGGAGCAAGAGGAGAAGGAGGTGGCGGCAACGGAGCCGGTGAGTTTGAACAACATTGAAACAATGCTATGAAATGCTCGTGTATTTCGTGAATTTTCACTTGCATAAGAAAAATGGTGGGCCCGCATGTTGGAACATGCTACGTGGCAGTCACCGCAGGAGATAAGCTGTCAGCATTCTCAGCTATGGTCACCTTTCTTCAGGTAAAGACATCTGAGTGGATGACCAACAAATCACTCAATGTGATGTTGGATGCTTTCTGCAGATCTTACCCAGATGCGTCTGTTCTACCACACACCTATAGTAAAATGAAGAATTTCCTTCGTGCGGTTGGAATTGGATATGATACGATCCATGTTTGTAAGAATAATTTTGTTATATTCCGGAAGGATTACGCCAACTTAAGTGAATGCACAAAACGCAAATCATCAAGATGGAAAGATGATGATGCTGTGAAGAGGATTTCTCATAATGTTCTGAGACATTTTCCAATTATACCAAGATTGCAGAGGTTGTTTCGTGATGCTGAAACAATAGAGGATGTACTGTGGCATTCTAGGAACTAGAAAAACAGAGATCAGAATGTAATGATCCGTCCATCTCATGGTAGTGACTTGATAAGCTTCAATTAAAGACACAAAAAGCTTGCTGCTGAGCCGAGAAACATTAGACTTGGCTTAGCTGCAGATGGAATCAACCCATTTGGCCACCAGAGCGCCACATATAGCATGTGACTAGTGTTTGTTATCCTTTACAACATGCCACCAAATCTTTGCACCAAAGAATCAAACTACATGATGGCCTTACTCATCCCAGGTCCAAAAGGTCCTGGAAAGGATTTTGATTTATTCATGGAGCCTCTTGTGGAGGAACTTCAACAACTATGGAGGGGTGTTCTCACTTGAGACCTATATAGCAATCCACCAGCTGATTTCTTTCTGTGTGCTGTTATAATTTGGTGCATCCATGATTATCCAGCTTTGGGCACTATGTCAGGACGAACGCCACATGGTTACAATGCATGTGTTCGATGTGACAAGAATCTGATGTTATACGCAATACTTAGCAAGATATGTCACATTGGACACCGTCGTTTCCTTGCCAAGGACAAGTTGTGTCCTACAAAATACCGAACACATGTGTTCAATGCATAGCATGAAAACCGTGATGCGCTAAAGAGGCTCACCGTCGATGAGTTGCGGGAGGAATTATAGAAGGTCAGGCATAATACACCAGGAAACCATCTTGATGATGGTAGCGAGAAAGGGAAGCGTGTCAGGGCAGAAGAGAGATTATTGTTTACCTGTAGGTCCACTTTGTGGGACTTGGTGTATTGAAAAGATTTGGATCTACGACATAATTTTGATGTGATGCACATCGATAAAAATATATGTGACAACATTATCGGCACACTTCTTAATATTGAAGGCAAGATGAAAGATATCATAAAATCTAGAATTGATTTGACACACTTGGGTATCAGGTCCGATTTGCAGGTGAATGCTTATGGTGCATCACGGGATATTGCACTAGCTGTGTATGTCTTGGACAAGGTAAAATGAAAAGAATTTTGCAAGGTCCTGTCACGTGTGAGATTCCTACATGGATTTGCTTCCAACCTGAGAAGGAGAGTCGTTGCAGATGGAAACAAGGTACAAGGGTTGAAAACTCATCACTGCCACGTCCTACTTCAAATTGTTTTACCTATTATCCTTATAGGATTGGGCCGCCCTAACTTATACAGAGCAGTTGCAGAGTTGGGACAATTCTTCAGGTAACTATGCATTAGAAATATCAGGATAGATGCTTTGGAGCGTCTTAGAGACAAGATACCAACTATCCTATGCGACTTTGAGAAGATATATCCTCCAGCCTTCTTTGATGTGATGGTGCATTTGGTTGTTCATAAACCCGATGAGGCACTACTTAGAGGTCCAGTACATTATGGTTGGATATACCCTATTGAAAGGCGGCTAGACACTTTCAAGAGCTATGTTAGGAACAGAGCTAAATCTGATGGTTCCATTACAGAGGTCTACATTGTTATAGAAGCGTTGACATTCTACTCAAAACACATTGAAACAACTGATCAGCTTAGCAAAAAGGTGGGTGAAGACAATCCCAAGCTCAATGTTTTTGATTGTTCGGTTCGAGTTATAGGGAAGAGTCGACAAGATGACAAAACTAAAGATTTGGACAAAATGGTTGGTATATGTTGAATAACTGTCCCGAGATTCTACCTTATATCCATTAAGTGCTAAGTACCACGGCTTATAGATCGTAATCTACTAAACTTGCAGCACATTCTTATATATTTAGATGTTTGACGTGATCATTATGTTGTGCGGTATCTATGAAAAGGAGTTATTGGCACAAAATCCAAGAAAGATTGACAAACTGGTTATGGCAGGATTTGCGAATTGGTTCAAGAGCCGTGTAAGCTTTTGAATTGCACTATCATTTTTTAATATACTGAGTACATAGGATGATCAACTTGTCTATTTTCTAATCATAGGTTAAGAAGATGCGGGAGGATGGGCAGGCAGTTAATGATGCCCTTTACGCACTAGCAATGGGTCGTGATACTCGGATAAGACATTATGAATCTTGCGTTGTTGGAGATGTGCGCTACAACACCCTTACACGCGACGTAGGCAAGAAGAAAACAGTGCCATCATGAGCACGGATACATACGGCAAAGAGACGATTGAAATGCATGCTAACATAACACACATTGTTCAGTCGCAGTATATCTCTAGTTTCGATGTTCATCGGTGTGTGGTTTTGTTGTGCTGTCGTTGGTTGTAACGTCCGGATAATTAAGCTACAGTAAAACTCTGTTAACGATGCCATGTTACCACGATTACTGTTGATAATCTCGCGTTAGTTCAAAATGTTTTAAATTCAAATTCGAATTAAAGGCAAACAACAAAAGTTTTCAAACAATAAAACTAAAATGTTCGGACTGTGCCAAATAATGCGTAGGTAATTATGATGAAGAAACCACATTTTTACAAAATGCTTAAATACTCTAAAATGAATAAATAGCAAAAGGAAAATAAATAAAAGAAAAAGGAAAAAACAAAAATAGAAATAAAAAGGAAAGGAAAACCCCCTTGGCCCAACTGGGCAACGGCCAAGCCAGGCCGACCCATACCCTGGCCTACTTAGGCATCTGCCCCCAAACCCTAGCCACCGACACCCCACTCCCCCACTCGCTCGCTCTCCCCCTCACCCGATCCAGATCGGGGGATCGACCGAGCCCGACGCCCCACCGCTCAATGCCGCTCGCCCGCGTCGCCGGACTGCCTCACTGTCGTTCCCGTCCTCCTTCCCAAGGGCCTTCCTCGAGCCTCACTGCCCCACTCCCCTTCAACGAGTGTGAGCCCACGGGCTCCGGCCTCCCTCCCTCTCTCCTCTCGTCCTCCCTCGCTCTGTCCGCCGTGCGTCGACCGCGCTCGGCCCTGCGCCTCACCGGGGTCCATGGCCGCGCCCCGACACGCTCGTGCCTCGCTCCCCGCGGCCGCGCTGTCGACCACGCAGTGGCCGCGCTGGCTCCGCCCGCTCGCTGCCACCCACGCGCTTCCCTGGCTTCCTCCGACCATTGCCGCCTTCCAGCGCCGTTGTTGCTGCTGCCCGTGCCCGCAGACCAGCCCACGGCTGCTGCTGCTTGCCGTCACCGCTATCGACCGCGCCGCCCGCTGCCGCTGCTGCTTTGCTCACTGCGCCCCTACTCTCGCTCGCCGTGTGCCGCGCGCGCCTCGCCTCCGCGTGCCCTGCTCACCAGTGCAACCCCGTGCGCTCCCCTGCCTCCCAACGACCGCCCAGTCCCATGCTCGCGGCCTCGCCGCTTCCTGTTGTCGTGCTCCCGTTCACTAGTGGCCTCGACCGCCGCCGCTGTAGCCCCTCCCCGACCCCCCGCATGCTGGCCGCCGCTCGGGTCCCGGCTCCCACGCGCCCGAACCCGCCTGACCGCTAGCGCCCACCCCGTTTGGCCTATATGTCACTGAACATGGGGCCCCACGCCCTAGAACGAAAAATAGTAATAATAATAAAAAGAATAAAATAAATATATCAAAAATTAATTAATCAACCAGAGAATTAATTAACTTAATTAATCTGTTTTAGTTAATCTAATTAACTAACTACTCTAATTAATCTGTAGTTAGTTGGACAGTCTATGAGAGACAGGACCCGCCCTTCAGTTTGACCAGTCAACTGACTGGTTGACTGATGACATCACTATGACATCATGTTGATGCAGTAAATCCATGTTTAAATTAAATTAAATCTGTTAATTCCAGAAAATGATTGGGGGCACGGCGAGGCAAGATGGCGCGGGGCCGAGGAGATCAGCCTCCGCGGGGGTGGGGGGGGTGGGGGTGGAGTGGCGGAAATGTCCGTCACAACAAGTCACACGTCGGATAGAGGAAATCGCAAAGGGAGGGGGCTGGACATATGCAGCCGAAAGTGCCAAAATTTGTAGCTTCCCCCAAAATTATTTGGGAAACGTTTCCAGCCGGCAGGCTGGCCTAAGCTTTTGGCCAGACCCGTGCGGGTCGTGGAATCGCTTTTCGATCCTGGGTCTAGCGATCCCCCGCGCTGGACACAGCTAGGCCCACACATCATTTTTTCCTCCAAATAACCTTATCTTCTTCCTGCATCCTCTTCTTTCTTCCCCTTGCAGCCTTCTTTCTTCCTCGCAACGGACAACGAAGCTTTGATGTTTCTGCTATCAGTTGCTTGCACCGGTGCTTCAAATGGCAGAGGTCGGGGACGACGTAAAGATGACCGGTGGTGCTGGAACTGCTGTCGTCATCAAACTGCAAGGCTGCCTGCTGCTAGGAGAGCGGAGATGCCACAGTTGACTGCTGCCATGGCCGGAACCGCGTGTATACAAGTGTTGCAACCGTACTCTAAAAAAGCTTCAACCGTAGCTGAGAAAAGCTTAAACCATATATAGAAAGCTTCAGTCGGCACTGCCCAACTAATGGAGGACTGCGACCTCTCGTAGCGGCGGCGACGATGATTTGTTGTAACCGTTATCATTTTTTGCTACGACCGATGATTTTTTTGCTACATCCATTCAGCGACACATTTTTGCTACCATGGGAAGCTGCATCCAGCTGTATGTTTCCTTGACGGAGCTACGTCCCCGCCACAACGGAGAGGGTTATTTGCTGCAACGGTCGTCGGCTTTTGCTATGACTGACGACGAAATTTGCTACATCCATTAATGGCGCAGATGTGACGCCGGACGACGGCGACAACGATTTTGCTGCAACCGTCGTTGTTGTTTGCTACCATTAGCGAAGTTTTTTTGCTACATCCATATAAATGGTGTCGATTGGGCGGCCTCGTGCAACCGAGGCAACGAGCATCGACAACGACGATGAGAGTTGTGGCCGGCGGCACGGTGGTGCTGCGACGGACGTGATACGACAGCGACGGCTAGGTGCTGCAAGGATAGGGACTTTGGGCGTTTTGCTACGATGGCGACGGCTTCCTGCTGGAACCAGCGAGGACGGTGTGCTGCGACGGCGAGCACCGGCGACGAGGGCGGCGAGCACCGACTACCGGCCCGACGAGCTGGTTGACGTCTACGAAGGATCACATGCTGAGCTTGACGCCATGCCTTTTTCCTTCGTGTTTTTAATGAATCATTTATGGGAAGGAAGAGCATCTCACGGCTGTAGCAACCCAAATCGTGCGGGCGCGGTGCGACCGGCCGAAATTTCGCCGGCGCTTAGTACTTCCCAAATTATTTTCAGGATGGGCCGTTTGGATGATTTTTTTTATCTCGTCCCATAAAACGGTGGTTATCTTAGCGAAAGAGACGAATTTGCAGGATGTGCTCGTGAATTTTCCGCTCGCTGACCGGAGCACGTGCTCCTCTCGTCCCCACCCCACTTCGGCGTCGCGCACGCCACGCCGGATCCCTAGCCAGTGGCCACTGCGATGATAACCCATCACCCCTCCCTGCTCCGCTTCCGCGCACCCCTCCCCGCCGGCCTCCGCCACGGGACTTCACACGCCTTGCTTTTCACCGCGGCCGCCTACTCTCCTCCTCCGCCGCCCCTCCGCCTGCTACCTCTGCGCGTCGCCGCTGGAGGAGCCTCACCGGTAATTCCACGAAAGTCACTCTATCCTAAGCTTGTCACATGCTTCGTTCCAACTAAGTGGCTCGCGCTGCCGCAGGTAGGTTCTGATGGAGGCAATCGCGCGACGCCTCCCCCGCTCGGAGCCGCGGCGCTCGACTTCGCGCGGAGCAACTTCCTCCCGCTAGGTGAGCTTGCTGTATCCGCGCGATCTCAGTATGGTTCCTAGTTGCATATACTCTACTGACGTGTAATTTCCACTGCGAATTTCTGTGTGCAATGTAATGCGCGTGTACGAATAGTTGTGAATTCTCACTGAGTCGATTCAGGCGCAGTTCATTTTCTAGAAAAAAAACCCAGCTGCATTTGAAATGCAGGTACTCTCACCATCTACTAATACAAGGTCATTCCATATTTTTATGCCCAACTTTGACCATTCATTTACCAACAAAATGCGAGTTATATGCCATTGGATGCACATTTGGATGAACTTTTCAATAATATTTTTTTACGATATACAATCCATATTTTCTTGACCAAAATTAGAAGTCAAAGTTTGACACGAAAAACGAAGTGGCCTTGTATATAAAAGAGGGAGTATTAACTCCAGGCTGTGTGTAGCTTTGCTTGAGTATGATGCTGGCATTTGTCTGCAAAACGTAAAATTGGCGTAGATTTGGATGTTTCTCCTTTTCTCTTTCTCCCAAGGCATAGCAATTTTGGTTGTTTGAATATGAACCAAGTACTGCTTGGCATTGTAACATTAAGGTCAAGGTGTACAAATTGTATACTTTATTTGTTCACCATGTTGCTTTGGAGACGTTATCACTATAGTTTGTGCGCATCTCAGGTCATGAACTTAAGTGGATTGATATTGTCTTTCTTATCTTAGCTCTAATTGGTGGGATGACTTTGGGACTCCTGGATCCAACTCTTGGTTGCCTTGCTCACAAATATTCCCTGTCAAAATACAGCACTTTTGGGATATTCGTTATCTCAGGTTTGGTTTCTTAACCTAGCGCACATGGTGCTATGTTTTCCTACAGTAATGGCTTTCTCTTGCATAGGGCTGACTCTGCGCACTAAGGAGCTTGGCGCAGCGTTACAAGCTTGGCCTGCTGGACTCTTTGGACTAGTATGACCTAGTGTTTAGTCCTCCTTTGTTGCACTTGTTGATCTACTACGACTCTGGCCAAAAATGATAGTATGATCATGGGGACATATGAACCCACTTTTAAAACTCAGTGAAAGATTGTATTCCCAAGTTTAAAAAACCTACAAAAAAATCATGCAAATGGGTAACGGGTAGAAACTTACCTATTTAATTTTTCATAAAAAAATATGACCATTTGCGCTTGTGTAAAAATAAGAAAATGTGAAAGGTACAATGACCGTGACTATAGCTTCCTTATTTTTGCATTTTTGCGCAGGTCACATTTTTGTATGAAATTTTACATCTACACAATACCTATATGTATGATTTTTCTTGGTAAGTTTTTTGGAACTTAGAAATATGACTTCACTCAATTTTAGAAACAGGGTCATATGCAGCCAATTTCTAAAAATTCAGATACTTTGTGGATATAACTGTGCCTACTGTCGAAGTATATGTGGATTCAACCTTCTCCGTAAGTTTGAACTTTGGTCAACTGGCCGGTGCATGAAACTTAATATGGATCAGAGCCAGGAGGTCTCAAGTTCAAGACCCATCCAACATGCTATTTATGAAAATAGTTGGGGCCTACATCGATCTCGCGGCTAAGGCTTGAGGAACGACGTGAGGGAATGTATTGCCCGCCCTTGTCCACCAGTTCAGACTTTTGGATGAACTAGCTGGAGCATGCAATTTTCCCTCTCGGGGGGAGTAATATGGTATAAGAGCTAAGAAGTTGAGCCACAAATGAGATGGGGTGTTGATTTATGTGGATTGCCCAATCTAATCTATTAGTTTGGACTTCTGGTTCTATTGGTTGGTGCATGAAACTCTATCTACGACTTTAGTTAAAAAAACTCTGCCTATGTTGCGAATAGTTTTTACTCCCTGCATTATGATCTTGATGCTATTGCAGATCGCATTTCACGCTAGCATTTGTATTGTTTACTTGCAGTCCAATGTTGCCATTCCAATTTTATGCAACTGTTAGTTCTCCCATTTTGCTGACATCTTTTATTGTTACGTGTCTCATCTCAGGGCTCGATTCTGTTGTTCACACCTTTTGTTGCACAATTTCTTGTGCAAATTCAGTTCCTCCCTCGTGAATTTATCACTGGTACAAGCCTCATCATCATGCTTATTTGCGTATTCTCATAAGGATTTTCAAAAATTTATCCTGTCATTTCTTGTTGCGACGTGGCTGCCCATGCCTTTGTAACTGCAACTAGTTTGTTTGATGTTCACAACAAATCTTGTAGGGTTGGCTATGTTTTGTTGCATGCCAACAACATTATCAAGTGGAGTCACACTAACACAGGTGCTACTCGCCTCTAATCATCGTCCACTACTTCATATTCTTTTTTGGATAACTAGTTCCATTCAAATCTAACACAATTTTACCATTGCTGGGTAGCTTGCTGGCGGCAACTCCGCACTTGCTCTTGCAATGACAGTCGTATCCAATCTACTGGGCATTATGTTTGTAAGCACAACTTTGTTATGATATTAACCTTTTGTTTTCAAGCATCGCCACTGATTGAAAGTTTAACCCATAAGCCCAATATTGAGTTACATACTTAACTTATTTGAGCGTTTGAAAATTTAAATAACACAAAAAGATATTATTTGTTTTTCTTTTGTTCAATTTGAGTTTGATAATTCATGTGAGTCTTGATCTCCATTTATATTTTAAATATAATTTTCATTTACAAAATGTAGCCCTCAGTCCTATAGATTATAACCGTACAGAAAGATAAGCTGGATTGTCGACCAAAATCTTGCATAATGATATGTCATGAACTTCTATTAGTCATGTCACGAAGAATTCCAGAGATTTAAAGTTTTTTTTGGATTGTTTTAGGATAACCATCGTGTTTTATTTTTTCCTTTACTTTCCACAGGTTAACTTCCCCTGCTTAGGAAAACCTGATCATGTTTCTTTGATCATGAATTAGGTACCTTTGTCTCTTGCAAAGTACATTGGCACTGGAGCTGGAGTGTCTTTGCCTACTAAGGAATTGTTCAGAAGTCTGGTCAACACTCTTTTAATCCCCCTTATTCTAGGAAAGGTATGTAGCTATTCATTTCTTTGTACTCCACTCCATCGCTTTTGTTCTGTTATTTCAATACAATGTATCGTGTAATTATGTGCATATTTTTCTTATTTCACTTTAAGTTTTGTAGTTGAATAAGAACAGAGTCTGTTTTTTATGCTCATGTGCAGTGGCGGAGCTAAAACAAATTAGTTGGGCGGGCCAAAAAAATTTAATTCTAAACCATACAATTAAGTAGGCATTAGTTAGTGAAATTTCAGATTGCTACAGCGGTATAGCCTAAGTCTATATAGGGAAAGTGGTACCATGATTATGTTGTGAAGTAAAATTTGGAGAAAGAAAGAAAATTCACGGGTGCTGGCTGACTGGTTTGCGGTCATGTGCTTGTTGCGGCAGCCGGCTGCCTGACTACTGGACCTCTCCGACTCCTTGAGCAGCGTTGAATCAGGGGCAGAAAGCTCAGAGCTGGATGAGAGGCAGTACTGGGCCCTGGATGGATGCGAGGAGAGTGCTACTTGGCTTGGTCTGCTACTGGTTACATGCACAAAAATTATTATTTTTCTCAGAAGCTGGGCGGGCCACGGCCTGGTTTTGCCCCCACTAAGCTCCGCCAGTGCTCATGTGTGTAAAACTATAACTGTATCAGTGGAAAAACTTGTATGATAAACACGTTTATTGGCATAGTTTAAGAGTCAGTTCGAATGAGCATCCACGTGAATCTACTGTTAGTGCAAATATGGTATCAAACCTTTAACTGGAATGCACATTGCAACTATTTTTTGTTTCATTACAAAGAATGACCAGGAGTCTAGGGGTGCCTGTATTTGAACTCATCTCCTTTAGGTGCATAGTATTATTTTTCTTTGCGTTTTGTATTTCAGTCAATTTCGCCTCCTGTTTTCGAACTGAAGTGTGGTGGGTCTGGTTTTGAAGTCATTTCTTCATTCTAATTATTTTATTAGTTCAGAGCAATGTAAAATTTTCCTGCTCTAGTGCAAGCCTGAAATAATAGAAGCTACACTTATGGTTTATTCTTTATCAGGTTGCCCGAGAAACCTCAAAAGGTGTGCAGGATTTAATATCTTTTCTTAAATTACTGTCACTTAGCAAGTTCTTAATCTGGATCCTTATTTATATTCCTATGCAGGTATTGCTGAATTTGTTGATGGAAATCGCCAGGGCTTTTCAGTTTTAAGTGCTGTTCTTCTCAGCCTAGTATGTCTCTAACATGACTTCACTCATTCCTTTTCTTGCATGAATATATTAACTGATTATTAACCCCACCTGTTTGTTGTACTCCCTCCGTATCAAAATATAAGACGTTTTTTGACACTATGATGATACAGAGGGAGCATTAGTTTGTCCTGTTGTACACAATTTGGCTATACTAGCAATGCATCCACTGATGCTTGCATAGGATAATTGAAAAGGGGTGTGGTTGGTGTGATATTGAAGCTGTTCGAGCATTACACTAGTAATGATTTTATGTGACACTTTAATCTCCAGCACTCTGCAAGCTGGGAAATGTATAATTGTAACGGACACCTGAAATTATTTCATAAATTCTCTAGGATCAAATCATTAGTCAGATTATTCATATCAATTCCGTTATACCACCCAACCTAGGGCCCAAAATCAACAAGTTTAACAAAGGGCAAGCATTAGATCACCCTGCAAGCGGCCTCCCAAGACACCTCTCAGGCATTTCATCGGCAGAAGATGACAACCATTTTCCTGATCTTCATTTGTCATCAGACTCCTCAGGCGTAGCATTTTCACCAGCTTCAGTTATCTGCAGAGTAGCACCAGCCGTATGAGTCCACGCAGCTTCATGTGCCCGCATCACCGTGCACTGGAACACCGTCGCCCCATCCAGCAAGTTCCTCATGTCTGAATTCTTCCGTGAATCTGCCCACAAAACAGCCTTATTACTTGTTTTCCAGATTGCCCAGCAGAAGGCTGTAGAGGAAACGTACAAATCCAACTGAAAAAAACCCCGTACAAGTCCAACTTTTCAGATAGAACAGGTCTGCAGAACCGAGAACCACATTTTAGCTTTACAGGGGAAGAAAGTTTTGGGAGTTGCTCTTGCTTTATGTTGTTCTTGTAGTTTCTGTCTATTACAAATTCGCCTATGTACACTGATTGGAGGACACTCTTTACATGTTTCCATTTCACAGGTCCCATGGATACAAGTAAGTAGATCAAGATCGCTGCTATTGTCGGTTAAACCAAAAGCTTTCGCTATTATTGTGACTATTGGAGTGTATGATTTTTTATCTGACCCTATTGTAGTTTCAAATTTTATGTAACTATTAGAAAACGTTGTGCTCAGCATGTGTAGAATACTGTATGCCTAGACCATGTTATGCCATTATGTCATTTTGACTAGGTGAAGTTTGTGGTTGAAATCAATTCTTCATATTATCACGCTTGCAATATTTTTTCACAATTATCAATCTAGTAACAGTTGTTACCACTTCTCTAGTCTGGACCGAATATAACTGTATGTTTTCACTTCGGGTAATTAATTGAATTCCTGTCCTCCGGCCTCCTGGAATTATGCTCATAATTTGTTCACCTTCACTTAACACTTGCATTATAAGTTTCATCTCCAATTGGTTACAGTTTGATATACTGAGGCACCTACAGGTGTTATTGAGCGATAGATAATATAGTGATAATGGTACTTTTTGTATACCGGTTACTGGTACATGTTACTCAGTTTACACTTACTAAGTAATCGGCAACCAATTTAAAATAATATATATAAAAAGAAATAATGAACACCACCCTACTTTGTTCGATACAAATTTGTTTGATAAAAAAGAGTACCCTGCTTCATGCTTGTAGTGACTGTTAACTAGTTTTTTGTGGCCACTGGTGAGTTATAGAATTTTCTGCTTTGGATAGGATTTGTTGCTTATGATTGATGGAAATCTAGTATCAAATCTGATTCTCTAACAGAGGCATATTTCCTGTCACAGGCTTCTACATCTTGCCCTGCTGGCATTCAATGCTACAGCACTGCAGGTCTTGTCATGTCTTAAACAGAAGGAAGAATCGGTCTTTTCGAGGAAAGAGTATGCACGAGCTGTCATTTTGGTGGCTAGTCAGGTCAGTCTTCATCATCAGCAGCAGAATAAATAATTGAGTAAATTACAGTTGACACCACTAAAGTTGACTCAAGTTGCACAAATCACTAGGGTTGGGAAACAACTAGGCTAAGATTACATAATTTCAAAAGGAAATTTACTGCATAACCATGGAATCACTACAAATCGTCGGGTTATCATTAGATACACAGAGTAGCATAAGCAGACTGGATGAAGTGGATCCTGGTGGTCCTAATCATACTACCCTATTGGGGAAGGAAAACGTTTGGATCAGCGCGCCGGCCGAACCACGCGCCGGTCGCCTTCCAGATACGCACGCGCGTCTTCCGCAGGTCCACATACCGACATGCATCCAACATCCTTATCTAGTCCTGGTCCATTCGTTCCTCTGAATCCCCTCTCAACCTCACATCGTCTCCCACACCTCTAGCACCAGCGCAGCTCCCCTGTCTCCCCACCACCCACCATGCTCGCTCAAACTGCTCTCAATTCCCATCTCGCAGGTTTCTCTCCCTACCACTGCATCTCGCAGGCTACCCAGCATCCCCATCTCGCTCAGGCTACCAACGAGCCGGTGACAACCGCTTGTATTTTGCTGCAACCAAGGCCTCCTCGCCCAGCGAGGGTTGCTGCGTCTTACAGTCATGGTGACCATGGCGAGGCAGTGCTGCGGCCGGCGTCGTGCACTGCTACGGCCTCGGCGTCGTAGTGTTACAACCAGCGGCTCGTCATGCTGGAACCAGCTATGCTATGTGCTGGAACGGGGGGCAAATTTGCTACATCGCAGAGACTATATGGTCGAACTGGCTGCCGGAGCTGCATCTAGCGAAATAATTGGCTACATCCGGCATCATTTTTTGCTGGAACCAGATGAGTAATGGCTACGACCGTCCACGTGGCGGAGCTGCAACCACGGAGAAAAAATGTTACAACCGGTGCTTCAAATCGCTACAACCAGCTTATTATTTTGCTGGAACCAGTCGAGCGTGGGCGCGGCGAAGCTGCATCCAGCGACATAATTTGCTACATACGGCATTGATTTTTGCTGGAACCAGCACGGTCGTCGGACAGCCACACGACGCCACCGGAGTTGCTACCACGGGCAGCTCGGGATGCTGCAACCGGCGGCCGAGGTTGCCATGACCAGACCGGTGGCGCTACGACGACCACTGCAGGATTCTTTGGGACGGCGACGCCTTCGTGCTGCATCGGACACAGCGGGAATGAAGGCGACCTGTTGAGGGAAGAGAGCGGATGGCCGGCGAGCGCGGGCGGCGGGGGCAACGAGCGTGGGCGGCGCTGTTGGTCGGCAAGTACGAGCAGCCAAGGACGAGCACAGGCAACGGCAAGCACGGAGTCCGCCATGGATGCAAGCTGCTGGTCAATGCGAATGAGATGCGAACGAGACGCAAAGTGGATGCCTGAGGATAACGGGAAATCAACGGCCAGAGGTGGCCTAATCCTACGGCTGGGGCCCGACCGGCCGAAAATTCGGCCGGCGCGCCGGCGCCTAGCACTGGCCATTGGGGAATGCATCCGGCTGAGTCAAAGTGTGCTTGCTAATTGTGGTCGTAATTGTAAATATTGCTAAACATGCAATTATTATTCTCTCCGCGTGACACCAATTTCTGTATATTCTAGCTTCTGCTTAACTTTCTTGATGTCGTACAGAAAACATTGCCAGTGCTGGTTGCTGTGGTTGAGCAGCTTGGAGGTGCTCTTGGGGAGTCCGGACTTCTGGTCATCCCATGTGTTGCTGCGCACATTAATCAGGTACTTATTGCGCAAGCAGCAATATTGCTCTTTGCACTTGGCAGGAGTCATTGCTGATGTATCATATGAATCGTTTTGCAGATCATTATCGATTCTATCCTAGTAAATTGGTGGCGCCAAAGAGATCAACGATCTACTAGTGCAAAATAGCTTCAGAATATGAATTTGATCTAAGTGCAAAGATCTACCCGAGTGAGGCTTGACAAATCCATGGTGAAATAGGTTAATTGGACTTGATAGACCGTTTGGTGCACGACACGATCAGGGTCGTTGTGATCCTAGAACCATTTAGTTTGAAGTCTCCATCAATGTGAACGCCAACTATCCAAACCATGAACATTGCCGTGCCCCTTATGTCAGCAATTTCTAAACTCAAACTCTTGCTTGGACTTTTTTTCTTTTGCTGCTACTGTAATGTGTTGCCTTGCTTGTTCAGTTTTATCTATGAGGTAATTGCCTAAAACTTCAACTTATAAAACTGGGTGTAGATCTTTTCACCCCCTATCTAGTCTTTAAACACTCAGATCGTAACAATTGCTAACAAACAGCACCATAACCATGCACACACCGGTTAAACCTAACATGTTCCCGGTGAGGAGGGTGATTGTCTAGTATTCGAGATCGTTGTGGATGTTGTTTTCTCTTGAGCGATGGCAGCTCCTCTCTTGTGCAGACATGGTAGAGCTGGAGCTCGTGGAGACTGGAAGGTCTTGCCCTGGCCCTCCATTGGATGCCCACAAATTTCCTACGCCGAAGATGTTGGTCTAATTCGAGTTGGGCTCCACGGTTCTCGCACTATGCTAACAAGAGTGAGAATCATTCGCAACATGATAAGCAAATTGATGTAATCGTTATGAATGTTAGCCGCGAAACAAACTTGGCGAGTCGCTAGCAAGGCTAGCTGGAGTATAGGGAAGATGCAGGTACACTAGTTTCCTCGTACCAGTGTAATATGGCGAAATATACAAGTTGGTATTACAAGTTACTCCCTCTGTCTCAAAATATAAGATTTTTTTTTTTTGACACTAAAATATCTCTTGAGACAGAGGGAGTACTTTTTTCACGCTGATTTGTCTTTTAAAAACACAAGTGCAAATACTTAAAACTGTATAAGAACATTTTTAAAACCTATACACACAGTTATATACTTGAAAACTCGTTATATCACACATACAATTCATAACAAATGGTAAACCAACATGTTAACCTACCAATTTGTGAGTATTGAATATATACGTCATGTGCATATTGTGTATTGGGCCCGCCTCCTAGTTCCTTGTATAGTTGAGGTACGTGATCCACCTTTGTACATCATATATACGTGCCTATGCACGAAGAGCAATACATCGTGCAATTCCCACATCTCACATGGTGTCAGTTTTTTAGGTTTTCTTCTCGCTTCCGCCGCCGCTGCCGCTACCCAGCCGCCGCCGTTGCCCGTGCGCCTCCCTGCGTCGGCCGCCGCCGCCCCTCTCCCTGCCGCCGCGCACCCTCCTCCCTACACCGCGCCGCCGCCAACCACATACCACAGCCGCCGCCAACCACATACCCCAGCCGCGCCACCGTCGCCGCGCTACCCAGCACCTCTCCCGGCGCCCCAACAGCCGGGGCTGCTCCCGCTGCCCTATGGCTCGCCCTCCCCTCCCATCGAACGATGCCGTGGGGGCCGCCGCGGCGGTCAGCAGTAGTAGCCGCAGGGCACTGGCCCGCCTCGTCAGCAGCAGCAACAGCAGTTCCAGCTGCACCCTCTGTGGGCCTCCGGCTACAACCCGTGGACTGGCATTGTCCATGCCTACACCATGCCGGTTCCACGGGCCCCCTGCACCGACCCTTCCCGTGCCAGCGCCCGCCGGTGCACCAGGCGTACTACGCGGCTCCGCAGTCGTATGAAGGATACCCACCGCCGTAGATGAGCGGCGCCTACGGTCTCCCAACGGCCCCACCGCCGCCCTCGCCGGCCCTGCCGCCGGCACCCTGGGATCCGGCGCTCCTCGCCGCGCTGCACACCGCGCCTACGCCGAACAACTACACTGGAGGCGGTGATTGGTACATGGACACCGGTGCTGCGGCTCACATGTTTGCTCATCCTGGTAACCTTGCCTCCTTCACTTCTGTCTCCACCGACCGCCGTATCATTGTGGCGACGGTTCCACACTTCCCATCACACACATTGGGCACACTTCTTTTCCTTCTAATTCTACTCCATTATCTTTGTCTAACATACTTGTGTCGCCTCATCTTATTAAGAATCTTATTTCAGTTCGTTGTTTCACTCGTGAAAATCCTGTTACTGTTGAATTTGACGAGCTTGGTTTTTGTGTCAAGGACGCTCGAACCAGGATGGTACTTCATAGATGTGACAACCCTGACGAGCTCTATTCGGTGCGCTCGCCTTCATCCACCACCACCGCCTCGGTTGCTCTCTCTGCTGGAGTCGATCTCTGGCATGCTCGCTTGGGTCATCCCAACCCCGTCACACTTCTTCATATTCTTAGGAGTTTCAGTTTCAGTTGTAATAAGATTGAGGATCACACTTGACATGCCTGTCGAGTCGGCAAACATGTTCGCCTGCCGTTTAATAATTCCACTACCATTGCTTCTTTTCCTTTTCAGTTGATTCATAGCGATGTGTGGACCTCTCTAGTTCCTAGTAACTCGGGCTATTTATATTTTCTGATCATTCTTGATGATTATTCTCATTATGTGTGGACTTTTCCTTTGCGCAGAAAGTCCTATGCACTCTCCACCTTGACGTCTTTTTACTCCTATGTCCGCACGCAGTTTGGGCGTCACATCCTTGCGCTTCAGACGGACAATGGAAAAGAGTTCGACAACCTTGCTTTCCACACTTTTTTGTCGCACCACGACGTAATTTTTCGTCTCACATGCCCGTATAGTTCACAGCAG
Organism: Secale cereale; assembly: GCA_902687465.1. Classification (NCBI taxonomy): domain Eukaryota; kingdom Viridiplantae; phylum Streptophyta; class Magnoliopsida; order Poales; family Poaceae; genus Secale; species Secale cereale. The sequence goes on along the minus strand of LR738711.1, from coordinate 213,471,882 downwards.
AACGGTCGAGCCGAACACGTCCTTCACACGCTCCTGTTCCATGCTAATGTGCCGCCTCATTTTTGGCCAGACGCACTCGCTACTGCTACACTTCTCCTTAACCTTCGCCCTTGCCGCCCACGGTGGAACTATGCACCTCACCATGTTCTCTTCGGTATGCCCACATCTTATGATGGCTTGCGTGTTTTTGGGTGCCTTTGCTATCCTAGCACTGGTGACTACGCTCCTCACACACTCGCACCTCGTTCTGTCGCTTGCATCTTCATCGGCTACCCCTCCAACTCCAAGGGATATCGGTGCTATGATCCCGTCTCCCACTGTGTGTTCACTTCCCGGCACGTTTACTTTGATGAGCATGTGTTTCCATTTCAGTAGGTACCCCCGGCTATTCCTCCCGCCACCGGTGACGCGGGCTCCTCGATGATGTCTACTACGCAACCTTCTTATTGTAGACGTTGTTGGGCCTCCAAGTGCAGAGGTTTGTAGGACAGTAGATAATTTCCCTCAAGTGGACGACCTAAGATTTATCAATCCGTGGGAGGCGTAGGATGGTCTCTCTCAAATAACCCAGCAACCAAATAACAAAGAGTCTCTTGTGTCCCCAATAGACCTAATACAATGGTAAATTGTATAGGTGCACTAGTTTGGCGAAGAGATGGTGATACAAGTGCAATATGGATGGTAGATATAGGTTTTTGTAATATGAAAATATAAAAACAGCAAGGTAACTAATGATAAAAGTGAGCACAAACTGTATTGCAATGCTTTGAAACAAGACCCAAGGTTCATACTTTCACTAGTGCAAGTTCTTTCAACAATAATAACATAACTAGATCATATAACTATCCCTCAACATGCAACAAAGAGTCACTCCAAAGTCACTAATAAAGGAGAACAAACGAGGAGATTATGGTAGGGTACAAAATCACCTCAAAGATATTCTTTCTGATCGATCTATTCAAGAGTCCGTAGTAAAATAACACGATGATATTCTTTCCGTTCGATCTATCCTAGAGTTCGTACTAGAATAACACCTTAAGACACAAATCAACCAAAACCCTAATGTCACCTAGATACTCCATTGTCACCTCAAGTATCTGTGGGCATGATTATACGATATGCATCACACAATCTCAGATTCATCTATTCAACCAACACAAAGTACTTCAAAGAGTGTCCCAAAGTTTCTACCGGAGAGTCAAGACAAAAACGTGTGCCAACCCCTATGCATAGATTCCCAAGGTCACGGAACCCGCAAGTTGATCACCAAAACATACATCAAGTGAATCAATAGAATACCCCATTGTCACCACGGGTATCCCACACAAGACATACATCAAGTGTTCTCAAATCCTTAAAGACTCAATACAATAAGATAACTTCAAAGGGAAAACTCAATTCATCACAATAGAGTAGAGGGGGAGAACATCATAAGATCCAACTATAATAGGACAGCTCGCGATACATCAAGATCGTGCCATCTGAAGAACACAAGAGAGAGATCAAACACATAGCTAGTGATACATACCCTCAGCCCCGAGGGTGAACTACTCCCCACTCGTCATGGAGAGCGCCGGGATGATGAAGAGGGCCACCGAAGAGGGATCCCCCCCCCTCCGGCAGGGTGCCAGAACGGGTCTAGATTGGTTTTCGGTGGCAACAGAGGCTTTCGGCAGCGGAACTCCCGATCTAGGTTATTTTCTAGAGGTTTCTGTATATATAAGGGGTGTTGGAGTCAGGAACAAGTAAGGGGGGTCCCCGAGGCGGCCACGAGATAGGGGGGGGCGCCCAGGGGGGTGGGCGCGCCCCCACCCTCGTGGGCAGCCCAAGACTTCCCTAGTCCATCTCCGGTACTCCTTGGGCTTCTTCTGGTCCAAATACATCCTCCGTTGAGTTTCATGTCAATTGGGCTCCGTTTGGTATTCCTTTTCTGCGATACTCAAAAACAAGGAAAAAACAGAAACTGGCACTTGGCTCTGGGTTAATAGGTTAGTCTAAAAAATCATATAAAAATCATATAAATGCATATAAAACATCCTAAATGGATAATATAATAGCATGGAACAATAAAAAATTATAGATACGTTGGAGACGTATCAAGCATCCCCAAGCTTAATTCCTGCTCATCCTTGAGTAGGTAAATGATAAAAACAAAAAAATTGATGTGGAATGCTACCTAACATAATTAACAATGTAATTCTCTTTATTGTGGCATGAATGTTCAGATCCGAAAGATTCAAGACAAAAGTTTAATATTGACATAAGAATAATAATACTTCAAGCATACTAACAAAGCAATTATGTCTTCTCAAAATAACATGGCCAAAAAAAGTTCATCCCTACAAAGTCATATAGGTTGTCTATGCTCCATCTTTGTCACACGAAATACTCAAATCATGCACAACCCCGGTTTCAGCCAAGCAACTGTTTCATACTTAAATTTTTTAAACTTTTTCAACTTTCACGCAATACATGAGCGTGAGCCATGGGTATAACACTATAGGTGGAATAGAATGGTGGTTGTGGAGAAGGCAAAAGAAGTAGATGGTCTCACATCAACTAGGAGTATCAATGGTCTATGGAGATGCCCATCAATAGATATCAATGTGAATGAGTAGGGATTGCCATGTAACGGATGCACTAGAGCTATAAATGTATGAAAGCTCAACAAAAGAAACTAAGTGGGTGTGCATCCAACTTGATTGCTCACGAAGACCTAGGGCATTTGAGGAAGCCCATCGTTGGAATATACAAGCCAAGTTCTATAATAAAAATCCCCACTTGTATATGAAAGTGACAAAACAAGAGACTCTTTATCATGAAGATCATGGTGCTACTTTGAAGCACAAGTGTGGAAAAAAGATAGAAACATTGTCCCTTTTTTTTGGGGGGGGGGGCTTTTTTTTATTTGGGACAATGCTCTAATAATGATGATCATCACAATTCTATTGATTTACAACTCAAAGATTACAACTCGATACTAGAGCAAAGTATGACTCTATATGAATGCCTCCGGCGGTGTATCGGGATGTGCAATGAATCAAGAGTGACATGTATGCAAAATTATGCATGGTGGCCTAGCCACAAATACGATGTCAACTACATGATCATGCATGGCAATATGACAATGATGAAGCGTGTCATAGTAAACAGAACGGTGGAATGTTGCATGGCAATATATCTCGGAATGGCTATGGAAATGCCATAATAGGTAGGTATGGTGGCTGTTTTGAGGAAGGTATATGGTGGGTGTATGGTACCGGCGAAAGTTGTGCGGTACAAGAGAGGCTAGCAATGGCGGAAGGGTGAGAGTGCGTATAATCCATTGACTCAACATTAGTCATAAAGAACTCACATACTTATTGCAAAAATCTACAAGTCATCAAAACAAAGTACTACACGCATGCTCCTAGGGGAAGGGTTGGTAGGAGTTAACCATCGCGCGATCCCGACCTCCACACGAAGGATGACAATCAAAGAAATACCTCATGCTTCAAATTTGTCACACAACGGTTACCATACGTGCATGCTACGGGACTTGCAAACATCAACACAAGTATTTCTCAAATTCACAACTACTCTACTAGCATGACTCTAATATCACCATCCTCATATCTCAAAACAATCGTCAAGCATCAAACTTCTCATAGTATTCAATGCACTTTATATGAAAGTTTTTATTATATCCCTCTTGGATGCCCATCATATTAGGACTAAATTCATAACCAAAGCAAATTACCATGCTGTTCTAAAAGACTCTCAAAATAATATAAGTGAAGCACTGAGAGTTCATCTATTTCTTCAAAATAAAACCACCGTCGTGCTCTAAAAAGATATAAGTGAAGCACTAGAGCAAATGACAAACTACTCCGAAAGATATAAGTGAAGATCAATGAGTAGTTGAATAATTATGTAACTATGTGAAGACTCTCTAACATTTAAGAATTTCAGATCTTGGGATATTATTCAAACAGCAAGCAAAACAAAATAAAATAGATTGACGCTCCAAGAAAAACACATATCATGTGGTGAATAAAAATATAGCATCAAGTAAAGTTACCGATAGACGAAGACGAAAGAGGGGATGCCTTCCCGAGGCATCCCCAAGCTTAGGCTTTTGATTGTCCTTAAATTTTACCTTGGGGTGCCTTGTGCATCCCCAAGCTTAGGCTCTTGCCACTCCTTATTCCATAGTCCATCGAATCTTTACCCAAAATTTGAAAACTTCACAACACAAAACTTAACAGAAAACTCGTAAGCTCCGTTAGTATAAGAAAATAAAACCACCACTTAGGTACTGTAGTGAACTCATTCTAAATTCATATTTGTGTAATATCTACTGTATTCTAACTTCTCTATGGTTCATACCCTCCGATACTACTCATAGATTCATCAAAATAAGCAAACAACACATAGAAAACAGAATCTGTCAAAAACAGAACAGTCTATAGCAATCTGTAACTTTCGAATACTTCTGTAACTCAAAAAATTACCAAATAAATTGGCGGACATGAGGAATTTGTCTATTAATCTTCTGCAAAAAGAATCAACCTAAAAGCACTCTCCAGTAAAAAAAATGGTAGCTAATCTCGTGAGCGCAAAGTTTCTGTTTTTTACAGCAAGATCACATTAACTTTCACCCAAGTCTTCCCAAAGGTTCTACTTGGCACTTTATTGAAACAAAAGCTATAAAACATGATTACTACATTAGCTTAATTATGTGAACACACAAAAATAGTAGGGGTAAATATTGGGTTGTCTCCCAACAAGCGCTTTTCTTTAATGCCTTTTAGCTAGGCATGATGATTTCAATGATGCTCACATAAAAGATAAGAATTGAAACATAAAGAGAGCATCATGAAGAATATGACTAGCACATTTAAGCCTAACCCACTTCCTATGCATAGGGATTTTGTGAGCAAACAACTTATGGGAACTAGAATGAACTAGCATAGGGAAGCAAAACAAGCATAGCTTCAAGATTTTCAACACATAGAGAGGAAACTTGATATCATTGCAATATGTAGAAGCATATGATCCTCTCTCATAATAATTTTCAGTAGCATCATGAATGAATTCAACCATATAACCAGCACATAAAGCATTCTTTTCATGATCTACTTGCATAGAAATTTTACTACTCTCCACATAAGCAAATTTATTCTCATCAATAGTAGTGGGAGAAACTCAACAAAATAACTATCATGTGAAGCATAATCCAATTGAAAACTAAAATCATGATGACAAGTTTCATCGTTATAATTATTCTTAATAGCATACACGTCATCGCAATAATCATCACAGATAGCAACTTTGTTCTCATAATCAATTGGAGCCTCTTCCGAAATAGTGGATTCATCACTAAATAAAGTCATGACCTCTCCAAATCCACTTTCATCAATATAATCATCATAAATAGGAAGCATGCTTTCATCATAATAAATATTTTCATCAAAACTTGGGGGACTAAAAATATCATCTTCATTAAACATAGCATCCCCAAGCTTGTGGCTTTGCATATCATTAGCATCATGGATATTCGAAGAATTCACACTAACAACATTGCAACCATGCTCATAATTCAAGTATTTAGTGCCAAACATTTTAATGCATTCTTCTTCTAGTATTTCGGCACAATTTTCCTTTCCATCATTTTCACGAAAGATATTAAAAAGGTGAAGCATATGAGGCAACCTCAATTCCATTTTTTCCGTAGTTTTCTTTTTATAAACTAAACTAGTGATAAAACAAGAAACTAAAAGATTCGATTGCAAGATCTAAAGATATACCTTCGAGCACTCACCTCCCCGACAACGACGCTAGAAAAGAGCTTGATTTCTACTACGCAACCTTCTTCTTGTAGACGTTGTTGGGCCTCCAACTGCAGATGTTTGTAGGACAGTAGCAAATTTCCCTCGAGTGGATGACCTAAGTTTTATCAATCCGTGGGAGGCGTAGGATGAAGATGGTCTCTCTCAAACAACCCTGCAACCAAATAACAAAGAGTCTTGTGTCCCCAACACACCCAATACAATGGTAAATTGTATAGGTGCACTAGTTCGGCGAAGAGATGGTGATACAAGTGCAATATGGATGGTAGATATAGGTTTCTGTAATATGAAAATATAAAAACAGCAAGGTAACTAATGATAAAAGTGAGCACAAACGGTATTGCAATGCTTTGAAACAAGGCCTAGGGTTCATACTTTCACTAGTGCAAGTTCTCCCAACAATAATAACATAACTGGATCGTATAACTATCCCTCAACATGCAACAAAGAGTCACTCCAAAGTCACTAATAGCGGAGAACAAACAAGGAGATTATGGTAGGGTACGAAACCACCTCAAAGTTATTCTTTCTGATCGATCTATTCAAGAGTCCGTAGTAAAATAACACGAAGCTATTCTTTCTGTTCGATCTATCCTAGAGTTCGTACTAGAATAACACCTTAAGACACAAATCAACCAAAACCCTAATGTCACCTAGATACTCCATTGTCACCTCAAATATCTGTGGGCATGATTATACGATATGCATCACACAATCTCATATTCATCTATTCAACCAACACAAAGTACTTCAAAGAGTGCCCCAAACTTTCTACCGGAGAGTCAAGACGAAAACGTGTGCCAACCCCTATGCATAGATTCCCAAGGTCACGGAACCCGCAAGTTGATCACCAAAACATACATCAAGTGAATCAATAGAATACCCCATTGTCACCACGGGTATCCCACGCAAGACATACATCAAGTGTTCTCAAATCCTTAAAGACTCAATCCGATAAGATAACTTCAAAGGGAAAACTCAATTCATCGCAACAGAGTAGAGGGGGAGAAACATCATAAGATCCAACTATAATAACAAAGCTCGCGATACATCAAGATCGTGCCATCTCAAGAACACGAGAGAGAGAGAGATCAAACACATAGCTACTGATACATACCCTCAGCCCCGAGGGTGAAATACTCCCCCTCGTCATGGAGAGCGACGGGATGGTGAAGATAGCCACCGGAGAGGGATTCCCCTCCTCCGGCAGGGTGCCAGAACGGGTTTAGATTGGTTTTCGGTGGCAACAGAGGCTTTCGGCGGCGAAACTCCCGATCTAGGTTATTTTCTGGAGGTTTCTGTATATATAAGGGGTGTTGGAGTTGGGAACAAGTAAGGGGGTCCCCGAGGCGGCCATGAGATAGGGGGGCACGCCCGGGGGGTGGGCGCGCCCTCCACCCTCGTGAGCAGCCCAAGACTCCCCTGGTCCATCTCCGGCACTCCTTGGGCTTCTTCTGGTCCAAAAACATCCGCCATTGAGTTTCATGTCAATTGGGCTCCGTTTGGTATTCCTTTTCTACCATACTCAAAAACAAGGAAAAAATAGAAACTGGCACTAGGCTCTCGGTTAATTGGTTAGTCCCAAAAATCATATAAATGCATATAAAACATCCTAGATGGATAATATAATAGCATTGAACAGTAAAAAATTATAGATACGTTGGAGAGATATCACTCGACGCCTCTCCCAGGACGCTCGCGCGCCTCTCTTGGCCCGCCCGTGGCTTTGAGGCGTGCGACCCGCATGCGACGCCTCCTACAGCCGCGGCGCTGGCGCCCCCAATGTTGGCGCCCCCGGTGCCCGCGGCCCCCTCGCCCCCCTCGGCGCCCGCGGCCCCCTCGGCGCTGATACGTCTCCAACGTATCTATAATTTTTTATTGTTCCAAGCTACTCCCTCCATTCCTAAATATAAGGTGTATTAGTTTTTTTTAAAGTCAAACGTAACTTATGTTTGACCAGCTTTATAGAAAAATACATAAAGATTTACAATACTAAATATATAAAATATAAAAATATACTTCATCGGGAATCTAGTGATAATGGTTTGGTAGTCTAGACATTGATATTTTTGTCTATAAACTTGGTCAAAGTTAGACAAGTTTGACTTTTTGAAAAAATAATACACCTTATATTAAGAAATGGAAGGAGTATTATTTATGATGTTTTGGATGTTTAATGGGCTTTGTTATACACTTTTATATTATTTTGGGGACTAACCTACTAACCCAAAGGCCCAGTCCAGATTGCTGTTTTTTTGCCTATTTCAGGGTTTTACAGAAAAGGAATATCAAACAGAGTCCAAACGGAATGAAACCTTCGGGAGAGATATTTCTGGAGAAAAATACGCACAGGAGACTTGAGAACCACGGAGTAGGGCACATGTGGCGCCCGCGAGGGTGGGGGCGGGGCGCACCCCCTACCTCGTGGGGCCCACGTTTGGCCCCCGATGCCCTCCTTCCTCCTATATATACCTACGTACCCCGAAACTATCAGAACAACAGAGAAAACCCTAGTTCCACCGCCGCAACCTTCTGTTCCTGTGAGATCTCATCTTGGGGCCTGTTCCGGAGCTCCGCCAGAGGGGGGATCTTCCACGAAGTGCTTCTACATCATCATCATCGCCTCACCATGAGTTGTGAGTAGTTTACCACAGACCTTCGGGTCCATATCTAGTATCTAGATGGCTTCTTCTCTCTCTTTGGATCTCAATACAAAGTTCTCCTTGGTCTTCGAGGACATCTATTCGATGTAATCTCTTTTTGCGGTGTGTTTGTCGAGATCCGACGAATTGTGGGTTTATGATCAAGATTATCTATGAGAAATATTTGGTTCCTCTCTGAAGTCTTTATGTATGATTTTAATATCCTTGCATGTCTCTTCGAATTATTGGTTTGGTTTGGCCTACCAGATCTATAGTTCTTGCAATGGGAGAAGTGCTTGGCTTTGAGTTTAATCTAGCGGTGTCCTTTCCCAGTGACAGTAGGGGCAGCAAGGCACGTATTGTATTGTTGCCATCGAGGATAAAAAGATGGGGTTTATATCACTATGTTTGAGTTTATCCCTCTACATCATGTCATCTTGCTTAAGGCATTACTATGTTCTTATGAGCTTAATACACTAGATGCATGCTGGATAGCGGTCGATGTGTGGAGTAATATAGTAGATGCAGAATCGTTTCGGTCTACTTGTCTCGGACGTGATGCCTATATATAATGATCATGCCTAGATAGTCTCATAATTATTCGCTTTTCTATCAATTGCTCAACAGTAATTTGTTTACCCGCCGTAGAATATCGATATCATGAGAGAAGCCACTAGAGAACACTATGGCCCCTGGGTCTATTCTCAACATATCAATCTACAATCTACTTTAATTTTCCGCTTTTACTTTCTGTTCTTATAACCAAAAATACCAAAAATATCAAACTATCATCTCTATCAGATTTCACTTTCGTAAGTGACCGTAAAGGGATTGACAACCCCTTATCGCGTTGGCTGCGAAGTTCTTATTTGTTTGTGCAGGTGCGAGGGACTCGTGCGTGGTCTCCTACTGGATTGATACCTTGGTTCTCAAAAACTGAGGGAAATACTTACGCTACTGTGCTGCATCTCCCTTTCCTCTTTGACGCAAGCTCGAGAAGTAGCAAGAAGAATTTCTGGCGCAGTTGCCGGGGAGGCTTACGCAAAAGTCATATACCAAGTACCTATCACAAAGCATTATCCTTCGCATTACTTTTTTGCCTCTCGTTTTCCTCTCCCCCACTTCACCCTTGCCGTTTTATTTGCCCTTCTTCTGCCGTGTGTTTATCGTTCGCTTGCTTCTTGTTTGCTTGTGTGTTGCTTGCTTGCTTGTCATCATGTCTAGCACACCTATCATTATCAACACTCCCGAGAGTGAGGTTCTCAACTTTAAACAAAGGGAGGAAGAAAACTTAAAAGATGCCTGGTATAGAATTTGCATTGCTCAAAATAGATCTAATAGGAAGCTTTCCACTTTCGTGCTTCTTTGCAATTTTTATGTTGGCATAACTCCGTGGAATAGATTTATCTTAGATACCATTACTGGAGGGAATTTCTTGGGTAGCCATACTTTTGATTCTTATAATGCGATGACTGAATTATTTGGCTCACCACCTCTCATGGTTAATGGGACCGTTTTAACTTTGGAGCATGTTATGCAAAGGTTAGAAATCATTGAAAACAAAGTTGCTATGGTAGAACTGGTAGAGAACTTGGATAGAAAAATCCATAATGAAATTACCCAATATGGATCCAAGGTAGGAGTTGTTCTGAAAAATCTTAAGGAAAAGGAACCCATAGTTAAAGAAAAGATAGATCAGGATTCTACTAGAATCAATAAGCTTGAGGATATTATTACTAATGTGGGTTCTGCTCTTTCTGCTATAAAAATTACTCCAAATCATTCTACCACTAAATTATCTAAGTTCATGTATGTCCCTAAAGACAAGGGTGAAACATCTAGTAAATGAATCGCGGATCTCAAATCCATAAGTGTTCACCCTAATTTTCTTACTTTTGCAAGAGACCCTTTTGACACTTTAGAATTTCTTGATTTCTTGCCCAATGTTTGATTATAAATAGGGATAAAGAAGTGCCTAAGAATCACAAGTGCTTAATTAAAGAATTTCCTTCCAAAGATGGCAATACCTAGATCTATCCTTGTATCGTGCCTAGCTAGGGGCGTAAAACGATAGCGCTTGTTGTGAGGCAACACAATTTTATTTTATTTTATTTTTGCTTCTGTTTAGGAATAAATACTGCATCTAGCTTCTGTTTAGATGTTGTTTTGTGTTTTGTTTAGTGTTTGTGCCAAGTAGAACCTTTGGGAAGACTTGTGTGAAGTTTATATGATCTTGCTGTGAAAAACAGAATCGTTAGCGCTCACTAGAATGGTCACCAGATGTTACTGGAGTGTGCTATTTAGTTGATTCTTTTTGCAGATATTAATAGACTCACATTTACCAATTTATTTTGATTTTTTTGAGTTACAGAAGTATGCGAAAACTGCAGATTACTACAGACTGTTCTCTTTTTGACAGATTCTGTTTTTCGTGTGTTGTTTGCTTATTTCAATGCATCTATGAGTAGTATTGGGAAGTATGAACCATAGAGAAGTTGGAATACAGTAGGTTTAACACCAATATAAACAAAGAATGAATTCATTGCAGTACCTTTGAGTGGTGGTTTGCTTTCTTATACTAATGGAGCTCACGAGATTTTTGTCTAAGTTTTATGTTGTGAAGTTTTCAAGTTTTGAGTATTGCTTTGATGGACAATGGAACAAAGAGTGGCAAGAGCCTAAGCTTGGGGATTCCCATGGCACCCCAAGGTAAAATTCAAGGACAACCAAAAGCCTAAGCTTGGGGATGCCCCGGGAAGGCATCCCCTCTTTCGTCTTCATCCATCGGTAACTATACTCGGAGCTATATTTATATTCACCACATGATATTTGTTTTACTTGGAGCGTCTTGTATAATTTGAGTCTTTGCTTGTTAGTTTGCCACAATTATTCTTTCTGTATACACCTATTTGAGAGAGTTAAATATGGCCTAGGAATTGATAGAACACTCTATGTGCTTCACTTATATCTTTTGAGTTGTATAGTTTTTGCTCTAGTGCTTCACTTATATATTTTAGAGCACGGTGGTGATAATATTTTGAAGAAATTGTTGATCTCTCATGGTTAACTTATATCCTTTTGAGAGTCTATTTAAATAGCATGGTAATGTGCTTAGGCTATAAAACTAGTCTTCACATGATAAACATCCAATATCAATGTAGTAAAAACTTTCACACTAAGTGCATTGAATATGATGAGAAGTTGGATGCTTGATAATTGTTTTGAGATATGAGGATAATGATATTAGAGTCATGATAATGGAGCTATCATGAAATTAAGAAATGCTTGTGATAAGGTTAGTGATTCCCGTAGCATGCATGTATGGTGCACCACTATGTGACGAAGTTAGAGCATGAGGTATTTGTAAAGTGTCAACCTTTGTGTGGAGGTCGGGGGCGCGCAATGGTAAACTCCTACCAACCTCCCCCCTAGTAGCATGCGTTGATTGCTTTGTTTTGATGACTCGTAGATTTTTTCAATAAGTATATGAGTTCTTTATGACTAATGTCGAGTCCATGGATTATACACACTCTCACCCTTCCACCATTGCTAGCCTCTCTTGTATCGCGCAAGTTTCGCCGGTACCATACACCCACTATATATCCTTCCTCAAAACAGCCACCATATATATTCCTCAAAACAGCCACCATACCTACCTATCATGGCATTTCCATAGCCATTCCTAGATATATTGCCATGCAACTTTCCACCGTTCCGTTCATATGACACGCTTCATATTGTCATATTTCCATGCATGATCATGTAGTTGACATTGTATTTGTGGCTAGGCTACCATGCATAATCTTTCATACATGTCACTCTTGATTCATTGCACATCCCGGTATACCGCCGGAGGCATTCATATAGGTCATACTTTGTTCTAGTATAGAGTTGTAATATCGAGTTGTAATTCAATGAAAGTGTGATTATCATCATTATTAGAACATTGTTCCATGTGTGGAAAGGCTAAATCAATAAAGCCCCTCCAAAAAAAGGCCCAAAAAAAAAGGAAAAAAGGGACAATTGCTACTATCTTTTTCCACATTTGTGCTTCAATGTAGCACCATGATCTTCATGATAGAGAGTCTCATGTTTAGTCACTTTCATATACTAGTGGGAATTTTTATTATAGAACTTGGCTTGTATATTCCAACGATGGGCTTCCTCAAATGCCCTAGGTATTTGTGAGCAAGCAAGTTGGATGCACACCCACTAGTTTCTTTTGTTGAGCTTTCATACATTTTTAGCTCTGGTGCATCCGTTGCATGGCAATCCCTACTCACTCACATTGATATCTATTGATGGGCATCTCCATAGCCCGTTCATACGCCTAGTCGATGTGAGACTATCTCCCTCCTTTTTGTCTTCTCCACAACCACCACTCTATTCCACCCATAGTGCTATGTCCATGGCTCACGCTCATTTATTGCGTGAAAGTTGAAAGGTTTGAAAGAATAGAGTATGCAAACAAGTGCTTGGCTGAAATCGGGGTTGTGCATGATATGAATATTTTGTGTGATGAAGAGGGAGCATAGCCAGACTATATGATTTTGTAGGGATAACTTTCTTTAGCCATAGTATTTTGAGAAGACATGATTGCTTTGTTAGTATGCTTGAAGTATTATTATTTCTTATGTCAATATATACTTTTGTCTTGAATCTTTCAGATCTGAATATTCATGCCACAATTAAGAGAATTACATTGAAAAACTATGTTGGTTAGCATTCCACATCAAAAATTCTGTTTTTATCATTTATCTACTCGAGGACGAGCAGGAATTAAGATTGGAGATGCTTGATACGTCTCCAACGTATCTATAATTTTTTATTATTCCATGCTATTATTTATGATGTTTTGGATGTTTAATGGGCTTTGTTATACACTTTTATACTATTTTTGGGACTAACCTACTAACCCAAAGGCCCAGTCCAGATTGCTGTTTTTTTGCCTATTTCAGGGTTTTACACAAAAGGAATATCAAACGGAGTCCAAACGGAATGAAACCTTCGGGAGAGATATTTTTGGAGAAAAATACGCACGAGAGACTTGAGAACCACGGAGTAGGGCACACGTGGCGCCCACGAGGGTGGGCGCGCCCCCCTATAGGGCGCACCCCCTGCCTCATGGGCCCCACGTTTGGCCCTCGGTGCCCTCCTTCCTCCTATATATACCTACGTACCCCGAAACTATCAGAAAAACAAATAAAACCCTAGTTCCACCACCGCAACCTTCTGTTCCCGTGAGATCCCATCTTGGGGCCTATTCCGGAGCTCCGCCGAAGGGGGGATCTTCCACGAAGTGCTTCTACATCATCATCATCGCCTCACCATGAGTTGTGAGTAGTTTACCACATACCTTCGGGTCAATAGCTAGTATCTAGATGGCTTCTTCTCTCTCTTTGGATCTCAATACAAAGTTCTCCTCGGTCTTCGATGAGATCTATTCGATGTAATCTCTTTTTGCGGTGTGTTTGTCGAGATCCGATGAATTGTGGGTTTATGATCAAGATTATCTATGAGAAATATTTGGTTCTTCTCTGAACTCTTTATGTATGATTATAATATCCTTGCAAGTCTCTTCGAATTATTGGTTTGGTTTGGCCTACTAGATCTATAGTTCTTGCAATGGGAGAAGTGCTTGGCTTTGGGTTCAATCTTGCGGTGTCCTTTCACAGTGATAGTAGGGGCAGCAAGGCACGTATTGTATTGTTGCCATCGAGGATAAAAAGATGGGGTTTATATCACTATGTTTGAGTTTATCCCTCTACATCATGTCATATTGCTTAAGGCGTTGCTCTGTTCTTATGAGCTTAATACACTAGATGCATGCTGGATAGCGGTCGATGTGTGGAGTAATAGTAGTAGATGCAAAATCATTTCGGTCTACTTGTCTCGGACGTGATGCCTATATATGATTATCATGCCTAGATAGTCTCATAATTATTTGCTTTTCTATCAATTGCTCGACAGTAATTTGTTTACCCGCCGTTGAATATCGCTATCACGAGAGAAGCCACTAGAGAACACTATGGCCCCCCGGGTCTATTCTCAACATATCAATCTACAATCTACTTTACTTTTCCGCTTTTACTTTCTGTTCTTATAACCAAAAATACCAAAAATATCAAACTATCATCTCTATCAGATCTCACTTTCGTAAGTAACCGTAAAGGGATTGACAACCCCTTATCGCGTTGGCTGCGAAGTTCTTATTTATTTGTGCAGGTGCGAGGGACTCGCGCGTGCTCTCCTACTGAATTGATACCTTGGTTCTCAAAAACTGAGGGAAATACTTATGCTATCGTGTTGCATCTCCCTTTCCTCTTCAAGGGAATACAATGCAAGCTCGAGAAGTAGCAGGCGCCCCCGGTGCCCACGGCCCCTCGATGCCCCCGGCCCCCTCGGCGCCCCCGACGCCTGTGGCTGGTTGCATTTTTCGCCCGAGCTCGCGCTACGCCTCGGATGACTACATCCATGTGGCGTCCAGCTCTGAGCCGTCGCCGGCCCTCGCTCGAGCCGCTCTTCGTGATCCGCTCTGGATGGCTGCAATGGAAGATGAGTTTGACGCCCTGTTGCGCAACCGGACGTGGTAGCTTGTTCCCTGTCCCCGGCACGCCAACGTGATTACCGGGAAGTGCGTCTTTAAACACAAGCTCCATCTTGATGGTACGCTTGATCGCTACAAAGAGCGTTGGGTTGTTCGTGGATTCCGACAGTGTTTTGGCATCGACTTCACTGACACCTTCACTCCGGTCGTCAAGCCCGACACGATACGCACGGTTCTGCACCTTGTGGTCTCCCGTGCTTGGCCGGTGCACCAGATGGACGTATCTAATGCCTTCCTCCATGGTCACCTTGAGGAGCAGGTCTTCTGCCAGCAGCCCACCGGGTTTGTTGACCCGACGCTTCCCGACCATGTGTGCCTGCTTTTGCGGTCCTTGTACGGACTCAAGCAGGCTCCGCGTGCTTGGTACCAGCGCATCGCGGCGTTTCTCCACTAGCTTGGGTTCCGCTCTACCCACTCGGACGCCTCTCTCTTCGTCTATCATCAGGGCTCTGGCATGACCTACTTGCTGCTCTATGTCACCGACATCATCTTGACGGCATGTACGGCTAGTCTCCTCAGTCAGCTCACGGCTCGTCTTCGCGCTGAGTTCGCCATCAAGGACTTGGATCCTTTGCACTACTTCCTCGGTGTCGAGGTGGTGCGCCGTCCGGATGGCTTCTTCCTTCATCGGTGGAAGTACAGTCACGAGCTCCTGGAGCGCGTCGGCATGCTTAACTGCAAGCCCGCTGCTATGCCTGTTGATACGAAGGCCAAGCTTTCTGCCATAGATGGTTCTCCTGTTTCGAATATGAAAGAAATATGCCCTAGAGGCAATAATAAAGTTGTTATTTATATTTACTTATATCACGATAAATGTTTATTATTCATGCTAGAATTGTATTAACCGGAAACTTAGTACATGTGTGAATACATAGACAAAACAGAGTGTCCCTAGTATGCCTCTACTTGACTAGCTTGTTGATCAAAGATGGTTATGTTTCCTGACCATAGACATGTGTTGTCATTTGATTAATGGGATCACATCATTAGGAGAATGATGTGATGTACAAGACCCATCCGTTAGCTTAGCACTATGATCGTTTAGTTTTACTGCTATTGCTTTCTTCATGACTTATACATGTTCCTATGACTATGAGATTATGCAACTCCCGAATACCGGAGGAATACTTTGTGTGCTATCAAACGTCACAATGTAACTGGGTGATTATAAATATGCTCTACAGGTGTCTCCGAAGGTGTTTGTGGTGTTGGCAGAGATCAAGAATAGGATTTGTCACTCCGAGTGTCGGAGAGGTATCTCTGGGCCCTCTCGGTAATGCACATCATAATAAGCCTTGCAAGCAAATGACTAATGAGTTAGTCACAAGATGATGTATTACAAAACGAGTAAAGAGACTTTCCGGTAACGATATTGAACTAGGTATGATGATACCGACGATTGAATCTCGGGCAAGTAACATACCGATGACAAAGGGAACAACGTATGTTGTTATGCGGTTCGACCGATAAAGATCTTCGTAGAATATGTAGGAGCCAATATGGGCATCCAGGTTCCGCTATTGGTTATTGACCGGAGAGATGTCTTGGTCATGTCTACATAGTTCTCGAACCCGTAGGGTCCGCACGCTTAACGTTTCGTTGATGATATAGTATTGAATGAGTTATCTATGTTGGTGATCGAATGTTATTCGGAGTCCCGGATGTGATCACGGACATGACGAGGAACTCCGCAATGGTCCGGAGATAAAGATTGATATATGGTATAATAGTGTTTGGCCTCCGGAAGGGTTCAGGAATTCACCGGAAGGGTTCTGAACGTTTCCCGAAATATTTGGGTACGAGAACACTTTATTTGGGCCAAAGGGGAAAGCCCACAAGGTTTTTGGAAAGCGCAAAAGGAAGTTTTGCGGAGTCCAGGTGCCAGACGTCAGGGTCCCTGGCGTCTGGGTCCAGACGCCGGGAACCCTGGCGTCTAGCCCTGGAGTCCGAGAAGGACTCTTGCCATTCGGGTGAAACCGACTTTGTGGAGGCTTTTACTCCGAGTTTCGACCCCAAGGCTCAACATATAAATAGAGGGGCAGGGCTAGCACCCAACACATATCAAGATACACCAAGCCGTGTGCCGGCAACCCCGACCCTCTAGTTTATCCTCCGCCTAGTTTATGTAGTGCTTGGCGAAGCCCTGTAGAGATTGTTCTTCATCAACAACCGTCACCATGCCGTCGTGCTGCCAGAACTCATCTACTACTTCGCCTGTCTTGCTGGATCAAGAAGGTGAGGACATCATCGAGCTGGACGTGTGCTGAACGCGGAGGTGCCGTACGTTCAGTGCTAGATCGGGACGGATCGTGAAAGTGTACGACTACATCAACCGCGTTGATAAATGCTTCCGCTGTTGGTCTACAAGGTTACGTAGACACACTCTCCCCTCTCGTTGCTATGCATCACCATGATCTTGCGTGTGCGTAGGAAATTTTTGAAATTACTACGTCCCCCAACAGTGGCATCATGTGCCAGGTTTATGCGTAGATGTTATATGCACAAGTAGAACACAAGTGAGTTGTGGGCAATACTAGTCATACTGCTTACCAACATGCCATACTTTGATTCGGCGGTATTGTTGGATGAAGCGGCCCGGACCGACATTATGCGTGCGCTTACGCGAGACTGGTTCTACCGACGTGCTTCGCACATAGGTGGCCGACGGGTGTCAGTTTATCCAACTTTAGTTGAATCAAGTGTGGCTACGCCCGGTCCTTGTGAAGGTTAAACCAACACATACTTGACGAAATATCGTTGTGGTTTTGATGCGTAGGTAAGAACGGTTCTTGCTCAGCCCATAGCAGCCACGTAAAACTTGCAACAACAAAGTAGAGGACGTTTAACTTGTTTTTGCAGGGCATGTTGTGATGTGATATGGTCAAGACATGATGCTAAATTTTATTTTATGAGATGATCATGTTTTGTAACAGAGTTATCGGCAACTGGCAGGAGCCATATAGTTATCGCTTTATTGTATGAAATGCAATCGCCATGTAATTGCTTTACTTTATCACTAAGCGGTAGCGATAGTCGTAGAAGCAATAGTTGGCGACACGACAACGATGCTACGATGGAGATCAAGGTGTCGCGCCAGTGATGATGGTGATCATGATGGTGCTTTGGAGATGAAGATCAAAGGCACAAGATGATGATGGCCATATCATACCACTTATATTGATTGCATGTGATGTTTATCTTTTATGCATCTTATTTTTCTTAGATCGACGGTAGCATTATAAGATGATCCCTTACAAAATTTCAAGGTACAAGTGTTCTCCCTGAGTATGCACCGTTGTGAAAGTTCTTCGTGCTGAGACACCACGTGATGATCGGGTGTGATAGGCTCTACGTTCACATACAACGGGCGCAAGACAGTTTTGCACATGCGGAATACTCGAGTTAAACTTGACGAGCCTAGCATGTACATACATGGTCTCGGAACACTGGAGACCGAAAGGTAGAGCGTGAATCATATAGTAGATATGATCAACATAAGATGTTCACCATTGAAAACTACTCCATCTCATGTGATGATCGGACATGGTTTAGTTGATTTGGATCACGTGATCATTTAGATGACTAGAGGGATGTCTATCTAAGTGGGAGTTCTTTACTAATATGATTAATTGAACTTTAATTTATCACGAACTTAGTCCTGGTAGTATTAGCATATCTATGTTGTAGATCAATAGCTCGCGATATTGCTCCCCGTTTAATTTTTTTATATGTTCCTAGAGAAAACTAAGTTGAAAGATGTTAGTAGCAATGATGCGGACAAGGTCTGTGATCCGAGGATTATCATCATTGCTGCACAGAAGAATTATGTCCTTGATGCACCGCTAGGTGACAGACCTATTGCAGGAGCAGATGCAGACGTTATGAACGTTTTGACAAAAGCTCGGTATGATGACTACTTGATAGTTTAGTGCACCATGCTTTACGGCTTAGAACCGGGACTTCAAAAACGTTTTGAATGCCACGGAGCATATAAGATGTTCCAAGAGTTGAAATTAGTATTTCATACTTATGCACGTGTCAAGAGGTATGAGACCTCTGACAGTACTTTGCCTACAAGATGGAGGAGAATAGCTCAACCAGTGAGCATGTGCTCAGATTGTCTAGGTACTACAATTGCTTGAATCAAGTGGGAGTTAATCTTCCAGATAATATAGTAATTGACAAAGTTCTCTAGTCACTATCACCAAGTTAGTAGAACTTCGAGATGAACTATAATATGCAAGGGATGACAAAAGTAATTCCCGAGCTCTTCGCGATGCTGAAATCGGCGAAGGTAGAAATAAAGAAAGAGCATCAAGTGTTGATGGTTAACATGACCACTTGTTTCAAGTAAAGGGCAAAGTGATAGAAAGGGAACTTCAAGAAGAATGACAAGCAAGTTGTCACTCCCAAGAAGAAACCCAAAGCTAAAGTCAAGCATGAAACTAAGTGCTTCTACTGCAAAGGAAATGGTCACTCGAAGTGGATTGCCCTAGATACTTGGCGGATAAGAAGGATGGCAAAGTGAACAAAAGTATATTTGATATACAGATTATTGATGTGTACTTTACTAGTGTTCATAGCAACCCCTGGGTATTTGATACCAGTTCAGTTGCTAAAATTAGTAACTCAAAACGAGAATTGCAGAATGAACAGAGACTAGTTAAAGGTGAAGTGACAATGTGTGTTGGAAGTGGTTCCAAGATTGATATGATCATCATCGCACACTCCCTATACTTTCGGGATTAGTGTAGAACCTAAATAAATGTTATTTACATTTGCTTTGAGCATGAATATAATTTGATCATGTTTGTTGCAATACGGTTATTCATTTAAAGTCACGGAATAATTGTTATTCTATTTACATGAATAAAACCTTCGATGGTCATACACCCAATAAAAATAGTTTGTTGGATCTCGATCGTAGTAATACACATATTCATAATATTGAAGCCAAAAGATGCAAAGTTGATAATGATAGTGCAACTTATTTGTGGCACTTCCGTTTAGGTCATATTGGTGTAAAGCGCATGAAGAAACTCCATGCTGATGGGATTTTGGAATCACTTGATTATGAATCACTTGGTGCTTGCGAACCATGCCTCATGGGCAAGATGTCTGAAACTCCATTCTCCGGAACAATGGAGCGAGCAATGGACTTGTTGGAAATCATACATACTGATGTATGCAGACGAATGAGTGTTGAGGCTCGCGGCGGGTATCATTATTTTCTAACCTTCACAGATGATTTGAGCAGATATGGTTATATCTACTTGATGAAACACAAGTCTGAAACCTTTGAAAAGTTCAAAGAAATTTCAGAGTGAAGTAGAGAATCATCGTAACAAGAAAATAAAAGTTTCCATGATATGATCGCAGAGGCGGATATTTGAAGTTATGAGTTTGGCCTTCATTTAAAACAACGTAGAATAGTTTCACAGCTCACGCCACCCGGAACACCACAGCGTAATGGTGTGTCCGAACGTCGTAATTGTACTTTATTAGATATGGTGCGATCTATGATGTCTTTTACCGATTTACCACTATCGTTTTGGGTTATGCATTAGAGACAGCTGCATTCACGTTAAATAAGGGCACCATTAGACGACGCCTTATGAACTGTGGTTTGGGAAGAAACCAAAGTTGTTGTTTCCTAAAGTTTGGGGCTGCGATGCTTATGTGAAAGAACTTCAACCTGATAAGCTCGAACTCAAGTCGGAGAAATGTGTCTTCATAGGATACCTAAAGGAGACTGTTGGGTACACCTTATATCATAGATCCGAAGGCAAGATATTCGTTGCTAAGAATGGATCGTTTCTAGAGAAGGAGTTTCTCTCGAAAGAAGTGAGTGGGAGGAAAGTAGAACTTGATGAGGTAATTGTATCTTCTCCCAAATTGGAAAGTAGCACATCACAGAAACTAGTTGCAGTGATTCCTACACCAGTTAGCGAGGAAGCTAATGATGATGATCATGAAACTTCAGATCTAGTTACTACTGAACCTCGTAGGTTAACCAGAGTACATTCGGCACCAGAGTGGTACGGCAAACCAGTTCTTGAAGTCATGTTACTAGACCATGATGAACCTACGAACTATGAGGAAGCAATGATGAGCCCAAATTCCGCAAAATGGCTTGAGGCCATGAAATCTGAGATGGGATCCATGTATGAGAACAAAGTGTGGACTTTGGTTGACTTGATCGATGATCAGCAAGCCATTGAAAATAAATGGATTTTTAAGAGAAAAACATACGTCGATGGTAATGTTACTGTCTATAAAGCTCGACTTGTTGCGGAAGGTTTTCGACAAGTTCAAGGAGTTGACTACGATGAGACTTTCTCACCCGTAGCGATGCTTAAGTCTGTCTGAATCATGTTAGCAATTGCCGCATTTTATGAAATTTGGCAAATGGACAACAAAACTGCGTTCTTTAATGGCTTTATTAAAGAAGAGTTGTATATGATGCAACCAGAAGGTTTTGCCAATCCTAAAGGTGCTATCAAAATGTGCAAGCTCCAGCGATCCATCTATGGACTGGTGCAAGCATCTCGGAGTTGGAATATACGCTTTGATAAGTTGATCAAAGCATATAGTTTCATACAGACTTGCAGTGAAGCCTGTATTTACAAGAAAGTGAGTGGGAGCACTACATCATTTCTAATAAATATATGCGAGTGACATATTGTTGATCAGAAATAATGTAGAATTTTTGGAAAGCGTAAAGGAGTGTTTGAAAGGAGTTTTTCAAAGAAAGACCTCGGTGAAGCTTCTTACATATTAAGCATCAAGATCTATAAAGATAGATCAAGAGGCTTGATAAATTCAATGAGTACATACCTTGACAAGTTTTTGAAGTAGTTCAAAATGGAACAGTCAAAGAAGGAGTTCTTGCTTGTGTTGAAAGGTATGAAGTTGAGTAAAGACTCAAAACCCGACCACGACAGAAAATAAAAAGAGAATGAAAAGTCATTCCCTATGCCTCAGTCATAGATTCTATAAAGTATGTTATGCTGTATACCAGACCTATTGTGTACCTCGCCATAAGTTTGGCAAGAGGGTACAGTAGTGATCCAGGAGTGGACCACTGGACAACGGTCAAAATTATCCTTAGTGGAATAAGGAAATGTTTCTCGATTATGGAGATGACAAAGAGTTCGTCGTAAAGAGTTACGTCGATGCAAGCTTTGACACTGATATGGGTGACTCTAAGTCTCGATCTAGATACATATTGAAAGGGGAGCAATTAGCTAGAGTAGCTCCATGCAGAGCATTGTAGACATAGAAATTTGTGAAATACATACTGATCTGAATGTGACAGACCCGCTGACTGAACTTCTCTCACGAAGCAAAACATGATCACACCTTAGTACTCTTTTGGGTGTTAATCACATAGCGATGTGAACTAGATTATTGACTCTAGTAAACCCTTTGGGTGTTGGTCACATGGCGATGTGAACTATGGGTGTTAATCACATTACGATGTGAACTATCGGTGTTAAATCAAATGGCGATGTGAACTATGGGTGTTAATCACATTACGATGTGAACTATCGGTGTTAAATCAAATGGCGATGTGAACTAGATTATTGACTCTAGTGCAAGTGGAAGATTGAAGGAAATATGCCCTAGAGGCAAGAATAAAGTTGTTATTTATATTTCCTTATATCATGATAAATGTTTATTATTCATTCAAGAATTGTATTAACCGGAAACTTAGTACATGTGTGAATACATAGACAAAACAGAGTGTCCCTAGTATGCCTCTACTTGACTAGCTCGTTGATCAAAGATGGTTATGTTTCCTGACCATAGACATGTGTTGTCATTTGATTAACGCGATCACATCATTAGGAGAATGATGTGATGGACAAGACCCATCCGTTAGCTTAGCACTATGTCGGTGTACTAAAGTAGGGGTACCTTAGTATCCCGACTTGTGCACGGGCAGTAGCAGCGTCCCGTGGTCGGGCTCACCACGTGCCCGCCAAAGCCCACCCTGGTTCCCTTGAAGCCATTCAAGAACAAAGTATTCAAGTTAAGAAACAACACCCCGGCATGAGGAGCTTGCCGGGAAGGCCGCTCCAGGCTCGAGATCATCCCTTCTGCACAAGACCCTGGCAAGAGGAGCTTGCCAGGAAGGCCAAGGAACAACATTTCAGAAGAAGTACCGCGGCGCATCGCGCGCCCCGGCAAGACCCGGCGAGCGGCAAGCTTCCGGGCCCGGCAAGGTAGTGACCGCGGCAAGGTGCTTGCCACGGCAAGCTTCCACTATGTGCCGGCGCTCCAGCTCACCTGGCCACGCGTCGCCCTGGGGCCCTTCCTGGGGCACGTGGCGGATGGCTGTGCAGCCTGGGGTACACGGTGGCAAGCCACGGTGACGAGGCCTCCGTCGTGGCGAACGGAGGCACCCGGACGGACGCTTTTGGGGTGACGGCGACGGGCATTCAATGCCCTTGTCCCCCACCATCAGAGTTAGGTATAGACCACTGTACATACACTGTACATGCACTGTTACAACTACCACCAATTTTACGCTTTTACCCTCTTCTACGTTGACACCTGTCGGTGACCCCATTGAGCTATAAAAGGAGGCCCATGCACAACTTAGAGGGGGTTCGCTTTTTCCGAAACTTGATCACTCCCACGCTCGGTGTAGCTAGTACTGTAGATCTTCTTGCTCCCGAGCCAAGAACTCAATACAACCAAGGCAGGAGTAGGGTTTTACGCATCCGTGCGGCCCGAACCTGGGTAAAACTGCTCGCGTGTGCCCCTCGATCTGCTCTTTGTGCTCCCTCCGCTCCCTTGCCGTACCGAGAAGGGGCTCCGGTCCCATAGGTGTTCGTGGGCGATCAGTTTCCCCGACATCTTTGGCGCGCCAGGTAGGGGGCGTCGAGGTTGTGCGAACCTGATTCGGCGCTCACGCGGGCGCAACCTTCAGCAACCTCACCAGCTTCATCAACCTCATCGACTACATCGACATGCCGCCGAAGAAGAAAGCTTCGAAGGTCGGAGGCTCGTCCGCGTCGATCCCACCACCACCAGAACCAACGGTTGGTGCGGTAGACGCTGGCGGAGGGGTGGACGCCGTCGAGGAAACTCACGGCGCCGCCAAGTCCAAGGACAAGACGGACGACCGAGCCCATTCCAAGACTTCGGCGTCCGTACACGCACCGCGCCCCTCTCAGGAGGTGCCGGACCAGCAGCGGCGTGGTACCCAGGGTACCATACGCTTGCTGGGACATGGCCAAGCCGACGGGTCGCGGGATGCTCAAGGCCAACGCGTCGGTACGAGCAAGGCGCGGTCGCCGGGGCGAGACCCTGTTCCTTCTAACCCTGTTAGAAGTCCGAGCATATCTTGCTCCTCGCACCGCTCGCCACCGCTTCCCTCCTCTCCAGCAGAAGCTCTAGCTAGAGCTCAGCTGCTCCTCGACTTCCCTCCAGCGGCGGACAAGGCCAAAGACTGGAGGGCTACAATCCAGAGCCTCATCGCCTTCGCCAACAACGACTCGCCGCAACAGCCGGCAACGTCACGGCCGCGACAAGTCAGCCAAGCGAAGGCTGATGGAGACAAGACCGTCGGGGGTGCAACCACCGTGCACTCCCCGCCGCGGAAGCAAAAATCGCCGACTCGCCGGATCAACGTCGATGACGACTCTACGGCGTCGTCGGATCCGCGATCTCGCCGCGATCAGCGCCAAGTCCTCGACGACAGGCGACAAGAGGACGCTCGAACTCGCATCGAGCGTCGAAGAGAAGCACGGTGACAGTCCGACCAGCGCGCCGGGACCGCTGTCGACTTGCACGCGCCCGGTGAACCAGGCGACTTGCCGTATGTGGCAGGTTGCCCTGCGTTCACCCGAGAGCTGCGGCAAGTCCAGTGGCCCAGCATGAAGAACTTCAAGCCCGACGTACCCGAGAAGTACAACGGCAAGACCCATCCCTCGGAGTTCCTCAACATCTACACCATCGTGGTGCAGGCTGCCGGGGGACACGACGAGAGGATTCTAGTGAATTACTTCCCGCTTGTGCTTAAGCCAAATGTCAGATCTTGGCTTATGCACTTGCCGGAGAACTCCATCTCTTCGTGGGCAGGCCTGTGCCACCAGTTTGTCGGCGCCTTCACGGGCGGCCACAAACCCCACGGCCAGGAGAGCGATCTCCACATTCTTGCCCAGAAGGAGGGAGAGTCCCTGCGAAAGTACATCCAGAGGTTCAGCCGCGTTCAACACAACATCCCGGATGTCCACCCTATCGCGGTTATCAGCGCGTTCCACCAAAACCTGCGTAACCGCCGGATGAGGGAGGAAATGGCGATGACCAAGATCCGGGACGTCAGCGAGCTTTACGCTCTGGCTGACAAGTGTGCGCGCGCTGAAGAAGGGAGGAGACTCCCCGGGGAGGATACTGGAGCAGGAGGAACGGACAACGAGGATGCCGCCCCGGCAAGGAAAAACCGACGGCGGAACAACAAGAAGAAGAAGAACAAGGAAGTACTGGCTGTGGAGAAGTCCGGCAAGGAGGCTGGCGATAAGAAAACTTAGGCTGGTGGCTCCGGCAAGGAGCCTGCCACTGTAGCCGCCGCCGACAAGCAGGACGGCTCCGACAAGCAGTACTGCAAGATCCACCGCACCAAGGGCCACGATCTCCAAAACTGCAAGAGGGTCGAATACCTCGTAGAGCAGCAGAAGGCTGAATACGAGCGACGCGACAAGGAGAAGGCCCAGGGAGGCGGAGGCGAGTCCGGCAAGAAGAGGCCATTCAATGGCCGGGGAGGATGCCGCGGCAAGACCAAGTAGCGGCAAGGAGATAGACCTCCCCGGGGCCGCGACAAGGATGAAGACGAAGACGACGACAAGGACATGGACGACGGAGACAACAGCGAGCAGGAGTTCCAGAAGGCCACAAAAGTTCTGTGCGTCGATGGAGGTGCCTCTCTGCACACTTCCCACCGCCAACTCAAACAGTGGGTGCGGGAAGTGAATGCGGCAGAGCCACCCGCCGAGTCGCGCAAGCTACTGAAGTGGTCCAGCACGCCCATCATCTTCGACCTTGAGGACCACCCTGACCGAACCACTGCGGTCGGGTGCTTGCCGATGTTGGTTTCACCAACCATCCGCAACCTCAAGGTCACCAAGATGTTGGTTGACGGCGGGGCCGGCCTAAACTTGATCTCCTCTGCTGTAATCCGGAAGCTGCAGATCCCCGACAGCGAGCTCGAGGAAACCGGGACTTTTCAAGGGATCAACCCGGGAAGGAGCAAGCCGAAGGGGAAGATCACACTGCCAGTGACCTTTGGCGGAGAGCTAAACTTCAGGACTGAGAGGATCACCTTTGACGTCGCCGATATTCCATTGCCATACAATGGAATACTCGGCCGTCCAGCGCTCGCCAAGTTCATGGCAGCCTCTCACTATGCATATAACATGCTCAAGATGCCCGGCCCGATAAGCGTCATCTCTGTCCCCGGCGACAAGAAGGACGCGCTTATCTACGCCGACAAGATCTACCGGGATGCAGCAGCCGCAGCAGACAGCTAGACACTTGCCGCTGAAGCTCCCCGGGGGAAGATCAAGACCAAGTCCGGCAAGAGCTCTGGGGCCCACTCCGGCAAACGCACCTCTTCGGAGTGCTGCGCTGCCGTCGAGGACGCACCATCGAGCTCCACCGGCAAGTGCAAGAAGGGAATGGCAGCTCCACCCGCAACCAAGAAGGTGTCCTCCAAGGAGGACGGCACTGGTGGTACCTTCACCATCAGTGCTACGCTCGATCCCAAATAGGAAAGCGCGCTCGTTGCCTTCCTGCGGGCGAATGTCGACATGTTTGCATGGCAACCGTCCGACATCCCCGGCGTTCCCAGGAAGGTAATTGAGCACAAGCTTGCTGTTTGTCCTCACGCGCGGCCCGTCAAGCAGAAGGTCAGGAAGCAAGCGGTGGAGTGCCAAGAGTTCATTGCCGAAGACATCAAGAAATTGGAAGCGGCAGGCCTTGTTAGAGGTGTACTTCATCCTACGTGGCTGGCCAATCCAGTTGTCGTGTGAAAAGCTAATGGGAAGTGGAGACTTTGTATAGACTTCACTGATGTGAATAAAGCTTGTCCCAAGGATCCATTTCCCTTGCCGCGCATTGACCAGATCGTTGACTCCACGGCTGGGTGTGAGTTGCTTTCATTCCTTGATGCATACTCTAGATACCACCAGATATTCATGGCTGAGGAAGACGGAGAGAAGACCGCATTCATTACTCCATGTGGCACTTACTGTTTCATACGCATGCTCTTTGGACTGAAGAATGCGGGCTCAACATTTGCAAGGGTAGTCCACACTGCTTTTGAGCCACAGATACACAGGAATGTAGAAGCCTACATGGATGACATAGTGGTCAAGAGCAAGGACAAGGGTACCCTGATCCAAGACCTGGATGAGACTTTTGCAAATCTGCGCAAGATACAACTCAAGCTGAACCCCAAGAAGTGTGTCTTCGGAGTCCCCTCCGGCAAGCTTCTCGGGTTCTTTGTGTCCCAGAGGGGGATTGAAGCCAATCCCGACAAGATCAAGGCCATCGAGCAGATCGAAGCTCCGAAGCGCGTCAAGGATGTACGGAGACTTGCTGGTTGTGTGGCTGCCCTCAGCAGGTTCATTTCAAAGTCTGCAGAACGCGCCCTGCCTTTCTTCAAAATCTTGAAAAAGGCAGGTCCTATGAAATGGACTCCGGAAGCGGAGGCAGCGCTGCAGGACTTGAAAGGATACATGTCCTCCACTCCTATACTTGTCGCACCTAAGCCGCAAGAGAAGTTGCTGCTATATTTAGCAGCAACCAATCAAGTGGTTAGTGCTGCGTTGGTAGCGGAGAGGGAGGCAGATGAGGAATCCACAACCCCGGCAAGCGCATCCAGTGACAAGCAAGGGGCTTCCCCGACAAGCTCTGGCCCCGACAAGGACGAGTCTGCGCAGATACAAGGAGAAGTGTGAAAGAAGATGGTGCAGCGCCCAGTTTATTTTGTAAGTTCCCTCTTGCAGGGGGCTAGATCAAGATACTCTGGGGTGCAGAAGTTGCTTTTCGGTCTCCTCATGGCCTCGAGAAAGCTGCGCCACTACTTTCAAGCACATGAGATAACAGTGGTCACTCGCTTTCCGCTGAAGAGGATATTGCAAAACCCGGAAGCAACAGGTAGGATTGTCGAGTGGGCACTGGAGCTGTCAAGCTTTGGTCTTAAGTTTGAAAGCACTTCAACTATACAGTGTAGAGATTTGGCAGAGTTCATAGCAGAATGGACGCCAACACCAGACGAAGAAGTTCCAGAGACAAACATCTCCGTCAAAGAAGCAAGCAAAGAATGGATAATGTACTTCGATGGTGCCTTCTCGCTGCAAGGCGCCGGTGCAGGTGTGTTACTCGTAGCACCCACCGGGGAACACCTCAAGTACGTTGTTCAAATGCACTTTCCCAAGGAGCAAGCGACAAACAATACTGCAGAGTATGAAGGTTTGCTTGCCGGCCTCAGAATTGCAGCCGAACTTGGGATCAAGAAGTTGATTGTGCGGGGAGATTCATAGTTGGTGGTCCGACAAGTAAACAAGAGCTACCAGAGTCCTTTGATGGAAGCTTATGTCGATGAAGTGAGGAAGCTTGAAGAACACTTTGAAGGCTTGCAGATGGAGCACGTTCCAAGAGCTCAGAATGATATCGCAGACGGCCTGTCAAAGTGTGCTGCACTGAAGTTACCTGTGGAACCAGGGACCTTCGTGCTCAAGCTAACTCAACCATCCGTTACACCATCAGTTGGGCAGAGCAAGAAGAGAAAGTTGGTCTCCGGCGACTTCTTGCCGGCAGATCTTCCTGAAGCCGCCACCAAGATTCCCAAGATCGACGACCGAGTTGCTGAGGAATAGTCTACTCCTGCGGACCCAAGGGTTCGTGCAGTTGATGCAGATGTTCCCGGCAAGTCTTGCCCCGGCAGGCTTGCCGGGGAACGTGAAGCTCCGGCAGAACCTCAAGTCTTTGCCGTAGAAGCTGACGTTCCCGCAGCAGCACTGATGCCTTTAGTCCTTGTTGTTGAGCCTCAAGCTCCGACCTGGGCACATCAAATCGTCCGTTTCCTTCAAACTGGAGAACTTCCAGAAAAACCAGAAGAGATAGAGAGAATAACCAGACAATCAAGTATGTACCAGTTCGTCGGCAATGAACTGTACAAAAGAAGACTCAATGGTGTCAGGTTGAAATGCATTTCCCGGGAAGATGGACAGAAGCTGTTGGCAGAGATCCACGGGGGCATATGTGGACACCACATTGGCGCAAGAGCGCTTGCCCGGAAGGCGTTCCGGCAAGGTTTCTTTTGGCCAGAAGCCCTCCAAGATGCGACTGCACAAGTAACCAAGTGTGAAGCGTGCCAGTTCCATGCCAAGCAAATACACCAGCCAGCTCAAGCTCTCCAGACGATCCCTTTGTCCTGGCCCTTTTCGGTCTGGGGGCTCGACATCCTCGGCCCCTTTCCCCGTGCTATCGGGGGCTTTGAGTACTTGTACGTTGCCATCGCCAAGTTCACAAAGTGGCCAGAAGTGGAACCAGTGAGAAAGGTGACCGCACAGTCAGCAGTCAGGTTCTTCAGATCGATCGTTTGCCGTTTCGGAATCCCTAACAGGATCATCACCGACAACGACACATAGTTCACAAGTCGCACCTTCATGCAGTACGTCCAAGACCTTGGCGCCAAGGTCTGCTTCGCTTCTGTTGCTCACCCGAGGAGCAATGGTCAAGCGGAGAGGGCAAATGCTGAAGTGCTGCGCAGACTCAAGACGAGAACCTTCGACAAGCTGCACAAATGCGGAAGAAACTGGATCGAGGAGTTGCCGGCGGCTCTTTGGTCAATCAGGACGACACCAAATCGAGCCACCGGACAGACACCCTTTTCTCTTGTCTATGGAGTAGAGGCAGTTCTCCCCACGGAACTTGTATACGGGTCTCCTCGAGTGCTCGCTTATGTTGAGCTTGAGCAAGAGCAGCTGCGCCAAGATGATGCACTGCTCCTCGAGGAGGACCGTCTCCAGGCTGCTGTACGAGCTGCTCGATACCAGCAAGCTTTGCGTCGCTATCATAGCCGCAAAGTCAAGGCCAGGAGTCTCGAGGAAGGCGACCTTGTTCTTCGGCGCGTTCAGTCCGCCAAGAACTCCAACAAGTTGACGCCGAAGTGGGAAGGCCCTTATCGGGTGAGACAAGTCACAAGGCCCGGCGCTGTCCGCCTTGAGACCGAAGAAGGCTTACCGGTGAGCAACTCCTGGAACATTGAGCATCTTCGCAAGTTTCACCCATGAGGCGCGGTTGCCGTGATCCGCTCCGACAACCACCTTTTGTACAAGTCTTGCCGCTGTTGCATGTAAACCTTTGTACAAAGCCGGGCGCAGACCCCGTGCATTAGTAAAACTTTGGTGCTTCACACGGCTTGTCGTTTCATGCATTCTTGTTTTCATTGCATGTATTATCTGACACTTTGTGCAGCACACGATCCCGGTAAGCAATAACAAGCCGCAAGGCTCCATATCTATGTTTCCTCCCCTCTTCCTTTTTTCTCTCAAGCAGAAGAAGTGTTCCTCGCGCACAAGTTTGCCGGGGGGGAAGGAGACAGTGGTATGGACCAAGTGCTGTTCAAGGAAGGAAAGCCTTGCCGGGAAGCAAACAGAACACAAAAGCTAAGTTGCCAAAGTTTGAGCATTCAAAATTTTAAAATTCTTAGTTATCTTCCTTGAACGACCACGCTTTGTATGGAAAACATGTGCGCGGAGGAACCTACCCGTGGCTAGCCGCGCCCTTACTTTGTTTCGAGCACGCTCAACGGCTTAAGTGAGATGCGACAAGTGTCGCGCCCTTATTTCGTTTTCGAGTTCGCTCAACAACCTAAGTGTGCTGCGACTAGCTGCGGCAAGGATTCTTGCCGGCGAGGGCATTGCCAGCGGGCCGTTGAAGTCCCGCACTCAGCGCTCGCGGCAAAGGTCCCTTTGCCGGCAAGTTCCCTAGGAGCGTAGGGTGAGAAACATACAAAGTAAAGGGATCAAGCAAGGGAGATAACACTGCATTGACTATCCAAAATAAAGTTATATTACAAGATAACTTGCCGCTGTTCTAACCAACTACTATTCGTGATTTAAACGACATCGGCAAGAGAAGCAGAAAGAAGGGAGCCTAGTCTACGCGGTCTCCGTCGACCCTCTTGATCTTGCCCACCTTGGCCACGATGTGGGCGACGCGAGCCTTCAACGCTTCCTGGTCAGCTTCGGGCGGCAGGGTCCGGAGGACGTTGTCAAGGTTGATCCCGGGATTGCGGAAGACGATCTTCGACAACACCCGCTCCACGGTACCCGTGCAGAGCCTGCGCGCCTCGTTAGCCAGCTGCGTGGGGATCTTCTCCCGTAGCTGCGTGAGGGCCGGCGCCACTCCTCTGAAGAACAAGCTCAGTTTGGCGCTGTGGGGAAGGCTCTCATCGGGGGAGTACACGAGGTGCTCCGCCCTTAGCGCCACCATCTCCTTGTCGATGTTGGCGGCAGAGGCGACGAGCTCCTCGGTCCACTGCTCCACCGTCCGCTGGAAGTTGTTCTGCGACAGGGCGACACTGTCCAACAACGCCCTTTCAGCCCGGAGGTCTTCCTTCAACTTAGACTCCCTGTTCCGGGCCCCGTCAAGCGACTCGGTGAGGGTGGACAGTTTTAGCTCCAAGTCTGCAATGGAGTCCTTGGCATCGTTGAGCTCTTTGCCCTTCTGAGAGAGTTGGACCTGCAGCTCCGAGTGGCTGTGGGCGTCCTTCTCCCTTTCAAGTTTGAGCGCGGTGATACGTCCAAAAT
The DNA here is from genome assembly GCA_902687465.1 of Secale cereale. Classification (NCBI taxonomy): domain Eukaryota; kingdom Viridiplantae; phylum Streptophyta; class Magnoliopsida; order Poales; family Poaceae; genus Secale; species Secale cereale. Next base: position 213,439,973 of record LR738711.1, on the reverse strand, counting down.
GCATCACTATTTTGTATCGTAATTCATATTTATTCATTGATATATTTCACGTTATGATGATGTTCTTATGTTGTTTTGGTCTATTTTACACAGTTTGCAACTCTCCGGTGCCGGAACAGCAGACGCAGGATTCAGCAGGAAAAAGTGGATACTGAGTTGCTGAAGAAGAACACCTCCAAATTACCTGAAAATCGACGGGAGGTATTTTTCAGACGAATAATGAAGACACGCAAAAGGGGAGTCAGAGGGGGGCCACAGGGTGCCCAGGCGGCCTGGGGGCGCGCCCCCCTGGCCGCGCCGGGGGGGTGCCTGGAGCCCCTGGCCCACCTCTGGTCGCCCCCTTTTGCATATATGTTCTCCGTCCCCCGAAAACCCTAGGCACGGGACTTTTTACGGAGTTCCGCCGCCGCTTCGAGGCGGAAACCTGCAGAGAAGAAAAGGGCATCTTCGGCGGGCAGATTCCACCGGGGAGATCACCTCCCGGAAGGGGAGATCGTCGCCATCGTCATCACCATCATCACGGGCATCATCGAGATCATCATCAACATCATCCCCAACACCAGCACCATCTCCATCTTCATCCAAATCTCATCTTTCCATCGCAACTCGTGTTGTAACTTGTACTACCTATCCTCTCTACTCCATCGGTGTTGATTACTACTTTGTGGTGAATGCTATTGAGTTTTGTTGGAGAAATATTATTATGTCCAGATTGTTTATCACATATTTATCCCCACTGATCATGATCTCTTTTATGTCTTGTGAGTAGTTACCTTAGTTCTTGAGGACATGGGGAAAGTCTTGTTGTTAGTAGTCATATGCTGTTGAAGTAATATGTGTTGTTTGATACTTAAGTTGTGTTGTCAGTCTACTAGTGGTGTTGTGTGAGTCGAACACCCAACACTTCGCCTTATTAAGGACCTAGGAGAATACATTGTGCATAAAGAATGCTTATGGTGGGTTGCCGGAGTGACAGAAACCTGAACCCCAGTTCGCACGCTTTTGCATAAGGGAATAATGGATCCTCGATCGTATTGCTATGGTTAGGCTTTTGCCTTAAATTCTATCTTGTATTTGCGGATGCTTGCAAGGTGTTTAATCATAAGAGTGCATTCATCTTAGTCTAGAGAGTGCACTAGCATAGATCCACCCACTCAACACTTATCAACACATATCATAGTATCGATACGGAATATGGCGAAAGCACGTGACTACCTCTCCCGTGTGTCCTCAAGAACGCTTTAGTCTTTATAAGTTCAGTTGCTAGGCCTCTCCTTTGCTAAGAAAGGATTGGGCCACTTGTTACTCTCAGTATCTTTTACATTACTTGCCTTTACATTCCTGTTGCTTATATCGAGAAAACCCCTAAAAGTTATCTTTCAGTGCTTGCAGTAATTTCTTGCTCAGAATCGCTTATCAATACCTTCTGCTCCTCGTTGGGTTCGACACTCTTACTTATCGAAAACGTTGCAACAGATCCCTTACGGTTGAGGGTCATCAAGTACCGTTTTCTGGCGCCATTGCCGGGGAGCGTAGCGCTATTGGTAAAGTGAAACTGGTAAGAAAGTCTTTTTATAATTCTGTTTTTATTTTTGCTATTGCTGCTCTTTGTCCTTATGGATAACCCTATTATTGGAGCGTTGCTTGCGGGAAGACACCCCACACCTGTGGTGGTTGATCCTCCCCCTACTGAAATTGTGCCTTATAAAATACCAGCTGGCATTATCAATTATGTTTTGGCTAATCGTTATGCAGGAGACAGACATCCTGGTGAACACTTGCTATATTTGTCACGACTATGTTCATTATTTAAGCTTGCAGGTGTATCGAGGGAGTTTGTCATGAGGAAATTGTTTGACGTATCCCTTATAGATAAAGCTTCAGATTGGTATGGGCTTCTCGATAACTTACACTTGCTGGACTGGCAGGAGCTTATGTCTCTTTTCTATACTAAGTTTTATCCTCTTCATGAAATTCATCGAGACAGGAATTATATATATAACTTTAGGTCTCGTGACGGAGAAAGCATTGCTCAAAAGCTTGGGGGAGACTGAAGTCTCTAATGCTCAAATGCCCAATTCATAAGCTTCCCAAGGAAATTATACTTACAAATTTTTATGCCAGGCTTTCTCTTCAGGATAAGGAGATGCTGGATGCCTCCTCTAGTGGGGTATTTCAGAAGAAGAGTGTTGAAGAAAGGTGGGATCTCCTTGAAAGAATCCAGAGGAATACTGAAGATTGGGAAATTGATAAAGGTATTGAACCCGCTATAAATTATGAACATGATTATATTGAGAGCTATGTGGAAACTGATTACTTCAATACTTTTTGCTCTAAGATTGGTCTTGATTCCCATCTAGTGATTGATTTGTGTAAGAATTTTGCCTCTCACGTTGATTCTTTTAAAAAGAAGAAAGACCAGCACCATGAACTTTTTAAAGAACCACCTGTTGATATTTATGTTGCTGAGCCTATTTTGCCTGCAGTTATATATGAACAGCCTCCTTTTCCCACGAGGATAAAGGAGCACTCTCTTGTGACAGGCATAATAAATAAAAGTGAGAGAAGAGTTGATGAACCTGAGGACCAGATCAGGGTCGATCCTCGAGTTGCATTGATTAAAGACCTTGTTACTGATGATGTTTTGGATTCCAATATAACTTTTTGTGTTGTTTCCACTAACCTTGTCACAGCCAAGAACAAAGGCCCAATTTCAGGTACTCCGGTGGTATCTGTTAAAATAGGAGATCACAATTATTATGGGCTATGCGATTTGGGATCGAGTGCAAGTGCTATTCCATATTCACTCTATGAAGAAATCATCGGTGAGATTTCCCCTTGTGAACTTGAAGAAGTTGATGTTACGATTCATCTTGCAAATAGATCAACTATCTCTCCTATCGGAATTGTGAGGGACGTTGAAGTCCTATGTGGAAAGGTAAAATACCCTACCGACTTTTTGGTACTTGGTTCAGCTAGGGACAATTTTTGTCCCATCATTTTTGGTAGACCTTTTCTTAGAACTTGTGGAGCTATAATAGATTGCAATAAAGGTAAAGTTTCTGTTGAATTCGATGGTGAGCCATATGAATTTAATTTTTCTAAGTTCTCTAAGCAGCCTCGTGGTACTGATTTACCTAGTGATGATAAAATTATTGAAAGTATTGCCTCTATTGCTATTCCCCCTGATGATCCTTTGCAGCAATACATGGAGGACCACGAGAATGATTTACATATGCAGGAAAGAAATGAACTAGATGAAATATTCTTGAGGCAGCCTGCTATCCTGAAGCACAACCTTCCGGTTGAACCTTTGGGAATTTTATCAAAACCGAAAGAAGACCCGGTGTTCGATCTTAAACCTCTTCCCGATACGCTCAAGTATGCTTATTTAGATGAAAAGAAAGTATACCCTGTTATTATCAATTCTAACCTTTCAGGATATGAAGAAGAGCGATTATTGGAAGTACTTCGTAAACACCAAGGCGCAATTGGCTACACCCGTGATGACCTTAAGGGGATTAGTCCATCTATCTGTCAACATACTATCAACCTTGAGCCTGATGCTAAACCAGTTGTTGATCATCAACGACGGTTGAACCCGAAGATGATGGATGTCATGAGAACTGAGATTCTCAAGCTTCTAGCCGCAGGTATTATCTACCCTATAGCTGACAGTAAGTGGGTAAGTCCGGTACATTGTGTTCCTAAGAAAGGAGGTACAATTGTGGTTCCTAATGATAAAAATGAACTAATACCTCAGAGAATTATTATTGGATATAGAATGTGTATTGATTACAGGAAGTTGAACAAGGCAACCAGGAAGGATCACTACCCGTTGCCGTTCATCGACCAAATGCTTGAAAGGTTATCCAAAAATACCCACTTTTGTTATCTCGATGGTTATTCTGGCTTCTCTCAAATTCATGTTAACACTGTCAATCAAGAGAAGACCACTTTTACTTGTCCTTTTGGTACTTATGCTTACAGACGTATGCCTTTTGGTTTATGTAATGCCCCTGCTACTTTTCAAAGGTGTATGTCTGCTATCTTTCATGGTTTCTGCGGGGATATTATGGAAGTCTTCATGGACGATTTCTCCGTCTATGGAACTTCATTTGACCATTGTCTTCACAACCTTAATAAAAGTTTTGCAGAGATGCGAGGAGACAAATTTGGTACTCAACTAAGAGAAGTGCCACTTTATGGTTAATGAAGGAATTGTTCTTGGTCACAAAATTTCCGAAAGGGGAATTGAAGTGGACAAATCCAAGATCGAAGCTATTGAGAGGATGCCCTATCCAAGGGACATCAAAGGTATTCGCAGTTTTCTCGGTCATGCAGGTTTTTATAGAAGATTTATTAAAGAATTTTCTAAAACCTCGAGACCCCTCACTAATCTTCTCCAGAAGGATGTTCCTTTTGCGTTTTATGAAAATTGTAAGGAAGCTTTTGAAGTCCTTAAGAAAGCTTTAATAACTGCTCCTATAGTACAACCACCTGACTGGAATTTACCTTTTGAAATTATGTGTGATGCAAGTGATTTTGCTGTTGGAGCTGTTTTAGGACAAAGAGTTGATAAGAAATTGAATGTTATACATTATGCTAGTAAAACCCTTGATAGTGCTCAAAGAAATTATGCTACTACTGAGAAGGAATTCTTAGCTATAGTTTTTGCTTGTGATAAGTTTAGGCAGTATATTGTTGATTCCAAAGTTATTATTCATACTGATCATGCTGCCATTAAATATCTTATGACAAAGAAGGATGCCAAGCCAAGGCTTATCAGATGGGTACTCCTTCTTCAAGAATTTGATTTGCAGATTGTTGATAGGAAAGGGGAAGACAATCCGGTAGCGGACAATCTTTCAAGAATGGAATATATACCGCATGACCCCATCCCAGTTAACGATAGTTTTCTAGACGAGCAACTTGCCGTTGTAAAAATACAACCTCTTTCCGACCCTTGGTATGCAGATTATGCTAATTTTATTGTTGCGAAGTATTTGCCTCCAGGTCTAACATTTCAGCAGAGGAAGAAGTTCTTTCATGATTTGAGGCACTACTTTTGGGATGACCCACATCTTTTCAAAGAAGGTCCCGACGGGATCGTGAGAAGATGCATTCCGGAACATGAGCAGAAGGACATTCTCAGACGGTGCCATGATAGTCCCTATGGAGGACATCATGCCGGTGAAAGGACTGCACATAAGGTTTTTCAATCAGGTTTTTATTGGCCTACTCTCTTTAAAGATGCTAGAAATTATGTTTTAGCCTGTGATAAATGTCAGAGAGTTGGTAACATTAGTAGAAGGAATGAGATGCCTATGAATTACTCACTAGTGATTGAACCTTTCGATTGTTGGGGTTTTGATTTTATGGGTCCTTTTCCTTCTTCGCACAAGTACACTCACATTTTAGTAGCTGTTGATTATGTGACCAAGTGGGTTGAAGCAATCCCCACTGAAAGTGCTGATCACAAAACATCTTTGAAAATGCTTAAGGATGTAATATTTCCTAGGTTTGGTGTACCAAGGTATCTCATGACCGATGGAGGATCACACTTCACGCACGGAGCTTTTAGAAAAGCTTTGGCTAAATACGATGTTAATCATAGAATTGCTTCACCGTATCATCCTCAAACTAGTGGGCAAGTTGAGCTCACCAATAGAGAGATTAAGTTGATCTTGCAGAAAACAGTAAACAGAAATAGGAAGGATTGGTCAAATAAATTAGGAGATGCTTTGTGGGCACATAAAACTGCTTACAAAAACCCCATGGGCATGTCCCCCTATAAGATGGTATATGGCAAGGCTTGCCATTTGCCATTAGAGCTAGAGCACAAAGCTTTCTGGGCTGTTAGAGAGCTTAACGCTGACCCAAAACTAGCTGGTGAGAAGCGTCTCATGAACTTGACTTCTCTAGATGAATGGAGAAGTGAAGCTTACGAGAGCGCTAAAATGTTCAAGGAAAAGGTAAAAAGGTGGCATGATAGGAAGATTTTGAAACGTGAATTTAATGTTCGTGATAAAGTTTTGTTGTTTAGATCCCGTTTCAGGTTTTCTCCAGGTAAATTACTTTCCAGGTGGGAAGGACCATTTCATATTGAAGAAGTTTATCGGTCTGGTGCAATTAAGATTAATAATTTTGAAGGCACCAAACCTCAAGTTGTGAATGGGCAAAGACTTAAGCATTACATAGCAGGAGACCCTGTCGATGTTGATGTGAATATAATATACACAACAACCCACGAAGAACATGTTGCAGCCCTGTTTCAGATGCCAGCAGAAGCAGAATAAAGAAAAGGTATGTAGTACGGTAAGAAAACACCGCAAACCATCATAAAAGTTCCGTATTACGAGTTTTTGTAAAATTAGTAAAATTCCGAGTCGAAGTGGAGCCGGAGACGACCACCAGGGAGTCCAGGCGCCCCCCTGGCGCGCCCCCCCTGGGCCGCGCCGGCAGGCCGCTTGGACACCCTGGTGCCCGTCTCCGACCCCGCTTTGGTCCGTTACCTTCCTTTCTGTGCATAAATTTTTCCTATATATTTGCCCGGGTTGTTCCGGCAACGTATCTTGTGATTTCGCGTGTTTTCTCTTCGATATGTTTCTGCCAGGAAATCTTTCAGCTAAATTTAGGTGCCATGGCTTCTCCAAGTTCCCCAAGGACGCGTTCGTCGTCAACGTCATCAACCCTTACCTCGCTGAGGTGAAGAAGCACCCTCAGGTTGTTCAGATGAAGGAAGGCGTCCTTCATCAAGAAGATCTGAAGGGACCTATCAAGGAGGGGAGCGTCCAAGCCAGGCTGGAAGAAGTGGAGCAAGAAGTCTTCAAGTATAAGAAGATGACCGAGCGTGGTGTCGAAGCTAACTTTGACATCACCAACGAGCTGAAGAACTACTTCCTGAAGAAGATGAAGGATATGTGGGAAAGAATCGCCGCGTCTGAAGACAGAATTATAGAGCTACAAGGGCAAATTAGTGATTTATATAACCAGAACTGTGAGTATGAACTAAGATTTATGCGCATGAGTTTGGGTGCTGAATGCAGGATTCAGGAGATGAGCCTCTCACAGGAGACTTTAGCAAGATATCCATGGAAGCGTTTCGCCAAGGACTACGTGGTTAACGCCAACAAGCATGGGTGAAATCTCCGTGGGTAATGGCATTCCCTTGGCTTGTTCCAAGCTTGGGGGAGTGCCCGGTATCTTTATCTTTTACCTTTTGTCTTTCAGAAGTCAAGTAGAGTCGTATCATGTCTAGGGAGATTATCATATGAGATAGGTGCGTGCATTGAGGTCTATCACCCCCTTGGTGAAGAACTGTATCCGTGTGTGTGGAGTCGTTTATGATGGAATATTAATGAGAAGTTTATCGGTTCCTTTTTGCTGCACTCGGTATTCTCTTCACGCGATCGATCTTATATGATGATTCTTATGGGGAGTATTGACCTTATGTCAGGTATGGCTATGAAACTTTATTTAATCTTGGCAAATATAGCTTTGGTCATAACAACAAGCATGATTTTCTTAAAGTATCAACATAGCCAAAACCTTTATGTCATTATGCTTGCAGTGCTATGTTGACAAGGAAGACAACTTGATGTGTTATGCTTATTTCAATGTTCATGCTTTATAATGCTTTGCATCTTAGTCATCATCAATTGTCTGCTCTTTCAAAACCTTTGCTAGCCTAACTCTGTACTAAGCGGAATTCTGCTTGTGCGTCCATACCCTTAAGCCAATACCTTCCATATGAGTCCACCATACCTACCTACTCGTGGTACTCCACTACCATCTCCTAAAGTATATAATTTATGTGTTATCCTTAAATGTTCAAAATCTTGTATTTTGTGCCTCTGCTTTAGCTCATGAGGAAGTAGTAGCTAATTCATGACCTTTTTGAGTTGGACAAGCTTCACCCCGGGATTGCATGTATAATGTGCAAACCCATAATATGAAAAGGAATTGGCATTGAGTGCGCCCGGCTTAAGAATAATATAACAAGCAAACCCTCCTTCACGCTTTGTTCATGAGAAATCAGAAAACTTTGGCAGTGATAAACAAAGGAGAATAAGAGGATGTTATCGTCCTCAAACGGGAGCCGTTCCTCGAAACTTGTCCAGTTCAAGAAGTAATTGAGTTATCTATTAGCATTCGTTGACGAATCATGCACCTCTCAAAAACTTGTTTTCATTCTGTTTGATTTAAGGATAGCACATGAGTTTTCCCTACTACCCTAGAGCAGGGCCTATCTTTTAATTTTAAGTTGAGTCAGTTATTCCTACTTCCTTCTATTTCTCAAAGAGAGCAGACGTTTGATGTTGATAAGGATTTATGCATATAAAGCTGCATTAAGATTTGTCATATCATATCCTTGTTGACATTATCATCTGATAAGTAAGTTGTTTGTCATGCCCAGCTAAGGCAAATATCTTCCTTTGTGTTAACACTTTCACTTCTTGCTTACTAACATGTTATTTCAAAAATCTTCAATTAATCCCATCAAAATATAAGAGCAAAAGTTAAAATTATTTGTTGTTCTTTGACCAAAGGACATGTTTGCCATGATATAATGAGTTTCCTTGGTCCTACTTTTGAATATAAGTGTTAACACTTTTTCATAAGAGCCTTATGAGTTGAAGATTGCTGCTGAGGATATTTGAGTTGGTGAAGAGACTATGATGCTTCTTGTCCGTATTCTATTTATCGACACTTCACTCTCTAAACTTGTGGACAGGTTACCGAGTTAATATTCGCTTGAGGACAAGCGAGGTCTAAGCTTGGGGGTGTTGATACGTCCAAAATGCATCACTATTTTGTATCGTAATTCATCTTTATTCATTGATATATTTCACGTTATGATGATGTTCTTATGTTGTTTTGGTCTATTTTACACAGTTTGCAACTCTCCGGTGCCGGAACAGCAGACGCAGGATTCAGCAGGAAAAAGTGGATACTGAGTTGCTGAAGAAGAACACCTCCAAATTACCTGAAAATCGACGGGAGGTATTTTTCAGACGAATAATGAAGACACACAAAAGGGGAGTCAGAGGGGGGCCACAGGGTGCCCAGGCGGCCTGGGGGCGCGCCCCCCCTGGCCGCGCCGGGGGGGTGCCTGGAGCCCCTGGCCCACCTCTGGTCGCCCCCTTTTGCATATATGTTCTCCGTCCCCCGAAAACCCTAGGCACGGGACTTTTTACGGAGTTCCGCCGCCGCTTCGAGGCGGAAACCTGCAGAGAAGAAAAGGGCATCTTCGGCGGGCAGATTCCACCGGGGAGATCACCTCCCGGAAGGGGAGATCGTCGCCATCGTCATCACCATCATCACGGGCATCATCGAGATCATCATCAACATCATCCCCAACACCAGCACCATCTCCATCTTCATCCAAATCTCATCTTTCCATCGCAACTCGTGTTGTAACTTGTACTACCTATCCTCTCTACTCCATCGGTGTTGATTACTACTTTGTGGTGAATGCTATTGAGTTTTGTTGGAGAAATATTATTATGTCCAGATTGTTTATCACATATTTATCCCCACTGATCATGATCTCTTTTATGTCTTGTGAGTAGTTACCTTAGTTCTTGAGGACATGGGGAAAGTCTTGTTGTTAGTAGTCATATGCTGTTGAAGTAATATGTGTTGTTTGATACTTAAGTTGTGTTGTCAGTCTACTAGTGGTGTTGTGTGAGTCGAACACCCAACACTTCGCCTTATTAAGGACCTAGGAGAATACATTGTGCATAAAGAATGCTTATGGTGGGTTGCCGGAGTGACAGAAACCTGAACCCCAGTTCGCACGCTTTTGCATAAGGGAATAATGGATCCTCGATCGTATTGCTATGGTTAGGCTTTTGCCTTAAATTCTATCTTGTATTTGCGTATGCTTGCAAGGTGTTTAATCATAAGAGTGCATTCATCTTAGTCTAGAGAGTGCACTAGCATAGATCCACCCACTCAACACTTATCAACACATATCATAGTATCGATACGGAATATGGCGAAAGCACGTGACTACCTCTCCCGTGTGTCCTCAAGAACGCTTTAGTCTTTATAAGTTCAGTTGCTAGGCCTCTCCTTTGCTAAGAAAGGATTGGGCCACTTGTTACTCTCAGTATCTTTTACATTACTTGCCTTTACATTCCTGTTGCTTATATCGAGAAAACCCCTAAAAGTTATCTTTCAGTGCTTGCAGTAATTTCTTGCTCAGAATCGCTTATCAATACCTTCTGCTCCTCGTTGGGTTCGACACTCTTACTTATCGAAAACGCTGCAACAGATCCCTTACGGTTGAGGGTCATCACGCGGCAACCTTCTCATCGCTCGTCTTCAGATTGAGCTCCAACTGCGCCACCCTCGCCTCCAGGTCCCTCTTGGCGGTCTCTGCGGCAGCAGTGGCGTCCCTCGCCTCCTGCAGAGCCCCGCCGATGGACTGCTCGCGCGCGGTAAGGTCGTCCTCGTGGCTATCGAGGTCGACCTTCCGCTGGTTCAACGCTCCTTCCCGCCGAGCCAGATCCTCGGCGGCCAGTCGATGCTGCTCCTCAACCTCGGCCCTCTCGAGGATGAACGCCTGGTGCGCCTCGGCGAGCTCCTCGCGCTCCTCCGCCAAGTTCCGGAGGGCCGCTTGGTTGGCGGCGCAGAGCTCCGCGGCGCGCTTCTCCAAGTCGATGCTAGCCTTGGCAGCCAGAGCCTCTCGGGACTCCAGCTTGGCCTGCCGGGCCCGATACAAGGCCAGAAGCCGGCGCAAGAGCTGCTCCTCTTCGGGCTCGCTGCTGCTGCCGGGCGCGTCAACAACCCTTAGCCCGGCGAAGGCGAGGACTTCTCCATCGAAGCTCTCCCCCTCCGCGGGTCCCCTTGATGAGGACGCCCACGGGACTTGGATGAAGACCCCATTGGCGGCCTCCAGATAGATACCCGGCCCAGTCGCGGCAGCGGAGGGGTCGGCGGCCGGTGCAGCGTCCGGCGCTCATGCGGCCTCAGGGCCGTCAGTGCGGTCGCCGGTCTCCTCCCCAGCTGCCGCGTCAGTGGCCGCGGGGGTCTCGTTGGCGACGGGCTCATCAGCAGTGGCGGCGTCGCCAGCATTGCCGCGCACGTCCTCCTCGATGATGGTCTCCATCTCCATCGGCTCCGGGGCGGGCGGATCTGACAACAGAAAAAGAAAGAAAGAATTGTCAAGCAAATATCCAAAAAGAAGAATCCAAGAAGAGAAGAGTACAAGGGCTACCTGCGCGGGCCTCTTCAGTAACGGGGTCCCTCGCCGGGGAGTTTTCCCTTGGCGGCGTAGTAGCGACCCCCGCTGGCGGAGGGCCGCTGGCGCCTTCCCTTGGCGGGGTGTCCTCCCTTGTCGGCGTGCTCGCCCTTGGCGGGGTACTCGCCCTTGGCGGAGTCCCCGTCCTTGGCGGAGCTCTCTCCCTCGCCGGGGAGCTCCTCCTTGGCGGGGAGGGCGGGACAAGCGGCTCGTCGGGAGTAGTCTCTTGATGCTCCAGCGGCTGCGGCTCCACTTCTGCACAAGTCAACAAGCAAACAAGACATCAATAAGGATAAGAAACTCAAGCACGCCCGATAAGCAGAGAAGTGAACAAGGAACTTACGCTGGGGGCTGCGCTGGGGGCTGCCCTGCGGGGCAGCCGGCTGGTCCGGCAAGCCTGTCGTGGGCGCATCTCCTGCCGCGGCGACGGGCTCGTCGTCCTCAAGGTCAACCACCGGGATCTTGGCCCTCTTCGCCATCCTCTGGATCAGGATCCTGGAAGCCAAACAAGATTAGAACCAAGCAGGAGAATTCAAGACAAGAGAAATAAGAATCAGAAGAAATAAGAGTTGCAAATACTTACTCTTCCTCCTCCTCGTCGGAACTAAGGGCGGAGAAGTCGAAGTCTGCCTCGTGTGTCCTAGCGCGAGGAGCTGGAGGAGAAGGCTCCCTCGGGCGCTTGGCGGGCTCCGGAGCCGTGGGTTGTCAAGACCCCGCTCCGGTCGTCGCCGAGGACCGAGGGGCAGAAGGAGCACCAGAACCGGTTCGGGAAGATCCCCCTCCGCTTGCCGCTGAGGCGCGAGGCACCTCCTTGACGACCTTGCTCGTCGTGGTGGCACGCGTCGCGCGACGCTTCGGCTGCTGTCGGGGCGCCGGCTGCTTCACCGTCTCAGTGGTCTTGCGGAGGCGCTTCTTCGGCTGTGGCGGAGGGCTTGGCGGTGGCGGAGAGTTCTCCGAGGATGAGGAAACATCGTCGAGGTTCAGCGACCCGCCCGAGTCTTTGTCGGAATCGCCCGATTCGGCGTCCTCCTCGGCGGGCTCACTGGACTCAGTGCCTTGCCCGGCAGCCTCGCTCGTCCCGGCAGGCTCCCCGGCAGGCTTCCCGGTGGGCCTCAGCAGTTTGAGGATCTCCTCCTCCTCAGCCCGGCTCACTGCATCCGCTGCTTCTGCTTCATCCATGGTGTACCCAAACTCACCCGCGGCCGCAGCTGCGGCAGCCTCCTCCATCCTGCTGGCAATGTATGCCACGTCCCGGTCGGTGGTCGTGCGGGTGAGACCTTTCTTCTCGTCGGGGTTGCGCGGCCGTTCAACCAGGTTGTCAAAGAAGGTTTGCACGGTCTCTTCTGAAGGCGCCAGCCAAGTGGGATCCACCCCGTGGGAATCGCACAGAGGCATTGCCGCACGGATGGCGCTAAGGGCAGAGTTGTTGCATAGTGGAACTACTCCGTTCGACGGGGTAAACCACTCCTTGTGCTTGGGGTCATGCTTAAACAGCGAGCGGACCATTCCCTTGAGCTCCAAGACGGTGAAGTTGTAGTTCAAGCCGGGGCGCAGCCTCATGAAGTCTGCCGCGTTGCCGAACTCCCAAGCAGGCCTCTTCCTATCCTGCAGGGGAGCAATGCGGCGGCGAAGGAAATCAGCCCCAACCTCGCCTACAGTAAGGTTGGCGGCCCGGAGGCGAAGGATCCTAGTAAGGGCAATCTGTAGCTTATCGTCCTCCGTGGCCAAGTCACTCCAATCCTTGCCGCGCACTATTGCCGCTCGGCGCGGGGAGGTAAACTGCTGGGGTTCCTCTTCCATAACCCAGCACCAATCAGCCCTCCACTCATCCCACTTGCCGCGAAGCTCTCCAATCAAGTACGCCTCTTTCTTGTTGAGCCGGAAGATCCAAGAGATGCCGCCGGAGAGTGGGGATCCAGACTCTACTCTAGGTGTGAAAAAGTGGCGGAAGAGAGCTACGTTGGGGTGGACCCCGACAAAGTTTTCGCACAAATGTGCGAAAACGGCCAAGGTCAAGATTGCATTCGGGGTGAAATCTAGGAGGTGGAATCCGTATGTGTTCATCACATCGCAGAAAAACTCAGAGTACGGAGGACAAAGACCACAGTGGAAGAACAGAACGAAGAAATGGTAACCTCCCGGATACATATCGCAGGCTTCGGCGGGGAGGACCCTGGTGCGCGGGTGAGCCTTCGTCTCCCTCGCCCAGAACAAGTAATACTTGTCCCTCAGCTCCCTCGCGCCGAGCCTCGGTGGGAAGACCACCATCCTCTTCCGCATGGCTGCCAGCTTCGCCGCCTTATCGGACTTCTCTTTCTTCGCCTTGTCGCTCTTCGCCTTGTCGCTCTTCGGGGCCATGGCAGGGACGGCGAGGGGGGTCTGCGGCGCTGAGGATGCTGGAGACGGTGGAGGAAGGGTGGAGCTCGGCTCTCTGTCGACCTTTGGGGAGGCGGAGAGCGGCGGGGGTTTCTGGAGATTGAAGACACAATGAAGCAATGGGGGGAAACTGCCCCTGCTTCCTCTGCTTTTAAGGGGGAAGTGGGGGACGTTCCGCATTTTCCCATTAAAGAAACAGGCCACGATCTCTCCCACGACGCCGCGATCGACGCGTGCCGTTAGGGAGGGATGCGGCGGATACGGAGCGGGATACGGCGCGCCGTGGGCCGCATGTGCCCGTGCACTGTTTTGGGCCTGGCCCAACAGCGCTCGGCACCGTGTGTGGCCCAGGCCCGGGGGCTCCTGTCGGTGTACAAAAGTAGGGGTACCTTAGTATCCCGACTTGTGCACGGGCAGTAGCAGCGTCCCGTGGTCGGGCTCACCACGTGCCCGCCAAAGCCCACTCTGGTTCCCTTGAAGCCATTCAAGAACAAAGTATTCAAGTTAAGAAACAAGACCCCGGCAAGAGGAGCTTGCCGGGAAGGCCGCTCCAGGCTCGAGATCATCCCTTCTGCACAAGACCCTGGCAAGAGGAGCTTGCTAGGAAGGCTAAGGAACAACATTTCAGAAGAAGTACCGCGGCGCATCGCGCGCCCCGGCAAGACCCGGCGAGCGGCAAGCTTCCGGGCCCGACAAGGTAGCGACCGCGGCAAGGTGCTTGCCGCGGCAAGCTTCCACTGTGTGCCTGCGCTCTAGCTCACCTGGCCACGCGTCGCCCTGGGGCCCTTCCTGGGGCACGTGGCGGATGGCTGTGCAGCCTGGGGTACACGGTGGCAAGCCACGATGACGACGCCTCCGTCGTGGCGAACGGAGGCACCCGGACGGACGCTTTTGGGGTGACAGCGACGGGCATTCAATGCCCTTGTCCCCCACCGTCAGGGTTAGGTATAGACCACTGTACATACACTGTACATGCACTGTTACAACTACCACCAATTTTACGCTTTTACCCTCTTCTACGTTGACACCTGTCGGTGACCCCTTTGAGCTATAAAAGGAGGCCCATGCACAACGTAGAGGGGGTTCGCTTTTTCCGAAACTTGATCACTCCCACGCTCGGTGTAGCTAGTACTGTAGATCTTCTTGCTCCCGATCCAAGAACTCAATACAACCAAGGCAGGAGTAGGGTTTTACGCATCCGTGCGGCCCGAACCTGGGTAAAACTGCTCGCGTGTGCCCCTCGATCTGCTCTTTGTGCTCCCTCCGCTCCCTTGCCGTACCGAGAAGGGGCTCCGGTCCCATAGGTGTTCGTGGGCGATCAGTTTCCCCGACACACTATGATCGTTTAGTTTTACTGCTATTGTTTTCTTCATGACTTATACATGTTCCTATGACTATGAGATTATGCAACTCCCGAATACCGGAGGAACACTTTGTGTGCTATCAAACATCACAACGTAACTAGGTGATTATAAAGATGCTCTACAGGTGTCTCCGAAGGTGTTTGTGGTGTTGGCATAGATCAAGAATAGGATTTGTCACTCCGAGTGTCGGAGAGGTATCTCTGGGCCCTCTCGGTAATGCACATCATAATAAGCCTTGCAAGCAAATGACTAATGAGTTAGTCACGAGATGATGTATTACGGAACGAGTAAAGAGACTTGCCGGTAACGAGATTGAACTAGGTATGATGATACCGACGATTGAATCTCAGGCAAGTAACATACCGATGACAAAGGGAACAACGTATGTTGTTATGCGGTTCGACCGATAAAGATCTTCATAGAATATGTAGGAGCCAATATGGGCATCCAGGTTCCGCTATTGGTTATTGACCGAATAGATGTCTCGGTCATGTCTACATAGTTCTCAAACCCGTAGGGTCCGCACGCTTAACATTTCGTTGACGATATAGTATTGAATGAGTTATCTATGTTGGTGACCGAATGTTATCCGGAGTCTCGAATGTAATCACGGACATGACGAGGAACTCCGGAATGGTCCAGATTTCAAGATTGATGTATGTGATAATAGTGTTTGGCCTCCGGAAGGGTTCTGGAATTCACCGGAAGGGGTTCCAGATGTTTCCCGAAATGTTTGGGTACGAGAACACTTTATTTGGGCCAAAGGGGAAAGCCCACAAGGTTTTTGGAAAGCGCAAAGGAAGTTTTGCGGAGTCCAGGGGCCAGACGCCAGGGTCCCTGGCGTCTGGATCCAGACGCCGGGAACCCTGGTGTCTGGCCCTGGAGTCCGAGAAGGACTCTTGCCTTTCGGGTGAAACCGACTTTGTGGAGGCTTTTACTCCAAGTTTCGACCCCAAGGCTCAACATATAAATAGAGGGGCATGGCTAGCACCCAAGACATATCAAGATACACCAAGCCGTGTGCTGGCAACCCCGACACTCTAGTTTATCCTCCGTCTAGTTTCTGTAGTGCTTGGCGAAGCCCTGCAGAGATTGTTCTTCATCTACAACCGTCACCACACCATCATGCTGTCGGAACTCATCTACTACTTCGCTTGTCCTGCTGGATCAAGAAGGCGAGGACGTCATCGAGCTGAACATGTGCTGAACACGGAGGTGCCGTACGTTCGGTGCTAGATCGGGATGGATCGTGGAAGTGTACGACTACGTTAACCGCGTTGATAAACGCTTCAGCTTTCGGTCTACAAGGTACGTAGACACACTCTCCCCTCTCGTTGCTATGCATCTCCATGATCTTGTGTGTGCGTAGGAATTTTTTTAAATTACTACGTTCCCCAACAGGATGCTGCTTTCTATCGGTCTATCATTGGTGTTCTCCAGTACCTCACTTTGACTCGACCGGAGATCTAGTATGCCGTGCAGCAGGTGTGTCTTCATATGCATGCTCCTCGAGAAGTTCACTGGGCTGCCGTCAAGTGGATTCTCCGCTATATCTGTGGCAGTATGGATCTTGGTGTCATGCTTCATGCCTCCGCCGACACCGCCCTCACTGCCTACTCCGATGCAGACTGGGTGGGTTGCCCTGACACTCGTCGCTCCACTTCGGGCTATTGTGTCTACCTTGGACCCTCACTTATCTCATGGTCGTCCAAGTGGCAGCCTACGGCCTCTCGTTCCAGTGCTGAGGCTGAGTATCGTGCCGTGGCCAACGCCGTCGCCGAGTGTTCGTGGCTTCGCCAGCTGCTTCAGGAGCTCTCTTGCCCTATTGACCGTGCCACGACGGTCTACTGCGACAACGTCTCGGCGGTCTACCTCTCCGCTAACCCGGTGCATCATCTATGGACCAAGCATATTGACTTGGATATTCATTTTGTTCAGGAACAGGTTGTTGGAAATATGCCCTAGAGGCAATAATAAAATGGTTATTATTATATTTCCTTGTTCATGATAATCGTCTATTGTTCATGCTATAATTGTGTTAACCGGAAACCGTAATACATGTGTGAATACATAGACCATAATATGTCCCTAGTGAGCCTCCAGTTGGCTAGCTCGTTGATCAATAGATGGTCACGGTTTCATGGCCATGGACATTGGATGTCGTTGAACGGGATCACATCATTAGGAGAATGATGTGATGGACAAGACCCAATCCTAAGCATAGCACAAGATCGTGTAGTTCGTCTGCTAAAACTTTTCCAATGTCAAGTATCATTTTCTTAGACCATGAGATTGTGCAACTCCCGGATACCGTAGGAATGCTTTGGGTGTACCAAACATCACAACGTAACTGGGTGGCTATAAAGGTACACTACGGGTATCCCTGAAAGTATCTGTTGGGTTGGCACGAATCGAACTGGGATTTGTCACTCCGTGTGACGGAGAGGTATCTCTGGGCCCACTCGGTAAGACATCATCGTAATGAGCTCAATGTGGCTAAGGAGTTGGTCACGGGATGATGTGTTACGGAACGAGTAAAGAGACTTCCCGGTAACGATATTGAATAAGGTATAGGGATACCGACGATTGAATCTCGGGCAAGTACCATACCGGTAGACAAAGGGAATTGTATACGGGATTGATTTAATCCTTGACATCGTGGTTCATCCGATAATATTATCGTGGAACATGTGGGAGCCAACATGGGTATCCAGATCCCGCTGTTGGTTATTGGCGGGAGAGATGTCTCGGTCATGTTTGCATGGTTCCCGAACCCGTAGGGTCTACACACTTAAGGTTCGATGATGCTAGGGTTATAGGGAATGTATGTACGTGGTTAACGAATGTTGTTCGGAGTCCCGAATGAGATCTCGGACGTCACAAGGAGTTCCGGAATGGTCCGGAGGAGAATATTTATATATGGTAAGTCATTATACGGTCACCAGAAAGGTTCGGGGG
>LR738711.1:213397100-213421945 GCA_902687465.1 Secale cereale | reverse complement strand
GGGGGGGTGCCGGCATTGTACCGGGACCACCGAAGGGGTTCCGGGGGTCCACCTACCCTGGAGGACCCTATGGGCTGTATATGGAGAGGCCCCTAAGTGGGTTGGGCGCCTCTCCCCTAGGGCCCATGTGCCTAGGGTTTGGAGGGGAACCCTAAGGGGGCGCCCCCCTTGGCTTGGGGGGCAAGCCCCCCTCCTGGCCGCCGCCCCCTCTAGATCCCGTCTAGAGGGGGGCCGGCCCCCTCTCCCCTTCCCCTATAAATAATGGGTTTTTGGGGCTGCTCAGCACATGAGTCTTTCTCCCTCTTGGCGCAACACAGCTTCTCCTCCTCGTCGTCTCTCGTAGCGCTTGGCGAAGCCCTGCTGGAGAACCACGCTCCTCCAGCACCACCATGTCGCCGTGCTGCTGCTGGATGGAGTCTTCCCCAACCTCTCCCTCTCTCCTTGCTGGATCAAGGCATGAGAGACGTCACCGGGCTGTACGTGTGTTGAACGCAGAGGCGCAGTTGTTCAGCACTTAGATCGGATTCGGCCGCGATCTGAATCGCTTCGTGTATGACTGCACCAACCGCGTTCTTGCAACGCTTCCGCATCGTGATCTTCAAGGGTATGAAGATGCACTCCCCTCTCTCGTTGCTAGTCACTCCATAGATTGATCTTGGTGATGCGTAGAATTTTTTTAATTTCTACAACGATCCCCAACAATGGTATCATGAGCTAGGTCTATGCGTAGTTTCTATGCACGAGTAGAACACAAGTTGTTGTTGGCGTCGATTTTGTCAATTTACTTGCCGTTACTAGTCTTATCTTGATTCGGGAACATCGTGGGATGAAGCGGCGCGGACCGACGTTACATGCACGCTTACGTGAGACATGTTCCACCGACTGACATGCACTAGTTGCATAAGGTGGCTAGCGGGTGTCTGTCTCTCCCACTTTAGTCGGATCGGATTCGATGAAAAGGGTCCTTATGAAGGGTAAATAGAAATTGGCATATCACGTTGTGGTTCTGGCATAGGTAAGAAACGTTCTTGCCAGAAACCTATAGCAGCCACGTAAAAACTTGCAACAACAATTAGAGGACATCTAACTTGTTCTTGCAGCATATGTCGTGTGATGTGATATGGCCAAAAGGATGTGATGAATGATATATGTGATGTATGAGATTGATCATGTTCTTGTAATAGGAATCACAACTTGCATGTTGATGAGTATGACAACCGGCAGGAGCCATATGAGTTGTCTTATTTTATTGTATGACCTGCGTGTCATTGAAAACGCCATGTAATTACTTTACTTTATTGCTAACCGTTAGCCATAGTAGTAGAAGTACAGTTTGGTGAGACAACTTCATGAAGACACGATGATGGAGATCATGGTGTCATGCCGGTGACGATGATGATCATGGAGCCCAGAAGATGGAGATCAAAGGAGCAAAATGATTTTGGCCATATCATGTCACTATTTGATTGCATGTGATGTTTATCATGTTTTACATCTTATTTGCTTAGAACGAAGGTAGCTTAAATAAGATGATCTCTCACTAAAATTTCAAGAATTGCGTTCCCCCTAACTGTGCACCGTTGCTAAGGTTCGTTGTTCCAAAGCACCACGTGATGATCGGGTGTGATAGGCTCTAACGTTCGCATACAACGGGTGTAAGCCAGATTTACACACGCAATACACTTAGGTTTACTTGACGAGCCTAGCATGTACAGACATGGCCTTGGAACACGGAAGACCGAAAGGTCGAACATGAGTCGTATAGAAGATACGATCAACATGGATATGTTCACCGTTGATGACTAGTCCGTCTCACGTGATGATCAAACACGGTCTAGTCGATTCGGATCATGTATCACTTACATGACTAGAGAGATGTCTATCTGAGTGGGAGTTCATTAAATTTGATTAGATGAACTTAATTACCATGAACATAGTCTAAAAATCTTTACAATATGTCTTGTAGATCAAATGGCCCACACTAATGTTGCCCTCAACTTCAACGCATTCCTAGAGAAAACCAAGCTGAAAGACGATGGTAGCAACTACACGGATTGGGTCCGTAACTTGAGGGTCATCCTCATAGCTGCCAAGAAAGCATATGTCCTTGAAGCACCGCTAGGTGACGCACCCATTTTCCCAGCAACTCAAGACGTTATGAAAGCCTGGCAGTCGCGTAGTGATGATTACTCCCTGGTTCAGTGTGGCATGCTTTACAGCTTAGAATCGGGGCTCCAAAAGCGTTTTGAGCAACATGGAGCATATGAGATGTTCCAAGAGTTGAAAATGGTTTTCCAAGCTCATGCCCGGGTCGAGAGATATGAAGTCTCCGACAAGTTCTACATTTGTAAGATGGAGTACAACAGTTCTGTCAGCGAGCATATACTCAAAATGTCTGGGTAGCACAACTGTTTGTCTCAGTTGGGAGTTAATCTTTGAGATGACGCGGTCGTTGACAGAATCCTCCAGTCGCTCCCACCTAGCTACAAGAGCTTTGTGATGAACTACAATATGCAAGGGATGGAGAAGCCCATTTCCGAGTTATATTCAATGCTGAAATCAGCGGAGGTGGAGATAAAAAAGGAACATCAAGTGTTGATGGTGAATAAAACCACTAAGTTCAAGAAAGGCAAGGGTAAGAACAACTTCTAGAAGGACGACAAGGGAGTTGCCGTGCCCGGTAAGACAGTTGCCGGGAAGAAGCCAAAGAATGGACCCAAGTCTGAGACTGAGTGCTTTTATTGCAAGGGAATGGGTCACTGGAAGCGGAATTGCCTCAAATACTTAGCGGATAAGAAGGCTGACAACGTCAAAGGTATATGTGATATACATGTTATTGATGTGTACCTTACCAGCGCTCGTAGTAGCTCCTGGGTATTTGACACCGGTGCAGTTTCTCACATTTGTAACTCAAAGCAGGAGCTGCGGAATAAGTGGAGACTGGCGAAGGACGAGGTGACGATGCACGTCGGGAATGGTTCCAAGGTCGATGTGATCGCCGTCAGCACGCTACCTCTACATCTACCTTAGGGATTAGTTTTAAACCTCAATAATTGTTATTTAGTACTAGCTTTGAGCATGAACATTGTATCTGGATCCCGTTTAATGCGAGATGGCTACTCGTTTAAATATGAGAATAATGGTTGTTCTATTTATATGAGAGAGATGTTTTATGGTCATGCCCCACTGGTCAATGGTTTATTTTTATTAAATCTCGAACGTGATGTTACACATATTCATAGTGTGAATGCCAAAAGATGTAAGGTTGATAATGATAGTCCCACATACTTATGGCACTACCGCCTTGGTCATATTGGTGTCAAACGCATGAAGAAACTCCATGCAGATGGGCTTTTGGAGTCTCTTGATTATGAATCATTTGACACGTGCGAACCATGCCTCTTGGGCAAGATGACCAAGACTCCGTTCTCCGGAACAATGGAGCGAGCAACCAACTTGTTGGAAATCATACATACTAATGTGTGCGGTCCGATGAGCGCTGAGGCTCGCGGTGGTTATCGTTATGTTCTCACCCTCACTGATGACTTAAGTAGATATGGTTATGTCTACTTGATGAAACACAAGTCTGAGACCTTTGAAAAGTTCAAGGAATTTCAGAATGAGGTTGAGAATCAACGTGACAGAAAAATAAAGTTCTTACCACCAGATCATGGAGGAGAATATTTAAGTCACGAATTTGGCACGCACCTAAGGAAATGTGGAATTGTTTCACTACTGACGCCGCTTGGAACACCTCAGCGTAACGGTGTGTCCAAACGTCGTAATCGTACTCTGTTGGACATGGTGCGATCTATGATGTCTCTTACCAATTTACCGCTATTATTTTGAGGTCATGCTTTAGAGACTGTCGCATTCACTTTAAATAAGGCACCGTCTAAATCCGTTGAGACAACACCGCATGAATTATGGTTTGGGAAGAAACCTAAGTTGTCGTTTCTAAAAGTTTGGGGGATGCGATGCTTATGTCAAGAAACTTTAACCTGAAAAGCTCAAACCCAAATCGGAAAAATGTGTCTTCATAGGATACCCTAAGGAAACTATTGGGTGTACCTTCTACCTCGGATCTGAAGGCAAGGTCTTCGTTGCCAAGAATGGATCCTTTTTGGAGAAAGAGTTTCTCTCAAAAGAAGTAAGTGGGAGGAAAGTAGAACTTGATGAGGTGGTTGTAACCCCTCTTGAACCGGAAAGTAGCGCATCACAGGAAGATGTTTGTGTGGTGCCTACACCGACTAGAGAGGAAGTTAATGATAATGATCATGAAACTCCGGATCAAGTTACAACTGAACTTCGTAGGTCCACGAGGACACGTTCCGCACAAGAGTGGTACGGCAACCCTGTCCTGGAAATCATGTTGTTAGACAACGGTGAATGTTCGAACTATGAAGAAGCGATGGCGGGCCCAGATTCCAACAAATGGCTTGAAGCCATGAAATCCGAAATAGGATCCATGTGTGATAAGAAAGTATGGACTTTGGTTGACTTGCCCGATGATCGGCAAGCCATAGAGAATAGATGGATCTTTAAGAAGAAGATTGACACAGATGGAAATGTGACCATCTATAAGGCTCGACTTGTCGCTAAGGGTTATCGACAAGTTCAAGGAATTGACTACGATGAGAATTTCTTCCCCGTAGCAATGCTGAGGTCCGTCCGAATCATGTTAGCAATTGCCGCATTCTATGATTATGAGATATGGCAAATGGATGTCAAAACGTCATTCCTTAACGGTTTCCTTAAGGAAGAATTGTATATGATACAGCCGAAAGGTTTTGTAGATCCTAAGAATGCTAACAAAGTATGCAAGCTCCAGCGCTCCATCTATGGGCTGATGCAAGCATCTCGGAGTTGGAACATTCGCTTTGATGAAGTGATCAAAGTGTTTGGGTTCATACAGACTTGGAGAATCCTGTATTTACAAGAAAGTGAGTGGGAGCTCTCTAGCATTTCTCATATTATATGTGGATGACATATTATTGATGGGAAATGATATAGAACTTTTGGAAAGCATAAAGGCCTACTTAAATAAGTGTTTTTCAATGAAGGACCTTGGAGAAGTGCTACCTCTTGAGCTTGCGTTGTATTCCCTCGAAGAGGAAAGGGAGATGCAGCACAGTAGCGTAAGTATTTCCCTCAGTTTTTAAGAACCAAGGTATCAATCCAGTAGGAGACCACGCGCGAGTCCCTCGCACCTGCACAAACAAATAAGAACTTCGCAGCCAACGCGATAAGGGGTTGTCAATCCCTTTACGGTCACTTACGAAAGTGAGATCTGATAGAGATGATAGTTTATATTTTTGGCTCTGTTGGAAAAGGCAGTGCCTAGAAGGCGCTTAGGCACGCCTAGGCGCTAGGCAATGGCCAAACGCCTCGCCTAGGGCATAAATGGAGGTCTAGGCAGGGAAAGCAAGGAATTGTCTACCCAAGCAAAAATCAGGCCACATACTGCACTGATATGCCAAACAGCTTATGTTCCAATGGCAGTAGCCGGTAATTAACTTATTTATATACTCCAAATAATATCAACACATGTATAATAATCACAAATATACTACGAGTAAAAGCTATATTACCGCCTAGGCCGCGCCTAGGGCGCTTAGGCACTGCCTAGGCACTAGGCGAAGGCCGACCGCCTAGCTTACACCTGCCGCTTTTTCCAACCTTGATTTTTGGTATTTTTAGTTTTAATAAAACATCAAATAAAAGCGATAAAAGTAAAGTACATGTAGATTGATATGTTGAGAATAGACCCGGGGGCCATAGTTTTCTCATGTGGCTTCTCTCATGATAGCGATATTCTACGGCGGGTAAACAAATTACTGTCGAGCAATTGATAGAAAAGCGAATAATTATGAGACTATATAGGCATGATCATTGTATATAGGCATCACGTCCGAGACAAGTAGACCGACTCCTGCCTGCATCTACTACTATTACTCCACACATTGACCGCTATCCAGCATGCATCTAGTGTATTGAGTTCATAAGAACAGAGTAATGCCTTAAGCAAGATGACATGATGTAGAGGGATAAACTCAAGGAATATGATATAAACCTCATCTTTTTATCCTCGATGGCAACAATACAATACGTGCCTTGCTGCCCCTACTGTCATTGGGAAAGGACACCGCAAGATTGAACCCAAAGCCAAGCACTTCTCCCATTGCAAGAACTATAGATCTAGTAGGCCAAACCAAACCAATAATTCGAAGAGACTTGCAAGGATATTATGAGCACACATAAAAAGTTCAGAGAAGAACCAAATATCTTTCATAGATAACCTTGATCATAAACTCACAATTCATCGGATCTCGACAAACACACCGCAAAAAGAGATTAGATCGAATAGACCTCCTCGAAGACCGAGGAGAACTTTGTATTGAGATCCAGAGAGAGAGAAGAAGCCATCTAGATACTAGCTATGGACCCGAAGGTCTGTGGTAAACTACTCACAACTCATGGTGAGGGCGATGATGATGATGATGAAGGCCTCCATGATGGATCCCCCTCCGGTGGAGCTCCGAAACATGCTCCAAGATGGGATATCCACGGGAACAGAAGGTATGGCGGTGGAATTAGGGTTTTCTCTCTGTTCACGGAGTTTCTAGGGTACGTAGACTTATATAGGAAGAAGGAGGGCACCGGGGGACGCTCGAGGGGGCCACGAGGCAGGGGGCGCGCCCTGGGAAGGGGGGCGCGCCCCCACCCTCGCGGGCCACCCTTCCGTCCCCTGACGTGGTTCTCAAGTTCCTCGGGCGTGATTTTCTCCAAAAATATCTCTCACGAAGGTTTCATTCCGTTTGGACTCCGTTTGATATTCTTTTTCTGTAAAACCCTGAAATAGAAAAAAAAAACAATATGGACTGGGCCTTTGGGTTAGTAGGTTAGTCCCAAAAATGATATAAAAGTGAATGATAAAGCCCATTAAACATCCAAGACTTCATACGTAATAGCATGGAACAATCAAAAGTTATAGATACGTTGGAGACGTATCAAGCATCCCCAAGCTTAATTCCTGCTCGTCCTCGAGTAGGTAAATGATAAAGAAAGAATTTTTGATGTGGAATGCTAACCAATATAGTTTTTCAATGTAATTCTCTTAATTGTGGCATGAATGTTCAGATCTGAAAGATTCAAGATAAAAGTCTATGTTGACATAAGAAATAATAATACTTCAAGCGTACTAACAAAGCAATCATGTCTTCTCAAAATACTATGGCTAAAGAAAGTTATCCCTGCAAAATCATATAGTGTTGGTTATGCTCCCTCGTTATCACACAAAAATATTCATATCATGCACAACCCCGATTTCAGCCAAGCATTTGTTTTCATACTCTATCTTTTCAAACCTTTCAACTTTCACGTAATACATGAGCGTGAGCCATGGACATAGCACTATGGATGGAACAGAGGTGGTTGTGGAGAAGAGAAAAAGGAGGGAGATAGTCTCACATACTAGGCGTATCAACGGGCTATGGAGATGCTCATCAATAGATATCAATGTGAGTGAGTAGGGATTGCCATGCAACGGATGCACTAGAGCTAAATATGAATGAAAGCTCAACAAAAGAAACTAGTGGGTTTGCATCCAACTTGCTTGCTCACGAAGACCTAGGGCATTTGAGGAAGCCCATCGTTGGAATATACAAGCCAAGTTCTATAATGAAAATTCCCACTAGTATATGAAAGTGACTAAACATGAGACTCTCTACAATGAAAAACATGGTGCTACTTTGAAGCACAAGTGTGGAAAAAAGATAGTAGAAATTGTCCCCCTTTTTTCTTTTTTTGGGCCTTTCTTTTTTTTCTTTGGCCTTTCTTCTTTTTTTTTTCTTTTTTTTTGCGGAGGGGCTTTATAGATTTAGCCTTTCCTCCCATGGGACAATGCTCTAATAATGATGATCATCACACTTTCATTACAACACGATATTACAACTCGATACTACAACAACAAAGTATGACTCTATATGAATGCCTTCGGCGGTGTACCGGTATGTGCAATGAAACAAGAGTGACATGTATAAAAATTATGCATGGTGGCTTTTCCACAAATGCGATGCCAATATGATGCGTGTCATATGAACAGAACGGTGGAAAGTTGCATGGCAATATATCTCGGAATGGCTATGGAAATGCCATGATAGGTAGGCATGGTGGCTGTTTTGAGGAATAATATGGTGGCTATTTTGAGGAAGGATATATAGTAGGTTTATGGCACCGGCAAAAGTTGCGCGGTACAAGAGAGGCTAGCAATGGTGGAAGGGTGAGAGTGCGTATAATCCATGGACTCAACATTAGTCATAATAACTCATATACTTATTGCAAAAATCTATGAGTCATTAAAACAAAGCAATCAACGCATGCTCCTAGGGGGGAGGTTGGTAGGAGTTAACCATCGTGCACCCCCGACCTCCACACAAAGGTTGGCACTCTACAAATACCTCATGCTCTAACTCCGTCACATAGCGGTTCACCATATGTGCATGATACGGGAATCACTAACATTAACACAAGTATTTCTCAATTTCATAATAACTCCACTAGCATGACTCTAATATCACTATCCTCATGTCTCAAAACAATTATCAAGCATCCAACATCTCATTCTATTCAATGCACTTAGTGTGATTTTTTTACTACATTGACATTGGATGTCTATCATGTGAAGACTAGTTTCTTTAGCCTAAACACATTACCATGCTGTTTTAATAGACTCTCAAAAGGATATAAGTGAAGCATGAGAGTTCAACAAGTTCTACAAAATATTACCACCATCGTGCTCTAAAAGATATAAGTGAAGCACTAGAGCAAAAGCTACTCAAGTCAAAAGATATAAGTGAAGCACATAGAGTGTTCTAATAATTTCTAGGCCATATTTAACTCTCTAAAATAGGTGTGTCCAGCAAGGATGATTTTGTCAAACTAACAAGCAAAGACTCAAATTATACAAGACGCTCCAAGCAAAACACATAACATGTTGCGAATAAAAATATAGCTCCAAGTATAGTTACCGATGGATGAAGACGAAAGAGGGGATGCCTTCCCGGGGCATCCCCAAGCTTAGGCTTTTGATTATCTTGAATTCACTTGGGGTTCCATGGGCATCCCCAAGATTAGGCCTTTGCTACTCCTTGTTCCATAGTCCATCAAAGCAATACTCAAAACTTGAAAACTTCACAACACAAAACTTAGACAAAAATTCTCGTGAGCTCTGTTAGTATAAGAAAGCAAACCACTACTTAAAGGTGCAGCAATTAATTCATTATTTGTTTAAATTGGTGTTAAACCTACTGTATTACAACTTCTCTATGGTTCATATCCTCCAATACTACTCATAGATGCATCGGAATAAGCAAACAACACACGAAAAACAGAATCTGTCAAAAACAGAACAATCTGTAGTAATCTGCAAGTTTCGCATACCTCTGGAACTCCAACAAATTCAAACTAAATTGGTAAATTTGCGGAATTTGTCTACCAATCATCTTAAAAAAGAATCAACTAAAAATCACTCTCCAGTAAAATCTGCCGACTACTTTAGCAAGCGCTAACGATTCTGTTTTTCGTAGCAAGATCATATAAACTTCACACAAGTCTTCCCAAAGGTTCTACTTGGCACAAACACTAAACAAAACATGAAACCACATCTAATCAGAGGCTAGATGCAATATTTATTCCCTAAAAGCAACAAAAACCAAAAACATAAAATTGGGTTGCCTCCCAACAAACGCTTTCTTTATAGCCATTAAGATAGGCTTTAGAATTCAATGATGCTCACATGAAAGATAAGACTTGAAGCACAAAGAGAGCATCATATAGCATGTGAAAATCACATCTATGTCTAACATACTTCCTATGCATAGGCATTTTATATGCAAACAAATCATCATAGCAAGCAAAATCTAACATATGCAAGGAAGAAGAAAGAAACAAGATCAATCTCAACATGGAGAGAGGTAATTTAGTAACATGAAGATTTTTACGACCATATTTTCCTCTCTCATAAAAATTTCATGTAGGATCATAAGCAAATTCAACAATATAGCTATCACATAACATATTCTCAACACGATCCACATGCATGCGAAGTTGACACTCAATCAAAATAGTGGGATTAACATAGAACAAAGTCATTGCTTCTCCAAGCCCACTTTTATCAAAAAAATCATAAGATTGATCAATATCTAAAGTAGTGGGATCAAAAGTTGACACTCTTTCAAATCCACTTTCAATATTATGGAAAATGTTATTATCAAACTCATATTCATGATGGGGTTTAAATAAATTTTCAAGATCGTAAGAATCATCACCCCAATCATGATCATAGCAGCAAGTGGTGGACATAACAATACTAGCATCTCCAAGCTTAGGGTTTTGCATGTCATTAACACAATTGACATTAATAGAATTTACAATAACATCATTGCAATCATGCTTTTTATTTAACAAGCTATCATGAATCACTTTTTCTTTTAACAATTCCTCACAATTTTCAGATTCATAAATTTCAAGCAAACCCCATAAAGATAATCTAGTGCACGCAGCTCACTAGCAATATGTTCAACATAATTGGATCTCTTAAAGAGATTAGCAATTGGATGAGGATCCATACTTTAGCAAGCGAAGATGCAAGCTAATAGAGGGCACATAGTAACACAAGCAAATAGAAAGGCGAACGGTAAACTGATACGTCCAAAACGTATCTATAATTTCTGCTTGCTCCATGCCTCTTTTTGTTGATATTGCTATGATATTTATACACTTCCACACACTTTTGATCATATTTGGACTAACCTATTAACTCAGTGCACCCCAGTGCCAGTTTCTGTTTTCGGCTGTTTTTGTATTTCAGGTTTTCACGTTACGAGAATTGCCAGGAAAAATCCAGAAAAAATATATAAAAAATCAGCGTTCCAGAAACTACCGTGCGCCCGAAGGACAGCCGGGGGGGGCCACCAGGGCTCCAGGCGCCCTGGCGGCGCCCCCCTGGGCCGCGCCGGGGGGCGCCTGGGGCCCCCGAGGCTCCTCCGATGCCCCCCTTTGGCATATATTTAAAGCGTCTCCCGAAACCCTCGAAACAAGAACTCTTTTTCGCGATCTCATCTCTGTTCCGCCGCCGCCGCCGCTTCCAAGATCGGGAGCACCGGGAGAACTCTTCCCGGCACCCTGCTGGAGGGGAGGATCACCACCGGGAGCTTCTCCACCACCATGGACGCCTCCCGGATGAGTTGTGAGTAGTCTCCCTTGGACCATGGGTCCATGACCAGTAGCTATGTGATGTTCTCCTCCCGTTCTTGTGCTTCACTAAGTAGTCCTCGTGAGCTGCCCTACATGATCGAGGCACATATGTAATCCTTATGCTGTTGCTATGATGAGTTTGCTGGGATCCGATGGATTATGAGATTATGTTCAGATTGTGTTTGAGTAATATATTTGATTCACCTCTTTTATATTTATGTTCGTAAGTAATTCTTGCATGTTCTCCGTTGTTATTTATTGCTTTGGCCAAGTAGTAGGTAGTGACTCCAAGAGGGAACGTTATGCTTGATTGTGGGTTCATGCCCCTCGATGACTAGCTTGAGTGACAGAAACATGAGTCTAGGGGATGTGCTGTTGCCACAAGGGGGAAAACAACGGTGCTTGTGCCCGCGGGTGCAAGGATTGTTTACTCTACGCAAAGTTCTTTTAATGCAGTTGTCTGTTGCTTTGAGTTTACACAATGGGTGGGGCTCGCAACTTAATACCAGCGAGATGTTCTGGATAGATATCTCAAGGTGGATGATTAGTAGTATATATTGATGGATTTCGGTCTACTTACTTCGGCGTACCGCCCATGCTTTGAACCTCTACCTTTCTTGCAATGTAGTCAGCATTGGTTTGCGCACATGGTCCTGTTAATTGCCCAGCTGTAATTCGTTTACCTCACATAGTTGTTTTATCGTCTTTTGGGAGAGAGACATCACTAGTGAACATCATGAGACTCCGGTCCATATTACCATCATTGATCACATCCGCTATTTACTTTTCCGCTATTTACTTACTATTGCAATTATACCTATCACTATTATAACTTGCGTTTGATCCTTTGTAAACTACAAGGGCGGAGGGATTGACAACCTCTCTGTACTCGTTGGGAGCAAAGTTATTTGTATCTGTGTGCAGGTCCACGTTGATTGCTAATATCTGGCGCCGTTAGCAGTTGACACCTTCTTGTTGAAACTGGGAGTCTCAGGGAAATCGATCCTTGGTATTACCAAGGGAAAACTTCTGCTACACTGCATCTCAAACCTTACACTTGGGGTAACCAACGAGGGGTGAGAAGCCACCTAGCATAAACACACAGTGGAAGAAGGGCAAATAAAACGGCGAGGGTGAAATGAGGGAGAGGAAAACTAGAGGCAAATAAATGTACTGCGAAGGATAAGGGTTTGTGATAGGAACTTGGTATATGACTTTTGCGTAAGCCTCCCCGGCAACGGCGACAGAAATTCTTCTTGCTACCTCTTGAGCTTGCGTTGTATTCCCTTGAAGAGGAAAGGGAGATGCAGCACAGTAGCGTAAGTATTTCCCTCAGTTTTTGAGAACCAAGGTATCAATCCAGTAGGAGATCACGCGCGAGTCCCTCGCACCTGCACAAACAAATAAGAACTTCGCGATAAGGGGTTGTCAACCCCTTTACGGTCACTTACAAAAGTGAGATCTGATAGAGATGATAGTTTATATTTTTGGTATTTTTAGTTTTAATAAAACAGCAAATAAAAGCGATAAAAGTAAAGTAGATGTAGATTGATATGTTGAGAATAGACTCGGGGGCCATAGTTTTCTCTAGTGGCTTCTCTCATGATAGCGATATTCTACGGCGGGTAAACAAATTACTGTCGAGCAATTGATAGAAAAGCGAATAATTATGAGACTATCTAGGCATGATCATTGTATATAGGCATCACGTCCGAGACAAGTAGACCGACTCCTGCCTGCATCTACTACTATTACTCCACACATCGACCGCTATCCAGCATGCATCTAGTGTATTGAGTTCATAAGAACAGAGTAACGCCTTAAGCAAGATGACATGATGTAGAGGGATAAACTCAAGAAATATGATATAAATCCCATCTTTTTATCCTCGATGGCAACAATACAATACGTTCGTTACTGCCCCTATTGCCACTAGGAAAGGACACCGCAAGATTGAACCCAAAGCCAAGCACTTCTCCCATTGCAAGAACTATAGATCTAGTAGGCCAAAATAAACCAATAATTCGAAGAGACTTGCAAGGATATTATGAGCACACATAAAAAGTTCAGAGAAGAACCAAATATCTTTCATAGATAACCTTGATCATAAACTCACAATTCATCGGATCTCGACAAACACAGCACAAAAAGAGATTACATCAAATAGATCTCCTCGAAGACCGAGGAGAACTTTGTATTGAGATCCAGAGAGAGAGAGAAGAAGCCATCTCGATACTAGCTATGGACTCGAAGGTCTGTGGTAAACTACTCACAACTCATGGTGAGGACGATGATGATGATGATGAAGGCCTCCGTGATGGATCCCCCTCCGGTGGAGCTCCAAAACAGGCTCCAAGATGGGATATCCACGGGAACAGAAGGTACGGCGGTGGAATTAGGGTTTTCTCTCTGTTCACGGAGTTTCTGGGGTACGTAGACTTATATAGGAAGAAGGAGGGCACCGGGGGACGCTCGAGGGGGCCACGAGGCAGGGGACGCTGATACGTCCAAAACGTATCTATAATTTCTGCTTGCTCGATGCCACTTTTGGGTGATATTGCTATGATATTCATACACTTCCATACACTTTTGATCATATTTGGACTAACTTACTAATCCAGTGCACCCCAGTGCCAGTTTCTGTTTTCGGCTGTTTTTGTATTTCAGGTTTTCACGTTTCGAGAACTGCCCAGAAAAATCCAGAAAAATTATATAAAAAATCAGCGATACAGAAACAACACTGCGTCCGAAGGGCAACCTGGGGGGGCCACAGGGGCTCCAGGCGCCCTGTGGGCGCGCCCCCCTGGGCCGCGCCGGGGGGGGCGCCTCGGCCCCCCGAGAGCCCCCCGGTGCCCTACTTTGGCATTTATTTAAAGGACTCCCCGAAACCCTCGAAACAGGACTTCTTTTCGCGATCCCATCTCTGTTCCGCCGCCGCTGCCGCTTCCAAGATCGGGAGCACCAGGAGAACTCTTCCCGGCACCCTGCCGGAGGGGAGGATCACCACCGGGAGCTTCTCCACCACCATGGACGCCTCCCGGATGACTCGTGAGTAGTCTCCCTTGGACCATGAGTCCATGACCAGTAGCTATGTGATGTTCTCCTCCCGTTCTTGTGCTTCACTAATTAGTCCTCGTGAGCTGCCCTACATGATCGAGGCACCTATGTAATCCTTATGCTGTTGGTATGTTGAGTTTGCTGGGATCCGATGGATTATGAGATTATGTTCAGATTGATCTTGAGTAATATATTTGATTCACCTCTTTTATATTTTAGTTCATAAGTAATTCTTGCATGTTCTCCGTTGCTATTTATTGCTTTGGCCGAGTAGTAGGTAGTGACTCCAAGAGGGAACGTTATGCTCGATTGTGGGTTCATGCCCCTCGATGACTAGCTTGAGTGACAGAAACATGAGTCTAGGGGATGTGATGTTGCCACAAGGGGGAAAACAACGGTGCTTGTGCCCGCGGGTGCAAGGATTGTTTACTTTACGCAAAGTTCTTTTAATGCAGTTGTCTGTTGCATTGATTTTACACTATGGGTGGGACTCACAACTTAATACCAGCGAGATGTTCTGGATAGATATCTCAAGGTGGATGATTAGTAGTAGATATTGATGGATTTCGGTCTACTTACTTTGGTGTACCGCCCATGCTTTGAACCTCAACCTTTCTTGCAATGTAGTCAGCATTGGTTTGCGTTCGTGGTCCTGTCAATTGCCCAGCTGTAATTTGTTTACCTCACATAGTTGTTTTATCGTCTTTTGGGAGAGAGACATCACTAGTGAACATCATGAGACTCCGGTCCATATTACCATCATTGATCACATCCACTATTTACTTTTCGCTATTTTATTTACTATTGCAAAATACTATCTATCACTACTATCATATTGCTTTTAACCCTTTGTGAACTACAAGGCCGGAGAGATTGACAACCTCTCTGTACTCGTTGGGAGCAAAGTTATTTGTATCTGTGTGCAGGTCCACGTTGATTGCTAATTGCGCCGTTAGCAGTTGACACCTACCTGTTGAACCTAGGAGTCTCTGGGGATTCGATCCTTGGCATCTTTGCTAGGGGAAAACACTTCTACTTACTGCATCTTACGCCTTCCACTTGGGGTAACCAACGAGGGGTTCGAGGCCCATCAAGGAGTATTTTCTGGCGCCGTTGCCGGGGACTCCACTCTTCAGGATAGGGGAGTTGCATGCTATCTTTTACCTTTGCTTTTTAGTCTTGTTAGTTTACTTTTCATTTTTGCTTTAGTTCCTTTTTATCGAAAATCACAAAAATAGTTATCTTGCTTGCTTGCTACTATGGGTTCCACCGAGAACACCAAGTTGTGTGACTTCACTAGTCACAACAACGATGACTTTATCAGCACACCTATCACTACACCTGCCACTTCAGCACCTTCATATGAAACTAAACCTGCTTTACTGAACTTAGTCATGAGAGAACAATTCTCCGGTGCTGGAGACGATGCTGCTTTACACTTGAACAACTTTGTAGAACTTTGTGATATGCAAAAGTACCAAGAAATAGATGGTAATATTGTTAAGCTTAAGCTTTTTCCTTTCTCTTTGAGAGGAGGAGCTAAAATTTGGTTTCAGTCTTTGCCTAGAAATAGCATAGATTCATGGGACAAGTGCAAAGATGCTTTTATCGGAAAATACTATCCACCTGCTAAAATTATCCAACTTAGAAGTAACATAATGAATTTTAAACAATTGGATAATGAACACGTTGCCCAAGCTTGGGAACGTATGAAGTCTCTTATCAAAAACTGCCCTACTCACGGTTTGACTACTTGGATGGTTATCCAAACTTTTTATGCAGGCTTGAACTTTACCTCGCGGAACTTGTTAGATTCAGCCGCGGGAGGAACTTTTATGTCAACTACACTTGGTGCTGCCACAAAGCTTCTCGATGAGATGATGACCAACTATTCCCAATGGCACACCGAACGCGCTCCAACAGGTAGGAAGGTAAACTCTGTCGAGGAGATTTCCTCCCTTAATGAAAAAGTTGACTTGATCATGTCTCTACTTTTGAAGCAATCTACTATTGATCCTCGTGATGTTCCTTTAAATTCTTTGATTGCTCAAGAACAAGTAGATGTTGACTTTATCTCTAGAAACAATTTTAACAACAATGCTTATAGGAGTAACTTTGGTAACAATTCTAGACCGTTCCCCTCTAACTCTTATGGGAACAACAATGCTTATCCTAGTACCAAGAACTCCAATACTGAACTAGAGACTATGCTTAGAGATTTCATCACTACCCAAAAAGCCTTTTATAAGAATGTAGAAGAGAAACTACATAAACTAGATGATCTTTCTTTTAAGGTAGACCACTTAGCCAATGAGTTAAAATTGCTGAAAATTGAAACTTCTCCTCTTAAGGAGAGGGAAGTCATCCCTATTAATGCCACAAAAGTACAAATTAATGAAAACATTAGGATGATGGCTAAGCTTAAAGAAAGATGGCTAGAGAAAGGGAGGAAGAGGAAAGAATTAAGAGCCTTCCTACCCACCACACTGTTGCTACTATCCAAGTTATTGAGGATGTTCACACTCTTAGCACCCAATGTACTCCTGGTCCCAATGGACCTATTAATGGTGATGCTATATCAACTACCAACCAAGTGAACCTTAAAGACACCACTACCACTTTACTTGATGCTCGTGACCTTGATTTTGATAATTGCACTCTTACAGAAGTTATTGATTTCCTTCACAAGATGTCTAGAGATCCCCGTACTAGCACGCTTAACCTTGCCTTCACAGAGCATATCACTAATGCTCTCATCAAAGCTAGGGAGGAGAAACTTAGAGTAGAAGCCTCCATACCTAGAAAGCTAGAAGATGGTTGGGATCCTATGATAAAAATTTATTTGAATGACTTTTCTTGTTATGCATTATGTGATGTTGGTGCTAGTACCTCTGTTATGCCCAAAAGGATATATGATATGCTTAAATTGAAACCTTATGATTCTTGTTCTTTTGGTGTTCGTCTCGTTGATTCTTCCATAAAGAAACCTTTGGGGAGGATCGACGATGTTCTTATTGTTGTCAATGATAATTATGTGCCCGTTGATTTCACTATTATGGATATTGAATGTGATCCTTCATGTCCAATTATTTTGGGACGTCCCTTTTTGCGCACCGTTGGTGCTGTCATTGACATGAAAGAGGGTAATATAAAATTTCAGTTTCCTCTCAAGAAAGGGATGGAACACTTCCCTCATAAGAAGGTCAAGTTACCTTTTGAGTCCGTTGTACGGGCTAGCTATTCTTTTACGTTTGATAAAACTTGATCTATGCATTATGCCTAGCTTAATGGCATAAAAGAAAGTGCTTTTGGGAGGCAGCCCACATGAATAAAATTTTTGCTTTTGTTGTGTCTTGATGTTGTTTACTGCTGTAGCATCATCATTGTATCTTTGCTTTTCATATTTGTGCCAAGTATAACTTCTGATTGCTAGAAAGTTCAAAAGTTGTGAGGTGCTGTCCAGGAAACAGATTCTGTCCTTGGATAGAAAAATTCGTATAAAATCACCAGATCATCTTTTTGGTCTGAATGTTTTCGACAGCGTTCTATATATAATTGTATTTCGTGCGTCAGTTCTGAGTTTTTTGATTTGAGTTGCAGAAGTATCCCGAACAGGTCAATTACTGCCTGCTGTTCTGTTTTTCACAGATTCTGTCCTGTTTTGCCTTACCTTCACTTTGCAAATTAAGAACTTACTTTTTCTTTGCAAAAACCTTTTGGCAATCTTGAGAAACAGTAGAACTTCAAGAATATCCTTATTTCCAGCAAGGTATAATTATTTTATTAAGGGTACTAACCTCGCTAATCAGATTATGATGAGTTATGTATGAAGGGAGTTTTCAAGTGTGCTAGGGAAGATGATAAAAAGATTCAGGAGTGTCAAGCGCTCAAGCTTGGGGATGCCCCCGTGCACCCCCAAGAGATATTCAAGGAGACTCAAGCGTCTAAGCTTGGGGATGCCCCCCGTGCATCCCCTTCTCCATCAACATTATCAGTTCGTCTTTCGTTCCGCTATATTTTTATCACTTCATGTGTTATGTGCTATGCTTGGAGCGTCTTGCTTTTAGTTTTCTTTTTAGTTTTTCATAACGAGTCGGAACCCAGCATTCCATTATGTGGGAGAGAAACATGCTCCACTTCTACCTAGAACATTACATAGAATCTTCATGTCTATCTATGCTGTGTGTGTTCTTTGTCTTTTAATAGCTACTATTGTGCTCTGCTCTTAATATTCATGCTTATCTTTTCAAGAGCTTTTATTTAGTTGTTTGCTTGAACTCTCTTTAATTACCATGCTCATCTTATTAAGAGAGTTTGCTTCCATTGCATGGGTTAATGTGTCTATGATAAAGATGCTACTTTCATGATGGTGCTTAGTAGTTCAGGTTTTCTTTTGGTTAATCTCAAATAGCTGGGGGGTTCCCAATGTGTTATTGGAATACCAACTTGGTTTGTTTGCCTATGATGTGGTATGGTTTAGTAATATCTTCCTTCGAGAATTTATTTTGATTGACTTGGCGTATGCTCACGCATATTCAAGACTGTAAAGGAAGTCTGTCAAGCCTTGATGATCTTTTATTTCTAAGTAGCGATATAACTACCATGCCTGATTCAATATTGCTTTGTCGCTCTGCATGATTATGACCGTCATGGCTCTCTTAGTTGGTCGCTCCCGGTCTTTTGCTAACCTACACCTGCACTAAGCAAATTAATCATGCAATACATAGCTCATGGGAAAGTAGCCTAAAAACTATTGTGGTAAAGAATATGTTGCTTATGTATCTTATTTCTTATGAGTTGCTTGCTGAGCGGTAACCATGTTTCTGGGGACGCCATCAACTGTCACACTTTTGTTGAATATCATGTGAGTTGCTATGCATGTTCGTCTTGTCTGAAGTAAGGGTGATTTACCGTGGGTTGAATTAATATGCATATTGTTAGAGAAGAACATTGGGCCGCCAACCAAAGCCATGCATCATGGTGGAAGTTTTCGCTTGGACCTTAATCCTCAATCTCTCATGAGAATATGCTTATGCATTAAAGAGGAGTCCATCATCTATTTTCTATGTTGTCCCGGTATGGATGTCCTCAAGTTGAGATCTATCAAAAACGAGAAATCAAATGCGATCTATCTCCTTGGACCTTTGTACAGGTGGCATAGAGGTACCCCTTTGTGACATTTGGTTAAAACATATGCAATGCAATGATAACCCATGGGGATCCGAGCTAATTAGGACAAGGAGCGAGCACTATTAGTATTCGATGCATGAGGCTTGCAACTTATAAGATGTTTTATGCATGACACATATGAAGTACTACTACCGTTGACACAATTGCTTCCATGTTTCAAAATAAAAAGCTCTAGCACTTCAAGCACCAACTACTGAGAGCATGATTGTTATTCTGAGTGTAATGTGCATTGTCCCAAAGTAGCATTCTCTTTTGCATGATTGTGATATCGTTTATTCTGAAATGATTGTATCTAGTCATCACTTAAACCTTGAAGGTGCCCCTGCACTTATGTTTTGCATCACTAAAGGGGGCAAGCTAGATATCACTTTATCATATTTGCACATCATGTTCATTGCAAATCTTTTTGATGTTTCAGTTTCATGTTGTAAAACTTTCAGTCATTTGTGATTTTCTCTTGAGACAACTTAATTGCTTTAGAATCATTGTCTCAGTAAGCTTTTGTGATATGACTATGAGAAAGTCTTATATGGTTAATAGCATGTCACCACAGAAATTATTCTTGTTATCATTTACCTACTCGAGGACGAGCAGGAATTAAGCTTGGGGATGTTGATACGTCCGAAACGTATCTATAATTTCTGCTTGCTCCATGCCACTTTTGGGTGATATTGCTATGATATTCATACACTTCCATACACTTTTGATCATATTTGGACTAACTTACTAATCCAGTGCACCCCAGTGTCAGTTTCTGTTTTCGGCTGTTTTTGTATTTCAGGTTTTCACGTTTCGAGAAAAATCCAGAAAAATTATATAAAAAATCAGAGATATGGAAACAACATTGCGTCCGAAGGGCAACCTGGGGGGGCACAAGGGCTCCAGGCGCCCTGTGGGCGCCCCCCTGGGCCGCGCCGGGGGGCGCCTCGGCCCCCCGAGAGCCCCCCGGTGCCCTACTTTGGCATATATTTAAAGGACTCTCCGAAACCCTCGAAACAGGACTTCTTTTCGCGATCCCAACTCTGTTCCGCCGCCGCCGCCGCTTCCAAGATCGGGAGCACCAGGAGAACTCTTCCCGGCACCCTGCCGGAGGGGAGGATCACCACCGGGAGCTTCTCCACCACCATGGACGCCTCCCGGATGACTCGTGAGTAGTCTCCCTTGGACCATGAGTCCATGACCAGTAGCTATGTGATGTTCTCCTCCCGTTCTTGTGCTTCACTAATTAGTCCTCGTGAGCTGCCCTACATGATCGAGGCACCTATGTAATCCTTATGCTGTTGCTATGTTGAGTTTGCTGGGATCCGATGGATTATGAGATTATGTTCAGATTGATCTTGAGTAATATATTTGATTCACCTCTTTTATATTTTAGTTCATAAGTAATTCTTGCATGTTCTCCGTTGCTATTTATTGCTTTGGCCAAGTAGTAGGTAGTGACTCCAAGAGGGAACGTTATGCTCGATTGTGGGTTCATGCCCCTCGATGACTAGCTTGAGTGACAGAAACATGAGTCTAGGGGATGTGCTGTTGTCACAAGGGGGAAAACAACGGTGCTTGTGCCCGCGGGTGCAAGGATTGTTTACTTTACGCAAAGTTCTTTTAATGCAGTTGTCTGTTGCATTGAGTTTACACTATGGGTGGGACTCGCAACTTAATACCTGCGAGATGTTCTGGATAGATATCTCAAGGTGGATGATTAGTAGTAGATATTGATGGATTTCGGTCTACTTACTTTGGCGTACCGCCCATGCTTTGAACCTTAACCTTTCTTGCAATGTAGTCAGCATTGGTTTGCGTTCGTGGTCCTGTCAATTGCCCAGCTGTAATTTGTTTACCTCACATAGTTGTTTTATCGTCTTTTGGGAGAGAGACATCACTAGTGAACATCATGAGACTCCGGTCCATATTACCATCATTGATCACATCCACTATTTACTTTTCGCTATTTTATTTACTATTGCAAAATACTATCTATCACTACTATCATATTGCTTTTAACCCTTTGTGAACTACAAGGCCGGAGAGATTGACAACCTCTCTGTACTCATTGGGAGCAAAGTTATTTGTATCTGTGTGCAGGTCCACGTTGATTGCTAATTGCGCCGTTAGCAGTTGACACCTACCTGTTGAACCTAGGAGTCTCTGGGGATTCGATCCTTGGCATCTTTGCTAGGGGAAAACACTTCTACTTACTGCATCTTACGCCTTCCACTTGGGGTAACCAACGAGGGGTTCGAGGCCCATCAGACGCCCCCTGGGAAGGGGGGCGCGCCCCCCACCCTCGTGGGCCACCCTTTCGTCCCCTGACGTGGTTCTCAAGTTCCTCGGGCGTGATTTTCTCCAAAAATATCTCTCGCGAAGGTTTCATTCCGTTTGGACTCCGTTTGATATTCTTTTTCTGCAAAACCCTGAAATAGGCAAAAAACAGCAATGTGGACTGGGCCTTTGGGTTAGTAGGTTAGTCCCAAAAATGATATAAAAGTGAATGATAAAGCCCATTAAACATCCAAGACTTCATAAATAATAGCGTGGAACAATAAAAAAAATATAGATACATTGGAGACGTATCAAGAAGCTGCTTACATATTAGGCATCAAGATCTAAAGAGATAGATCGAGACGCCTCATTGGTCTTTCACAAAGCACATACCTTGACAAGATATTGAAGAAGTTCAATATGGATCAGTCCAAGAAAGGGTTCTTGCCTGTATTGCATGCTGTGAGATTGAGCACGGCTCAATGCCCGACCTCGG
Organism: Secale cereale; assembly: GCA_902687465.1. Classification (NCBI taxonomy): domain Eukaryota; kingdom Viridiplantae; phylum Streptophyta; class Magnoliopsida; order Poales; family Poaceae; genus Secale; species Secale cereale. The sequence continues at coordinate 213,399,687 of LR738711.1, read as the reverse complement.
CAGAAGATAGAGAAAAGATGAGTGTCATCCCCTATGCCTCAGCCATAGGTTTTATTATGTATGCCATGCTGTGTACCAGACCTGATGTGAACCTTGCCATAAGTTTGGTGGGGAGGTACCAAAGTGACCCCGGAATGAAACACTGGACAGCGGTCAAGAACATCCTGAAGTACCTGAAAAGGACTAAGGATATGTTTCTCATTTATGGAGGTGACAAAGAGCTCGTTGTAAAGGGTCACGTCGATGCCAGCTTCAACACATATCCGGATGACTCCAAGTCACAAACCGGATACGTGTATATTTTGAATGGTGGGGCAGTCAGCTAGTACAGTTGCAAGCAAAGCATCGTGACGGCATCTACATGTGAAGCGGAGGACATAGCTGCTTCCGAAGCAGCACTGGAAGGAGTCTGGATGAAGGAGTTCATCACCGACCTAGGAGTTATCCCAAGCGTGTCGGGCCCGATGACTCTCTTCTGTGACAACACTGGAGCCATTGCCATTGCCAAGGAGCCCAGGTTTCACAAGAAGACCAAGCACATCAAGCGCCGTTTCAACTCCATTTGTGGTTATATTCAAGATGGAGACATAGATATTTGTAAAGTGCATACGGATCTGAATGTTGCAGATCCGTTGACTGAACCTCTTCCACGAGCAAAACATGATCAACACCAGAACTCTATGGGTGTTCGATCCATCACAATGTAGCTAGATTATTGACTCTAGTGCAAGTGGGAGACTGTTGGAAATATGCCCTAGAGGAAATAATAAAATGGTCATTATTATATTTCCTTGTTCATGATAATCGTCTATTGTTCTTGCTATAATTGTGTTAACCAGAAACCGTAATACATGTGTGAATACATAGACCATAATATGTCCCTAGTGAGCCTCTAGTTGGCTAGCTCGTTGATCAATAAATGGTCACGGTTTCATGACAATGGACATTGGATGTCGTTGATAACGGGATCACATCATTAGGATATGTGATGGACAAGACCCAATCCTAAGCATAACACAAGATCGTGTAGTTCGCCTGCTAAAGCTTTTCCCATGTCAAGTATCATTTCCTTAGACCATGAGATTGTGCAGCTCCCGGATACTGTACGAATGCTTTGGGTGTACCAAACGTCACAACGTAACTGGGTGGCTATAAAGGTACACTACGGGTATCTCCGAAAGTATTTGTTGGGTTGGCACGAATCGAGACTAGGATTTGTCACTCCGTGTGACGGAGAGGTATCTCTGGGCCCACTCGGTAAGACATCATCGTAATGAGCTCAGTGTGACTAAGGAGTTGGTCACGGGATGATGTGTTACGGAACGAGTAAAGAGACTTGCCGGTAACGATATTGAACAAGGTATAGGGATACCGACGATTGAATCTCAGGCAAGTACTATACCGGTAGACAAAGGGAATTGTATACGAGATTGATTGAATCCTTGACATTGTGGTTCATCCGATAAGATCATCGTGGAACATGTGGGAGCCAACATGGGTATTCAGATCCCGCTGTTGGTTATTGGCCGGAGAGATGTCTCGATCATGTCTGCATGGTTCCCGAACCCGTAGGGTCTACACACTTAAGGTTCGATGATGCTAGGGTTATAGGGAATGTATGTACGTGGTTACCGAATGTTGTTCGGAGTCCCGGATGAGATCCCGGACGTCACGAGGAGTTCCGGAATGGTCCGGAGGTGAAGATGTATATATGGGAAGTCATTATACGATCACCAGAAAGGTTCGGGGGGGGTGTCGGTATTGTACCAGGACCACCGAAGGGGTTGCGGGGGTCCATCGGGAGGGTCCACCTGCCCCGTAGGACCCTATGGGCTGTATATGGAGAGGGACCAGCCCCTAAGTGGGCTAGGCACCTCCCCCCTAGGGCCCATGCGCCTAGGGTTTGGGGAGAAACCCTAAGGGGGGCGCCCCCCTTGGCTTGGGGGGCAAGCCCCCCTCCTGGTCGCCGCCCCCCTCTAGATCCCATCTAGAGGGGGCCGTCCCCCTCTCCCCTTCCCCTATAAATAGTGGGAGTTTTGGGGCTGCTCAACACATGAGTCTTTCTCCTTCTTGGCGCAGGCCTGCTTCTCCTCCTCGTCGTCTCTCGTAGCGCTTGGCGAAGCCCTGCTGGAGAACCACGCTCCTCCACCACCACCATGCCGTCGTGCTGCTGCGTGGGAGACGTCACCGGGCTGTACGTGTGTTGAACGCGGAGGCGCCGTTGTTCGACGCTTAGATCAGATTCGGCCGCGATCTGAATCGCTTCGTGTATGACTCCACCAACCGCGTTCTTGCAACGCTTCCGCATCGTGATCTTCAAGAGTATGAAGATGCACTCCCCTCTCTTGTTGCTAGTCACTCCATAGCTTGATCTTGGTGATGCATAGAATTTTTTCAATTTCTGCAACGATCCCCAACACAGGTGGCCCTTGGCCATATTCGTGTTTTACAAGTCCCTACTTCCCAACAATTTGCCGATATCATGACCAAGGGCTTGCCTACGGCGTCATTTGAGGAGTTCTGGTCCAGTCTTTGCGTCAGCCGCTGTGCCGCTTCGACTGCACGCGCGCGGGGGGGGGGGGGGGGT
>LR738711.1:213380449-213397034 GCA_902687465.1 Secale cereale | reverse complement strand
GGGGGGGGGGTTGAGTATATGTGTTATGTGCATATTATGTATTGGGCCTACCTCCTTGTTCCTTGTATAGTTGAGGTCCGTGGCCCACCTTTGTACATCATATATACGTGCCTATGCACGAAGAGCAATACATCATACAATTCTCACATCTCACAGTGAGAGAGAAGCATGTTTATACTAAACACTTTGCTTTCATCATGGTATGTTGCTTTGCAAGAATATCCGTCTGAAACTTTTTCATATAGTATCTAGTTTTAAAAGTCTGGTGGCGATAAACATTCAAAATTGCAAAAAAAAATACATCATGTGGGATCTAGATTTACTCAATAATCCTTAACTTAGAAGCCGGTGCTAGAAAATCAGGTTCATTCTAGACACTTTTCGTGGCTAAAAATTTGTGCTTCAAAAATAATAATCAGAGTATGCTCATGTGGGATCTAGTCCTCGGTGATCTGGTCGCAAGTAACACACCGGTGAAAGATGATTAATATTTGGATGCACGGTTTGAAAGCAATTTTTTTAAATTTTAGGAAAAAACATCGCATGACAATGACATCATTTTATTTCTTTGTATGCGAAGTGTGATGTCCGGGCCGAGTCGAAAAAGTGACAAGAACACATTCAACATTTAGCATTTACAAAAAGAAATATTCCAATTTGGTGGAGGGAATAGATGCACCTCTTTTGAGTGGGGTCATAACCTAAGCTTTGTAAAGAGTCTTCCTATTGAACGCTCTGCGCGTAAAAATAGCAGAAAAGTGAACAAGGGGTTTTCTCCCTTCCTCCACTTTTCCCAACGAATTTTTGCTAGTTTTTTCAAGTTTCCATTGAGTTTCCAGTTGAGTTATATTATTTTTCACTTGGATTTTTTTATTACAAAATTCAATTTTTTAAAAATGCATATGTTTTTTTCATAATTTAAAATATATATTCTTGGATTTGTTTCATGTATTCTAAAATCAATTGTTGAATTAGAGAAAGGTAAAATAAAAACAGAAGAAAATAGGAAAACAAAACAAAAGGAGAAAAATAAAAGGAACAAATTTTTTATTAAACCAAGAAAAATTGACAAAACAAAACCAAATGGAAACCAGAATGAAAATAACCCTGACAAAAATACATTTTTTACAGGAAAAAGAACAAACACATGGGCCGGTCCGCTCGCCTCCGTGCGATTACAAATAATACATTGTAATGAGAATCATATTGGATTTTCCATGATACTCCCTCCGTTTGGAAATACTTGTCATCAAAATGAATAAATGGGAGTATATCTAGATGTATTTTAGTTCTAGATACATCCTTTTTTGTCCATTTAGATGACAAGTATTTTCGGACGGAGGAAGTACCATGCTAGTCACGTTACTAATGTAGTCGTTAATGGGTCATAGGGTATGTTTGGTTCTTGCCTCTAGCTGCCCTGCCAATATTGGACTGCCAATTATTTAGCGTGAGATTCCACCGCCCAGGATTGGCCAAAGTTTGGCAAGAATCTGTGAAGGGAGGAACAGAGGACCCGTTGGCAGCCAAATATTTGGCAGCAAGGCAAACATCATACGTTGGATTTGGTGTGATGCCCCGAGACTGATGCCCAAGTGTCTTCCGGTTATTCGCTACCATTGCCATGTCATTTGCTTGCGTGTTGCATCTTGCTAAGCGCCCGAAATGTGGTTGTGCTCCAATCACGAGGTGTTCACATGATCGGGAGAGTAGGAATTCTTTTTACTTCTCAGCCCCTTCGTCGCTTTGGTGAGGAATCTTGACATAGGTGTTTTGAATTACTCCTCTTCTCCTTCAATTTTTGTAGGATCACGCGGTTAGTTTTCGTTCGTTGCGATGCTAGCCTCTTTTCATCCGGTGCAATTCTCTTTGATGATTTGATCATCTTCATCTTTTGCTAGTTTAATCCTCGGTTCTTTCTCACTGGTGTCGTTTTTCCCATCCGAAGTGGTCCCATCCGCCCGCCCCTTTTCTTCTCGGAGTTAGAATCATTAATTGAGTATCCATCCTACTTGTGCGAATCCTTTGCTTTCTTTCCTCAATTATTTCAACGGGTGAATTCTCATCTAGTTCGTCATCCTTCATCTCTTTTCTTCTCCGATGAATTCTCCTCTCGTTCAACATTCTTCATCTCTTTTCTTCTTTAGTGGATCCAATTCAATTTGTTATCGGTGTTGTTCATATTATTTTCCATGGCTCAAATGTTTCTCCTTGCTCGTTAGTCTCTTGCCATTTATTTATTCCGGAGTTTTCAAGACATCTCAGGAGATTCGTCTGTATTTCAATTAATTTGAGGTTGTCACCTCCTTCGAGACTTTTAATCGTTCCGACGCATTATCTCCTTTTCAATCCTTTCCAACGATGTTTTCTCTTCGGTGGGCTCATAACCCACATGTATTTTCCTAGGATCTTACCTGACTCTTCTAATATTTTCCGGAGTGTTCCGAAATTCTTTTCAAGTGTGACGTAAGAATGGATTCCATCAGTCATATGCCTTCTCCAAGATTGCTTTCAAATTCGTTTTCATGCTGGGTTCAACTTTTCTCTTTTCCACTCGTCCGGAGTATCTCAACAATGTGGTGGTGTTTTTCGTCAACATTTGCAGCCCAAAGAAGAGTTTTCCTCTAAATCTTGTCCGTTCTCTCGAAGATTCATGGTTCTAGCTTCATGTTATCCTCTGAAATTATTTGGTTTCTCGGAAATTCTTTTCCTTAACCATCCGAAGCATTTCATCAGTTCTTTCCATCTCATTCCTCCGAAGGCCATTATTTCAGAAGATTTCTTCGTTCTCAGTTTTCAACTTCGTCCTCCAACTATTCTTCATTGATGCCTCTCATTCGTCTCTGTATTCTTTCGGTGCTTCGTTCAAGTGTTCTTTAATCAGTCCGCGATCTCTTCGTTCTCTTCTATCTATTTTCCTCAAGCTCTTGAATTGTTTTCTAATTTTTTAGGTGATCCATTCTCTTTTCTTCGCCCAATTTCAATTCTTTCATGGTTGTTTGTTCTTTCAACACTCGGCTTCAATTCTTACGGTGGTTCGCTCAAGAGTTCTTTTCCTGTGTTACAATATCAATTCATTCGTTCTTTCCAATCCTACCTGTGGTTCATGAAGACTTTCTCAAGTTTGAGCTATATCCCTCTTTAATCAATTTCAACGCGAGTATGTGATATGCAAGTCCATTGTTTCTCATCAATTTACTGATGAAGGATAAGCATAACATAATTCTTATTCTTCAAGTTGATTTATTCTTTTCCTTCGGAATTTGTTCTTTATGAATAAATTCTTATCTCAAGTCCTTTCATCTTTTCTTTCCGGAGTTTAAACTTTTCTCGGCTATCTCGTCGGAAGCTTGTCTAAATCATCGCAAGGCCTTATTCTTATTCTTTTCTTCCTTCATCATCCTATTGTTACCGGAGTTCTTCATGGTGGTTCTTCATGATTTAATTCATTCTTCTAGTGTTCATTAAATTCTTGTGGAGCAGCTCAAGTATTTTTCTTCTCGCGTCTTGAAGTGCAAATAATTCTCCATATTCTTTTGAAGTGGAGTTTTGCATTTCTTCATCCTCAGTTATTCAATCTTTTGGTTGTGGCATAATTCACCTTAAGTGTGAGATGTTTTCCATAAGCCCACATCGAGCGAATTATTTTGTTGTTAAGTTTCTCAACAACTCCGTTCAAGTCTTTCTCTTGAATATGCTCTTTCGAATTCTTTCGTGGTGGAAGTTGTTGTTCTCTCATCCGTTCTTTCGTTTCACTCTTTTTATTCTTCCGGAGGCATTGAGTTGTTTCATCTCATCAAGTATTATTCCATCTTCTCAAGTTCAAGTCATATTCCTTCAATGCTCAACCGGAGTGTTGCCCAAATTCTGTTTCTATCTCTTTTAGACGGAGTGGTTTTAGTTCATTCTCGTTCCTTCAACTCTTGTCATTAAGCTCTTGATTCTTGTCGTATGCCTTGTTTCCTCATTTTACCGAAGCTTCTCAGTCTCGTTCATCTCCGTTGTATTCTTCCTTTCAAGTGGCTCAACCTCTCAAGATTCTTTCGTTTCACTCCTTGTTCTTCCTATTCACCTTCCGTCTCGTTCCTAAGATCTCGGGACGAGATCTCTTGTTAGTAGGGGAGTGTTGTGACGCCCCGAGACCGATGCGCCAGGTGTCTTCCAGTTATTCGCTGCCGTTGCCATGTCATTTGCTCGCGTGTTGCATCTTGCTAAGTGCCTGAAATGCGGTTGTGCCCCAATCACGAGGTGTTCACGTGATCGGGATAGAATCACATCTTGGGCGTGACATTTGGCGTGACCAATATTTTGGTGGGGTGGATTGGGGGCATAAACCAAACAGACCCATATTTACAAAGTGAGGCACGGGTTTTCCATCTCATCTTTCTTATTTAAACAACGTGTTTGGTTGAAGGGAATTAGTGATAGGGAAGTTTAAGGGGTACTAGACATATGCTCTATTAATTGGTTGAGGGGCAAGAAAGTTAAGGAGCGAAAGGGAAATGAATTAAGGAGGCGAGGCTAGTCAAGTTCAAAAGGGGGAAAAAGGAGGTGAGGCTAATTTCCACATATCCCTTTCCTAGTTTCTGGTGGGATGGATAAATTCCTACTAGTAAATTTCCACCACACATCAAACATGGGTTTGAGATGGATCATCTATTTTCCAAAGCCTAAATCTCCCCCCTTCTCTCAGGCTGCCAAACACGTTGTGAGGGAATGTTGTCCGTCTTGTCTTAATTAATCACTCACTTTATTTATTTATTTATTTATCAGCTATCTTACTTTCTACTTTTATCTTTTCTTTCTTGATATTACAATTTCCCTTTTTGGGATTTTTGTCTTTTCTTTCCTATTATTTTTCTTTTCTATTTTTTTATGGTTTGCCATTTTCTCTTTTGTAAAAATATATTAATTTCTATTACCTCCATCCCAAAAATATTTTCTTAGATTTTTCTAGATATGGATGTATCTAACACTAAAACGTGTCTAGATACTTCCATATCTAGACAAATTTAAGACACGTAATTTGGGACAGAGGGAGTATTTCATTAATATGTGATTTTTTATTAAATGCCTGACCACTTTTTAAAAATTACATTAATATTTTTTGAACTGCAGAAATACTTTATAAAATTATTTATGCATTATTAAAATTCATAAATACTTTTCGAAACTACAAAACACTTTTAAATTACATGAAATATTTTGGAAATATGTGTACACTTTTTAAATTGAATGGAAATTTTGAAAAATTACATAAACACTTTTATTTACATGAAACCTTCAATAAAATATGGAATGTCCTTTAAATTTAACTAACATTTATCTCAAATTGCGCAAGTCTTTTTTTTTGAAATACATGACCTTTCTAGTATTATATGGATATTTTCCTAAAATACGTAAACATTTTATAAAATATACGAATATCTTTTAAAATGTATGAACACTTTTCAAATTACATGGGTATATTTTAACACGTGAATAATTTTTAAATGCAAAATTGTTTCATAAATACATTTTTGCGGGGGATTATAACTAAAGTTTTATGTTTTTTTGAGAAACACTAAACTTTTATGTGTGCATATTATCATAACACATGATTATTTTTACTATTTAACAGAATTCCAGAAAAACAAGAAATATTCTACGATGGGCTGCACCGATTGCGGCCCGTTCACGCAGCGCTGTAGGTGGGCCCATGCTTAACGCTCGCACGAGGCACCGTATAGTTCTCTTTTGCAGTTCTCTTCCAATCTCTCTTTTGCAGTTCGTTCCCTTCCCTTCCCCGGCGAGCCCACCGCCGCAGCGACATCTCGCTTGCCACCGAGGCACCGGAGTTTGATTATGGCATCCAACGATGGCGAGGGAGGAGAAGGGTGGGAGGCGGCGGTGCGAGCGGAGATGGGCGGTGCGAGCTGGTGGGACGATCCAGACGGCGCTGACCTCCACGCCAGGTTCAAGGCCTTCACGGGGCAGCGCCGCGACTGGCCCGAGCCCAAGCTCCTCTTCTGGAAGGACCTCCTCCTGCGCGTCGCCCGACGCCTCCGACTCTGCTCCGCCCCCGCCCACTTGGTAAGTGACCCCCACCTCAAATGCGAGGGTTCGTTTGCTTTCTCTCCTGAGACCATGACGGCGACGGCGACTTCCGCAGGTGACGAGCGTTTGGTTTGCCCGCCCCGGAGGCATCACGCCGCTCTGCTTGCCGCAAGTCCTGGTCAGTTTCTACAACAACCTCCTCACTGTATGTACAGCGCGTGCTATCGCCGTGAGCTACTGACAATTTTTTTTCGGGACATTTCAGGAAGAGATGCGTGCCGATGGGGAGATACTGCTTAAATCCGAGCTAATTGTTCCGACCGCAGGCAGCTTGTATCAGCTGGTCAGGAGGGTAAGCCAGATGGCTATCTCAAGGCGTCCGATTGTACAGGAGGACATCCTTGTGTTTAGATCATTGGTTGAGGTATAAATTCCTTTTGGGGGCATTGTTGTTAGAGTGCTAGTATGCCGATTTGATGCCCTGCTACTCAATTGCAGGAACGGTTTGAGAACATTGCTACGCAGCTGAGAGGCTCCCATTGGACATCAACATGTGTCATTACTATGACTAAATTCAATAGCTTCTTTTACGGGCGGGAGGATGCTCATGCAGCGTTATGTTACTTGACGCAAAGTGGGAAAGCACGGTATCTTGCGATCAGGAAGGAAGACCCTGTTGAGGTTCACGGTTTTTTGTTCCATTTTCTGTAGCTTTGTTGCAGTGAGTTCTCTCATGTGTTAATACTTAAGTTGGGTGGCTAGCTTCAGGGTGTGAAGTTTCCACTTGTCTCTGCTTATGCTCCTGCCGTCTCGAAGTTTGACTGTGATACATTACACTTAGTTTGGCAAGAAGAGAAATTGCAGCAGCAGTTTGATGTGCTTGATCGCCGATGGGAAATGTTAGTCTACTTATTGATTTGCCATCTACAAATTTTGCATGTAACTCTTATGTGTTGTGATAGAACTCCTATGTAGATTGCGTAGACCTAAGCCTACACATTCCAACAGCTGCTATTGTAGGGCAGTTTTACAACTAATGTATTTCAAATGACTAGTACTGGTGCCATCACACATACTCCCCCCTGTCCGGGTTTATTAGGCCCCCTCATATTTTGAGCCAAAGTTTGACCATACATTTGCATAATAAAATATGATTTATATGTAAAAAAAAGTGATATCAAACCTTCATTTGAATAGGAATCCGACAATATAATTTCTATGACATATCACTTACATTTTGCAAACCAAATCTATGGTCAAAGCTTAACCCAAAATACAAGGGGGGCTAATAAACCCTGACGGAGGTAGTAGTCGGTCAAGGTTTTCATCATTGTTAGGGGTCGTTACTGTAGTTATTGTGATGACAATTTGTTCCAATGTTTACATGAGTGCTAATTAAACCATTAAATTTTTCTAGTTGCCAAACATGATCAGCCTATTTCAAGAAAATAATGGACCTTGAAGATATGATTTGTTGTAATGCCACAGCTCCTTATAGGATGTCTACCCCACAAGTTGCACAAAATCACACCGTCGGGCTGAATCCATACCTTTTCCTGGTGGGTGAGACTTGAGAGGGGTGGTGGGGGTGGGGGGTGTTAGGTGTGTCCTTCTAATTACTATTTCCATCAATACTCAAGTTTCAGATGTCTGATTCTGTCTTTTTGTCGAATACACAATATCTAATTCTCTGTCACTTGCTGCATCATTTGTGATATTGCTGCTTATGTTCTGCTTTTGTAACTTAAGAGATGAGTGTGTACGTTCTAGTATGGTGTTTTCATTACTGTTTTTGGTGCTACATGATTTGCCTTTCCACATTTTTGAATTATGTCATAGCTACAAGTATTGTTGATAATTCAGCATTAGTGAGATCTGAAATAAGTAAAGAATTAGGGAAGACTACATTAAGTGCCAAGTCCATGATCATGCTTTTATTCCGAAGCTTCATTATTTTTATTTTGGTTGATTTGTTGAATGGTAATGCTAGAATTTGTATTAAATATCCATATTTTTTATAGTTCAAGGAGAGCGGCATTGATGTCCTTCAAGACCGGAGACAAACAGGGGGCTTTTCGTTATGTGAGGCAGTCTAAATTATTTTCAGAAAGCAGGAACAAATGTGCACAACTATTAGAGAGGGTTGAAGAAGTTATAAGCCTGATCGCTAGTGCTGAATCAACCAAACAGGTACTATAATTTTACAAGAGACAGATGTCCAATCATAGATAGTCATGTAACAAAAAATGGACATGTTATATAAATAATTAACTCTTTACATGCGGTATCTTCTATTAGGTTTATGAAGCAATCCAAATTGGTATGAGAGCAATGAAGGAACATAATGTCAGCATAGAGGACATTAATACCCACCTAAAGGAGGTTGATGACCTTGTTGCAGCACAAAGAAAAATTAACGCTGCCTTAGGTAAGTTGTCAACTTGGAATTTCCAGCTTCCAGCTGAGGAAGTTTATCTTGTAGACACAAGATAGTTTCTTTTTCCTGTATGTGCTCTCTTTATACATAGGGAGAAGTAATATGCAATTTGTCAGGAGTTCAGTTATATGCAAAGCTCTGTATAGTCGCAAGTTTGAGATTTTTTGGGCTTATTCTTCCGTTATCAACCAACCTGAAATATAGTGCAAGTCTTGCCCATATCTGAACATTCAAAGCCCAACCCAGTCCAAATCTGATCCAACCCAAGTTCCCAAATGTAACTTAGCCAGGCCAACCCAATACTGACTGGACTCTTCATTTTGCACCAAACCCAACCAGTCTGAATGGCTATGAAACCTAGTTTCAAATAATTTTGTGTTTTCGTTTGATCATCCGTTGACACGACACATATTTGAGTTCCATGTGCAGTCAGTTTTAGAGATAAAATGGATATGCATTGTTTCTCACTGGTATTCATTTCTGTGCAAATGATCATGCTCCTAGTTGTACTTACTAGTTAGCGTGTACGTCACTGTCCTAATCTTTTTTATGCTGTAAAATAATATTTTCCATGGTAAAATAATGCATACAGTGACTTATATATTTTATTATCTGGGTTTAGCCTCATAATGTATTTGGTTTAGATTTCTGTGCCCTACATACTATATATATATAGGCCTTTGGGCAACGGAAGCAACTTTATTTTTCCTTAATTTATGACAAATCAATGGATCTTTATATGTAGGTAGTGTTTTTATGTTCTGATCCAATTGTTATGCAGAATCAGCGCCTTTGGATTCATTGGCCGATGAAGAAGATATAGAAGAGGAATTCAGAAACCTCGAAGCAGAATTGGAGGATAAGATTGCTCCTATGCATGTTGAAGAACCAGAACCAGTTTTACATGCAAATGACGATTTACCTGATGAAACTGTTGAGTCACTGAGCAATAACCTGTCAAGCATGAAACTTGGGGCCATGTAATGCTCTTTTTTCTACTTGTTGAATGTGACATGTACATCATGTGATTTGGTATGTTTTGGCCTATCAACTTGTAATGTATGCCTTCTGATAACTAATACTCCCTCTGTAAACTAATATAAGAGTGTTTAGATCACTATTTTAGTGATCTAAACGCTCTTATATTAGTTTACGGAGGGAGTAACTTTTATTTGTGATAACTAATATGTGTGCCAGGAACTTTTAATTGTTTTATCTTCCACGAACCTCAGACCTCAGAGTCCGTACTGTTTGAAGCACATGGCTCATGTTTATAGTGAGAGCGTCCCCAGGTTTTACTGCACTAAGAGCATCTCCGGCCGTTCGGGCCCCAGGGGCCTGAAAAAGGGCTGCCTGGGGTGAACCGGCGATAAAATCTGTCTCGGGGCGGCTGGTTTCCCAGCCGCCGCCCCCAGGCTACGTTTTATAAAGTTTATAAAAAACATATTCGGCCAAACATGACATAGATTTGACGAAATTTAGGCATTTCATTGTCTTTTTACATATTGAAAACATAATTTAAAAAAATTTACTAGTACTACTGCCGTGCCGCCGCTGCCCTCCGCATCGTCCGCCACGCCGCCTACAGGCCGAAGAGCTTGCCAAAGGCGCTGTAGTTGTCGTCGTCATCCTCCTTCACGCCTTCGCCGTCCCTGCTGCACCCCCGCTGAAGAGGACATCACTAACAAAGTTACATCCACACCCCCTACTGATACATATACATGACCAATTACTAGAGCTCGCGCACGCCAATTAAATTATCAGGTACTTTCGTTTCTTGGTAATGATTCTAATATTCATGAGAATATGATGCTGTCTAAATTGGATACATTTGTCTTGCTTACAAATGAAGGGCCTAGCTTGGACAAGAAGGATGATCATTGGAGCAAGATCAAGCATGGAGATGATGGCATGCGCAAGGGGAACAAGAACAGAGTTACAAGTGATGATTTCAGGGCATTGAAGCCACCATAATGAGTGCGTGAAGCCTTGGACGAAATATACAAGATGCAACTTCATAAATTTCATCCAGAGGCTATCATGAGTGCTGCGTCACCTTATTATTGGGCCAGGCCCATGTAATTTCGAAATACTTGAGTATATGTTGTTTTTTAGAGTCTGTATGTGTGGGGAAACAAGAGTTAGGGTTGGTTTCGGACCCCTCCTTCAAGGGCCACGAAATTTCCCCCTCTTCCTCCATATATACAGCCCTTAGGGCGTCGTTTAGACTTTGGGTTTTGTTTAGATTAAAGTTCGCCATAGCTGCAACTTCGCGTACTCCGTTTGTGTCCAACAACCAGACAAAGGCATCACATAACCCCACCTTGATCAATAAAGCTTTCCTCTTATATTCGCAATATCCAGATTGCAATCTCAGTTTCTTGCTTGTTCTTCATTTGCCTGCAGGAAACATACGCTCGTGGTCTGGTTGATCGTGCTCCGGCATGGTCAATAACCTCTCGGAGTTGGTTTAGCGATTGCTAAAACGCGACATTCTCGCACGTTCGTAGTCGGATCGTCAAAGTCGACTTCCACCAAAACGATAGCCACCATCTCATCGAAAGACGGGACACCTTTGCCTCTATCAAGTGGTATCAGATTTCCAGGTTGCTCGGTGAGATTTCACAGTTTTCGTAGATTAGATCGAGTCTGTTCTTCGTATCTACAGTCCACCAAAGAGCCAAAAAAATAGGGTTAGTTCATCATATCCGAACCAGTCTGAGCATTCGCATAGTCTGTTCAGTATTTTGCTTTGCTGAATTTGAGATTGCATCGTCGTGTCAAGTTGCTGGTCTTGGCGTCTAGTCTTTTAGAGTTTCGAGTTCTGGTCATAAGTTGTCACGCCGCCGCCGCAACATCTTCATCGCCCCTGCCACATACCACCACCGATCCGTATCCATATACCACCATCAATCTGTATCCATATACCACCACCTCTGCCATATACCACCACCGCTGCCATATTCTACCACCATATATTCACCACCAATCCGAGTTCTTTTCGTTTTAGATTGGTTTCGAGATCCATCTAGTTTTGGTTTCATGTTTCCTTGCCTGAGTAGGACTCGAAAAAAAAGAGTCTGAAGACCCCCGGGCAGTTTTTAGGCCAAAATTTCGACAGGTGAAATATTTTTCCGTATCCTATTTTTAGGCTTTTCCGAGTCTTTTGAGACACGTGCCATCATACTATTTTTTTACCGCACTTTTTCGTCTTCGCTGCCCTGATTCCGAAAAAAAATTTGGTCAAAAAAGTTGCGTGCCTATCATCTTAGTTTGACTTGGGAAGAGTTTTGAGACACTCACCATTATAGTGATTTTTGGCCAAAAAAAAGAGGAGCCCAAAAAAAAGAGGAGCGCAAAAAAATAAATAAAAAAAGACAGAGGCGGAAAAAAAAATCAAAGTGTGTTTTTCCCTTGATTACGTGCAGCGCCGTGATTTTGTTAGTGTTCTAGGCTCGCGTCTCTAGTACGGTCTAGCCTAGGACTAGCACAGTACCGCCGTTGAGCATTTATTCAAATTTGCATCTCTGAATTGATTATTGTTGACCCTTTTTGCTACTATATTATAAGCCTTCTCAGCTCCACATACATCTACGTCGTGCGTTTGACTCTCCCTGGTAATCGCTCTATCCAAGCTTTGAGGTGTTTTGACTACAACGGTCGCCGATCACCACGTGCTGCTTGGTAAGAACTGGTAAGAATTTGAGATTTGCTTCATGGATTTGTGGCACCCCACCACCAGCACTTTCTAGTAGTCCGTAGGAGCATATTCTGTGTGTTTCTATTGCTGCTAACCATGGCAGGATCACAAGCCGACGAGACTGATTGGGAAAACATGACAAACAAGGCATTACATGATAAATTTCAGCAAATGATGACTGAACAGGTGCAAGATGTGCTGAACAATTTCGAAGAGGCCATGGATATGATAGCTGGCCTTGAGAAGACGTTCGAAACAAAGCTCGATGCCAAATTCGCTGAAGTGCTTGCACGTCTTCCACAACCACCACCGGCTGCACCCGCTGCACCTCTGCAACAACAACAACAACAACAACAACAACAACAAAAACTACCTCCACATCGCGAAACAGCCCTCCGTTGAGCGAGCCGTGTCCCGCTTGAGCCTAGCCAAATTGTTGGTGCTGCTGTTGATACTTCTCTGGCTCCTGCTGCTGCTGAGGAGGAGGACGATTATGCGGGAGAGGATGAGGTTGATCAAAATCCGAACTACGTGCAACCACCACCACCAGGTCGTCCACATGCAAATAATCGCAATGGTAGGGGTGCACCACACCCTCAGGTACGCGATCATGACCATCTCCCTAAACTAAAATTGAATATTCCACCATTTGAGGGTAGATATGTTCTTGATATATATCTTACTTGGGAGTTATAAGCCGAACAACATTTTACATGTTTAGAATATCCCGAGGAGAGACGTGTTGCTGTTGCTCTTTGTGCTTTCACTAGTTTTGCTTGTGTGTGGTGGTCTGAATATCGTAGATTATATCCGAATAATATTCCAATTACTTCGGCTGCTTTGAAAACTGCTATGCGTACTCGTTGGGTTCCACCATATTATCAACGTGAATTACTTCAGAAATTGTAGCGTTTAATACAAGAAAAAAATTCTGTAAGGAATATTATCAGGAATTACAAACTGGCCTGATTAGATGTGGTATTGTTGAGGATAATGAGGCTATGCTGGCACGTTTTATGAGTGGTTTAAATAGAGAGATTCAGACTATTCTAGAGTATAAAGGCTATAATAATATCACTCGTTTATTCCATCTTGCTTGCAAAGCTGAACGTGAAGTGTAGGATCGACAGGCCTTGGCGCAAACTAATTTTTCTGCAGGTCGACCTTCATCATGGACACCCCGTGCATCATCTACTTCAACTCGTCCGGCTGTACCATCGCCTACTTCACACGTCCTTCTAACCGTGATAAAGGCAAACAGGCACCACCACCATCAGTCAGGAGTACACTTTCCGGTTCTGCGCGGAGCTCTTCGTCATCCATGGCATCCACAGGGCCAACACATGATGTTATATGTCGTCGTTGCACTGGTCGTGGTCACTATGCCTGGGAATGCAAATCTCAGTGTGTGATGATTGCTACTGAGGATGGTGGTTATGAGTCCGCTAGTGACTATGACGAGGAGACTTTGGCTCTTATTACACGTGAAGAACACGGTGGAGATGATTCTGAAAATGAGACACAATACATGGCTCCTGAAGACACTGACAGGTATGAATGTTTAGTTGCTCAACGTGTTTTGAGTATGCAAGTCACACAAGCGGAGCAAAATCAGAGGCATAATTTGTTCCATACAAATGGAGTTGTGAAGGAATGTTCAGTTCGCGTCATCATAGATGGAGGGAGCTGCAACAACTTGGCTAGCATGGAGATGGTGGAGAAGTTATCTCTCATCACAAGACCACATCCACATCCTTACTACATCCAATGGTTCAACAACAGCGACAAGGTTAAGGTAACATGTACTGTTCGTGTGCATTTTAGTATCTCTACATATGCTGATTATGTTGATTGTGATGTGGTACCCATGCAAGCATGTTCCTTACTACTTGGTAGACCATGGCAACTTGATAAAAATTCTGTACACCAGGGTAGAAACAATCATTACACTCTTGTTCATAAGGATATACATATTACTTTGCTTCCTATGTCTCCTGATTTCATTTTGAAAGATGACATTAATAGAGCTAATAAAGCAAAACAGGAGCAAAATAAGAGTGAAAATCAGATCGTGGCAAAAGAATTTGAGCAACAAATGAAGCCTAATAACACACCATCATCCCATATTGCATCTGAAATTAAATTAAAAAGTGGATGTTTACTTGCCACCAAATCTGATATTGATCTAGATTTCAGCAAATCTGTTCGCTATGCTTTTGTGTGCAAAGAGGCATTATTTTTATTCGAGGACGTGCCTTCCTCTTTGCGTCCTGCTGTCACTAACATTTTGCAGGAGTTCGCAGACGTCTTTCCACAAGACATTCCACCAGGATTACCACCTATTCGAGGGATTGAGCATCAGATTGACTTAATTCCTGGTGCATCGCTACCCAACCGCGCACCATACCGTACCAATTCAGAGGAGACGAAGAAGATTATGCCTCAAGTACAGGAGCTACTCGACAAAGGTTATATATGTGAATTCCTTAGTCCTTGTGATGTTCTTATTATTCTAGTGCCAAAAAAGGATGGTACATCGCGTATGTGTGTTGATTGTAGAGGCATTAATAATATTACTATTTGTTATTGTCATCCTATTCCTAGGCTAGATGATATGCTTGATGAATTGAGTGGCTCTACAATATTCTCCAAAGTTGATTTGCGTAGTGGATACCATCAAATTTGTATGAAATTGGGAGATGAATGGAAAACAACATTTAAAACTAAGTTTGGATTATATGAGTGGTTAGTCACGCCTTTTGGGTTAACTAATGCACCTAGTACTTTCATGATATTAATGGATGAAGTTTTACGTGCTTTTATTGGACGATCTGTGGTAGTTTACTTTGATGATATGCTGATTTATAACAGATCTTTGGAGGAACATTTGGAACATTTACGTGCTGTTTTTATTGCTTTATGTGATGCACGTTTGTTTGGTAACCTTGGAAAGCGCACCTTTTGCACCGACCGAGTATCTTTTCTTGGCTATGTTGTTACTCCATAGGGAATTGAGGTTGATAAAGCCAAGATTGAAGCTATTGAGAGTTGGCAGCAGCCCAAAACGCTCACACACGTGAGGAGTTTTCTTGGCCTCGCTGGATTCTATAGGCATTTTGTGAGAGATTTCAGCACCATTGCTGCATCTCTCAATGAGCTTACAAAGAAGGATATGCCTTTTGTTTGGGGTACTGCACAGGGAGAAGCATTGACGGTATTGAAAGATAAGTTGACGCATGCTCCTTTACTAACTTCCTGATCTTAATAAGACTTTTGAGCTTGAATGTGATGCTAGTGGAATTGGGTTAGGAGGTGTGTTATTACAAGATGGTAAACCTGTTGCATACTTTTCTGAAAAATTGAGTGGGCCTAGTCTGAATTATTCTAATTATGATAAGGAATTATATGCTCTTGTTCGGACTTTGTAAACATGCCAACATTATTTATGGCCCAAAGAATTTGTTATACATTCTGATCATGAATATTTGAAGCACATTCAAAGTCAAGCAAAACTGAACCGTAGACATGCTAAATGGGTTGAATTCATAGAGACTTCCTCTTATGTTATTAAACACAAGAAGGGAAAATAAAATGTTATTGCTGATGCATTATCTCGTCGTTATACTATGCTTTCATAACTTGACTTTAAAATATTTGGTTTGGAGACCATCAAAGATCAATATGCGCATGATGCCGAATTTAAAGATGTATTGCAGAATTCTAAAGAAGGGAGAACATGCAACAAGTTCGTCGTTAATGACGGATTTGTGTTTTGTGCTAACAAGCTATGCATTCCAGCTAAGCTTTGTTTGTCTTTTGTTGTTACAGGAGGCGCATGGAGGAGGACTAATGAGACATTTTGGCATGAAGAAAACGGAGGACGTACTTGCTACACATTTCTTTTGGCCAAAGATGATACAGAATGTTGAGCGTTTTGTTGCTTGCTGCACTACATGTCAAAAAGCTAAGTCACGACTCAATCCTCATGGTTTATATATGCCTTTGCCTGTCCCTAGTATTTCCATCTTGGAAGATATATATATATATATATATATATATATATATATATATAGGACAACACTATTTTAATTCCAGGATTAGAATAGTTATTTGGATCACATCGCCCTATATAGGAGCCAAACAAAAAAACGATCGTGTGTCACGCAGCTCCCGTGCCTCGATCCCCACCTCCCTCGCCTCGATCTCCAACCCCCACCCACCCACCGGCGACCCCCTCCCCACCTCCCATCGAGGATCACCCAGCTGCCGCGGACGCGCCATCCCCCGTCCCGTCACCGGGCCCACCCCGCATCCCATCGGCGCGGCGCCCTGCGTCCCACCACTCGCCGCCGCGCCGTCCCCTATCCAGCCGCCGCGCCCATGCCCCCAAACGCAACACCGCCACCGCACCT
>LR738711.1:213210119-213378747 GCA_902687465.1 Secale cereale | reverse complement strand
CCGGCGACCCCCTCCCCACCTCCCATCGAGGATCACCCAGCTGCCGCGGACGCGCCATCCCCCGTCCCGTCACCGGGCCCACCCCGCATCCCATCGGCGCGGCGCCCTGCGTCCCACCACTCGCCGCCGCGCCGTCCCCTATCCAGCCGCCGCGCCCATGCCCCCAAACGCAACACCGCCACCGCACCTTCCCCAATTGGCGCTTCCGCAGCCAACCCGCCCCGCCCCTGGCCATGGCTGCCACGGCCGCCCCGCCCACATAAGCCGCTGCCACGGCACCCCGCCCCCGCCGCAGTTGCCACGGCCACCCCGCCCCAACTGCCGATGCGTCGCAGGCCTGCCCCCAACCGGCAATACGTCGCACCACCTGCCGGAGCACGTTGGGGTTCACCGGATCTGGCGAGGTCCTTCAGATCCCTTCACTCGCCGGCAACCACCAGCACACGCACGGGTTGGACGCTTTCCTGCAGCTGGAGGAGGCATTGACCTTCAGCTGGAGGAGGCAACGACCTGCAGCAGCGGCCTTCCTTCTGCTTGCTTCCACGACGGCGGCAACTCTTCGTCCCCAACCGGTGCAGCGGCTGCCCCCATCCCACCCCGACCTATTTGCCATCCACATGCACCTCGAGGAGGGCTCGACCTGCAGAAAGAGGAGGGCACGACATGCTGCTTGGTGGCCACATCCGGCAGAGAGGAGAGAGGCAGTTGGGTGACGGATCTTGCACATGGGCCTCCGGCCAGAGGGCTGCCGAGCTGCTGGGTCGCCAGCCACCAGCAGCAGCAGGTCGCCTTTGCCATCTCCTGCATAGAACGCTGACACCGAGCCTCTCAGCCCCTCTGCCTCCTCCAGTGTTTGTTTGCAGAAAAACTCTGGCCACCGTCCTGTTCCTCCCGACCTCCTTCTCCCCCCCCGCAGCGACATAGCTTCTCCCAGCAGCGAGCTACTGTGTGTGGTGTCCTCTAAGGCATTGTTAGTTCAAGGTTAATTTACCAAGAAAGAAAAAAGTGTCACATGCAAAATTTTAACTCCGGATTTTCTTTGTTACTGAAATAATAAACCAAGAAGTTTAATTTCAAAAAACAGAGCAGTCCAATATTTGTTACAAAAACTCATAATTTTCCCATTACTTACGAATAAACCAAGAGGTTCAGTTCAAAATAACGAAGAAATTCGTCATTTATTTAAAAAACAAGAGAGAATTTCAAAAGTGATAACAACAGGAAGTTCACGTACTATATGGGGTGTGTTTCATATAAGAAACATACAAATAAGTGAAACTGAGTGAAGTTCGAACAAACATGCCCCCAGAAGTTCAACTACTTCACACAGTGCAAAAAACAACACGTCAACAAACAACACGTCAAAAACAGAGTGAAGTTCAAACAGAAGTTCAACGTGAAAACAGCAGAAAGTTCAACTACTATACTGAATGAATTTCAGATAAAAAACTTTTTTAATCATCGCGAGTATGAAAAAATGATCAACACGGGAAAGTTGCATGTTTACAACAGCTTTCCATCGGTATATCACTTGCTCAATTCTGGTGAGTGGATGGAGAGATACGAGCAGTGGATCGAGAGGTATGAGTAAAAAAATACGTGAAAAACAGAGTGAAGTTCAACTACACCTGCCCAGAAGTTCAGGTTCTTCACGCGGTGCATTTTCGAAGAATTTGTTTCGCGATGAAGGCAGAAAAATGATCTCGCCATTTTCGCAATTACTTGAAAACGGCTAGGAATCAGAGAAAACCGTCAACATGAAAAAGTTCCGCATTTTCTGTAGTTTTTCAACGGTATATTATTTGCCGCATTTCGACAAAGTTTGTAGAAAATACAGTGAAAAAACATTGTTTGCCATTTTCAAAACTGACTTAAAACCGTAAAGAATTAGGAGAAACAATACATACAAAAAAGTTTCGCATTTGTTCAAGCTTTCCAACGCCATATCACTTGCTGCATTTGGACGCACGGTTAAAAAATTAACTAAAAAAACGAACTCAATAAGACTTGTACCGTTTTCTAGATTACTCTTAAACCGTTCAAAATTAGAAAAACTTTAAACATGAAAAAGTAGCGTATTTTCATAAGCTTTCCAACGCCATATAACATGCCCTAATTGAATTAGACGTTTAGAAATCATAGCGAAAATACGAACTCGGCTGTTCGGTTTGCGAAATTTTACGTTTTTTCAAATAACGTTTTAATCGTAGGGAATTAGAGAAAATTTTCAACATGTGAAAGGAGCGGTTTTGCAGCAGCTTTCCAACGACATATTATATGTCGCATTCCGATATATGCTTTAGAAATGAGATCGAAAATACGATTCACGTTTTTTGTGTGAAGAAAAAACGGTTTTCAAAACTGCTCTTAAACCGCTTACATTTTGACAAAAAATTAAGTTGGGTCATGATACTGACGTCCATAGCTTTCCAACGGTATATCGCAAGTTCCGTTTGGGCGATGTTGGCGGAAGTTCAACCTAGTTCAGAGGGAAGTTCGGGCGTGCAACTGAGGCAGTAAAATTACGAAAAACACGAGTTCATCACAACCCGAGAGCTAAATCCGCCCATGAGTGAGATTTCTATTTAAAAAGAGTATTTAGTTGCTAAAAACCGTTTGCAGATTACACGTACATCACATAGAACATGACTAACCAGAAAAATTCACGCGAAGAGACACGGTTGCGAAGATAGCCCGAAGGTCGGATTCCTAAAGAGGGAAGTTCAGTCGTGTATCTCAGGAAGTATATATATAGACTTTGTTTTGGGTTTACCTCGAACAAAGAAGGGGAGGGATAGCATATTTGTTGTCGTCGATAGGTTCTCGAACATGGCACACTTTATACCATGTCATAAAAGCGATGATGCTGCTAATGTTGCTGATTTGTTCTTTCGTGAAATTATTCACTTGCATGGTGTGCCAAATACTATTGTTTCAGATCGTGATACTAAATTTTTTATCCACTTTTGGAGATGTTATGGGCTAAGTTGGGGACTAAAGTGCTTTGTAGTACTAAATGTCACTCCCAAATTGATGGACAAACTGAAGTAGTCAATAGAACTTTATCTACTATGCTTAGGGCCGTTTTGAAAAATAACAAGAAAAAGTGGGAAGAATGCTTGCCTCATATCGAATTTGCTTATAATCGTTCGCTGCATTCTACTACTAAAATGTGCCCTGCTGAAATTGTGTATGGTTTCTTACCTCGTGCACCTATTGATTTGTTACCTCTTCCATCTTCGGAGAAGGTTAATTTTGATGCTAAACAACATGCTGAATTGATCTTAAAAATGCATGAGTTAAATAAGGAAAATATTGAGCGCATGAATGCTAAATATAAACTTGTTGGAGATAAGGGTAGAAAACGTGTTGTCTTTGCACATGGAGATCTTGTTTGGTTACATTTGCGTAAGGATAGGTTCCCCAATTTGCGCAAGTCAAAGCTAATGCCACGGGCTGATGGTCCTTTTAAGGTGTTAGAGAAAATAAATGATAATGCATATAAACTTGAGTTGCCTGCAGATTTTGGGGTTAGTCCCACTTTTAACATTGCAGATTTGAAGCCTTACTTGGGTGAGGAAGATGAGCTTCCGTCGAGGATGACTTCAAATCAAGAAGGGGAGGCTGATGAGGACATCAATAACAAAGTTACACCCACAACCCCTATTGATACATATACATGACCAATTACTAGAGCTCACGCACGCCAATTAAATTACTAGGTACTTTCGTTTCTTGGTAATGATTCTAATGTTCATGAGAATATGATGCTGCCTAATTGGATATATTTGTCTTGCTTACAAATGAAGGGCCTAGCTTGGACAAGAAGGATGATCATTGGAGCAAGATCAAGCATGGAGATGATGGCATTCACAAGGGGAAGAAGAACGGAGTTACAAGTGATGATTTCAGGACTTTGAAGCCAGCATAATGAGTGCGTGAAGCCTTGGACGAAATATACAAGATGTAACTTCATAAATTTCGTCCAGAGGCTATTATGGGTGCCGCGTCACTGATAACCCTCAACCGTAAGGGATCGAGATAGTCTTCGCGGGTAAGAATAACCCAATTTATTGATTCAACACACGGGGAGCCAAAGAGTATTTATAAGCTTTAACAGTTGAGTTGTCAATTCAACCGCACCTGAAATATACTAACTTGCAACAAAAGATAAGTGGTAACTGTGATATGATAGTGATGATAGTAATAGTAAAAGTAAACAGCAAAAGTAAATAGCAGAAGTAGCAACTAGTGACAAGCAAGGTTTAAGATACTGTAGGCTAGGGAGATGGATGGTTGGGCGCTGCATGGATGAGATAGATTCTAACTTGGGGCACGGCACACGGAAAAGTAATGATCATCTAGGAAAATATCAAACATTAGGCATGTATCCCGTAGGTAGTTGTACGTGCTTGCAATAAGAACTTGCACAACATCTTTTGTACTACCATCCCGCTACGAACGGGGCCAAAAGGAACTAATGGATATTAAGGTGCTCCTGTCAAAGATCACCGGAACAAAGCAATTAACTCAATGGATACATGTAATCCTCAAACTACGGGCCATCCCCTTTGGTGTCCCAAGCTGTCACTTTTGGGATCGCCGGTTCCGAACCGTAACAGGCGCATACAACTCATAGATAGGATCAAGAACACAAATATATTCACGCAAACACATATGGTTCAGATCTGAAATCATGGCACTCGGGCCCTAAGTGTCAAGCATTAAGAATAACAAGTTGTAGCAAAGATGATAAACACCATACTAGATGATAGGCAACATGCCCCCAACAATCTGACGAACTATTACATGATCTAACTCATCCAATCCCTACCATCCCCTTCGCCTACAGCAAGGGAATTACTCACACATGAAGGGGGAACTCATGGAGGGATGATGGAGTGGTGATGATGATGACGATGTCGACGATCTCCCCTCTCCGGAGGCCAAATCAGCCTCCAGATTAGCCCTCCCGAAGAAGAACAGAGGATGGCGGCGGCTCCGCGACGAAAAACAGCGAAAGAACTTCCGATCTGGGGTTTTTTCGTCGGGAGGAAAAATACGGGCTAAAGTAGGGCACCAGGGGGTGTGGGGCCCACCCAGGCGCCCCCCCGGCGCGGCCCAGGGGGGGGGGGGCGCCCACAGGGCGCCTGGGCACCCCTTGGCCCCCCTCTGGCCCCACTTCTGGCATTTTGTTTCTTCGGGTGCGTGGATTTTTCGTGGATTTTTCTGAGAAGCTTAAAAATCTGTTTTCCTGCACACAAATAAACCATACAGGCAGCTCTGCTGAAAACAGCGTCAGTCCGGGTTAGTTTAGTCCAAATCATGCAAGAATGAGGTCAAAACAATATCAAAAGTGTTTGGAAAAGTAGATACGTTTGAGACGTATCAACTCCCCCAAGCTTAGCATATTGCTTGTCCTCAAGCAATTCAGTTCAACGAACTGGACGCGACAAAGAAAACTTTGACAAACTCTTTTGCTTCATTAGATGTACATAAGCATGTACTACGAAAAGAGTTCAACAAGTATTAAAACAATACTTATGAGAACAATGCAAGGAGCAATCCTTCTTTCAAGTGACCAGTCACAAATAATTAAGAGTAAACAATATATTACCGAAAATCAAGACAAGATCACATTGCACATAGCTTGAACATATTAAGGTGGTATCTCGCTAGCCTCCATGAGTGAAGCAAAACATAAATGCAGAGACTCCTTCAGAGTTTTAAAGGAGACTAGAACTAAGAATTTCAGAATAAATCATATCACAAGTATGCAGAAGACAATGTAACACTTTGGGACAATGCACATTATACTCAGAATGACAATTATGCTCTCCTAGTTAGTGCTTTGAAGAAAGAAGATGAGACTCTCGAACCGTGGCTTTTATTGGCAAAGTTGAAAACCCGTGATCGGAAACAAAAACTAAACTTGTACCAGAGCTCTTGGTTTTAAAAACAGAAGTAAATATGTTTTTGAGAGGTGCATATTTCGTCAACGAATGCTAGCAGATAACTCAGTCACTTTTTAAGCTAGACAAGTCTCGAGGAACGGCTCCCGCATGAGGACGATCACATCCTCTTAATCTCCTTTGTTTATCACTGCCAAAGTTTTCTGATTTCTCATAAACAAAGCGTGAAGGAGGGTTTGTTTGTTATATTATCTTTTTGAGCCGGGCGCACTCAATGCCAGTTCCTTTTCATATTAGGGGTTCGCACATTATACATGCAATCCAGGGGTGAAACTTGTCCAACTTAAAAGAGATCATGAATTAACTACTACTTCCTCATGAGCTAAAACATAGGCACAAAAAGAGAAATGCTTTAGATTAATTTTCGAGATGGTACATGAAAGTCTTCGTTAGGAATGGCAGGTAAATACCATGTATAGGAAGGTATAGTGGACTCATATGGCATAACATGTTTAGAGGTTTTGGATGCACAAGCAGTCATTCCGCTTAGTACGGGTGGAGGTTTAGCAAAAGACTGGGAAGCGACCAACTAGAGAGCAATAACGGTCATAATCATGCAGAGCGACAAAGCAACATTGAATCGGGCATGAAAGTGATATAACTATTCTAAAACTCAAAGATCATCAAGGCAAAGTAGACTTTTTAGTCTTAAACATGTGTAAGCATGTGCCAAGTCAATCCAAAAATTCTCTAAAGGGAAATACCACCTTAGTATGCCAAACTATGAACAGTGCGATGCATGTAGACCATTTCAATAACACATTATGTACTCTAGTTATTCGGGACTAGCCACAAGGAAAGCATGAACCACTGAAAAAGCAGTGTAAACATAGCACTATGTCGCTACAAGCTGGTCTCTAGATCATAAGTACATGCATATGCACAAAAGTAGAAACAGAAAGAGTTCATACCGGTCTTCCTTGTTGCTTCCTTTCAGTCGATCTTCGTCATTACTGCTTGTCACTTGCACGATCGAACGTAGGAAATATAATCAAATGCCATCACGGGCTCGAGCTGATTTCTGAAAACAAAGCAAACTAAAGAGAGAAAGGAAATCTTTTTGAGTTTTTCAAAAGTTAAATAAAAAGCAAAAGAAAGAGAAAATCTTTTTGTTGGTTTTGCAAATAGAGGAATAAAGAAGAACGGGTAAAAACTTCGAAAAGATCAAAGTGAATAAAAACGGATAATACAATGGAAAAGTGAGAAGGGCACGTACTTCCCCAAGCTTAGGCTTTTGGCCTAAGTTGGTAGTAGCTACTGCCCCCAGGAGCCTCCTGCTCCAGGGGTATGGTGGTGAGACCAAGGGTCGTAGAAGGATGATGGCGCGTACACCGAACTCCTTGGAGTCTCCCACGAGGAAGGTTCCGAGTGCCAAACAGAGGAAGACCCTTCACCAAACTCGGTGGCGGTCTCATCCTGAAAATGTGGTATCTCACCGTGCCTCTCCTCGTCGGGCACAACCCCCTCCATGGGGTTATGGAACTGATGCTGGACCATGAACTCATCGAACTGGACAACATCAAAGGACCATCCGTTCCTGTGAGAAAAATCAAACAAAAGAGGTGCAGGTAGGCGGATCTCGCGTTCCGTGGTAGTTCCGAAACGCAAGATATAAACAAGGTTATCAAGCTCAGAACCCATGGTAATAAACTTATGCCTTTTCATAGCAGCAAGATCAAAGCTTAAATAAGTAAAAGGAGTATCATCAGGGTGTGGGGTGCCTCCAAGATGCTCTAAGATAAGTGTGGCATAAATGCCACCATATAAGTCCCCCTTGTTACCGTTCATAGCAAGGCGTCGAGCAATTAAGGTACCCAGATTATAATTAGACCTCCCCGAGAGGGCTGCTGCCAGGATAGCAATATCCGGAGCAGAAATGTTGCTCGTGTTGTCACGAGCTAACACCCCTCTAGCAATATAATATGCAAAATACCTGAGGTGAGGAAAAAAGATGCTGGAGATCTTCGACCGATGAATATCCCTCGTACCCATGCTGCAGAGAGAGTTGATGACGGTTTTCAGCTCGGAGGGCTGCGTGGCCATCCTTGCCGTCCTCCCAACGTTCGGCACACCTATTACTTCACAAAAATTTCCCAGAGTCATGGTGATAAGATCATTATAAATTTTAAACTCAATAGCACCTGAATCAGGATTATATCTAAAACTGTTAATGAAACCGGAGGTGAGTTTCTGATACTGAGTAACACGGCTCGTGACGAGTCGTGTCAAACCTGCATTAGCACAAAGATTATAAAACTCATCCTTGATTCCCGCAACTTCCATGAATTCATCACATGGAAATGTCATCGCACGTGCTGGACTTGTGTCTTCCAACAACTCCAGTGGCACATGATCTTCATTATAGCTCACCCTAGCAGTCGATGGTGAAGCTGCGGCTCTAGTGACTCGATCGGAGTGTGCGGGCATCCTCTTCTCAAGCCACCCTTTTGCCCTTCCTAACAAACTCATTTCTGATTTTTTTTTTACAATTTACAAAAACGAGGATTAAAACAAAGTGAGCTAAGGCAAACTACTCAACTCACTTGCCCAAGGCACAAACTTGCATCAAAACTTGGAAAACAACTTTCTACACATGCATGCAAGCTCATCTCTACAGCACCAAGAACTACTAAATACTCACAAATGAGGCCACCAATCAAAAATCTAATTGGAGGGGTGGAGGAGTCACATACCAGGGAGTATTTGCTCAAAATTTCAGCTCAAATGATGGGCTGTAGAGAGAGATCGAAGAATCGCCCCCAAGAACAGCAAGAACAAGAAGAACACGACCATAACTCGGGTTTCTGGAAAAAGAGAGAGAGAGGGGAAGAAGAAGTACCTAGAGGGGGGTCCCGTGGGCCCCAGGCGCCCTGTGGGCGCGGCCAGGGGCTGGGCCGCGCCAGCTGGCCGCCTGGGCCACTGGTGGCCCCCCTGGCTGGCCCCAGGACTTTCCGGGTCTCTCCCGTTGTGAAATTTTTTAATATAATTTTTCTGGAATTTTTCTGAAAACTTCACTGTTGAAATTTTTTCGAAGTTCAAAAAGCTGCGAAACTCTCTGAAAACTTGAAGCAGTTAGTAGTATTGTGAAGCTTCAAAAACATAGATACTTGGTACAACAAGTATGACAACACTAAAAACAAATAAAAACATAGAAAGCTCAACTTTTTATCCATATAAAACACGTTCACTAGTAAGGTTGATCAAGTCTTACCAACAAACAAGCGGTATATAGAACAAAAAGTCTCACCTCCTACGAAGTAATCATTGAACTTTTACCTTGATGGACATTGTCCCTACCATGATAGTTTTGTATTTGTGAGGCACATGTAGTGGACAGTCCCATTCTCCAATTTTCACGGTCTCGATATTCTCTATAGAGTTGAGGGCATGCCTCCTGTCGGTCTTCTTCGGAAAATATACCATGTGTTCTTTATCATTCACATGAAAGGTAACCTTCCCTTTGTTGCAATCAATAATAGCACCTGCGGTGTTAAGGAAAGGTCTACCAAGAATAATGGACATGCTCCCATCCTCGGGCATGTCGAGCAGAACAAAATCAGTAAGAATTAAACAATTAGCAACTTCAACTGGAACATCCTCACAAATACCTATCGGAACAGCGGTTGACTTGTCAGCCATCTGAAGGGAGATATCTGTAGGAATTAGTTTCTCTAAACAAAGCCTCTCGTAAAGAGAGAGAGGCATAACACTCACTCCCGCTCCAAGATCACATAAAGCAGTTTTGACATAATTATTCTTTATGGAGCAAGGAATGGTGGGTATACCTGGATCACCGAGCTTCTCAGGAATCAGGGAGATATCTTGGAGCAAGCATAGTAGATATTGCATCATTAGGAACTTTTCTTTTGTTAGTGACAATATCTTTCATATATTTTGAGTAAGGGAGTAACTTAATAGCATCAGTCAAAGGAATTTGAAGAAAAAGAGGTTTAATCCATTCACAAAACTTATTGTAATGCTCTTCTTCTTTAGATTTGATGGACTTACCTGGAAAGGGCATGGGTTTCTGTACCCATGGTTCTTTCTCCTTCCCATGTTTTCTTGCGATGAAGTCTTCTTTAGTGTACCTCTTTCGTTTGTCAGGTGCTTCTTCTTCTCGAACTTCAGGCGGATCATTCTTCTCATTATCATTACCTTCAGGTTCAGCACCGTCTTCAGTCTCCGCATCGGAAATAGATACACTGTTGGGATCAATAGCGGGCTCTTCATCTGCAATAGGATCATTAGAATTGTCAGTCTCTTTATGTTTCTTCTTCTTATTTGGAGAGACAACAATTTCTTCTTCCTGCATTTGAGAATCTTGCTCGATTCTCTTCGGATGTCCCTCTGGATAGAGAGGATCTTGAGTACTAGTTCCTCCTCGGGTCTTAATCCCAAAAGCCTGCAATTTATCTTGTTTGGCATTGTTAGCAAGCAAATCTCTTTGCACATTAGAAATTTGATCGAGCTGAGTTTGAACCATATGAAAATGCTTCACAAGACATTGAACATCATTAACTGTTCTATCTAAAACACCAAGAAACTTTTTGATAGCAAGGGAATTATCATGCAACTGACTTTCTATCCTCTCATTAAAATGATTCTGTTTCATAATAAAATTATCAAACTCATCTAAACATTGATCAGGAGGCTTACCATGAGGGATGTCACTTGCGTTGAAATCTAAAAGAGAGTGTACCTCTACCATAGGAGGGTGAGTAGTAGGCTCACACAGCTTCTCAATAGGGGGTAGATTCTTCACGTCTTCAGCTTTAATACCTCTCTCTTTAATAGACTTCTTTGCTTCTCACATATCCTCGGGGCTTAGAACAAACATGCCCCTCTTCTTTGTTGGTGGAGGTGGTTCAGGGACGAACCAATCTTCATGGTTTTTGGCAATCCTGCCCATTAAATCTTCCGCGTCGTCCGGTGTTCTTTTCCTGAAAACACAACCAGCACAACTGTCCAGATAGGACCTAGATTCATCAGTTAGACCAGCATAGAATATATCAATTAATTCATTCTTAGGGATTTCATGTCCTGGTCTAGCCCGAATCAAACCGCAGTACCTCCCCCAAGCTTTAGGGAGGGACTCATCCTGCAACTGTTTAAAGTTGTAAATTCTTTGTAAAGCAGCATGTTGCATATGAGCAGGAAAGTACTTATCAACAAAAGAGTGAGCTAAGTCCTGAGGACTCTTAATAGAACTGCATGGAAGTGAATCATACCATGCTTTAGCGCCCTCCTTCAAGGAGAAAGGAAGAAGCTTGGTCACATAAAAGTAGCGTATCTTCTCATCTGTGGTAAACAGGCTACCTAGCTCACCAAGTTTAGTTAGGTGTGCAATAGCATCATCATTTTCTCTGCCATAAAAGGGGTCAGCTTCAACCATAGGTATAAGTGAAAGATCAACAGAGAAATCAAAATCAGGATCATCAATGCATATAGGAGATGTAGCAAACTCAGGATTAGGAACGGTTTTGTTTCTCAAAGAGTGTTTTTCAAATATTTTCTTAATAGTTTCAGGGTCAGAGCCGGCAAACTCTGTCAGTTCCCTGCATAAATCTTCATCAAATATATAGTAATCATCATCAAGGAGCCTCTCCTGGAGTTTACTCAAATCAGGATAATCATAAGTTTCATCAATAGGGTAGCGAGCAACAGGAAGTTCAATTCCATATTTTTCAGCAGTAGTAGTAATTTGTTTCTCAAGAGCATAACCAAGCGAACTAATATCATCATCAAAAGTAGTAGAAGCATCATCAAGAGTATCAGACATAATAACAGATTCAGTAGGAGCATCATGTGGTGGTGGTGAGGCAAACTTACTCATAACAGAAGGTGAATCAAGCGTAGCACTAGTGCTCAGAGCAGTACCTCTTCATGTAGTGGATAGTAAGATCAGAACCTTGGGGTCACCTTTCTTACCCATAGTGAATAAAGTGCAGCAGGTAGGATACCTCAAGTAGACTTGTAAATATTGCTATGCTCCCCGGCAACGGCGCCAGAAAACGGTACTTGATAACCCTCAACCGTAAGGGATCGAGATAGTCTTCGCGGGTAAGAATAACCCAATTTATTGATTCGACACACGGGGAGCCAAAGAGTATTTATAAGCTTTAACAGTTGAGTTGTCAATTCAACCGCACCTGAAATATACTAACTTGCAACAAAAGATAAGTGGTAACAGTGATATGATAGTGATGATAGTAATAGTAAAAGTAAACAGCAAAAGTAAATAGCAGAAGTAGCAACTAGTGACAAGCAAGGTTTAAGATACTGTAGGCTAGGGAGATGGATGGTTGGGCGCTGCATGGATGAGATAGATTCTAACTTGGGGCACGACACACGGAAAAGTAATGATCATCTAGGCAAATATCAAACATTGGGCATGTATCTTGTAGGTAGTTGTACGTGCTTGCAATAAGAACTTGCACAACATCTTTTGTCCTACCATCCCGCTACGAACGGGGCCAAAAGGAACTAATGGATATTAAGGTGCTCCTGTCAAAGAGCACCGAAACAAAGCAATGAACTCAATGGATACATGTAATCCTCAAACTACGGGCCATCCCCTTTGGTGTCCCAAGCTGTCACTTTTGGGATTGCCGGTTCCGAACCGTAACAGGTGCATACAACTCATAGATAGGATCAAGAACACAAATATATTCACGCAAACACATATGGTTCAGATCTAAAATCATGGCACTCGGGCCCTAAGTGTCAAGCATTAAGAATAACAAGTTGTAGCAAAGATGATAAACACCATACTAGATGATAGGCAACATGCCCCCAACAATCTGACGAACTATTACATGATCTAACTCATCCAATCCCTACCATCCCCTTCGCCTACAGCAAGGGAATTACTCACACATGAAGGGGGAAGTCATGGAGGGATGATGGAGTGGTGATGATGATGACTATGGCGACGATCTCCCCTCTCCGGAGGCCAAATCAGCCTCCAGATTAGCCCTCCCGAAGAAGAACAGAGGATGGCGGCGGCTCCGCGACGAAAAACAGCGAAAGAACTTCCGATCTGGGGTTTTTTCGTCGGGAGGAAAAATACGGGCTAAAGTAGGGCACCAGGGGGTGTGGGGCCCACCCAGGCGCCCCCCCGGCGTGGCCCGGGGGGGGGGGGGCGCCCACAGGGCGCCTGGGCACCCCCTGGCCCCCCTCTGGCCCCACTTCTGCATTTTGTTTCTTCGGGTGCGTGGATTTTTCGTGATTTTTCTTGGATTTTTCTGAGATGCTTAAAAATCTGTTTTCCTGCACACAAATAAACCATACAGGCAGCTCTGCTGAAAACAGCGTCAGTCCGGGTTAGTTTAGTCCAAATCATGCAAGAATGAGGTCAAAACAATATCAAAAGTGTTTGGAAAAGTAGATACGTTTGAGACGTATCAGTCACCTTATTATTGGGCTCGGCCCATGTAATTTCGAAATACTTGAGTATAGGTTGTTTTTTAGAGTCCGTATGTGTGGGGAAACAAGAGTTAGGGTTGGTTTCGGACCCCTTCTCCAAGGGCCACGAAATTCCCCCATCGTCCTCCATATATATAGCCCTTAGGGCGCTGTTTAGACTTTGGGTTTTGTTTAGATTAAAATTCGCCATAGCTGCAACTTCGCGTACTTCGTTTGTGTCCAACGACCAGACAAAGGCGTCACAGAACCCCACCTTGATCAATAAAGCTTTCCTCTTATATTCGCAATATCCAGATTGCAATCTTAATTTCTTGCTTGTTCTTCATTTGCCTGCAGGAAACAAACCTTCGTGGCCAGGTTGATCGTGCTTCGTCATGGTCAATAACCTCTCGGAGTTGGTTTAGCGATTGCTAAGGCGCGATGTCCTCGCACGTTCGTAGTCGGATCGTCAAAGTCGACTTCCTCCAAAACGATAGCCACCATCTCATCGAAAGACGGGACACCTTTGCCTCTATCACCCGCCCTGTGTCGCCTTGGAGGACGGGTTTGGCCGACAGCGGTCCCTCGTCGTCGCTGTCCTCGAGGATGATGACGCCGCCCTCTTCGCGGCCGCGGCACCGAGTGGCGATCTCCTCGAGGGCGCAACACTGACGCTCCATATCCAGCCATATACGTAGTCCACGTGCGCCCACTTGGTGGAAGCCTCATCGCCGGTGGCCATGTCCTCGTGCTCGCTCTTCACGGTGATGAGGCCCGACTCTGTCTTCGGCTTGACGAGGTAGGAGGAAGGCGTAGAGGAGGCATGACCGCCCTCGTCGATGAAGAGGGCGCCGCCGCGGGTGCGCCGCCCGAGCGGTGTTTCCACGGGCTTGGCCTTGACGTTGGCGAGCATCGACGAACAGGAGGAGGAGGAGGAGGAGGAGGAGGAGGAGGAGGAGGAAGAGGACCCGCCCACCATGCGCCTCGGCAACCAAGGGGCGCCACTCCGACGGGGAACTGATGGGCCTCTAACACCTCGTTGGTTACCCCAAGTGGAAGGTGTAAGATGCAGTGTTGTGGAAGTTTTTCCCTTAGCAAAGATGCCAAGGATCGAATCCCCAGAGACTCCTAGGTTCAACAAGTAGGTGTCAACTGCTAACGGCGCGGATTAGCAATCAACGTGGACCTGCACACAGATACAAATACCTTTGCTCCCAACGAGTACAGAGAGGTTGTCAATCCCTCCGGCCTTGTAGTTCACAAAGGATTAAACGCAAATGATAGTAGTGATATATAATGTTTGCAATAGTAAATAATAGCGAAAAGTAAATAGCGGATGTGATCAATGATGGTACTATAGACCGGAGTCTCATGATGTTCACTAATGATGTCTGTCTCCCAAAAGACGATAAAACAGCTATGTGAGGTAAACGAATTACAGCTGGGCAATTGACAGGACCACGAACGCAAACCAATGCTGACTACATTGCAAGAAAGGTTGAGGTTCAAAGCATGGGCGGTACGCCAAAGTAAGTAGACCGAAATCCATCAATATCTACTACTAATCATCCACCTTGAGATATCTATCCAGAACATCTCGCTGGTATTAAGTTGCGAGTCCCACCCATAGTGTAAACTCAAAGCAACAGACAACTGCATTAAAAGAACTTTGCGTAAAGTAAACAATCCTTGCACCCGCGGGCACAAGCACCGTTGTTTTCCCCCTTGTGGCAACAACACATCCCCTAGACTCATGTTTCTGTCACTCAAGCTAGTCATCGAGGGGCATGAACCCACAATCGAGCATAACGTTCCCTCTTGGAGTCACTACGTATTACTTGGCCAAAGCAATAAATAACAACGGAGAACATGCAAGAATTACTTATGAACATAAATATAAAAGAGGTAGATCAAATATATTACTCAAGAACATTCTGAACATAATCTCATAATCCATCAGATCCCAACAAACTCATCATAGCAACAGCATAAGGGTTACATATGTGCCTCGATCATGTAGGGCAGCTCACGAGGACTAATTAGTGAAGCACAAGAACGGGAGGAGAACATCACATAGCTACTGGTCATGGACTCATGGTCCAAGGGAGACTACTCACAACTCATCCGGGAGGCGTCCATGGTGGTGGAGAGGCTCCCGATGGTGATCCTCCCCTCCGGCAGGGTGCCGGGAAGAGTTCTCCTGGTGCTCCTGATCTTGGAAGCGGCGGCGGCGGCGGAACAGAGATGAGATCGCGAAAAAGAGTTCCCGTCCCGAGGGTTTCGAAGGACGCTCTAAATATATGCCGAAGGGGGGCACCAGACGGGGCTCGGGGGGCCCAGGCGCCCCCCCCAGCGCGGCCCGGGGGGGGGGAGGGGGGGCGCCGCCAGGGCGCCTGGAGCCCAGGTGGCCCCCCCGGCTGTCCTTCGGGCGCAAGGTAGGTTCTGGAACGCTGATTTTTTATATAATTTTTCTGGATTTTTCCTGGCAGTTCTCGTAACGTGAAAACCTGAAATACAAAAACAGCCGAAAACATAAACTGGCACTGGGGTGCACTGGATTAGTAGGTTAGTCCAAATATGATCAAAAGTGTATGGAAGTGTATGAATATCATAGCAATATCACCCAAAAGTGGCATGGAGCAAGCAGAAATTATAGATACGTTTTGGACGTATCAACATCCCCAAGCTTAATTCCTGCTCGTCCTCGAGTAGGTAAATGATAACAAGAATAATTTCTGTGGTGACATGCTATTAACCATATAGGACTTATTCATAGTCATATGACAAAAGCTTACTAAGACAATGATTCTATAGTAATTAAGTTGCCTCATGAGAAAATCACAAATGACTGAAAGTTTTACAACATGACACTGAAGCATCAAATAGATTTGCAATGAACATGATGTGCAAATATGAGAAAGTGATATCTAGCTTGCCCCCTTTAGTGAAGCAAAACATAAATGCAGGGGCACCTTCAAGGTTTAAGTGATGACTAGATACAATGATTTCAAAATAAACGATATCACAGTCATGCAAAAGACAATGCTACTTTGGGACAATGCACATTACACTTAGAATGACAATCATGCTCTCAGTAGTTGGTGCTTTTAAAAGAGGGTGGAGACTCAACATAAAAGTAAAAGAATGGTTATGTGCTAGAGCTTTTTATTTTGAAAACATAGAAGCAATTTTGTCAACGGTAGTAGTACTTCATATGTGTCATGCATAAGACATCCTATAAGTTGCAAGCCTCATGCATCGAATACCAATAGTGCTCGCACCTTGCCCTAATTAGCTCGGATTTCCATGGGTTATCATTGCATTACATATGTTTCAACCAAGTGTCACAAAGGGGTACCTCTATGCCACATGTACAAAGGTCCAAGGAGATAAATCGCATTTGATTTCTCGTTTTTGATAGATCTCAACTTGAGGACATCCATACCGGGACAACATAGAAAATAGATGATGGACTCCTCTTTAATGCATAAGCATATTCTCATAAGAGATTGAGGATTAATGTCCAAGCTAAAACTTCCACCATGAAACATGGCTTTGGTTGGCGGCCCAATGTTCTTCTCTAACAATATGCATACTCAATCAACCCATGGCAAATCACCCTTACTTCAGACAAGACGAACATGCATAGCAACTCACATGATATTCAACAAAAGTGTGACAGTTGATGGCGTCCCCAGAAACATGGTTACCGCTCAGCAAGCAACTTATAAGAAATAAGATACATAGGCAACATATTCTTTATCACAATAGTTTTTAAGCTACTTTCCCATGAGCTATGTATTGCAAGGTTAGTCTGCTTAGTACAGGTGGAGGTTAGCAAAAGACTGGAAGCGACCAACTAAGAGAGCAATGACGGTCATAATCATGCAGAGCGACAAAGCAACATTGAATCAGGCATGGTAGTTATATCGCTACTCAGAAATAAAAGATTATCAAGGCTTGACAGACTTTCTTTACAGTCTTAAATATGCGTGAGCATACGCCAAGTCAATCAAAATAAATTCTCGAAGGAAGATATTACTAAACCATACCACATCATCGGCAAACAAATCAAGTTGGTACTCCAATGACACATTGGGAATCCCCCAGCTATTTGAGACTAACCATAAGAAACCTGAACTACTAAGCGCCATTATGCACGTAGCATCTTTATCATAGACATATTAACCAATGCAACGGAAGTAAACTCTCTTAATAAGATAAGCATGATAATTAAAGAGAGTTCAAGCAACCAACTAAACAAAAGCTCTTTGAAAAAATTAGCATGAATACTAAGAGCAGAGCATGATAGTAGCTATTAAAAGACAAAGAACACACACAGCAAAGATAGACATGAAAATTCTATGTTATGTTCTAGGTAGAAGTGGAGCGTGTTTCTCTCCCGCATAAAGAAAGCTGAGTTCCGACTCATTATGAAAAACTAAAAAGAAAACTAAAAGCAAGACGCTCCAAGCATAGCACATAACACATGAAGTGATAAAAATATAGCGGAACGAAAGACGAACTGATAATGTTGATGGAGAAGGGGATGCACGGGGGCATCCCCAAGCTTAGACGCTTGAGTCTCCTTGAATATTTCTTGGGGGTGCACGGGGGCATCCCCAAGCTTGAGCGCTTGACACTCCTGAATCTTTTTATCATCTTCCCTCGCACACTTGAAAACTCCCTTCATACATAACTCATCATAATCTGATTAGCGAGGTTAGTACCCTTAATAAAATAATTGCACCTTGCTGGAAATAAAGATATTCTTGAAGTTCTACTGTTTCTCAAGATTGCCAAAAGGTTTTTGCAAAGAAAAAGCAAGCTCTTGGTTTGCAAAATGAAGGAAAGGCAAAACAGGATAGAATCTGTGAAAAACAGAACAGCAGGTAGTAATTGATTTGTTCGGGGCACTTTTGCAACTCAAATCAAAAAACTCAGAATAGACGCACGAAATACAATTATATAGAGAACGCTGTCGAAAAAGTTCAGACCAAAAAGATGATCTGGTGATTTTATACGAATTTTTATCCAAGGATAGAATCTATTTCCTGGACAGCACCTCACAACTTTTGAACTTTCTAGCAATCAGAGGCTATACTTGGCACAAATATGAAAAGCAAAGATACAATGATGATGCTACCGTAGTAAACAACATCAAGACACAACAAAAGGAAAATAAAATTTTATTCATGTGGGCTGCCTCCCAAAAGCGCTTTCTTTTATGCCTTTAAGCTAGGCATAATGCATAGAGATCAAGTTTTATCAAGAGTAAAAGAATAGCTAGCCCGTACAACAGACTCAAAAGGTAACTTGATCTTCTTTCGAGGGAAGTGTTCCATCCCTTTCTTGAGAGGAAACTAAAATTTTATATTACCCTCTTTCATGTCAATGATAGCACGAACGGTGCGTAAAAAGGGACGTCCCAAAATAATTGGACATGAAGGATCACATTCAATATCCATAATAGTAAAATCAACGGGAACATAATTATCATTAACAACGATAAGAATATCGTCGATCCTACCCAAAGGTTTCTTTATGGAAGAATCAATGAGACGAACACCAAAAGAACAAGAATTATAAGGTTTCAATTTAAGCATATCATATATTCTTTTGGGCATAACAGAGGTACTAGCTCCAACATCACATAATGCATAGCAAGAAAAGTCATTCAATTTAATTTTTATCATAGGATCCCAACCATCTTCTAGCTTTCTAGGTATGGAGGCTTCTACTCTAAGTTTCTCCTCCCTAGCTTTGATGAGAGCATTAGTGATATGCTCTGTAAAGGCAAGGTTAAGCGTGCTAGTGCGGGGGTCTCTAGACATCTTGTGAAGGAAATCAATAACTTCGGTAAGAGTGCAATTATCAAAATCAAGGTCACGAGCATAAAGTAAAGTGGTAGTGGTGTCCTTTAGGTTCACTTGTTTGGTAGTTTCTATAGTCATAGCATCACCATTAATAGGTCCATTGGGACCAGGAGTACATTGGGTGCTAAGGGTTTGGACATCTTTAACAACTTGGATAGTAGCAACAGTGTGGTGGGTAGGAAGGCTCTTAATTCTATCCTCTTCCTCCCTTTCTCTAGCCCATCTTTCTTTAAGTTTAGCCATCATCCTAATGTTTTCATTAATTTGCACTTGAATAGCATTTATAGGAGTGACTTCCCTCTCCTCAAGAGGAGAAGTTTTAATATTTAGCAATTTTACCTCATTGGCTAAATGGTCTACCTTAAAAGAAAGATCATCTAGTTTATGTAGTTTTTCTTCTACACTCTTATTAAAGGCTTTTTGGGTAGTGATGAAATCTTTAAGCATAATCTCTAGTTCAGTAGTGGAGTTCTTGGTGATAGGATAAGCATTGTTGTTCCCATAAGAATTAGAGGGGAACGGTCTAGGATTGCTACCAAAGTTACTCCTATAAGCATTGTTGTTAAAATTGTTTCTAGAGATAAAGTTCACATCTACTTGTTCTTGAGCAATCAAAGAATTTAAAGGAACATCATGAGGATCAACAGAAGATTGCTTCGAAAGTAGAGACATGATTAAGTCACCCTGGGCCGCGCCGGGGGGGCGCCTGGGCCCCCCGAAGCCCGTCTGGTGCCCCCCTTTGGCTTATATTTAGAGCGTCCCTCGAAACCCTCGGGACGGGAACTCTTTTTCGCGATCTCATCTCTGTTCCGCCGCCGCCGCCACTTCCAAGATCGGGAGCACCAGGAGAACTCTTCCCGGCACCCTGCCGGAGGGGAGGACCACCGCAAGGAGCTTCTCCACCACCATGGACGCCTCCCGGATGAGTTGTGAGTAGTCTCCCTTGGACCATGAGTCCATGACCAGTAGCTATGTGATGTTCTCCTCCCGTTCTCGTGCTTCACTAATTCGTCCTCGTGAGCTGCCCTACATGATCGAGGCACATATGTAATCTTTCTGCTGTTGCTTTGCTGAGTTTGCTGGGATCTGATGGATTATGAGACTATGTTCAGCTTGTGTTTGAGTAATATATTTGATTCACCTCTTTTATATCTTTGTTCTTGAGTAATTCTTGCATGTTCTCCGTTGCTGTTTATTGCTTTGGCCAAGTAGTAGGTAGTAACTCCAAGAGGGAGCGTTATGCTTGATTGTGGGTTCATGCCCCCTGATGACTAGCTTGAGTGACAAAAACATGAGTCTAGGGGATGTGCTGTTGCCACAAGGGGAAAACAACGGTGCTTGTACTTGCGGGTGCAAGGATTGTTTACTTTACGCAAAGTTCTTTTAATGCAGTTGTCTGTTGCTTTGAGTTTACACTTTGGGTGGGATTCGCAACTTAATACCAGCGAGATGTTCTGGATAGATATCTCAAGGTGGATGATTAGTAGTAGATGCAGATGGATTTTGGTCTACTTGCCTTGGCGTACCACCCATGCT
Organism: Secale cereale; assembly: GCA_902687465.1. Lineage (NCBI taxonomy): Eukaryota > Viridiplantae > Streptophyta > Magnoliopsida > Poales > Poaceae > Secale > Secale cereale. Next base: position 213,357,959 of record LR738711.1, on the reverse strand, counting down.
TTTGAGCCTCTACCTTTCTTTGCAGCATAGTTAGCATTGGTTTGCGCACATAATCCTGTCAATTGCCCAGCTGTAATTTGTTTACCTCGCTTTGCTGTTTTATCGTCTTTTGGGAGAGAGACATCACTAGTGAACATCATGGGACCCCGGTCCATATTACCACCGCTGATCACACCTTCTATTTACTTCCTGTTTTTATTTCCTAGTTGTAGTCATAGATATCATTATTATCTCTTGTGTTTGATCCTTTGTAAACAACAAGGCCGGAGGGATTGACAACCTCTCTGTGCTCGTTGGGAGCAAAGTTATCTGTATCTGTGTGCAGGTCCCGTCAACCGCTAAGTTTCTGGCGCCGTTGACACCTACTTGTCGACCCTCGGAGTCTCACGGGATTCGATTCTTGGTATCTTTGCCAAGGGAAATTTGCCGCTACGCTACATCTCAACCTTCCACTTGGGGTAACCAACGAGGGGCGAGAAGCCATCAAGCAAGTTTCTGGCGCCGTTGCCGGGGACTCCACTCTTCAAGATAGGGGAGTTGCACGCTATCTTTTATCTTTGCTTTTTAGTCTTGTTAGTTTACCTTTCAGTTTTTGCTTTAGTGTCCCTTACCAAAAATCACAAAAATAGTTATCTTGCTTGCTGCTGCTATGGGTTCCACCGAGAACACCAAGTTGTGTGACTTCACTAGTCATAACAACAGTGACTTTATCTGCACGCCTATTGCTACACCTGCCACTTCAGCACCTTCTTATGAGATTAAACCTGCTTTGCTGAACCTAGTTATGAAAGATCAATTCTCCGGTGCTGGAGATGATGCTGCTTTGCACTTAAATAATTTTGTTGAGCTCTGTGATATGCAAAAGTACAAAGAAGTAGATGGTGATATTGTTAAGCTTAAGCTTTTTCCTTTCTCCTTGAGAGGAGGAGCTAAAATCTGGCATCAATCCTTGCCTAGGAATAACATAGATTCTTGGGACAAGTGCAAGGATGCCTTTATTGGGAAGTACTATCCCCCTGCTAAAATTATCCAACTAAGGAGTAACATAATGAATTTTAAACAATTGGATAATGAACACGTTGCCCAAGCTTGGGAACGCATGAAATCGCTTGTCAAGAACTGCCCTACTCATGGTTTGACTACTTGGATGGTTATCCAAACTTTTTATGCAGGCTTGAATTTTACCTCGCGGAACTTGTTAGATTCGGCCGCAGGAGGAACCTTTATGTCAACTACACTTGGTGCTGCCACGAAACTTCTCGACGAGATGATGACCAATTATTCCCAATGGCACACCGAACGCGCTCCAACAGGTAGGAAGGTAAACTCTATCGAGGAGATTTCCTCCCTAAATGAAAAAGTTGACTTGATCATGTCTCTACTTTCCAAGCAATCTTCTATTGATCCTCATGATGTTCCTTTAAATTCTTTGATTGCTCAAGATCTAGTAGATGTGAACTTTATCTCTAGAAACAATTTCAATAACAATGCTTATAGGAGTAATTTTGGTAGCAACCCTAGACCGTTCCCCTCTAATTCCTATGGGAACAACAATGCTTATCCTAGCACCAAGAACTCCACTTCTGAACTAGAGATATGCTTAAAGACTTCATCACTACCCAAAAGTCCTTCAATAAGAGTGTAGAAGAAAAACTAGACAAACTAGATAATCTCTCTACAAAGGTAGACAATTTAGCCCATGAGGTAGAGTTGCTTAAAATTAGAACTTCTCCTCTTGAGGAGAGGAAGACCACTCCTATGAATGCTATTCAAGTGCAAATTTATGAAAACATTAGGATGATGGCTAAACTTAAAGAGAGATGGGCTAGAGAAAAGGAGGAAGAAGATAGAATTAAGCGCCTTCCTACCCACCACACTGTTGCTACTATCCAAGTTGTTGAGAATATCCAAACTCTTAGCACCCAATGCACTCCTAGTCCCATTGGACCTATTAATGCTGATGCTATGACCTCAACCGTAGAAGAAGAAACTCCTATGACCATAGAAGCTACCAAACAAGTGAGCCTAAAGGACACCACTACCACTTTACTTGATAGTAGTGACCTTGATTTTGATAATTGCACCCTTTCTGAAGTTATTGGTTTTCTTCACAAGATGTCTAGAGATCCCCACACTAGCACACTTAATCTTGCCTTCACGGAGCTTATCACTAATGCTCTTATCAAAGCTAGGGAGGAGAAGCTTAGGGTAGAAGCCTCCATACCTAGAAAGCTAGAAGGTAGTTGGGATCCTATGATTAAAATTAAGTTGAATAACTTCTTTTGCTATGCTTTATGTGATGTTGGAGCTAGTACCTCCGTTATGCCCAAAAGAATGTATGATATGTTTGAATTGAAACCTTTTGATCCTTGTTCTTTTGGTGTTCGTCTTGTTGATTCTTCCGTAAAGAAACCTTTGGGGAAGATCGACGATGTTCTTATCATTGTCAATGACAATTATGTTCCCGTTGATTTTACTATTATGGATATTGAATGTGAACCTTCATGTCCAATTATTTTGGGACGTCCTTTTCTTTGCACCGTTGGTGCTATCATTGACATGAAAGAGGGGAATATAAAATTCCAATTCCCTCTCAAGAAAGGGATGGAACACTTCCCTAGAAAGAAGATTAAGTTGCCTTTTGAGTCCGTTACATGGGCTAGCTATTCTCTTACTCTTGATAAAACTTGATCTTCTCTTTTTGCATCATGCCTAGCTTAAAGGCATAAAAGAAAGCGCTTTTGGGAGGCAGCCCACAACGAATTAGGTTTTATTTTGCTTTTGTTGTGTCTTGATGTTTGTTACTACAGTAGCATCATCATTGTACCTTTTCTTTTCAGCTTTGTGCCAAGTTTAGCCTCCGATTGCAAGAAAGTTCAAAAGTTGTGACGTGCTGTCCAGAAAACAGATTCTGTCCTTGGACAGAAAAATTCGAATAAAATCACCAGATCATCTTTTTGATCTGAATTGTTTTGACAGCGTGCTCTATACAATTGGCTTTCGAGCGCCTGTTCTGAGTTTTTTGATTTGAGTTGCAGAAGTGCCCCGAAAAAATTATTTACTACCTGCTGGTCTGTTTTTCACAGATTCTGTCCTGTTTTGCCTTTTCTTCGTTTTGCAAACCTTGAGCTTGCTTTTTCTTTGCAAAAACCTTTTGGCAATCTTGAGAAACAGTAGCTCTTCAAGATTATCTTTATTTTCAGTAGGGAAAAATTATTTTATTGTGGGTACTAACCTCGCTAATCTGATTATGATGAGTTATGTATGAAGGGAGTTTTCAAGTGTGCGAGGGAAGATGATAAAAGAAGATTCAGGAGGGTCAAACGCTCAAGCTTGGGGATGCCCCCGTGCACCCCCAAGAAATATTCAAGAAGACTCAAGCGTCTAAGCTTGGGGATGCCCCCATGCATCCCCTTCTCCATCAACAATTATCAGTTCGTCTTTCGTTCCACTATATTTATCACTTCATGCATTATGTGCTATGCTTGGAGCGTCTTGCTCTTAGTTTCTTTTTTTTAGTTTTCTTTAGCTTTGCTTGCTGTTCATAACAAGTTAGAACCCAGCTTTCTTTGTGTGGGAGAGAAACACGCTCCACTTCAACCTAGAACGCAACATAGGATTTTCATGCTTATCTTTGCTGTGTGTGTTCTTTGTCTTTCCATAGCTGCTGTCATGTTTAGCTCTTAGTTTTCATGCTTTTCTTTTTAAAGAGCTTTTGTTTAGTTGGTTGCTGAACTCTCTTGAGTTTTCATGTTTATCTTGTTAAGAGAGTTTGCCTGTTGCACTGAGTTGTGTGTCTTAACTTAAAGTAGGTAATTGAGGTTGCTATTTAATTTTAGTAGTAACTTACAATAGTTTTGAGGTATTGCCATGAGTAATGTCTGAACTTTTGGTGTCAAGAGCTTTAGCCTATTAGTGATAGATGTCGTATTTTGGGCAATCCGTGTTTATTTTCGAAAACCTATAAAATAGTTGAGAACTTTAGCTACTAGATGGATCACTAATCTTTGGAGGGATCGAATATTAGAGTACACTCACGTACCATGAGTCGAGGATGCGCAAGGATAACCAAACCCCCATACACTCCTCCTTGGGGTACTTGTCTCTTTGTGAACCTCCTAATTAGATTGAAAGTTACCGATAATAAGTGCATGAGTTCTTCGGACTAATGTGAGTATTCGAAAGTTGACACTTCCACCTAGCCATATTTTTCTAGCCTCTTCGGTACCGTGCATTGCCCTTTCTCACCTCGAGAGTTGGCGCATACTTCGCCGGTGCATCCAAATCCTTGGCACGATACGCTCTGTCATCATAAGCCTCATTATATCCTTCCTCAAAACAGCCACCATACCTACCTATCAAGGCATTTCCATAGCCTTTCCGAGATACATTGCCATGCAACATCCATCTTCTCATGACTTGATCTTCATGTCATACATGCTTTTTGCTTGATCGATGAGCCGCATGCTAGTTGGGCCTTGCCCTAATCATTGCTACATGACGCGCTAGTATCATTGCATATCCTGCTACACTGGCAGAGGCATACATTTGCATACATCATGATAGTTTCATCTTCTTTATGTTGAGTACTCTTGTAAAGTGTGAAAGATCTGCTATACTTCTTGTAATTTATAGAGTGTTGCCCCTAAAGTGAGGAAAAGATCCCAAAGAGGACAAATCAAAAGATCCCAAAGAGGACAAATGAGAGTTAAATAGAAAGAGCCATTGAGGCCACAAAAAAAATAAAAAAAATAGAAAAAAGAGAAAAAGAAATAAAAAGAGAGAAGGGGGCACACTACTATTCCTTTTGAGAGATCCACACTCGTACTCCATCTTATACCTTGTACTCCATAGAGAATATCATTCATGCATATAGCTATGTGGGGACCTTCACACTATAGAACTTGGCTTGTATATTCCAATGATGAGCCTCCTCGAAAGAGCTCTAGGTCTTCTTGATCGAGCAAGTTGGATGCACCCCCACTAGTTCCATTGGAGAGATTACCTTAGCTCATATGTGCATTCGTTGCATGGGAATCCCTACTCCTCACATCATATCTATCATTTGGCTTTCTCTCGCCTATGATTGTCCTCATTGATGTGAGCCTTTCACACCTTTTTTTGTCTTCCCCCTTCATCATTTTTCTCTCTTTGCCATCCTAAGTGTCAACTTTCTTGCTTACGCTCATCCATTGCATGAGTGCTCAAAATATCGAAAGGGAGTGGATCATTTTGACTTGTACCTGGCTAGTGGTCTGGGGATGAGTCAAGATAAGATTCCAAAGAAGACCAAGTGTGAAACTTTAGTAGATAAAGTTCTCAACAATACAAAAACTATGTTTTACTCTCTCGTATATCCCTATCCCCTTTATTGCACGCAAACACCATTTGGAGACATTCGAGTCACGGACAGCGAGAGCTCTTGCACCTTTATGTTCTTATGTTGCTTGTTACAATGCTAATATAGACTCTTGCTTGTTATGACTTGATTTGAGTTACATGCCTTGATTGCTTTACTTAAAAAGTTCTTATATAGTTGGTAGCATGTCACCACAGAAATTATGCTTGTTATCATTTACCTACTCGAGGACGCGCAGGAATTAAGCTTGGGGATGTTGATACGTCCAAAACGTATCTATAATTTCTGCTTGCTCCATGCTTCTTTTGTGTGATATTGCTATGATATTGATGCACTTCCATACACTTTTGATCATATTTGGACTAACCTATTAACTCAGTGCACCACAGTGCCAGTTCCTGTTTTCTGCTGTTTTTCTATTTCAGGTTTCCCCCATATTAAAAGTGCTCCAAAAATTCCAGGAAAAATACAGGAAAAATCAGCGTACAGGAAGCTTCGCGAAGAACCAAAGATGGGCCAGAGGGGAGACAGGGGAGGCCCAGGCGGCCACCTGGCGCGGCCCCACCCCTGGCCGCTCCAGGGGGCGCCTGGGGCCCCTGCTCCGCCTCTGGCTGCCCCCCTTCGCCTATATATCCCTCTCATCCCGAAACCCTCGAGGACAGAACCCTTTTTCGCGATCTCGCCTCTGTTCCGCCGCCGCAGCGCTTCCAAGATCGGGAGCATCATGAGAACTCTTCCCGGCACCCTGCCGGAGGGGAGAACCACCACCGGGAGCTTCTCCACCACCATGGACGCTTCCCGGATGAGTCGTGAGTAGTCCACCTTGGACCATGGGTCCATGATCAGTAGCTATGTGATGTTCTCCTCCCCTCTTTGCTCTTCATGGTTTAGACCTCGTGAGCTGCCCTACATGATCGAGGCACATATGTAATCTTTCTGCTGTTGCTTTGCTGAGTTTGCTGGGATCTGATGGATTATGAGACTATGTTCAGATTGTGTTTGAGTAATATATTTGATTCACCTCTTTTATATCTTTGTTCTTGAGTAATTCTTGCATGTTCTCCATTGCTGTTTATTGCTTTGGCCAAGTAGTAGGTAGTAACTCCAAGAGGGAGCGTTATACTTGATTGTGGGTTCATGCCCCCTGATGACTAGCTTGAGTGACAGAAACATGAGTCTAGGGGATGTGCTGTTGCCACAAGGGGGAAAACAACGGTGCTTGTACTTGCGGGTGCAAGGATTGTTTACTTTACGCAAAGTTCTTTTAATGCAGTTGTCTGTTGCTTTGAGTTTACACTTTGGTTGGGATTCGCAACTTAATACCAGCAAGATGTTCTGGATAGATATCTCAAGGTGGATGATTAGTAGTAGATGCAGATGGATTTCGGTCTACTTGCCTTGGCGTACCGCCCATGCTTTTGAGCCTCTACCTTTCTTTGCAGCATAGTTAGCATTGGTTTGCGCACATAATCCTGTCAATTGCCCAGCTGTAATTTGTTTACCTCGCTTTGCTGTTTTATCGTCTTTTGGGAGAGAGACATCACTAGTGAACATCATGGGACCCCGGTCCATATTACCACCGCTGATCACACCTTCTATTTACTTCTTATTTTTATTTCCTAGTTGCAGTCATAGCTATCATTATTATCTCTTGTGTTTGATCCTTTGTAAACAACAAGGCCGGAGGGATTGACAACCTCTCTGTACTCGTTGGGAGCAAAGTTATCTGTATCTGTGTGCAGGTCCCGTCAACCGCTAAGTTTCTGGCGCCGTTGACACCTACTTGTCGACCCTCAGAGTCTCACGGGATTCGATCCTTGGTATCTTTGCCAAGGGAAATTTGCCGCTACGCTACATCTCAACCTTCCACTTGGGGTAACCAACGAGGGGCGAGAAGCCATCAGCGGCGCTTCGTCCCGAAAGCTTCCTTATGATTTTTTCCAGGGCAGAAGACACCTTATACCAGAAGATGGGCATCGGGGGGCTGCCAGGTGGCCCACGAGGCAGGGGGCGCGCCCAGGGGGGGTAGGGCGCGCCCCCACCCTCGTGGATGGTGGGTGGCCCCCCTCTAGTGCTTTCATCACCCGATTTTTTTATATATTCCAAAACTTACTTCCGTGGAGTTTCAGGAATTTTTGAGTTGTGCATAATAGGTCTCCAATATTTGCTCCTTTTCTAGCCCAGAATTCCAGCTACCGGCATTCTCCCTCTTCATGTAAACCTTGTAAAATAAGAAAGAAAATGCATAAGTATTGTGACATAATGTGTAAATAACAGCCCATAATGCAATAAACATCAATATAAAAGCATGATGCAAAATGGACGTATCAACTCCCCCAAGCTTAGACTTCGCTTGTCCTCAAGCGGAAGCCGATATCGAAAAATATGTCGACATGTTTAGAGATAGAGGTGTCGATAAAATATAATACGGACATGAAGGCATCATGATGATTCTTATAACAACAACATATATATATATATATATATATATATATATATATATATATATATATATATATATATATATATATATATATATAGTCATATGATTTCTTATGCTAAAGTAACAATCTATTCACAATGTCAAGTATGAATCAGAAACTTCATTGAAAACTAACAAACTATGGCCTCAGTCATTGAAGCAATTGCAATTTATCATAACATCCGAAAGAGTCAATATAAGAGCTTTTCAGCAAGTCCACATACTCAACTATCATTTAGTCTTTCACAATTGCTCACACTCACGCAATACTTATGGGTATGGAGTTTTAATCGGACACAGAGAAAGATAGGGGTTTATAGTGTTGCCTCCCAACCTTTTACCTCAAGGGTAATGTCAACAATAATAGTTTATTGTTACTTACTTCCAATTAGGTATATATGTCAGGATCTTTCCAACACAATGTGCTTGCCAAAGGATAAAATGTAAAAAGGAAAGGTGAAGATCACCATGACTCTTGTATAAGGTATAAGGCAAGAACAAAAGATAGGTCCTTCGCAGAGGGAAGCAGAGGTTGTCATGTGCTTTTATGGTTGGATGTACAAAATCTTAGTGCAAAAGAATGTCACTTCATATTGCCACATGTGATATGGACCTTTATTATGCAGTCTGTCGCTTTTATTGCTTCCATATCACAAGATCGTATAAAGCTTATTTTCTCCACACTGATCATACATATTTAGAGAGTTGCAACAACGACAACTTACTTGAAGGACCTTACTCAATCCATAGGTAGATATGGTGGACACTCATGGCAAAACTGGGTTTAAGGATATTTGGAAGCACAAGTAGTATCTCTACTTGGTGCAAGGAGTTTGGCCAGCATGAGGGGGAAAGGAAAGCTCAACATGTTGGATGATCCATGACTATATACTTTATTTCGGATATAAGAAAACATAACCCATTACGTTGTCTTCCTTGTCCAACATCAACTTTTTAGCATGTCATATTTTAGTGAGTGCTCACAATCATAAAACATGTCCAAGATAGTATATTTATATGTGAAAACCTCTCTTTGTTTGTTACTTCCTATTAAATGCAACGATGACCAAAACTATGTTTGTCAACTCTCAACAAATTTTATTCATCATACTCTTTATATGTGAAGTCATTACTCTCCATAAGATCAATATGATCTCTTTGATTCTTTTTATACTTTCTTTTATTCTCTCATGATCAAAGTGAGATAATCAAGCCCTTGACTCAAAACTAGTCTTTATTATATATATAGCTCACGGACTCGATTACATATATAAGGAGCATACAACAAAGCTCAAAACTAGATCATACTAAACTTTATTCTACTAGATCAAGATATTACCAAAAGGATCGAACTAAGAAAAACGGTAAAGATAGAAGTGTGATGATGATACGATACCAGGGCACCTCCCCCAAGCTTGGCAGTTGCCAAGGAGAGTGGCCATACCCATGTGATTATGTCTCTTTCTTCGGAGGTGGTGATGTGATATTCTTGGCGATGATACCCCTCAGGATACGATTCTCCTCCTCGAGCTTGTTAACTTGCTGCTTGAGGTCCATTATTTCCTTGCGGAGCTTGCCCGTGATGGCCAAAGCCCCTTTCACCCAAGAATGTTGCGTAGCTGCGGGATAACAAGTAACACTCTTTTTCATATTTTCATAAGAAAGAAACCTGACATTGGAAGGGATGACCGAGTTTGGAATAGCTGAGCTCTGTAGTTCCCCCATTGTGAACCCGGCTCGAAAACGAGAAGTAACTTCTTGATCCTCCTCCATGGCATCTATCCTTTTCAAGTTAGCCTTTATCTCCTCCTCCGTTGATGGCCCAAAGTGGTCAGCATCGCTGTTTGCTCCTGGTCCCGGTGTCGGATGAGACACCCGACTCTCTCCAACTGACTCGTGAGAAGACATCTTGCTCTAATCTACGACAGAAATAGCTCGAAACAAAAACAGAGGATTTTGTCGTGGTACCGTGGTCCAAACCTTTGGGAGATTATATAATGAATTTTTACTGACCAAAAGAAGTATCGTGCAAGAAAACGGAGTCCGGAGGGCACATGAGGTGCCCACGAGGCAGGGGCGCGCCCTCCACCCTCGTGGATGCCTCGTGTCCCTTTCGGACTACTTCTTATTTTCCTATTTTCTGAAATATTCCCAAACGGAGAAAATTTGCCATTAGAACTATTTTGGGGTCGGTTTACTTACCGTACCACATACCTCTTCCTTTTCGGAGTTTGGATCGTTCTGGAAAGTGTCCCTTATGTATTCCTCCGGGGTTACGGTTTCAATAACATCGGTTTCAACATTTATGGGATTACGTGAGATATAATGTTTGATTCTTTGGCCGTTCACCACCTTTTGATTTGTGCCTTCGAAGTTGTTGATTTTTATGGCACCGGAACGATAGACCTCCTCGATAACGTAAGGGCCTTCCCATTTAGAGAGAAGTTTTCCTGCAAAAAATCTTAAACGAGAGTTGTATAGCAAAACATAATGACCTACGTTAAACTCACGCTTTTGTATCCTTTTGTCATGCCATCTTTTAACTTTTTCTTTAAACAATTCGGCATTTTCATAGCCCTGGGTTCTCCATTCATCAAGTGAGCTAATGTCAAATAACCTCTCCTCACCGGCAAGTTTGAAGTCATAATTGAGCTCTTTAATGGCCTAATATGCCTTATGTTCTAGTTCGAGAGGTAAGTGACATGCTTTTCCATAAACCATTTTATACGGAGACATGCCCATAGGATTTTTATATGCAGTTCTATAGGCCCATAATGCATCATCAAGTTTCTTGGACCAATTCTTTCTAGATCTATTAAACGTCTTTTGCAAAATTAATTTCAGCTCTTTGTTACTTAGTTCTACTTGACCGCTAGACTGTGGGTGGTATGGGGATGCAATTCTATGATTAACATCATACTTAGCAAGCATTTTGTGGAAAGCACCATGAATAAAATGTGAACCACCATCAGTCGTTAAGTATCTAGGGACTCCAAACCTCAGAAAAGTAACTTCTTTAAGCATCATAATAGAGGTGTTATGATCAGCACTACTAGTTGGAATAGCTTCTACCCACTTAGTAACGTAATCAACAACAACTAAAATATGTGTATACCCATTAGAGGAAGGAAACGTTCCCATATAATCAAATCCCCAAACATCAAATGGTTCAATAACAAGTGAATAGTTCATAGGCATTTCTTGACGTCTACTGATGTTACCAATTCTTTGACATTCATCACAAGACAGTACAACCTTATGGGCATCCTTGAAGAGAGTAGGCCAATAGAAACCAGATTGCAGTACCTTATGTGCAGTTGTTTCTCCAGCATGCTGTCCTCCATAAGCCTCAGAGTGACACTTGCATAGGATCTGTTCCTGTTCATGCTCAGGTACACAACGTCTAATAATACCATCTACTCCTTCTTTTAAAGGTGTGGGTCATCCCAGAAGTAATGTCTTAAATCATAGAGAAACCTTTTTCTTTTGCTGGTATGTGAAACTAGGTGGTATAAATTTAGCAACAATGTAATTAGCATAATCAGCATACCATGGAGCAGTACGAGAAGCATTTATGACAGCTCATTGTTCATCAGGAAAGCTATCATCAATAGGTAGTGGGTCATCAAGAATATTCTCTAACCTAGACAAGTTGTCTGCAATGGGGTTCTCAACTCCCTTTCTACCAGTGATATGCAAATCGAATTGTTGTAGCAAGAGAACCCATCTAATAAATCTAGGTTTAGCATCTTTATTTTACATAAGATATTTAATAGCAACATGATCAGTGTGAATAGTTACTTTAGAGTCAACAATGTAAGGTCGGAACTTATCACAGGCAAATACAACTGCTAAAAATTCCTTTTCACTAGTAGCATAATTTCTCTCGACACTGTCTAGAGTTTTACTAGCATATTGGAAAGCATTCAATTTCTTATCAACTCTTTGTCCTAGAACAACACCTACAACATAATCACTAGCATCGCACATAATTTCAAAGGGTAAATTCCAGTCAGGTTGCTGGACAATAGGTGCAGAGATCAAGGCTTTCTTAAGTATTTCAAATGCTTCTACACAATTCATCATCAAAGAAAAAAGGAACATCTTTTGTAAGAGGTTAGTCAGAGGCCTAGAGATTTTTGAGAAGTCCTTAATGAACCTCCTATAAAACCCGGCATGACCAAGGAAACTTCTTATACCTTTGATGTCCTTGGGACATGACATCTTTTCAATAGCATCAACTTTAGCTTTACCAACTTCAATACCTATTTCAAAAAATTTATGCCCCAAGACAATACCTTCATTAACCATAAAGTGGCACTTTTCCCAATTCAAGACAAGATTATTTTCTTCACATCTCTGCAAAACTCGATCAAGGTTGCTTAAGCAATCATCAAAAGAAGTTCCATAAACGGAAAAATCATCCATGAAAACCTCAACAATCTTTTCACAAAAATCAGAGAATATAGCCATCATGCATCTTTGAAAGGTAGTAGGTGCATTACATAAACCAAAAGGCATACATCTATAAGCAAAGGTACCGAAATGGCAAGTAAAAGTGGTATTTTCTCGATCCTCTTTTGACACGGGTATTTGAGAGAAACCAGAATAGCCATCTAGAAAGCAAAAATGAGTATGTTTGTATAATCTTTCTAGCATTTGATCAATAAAGGGTAAAGGGTAATGATCCTTTTTAGTAGCTTTATTTAATTTGCGGAAATCAATTACCTTTCTGTAACCTGTAATAATTCTTTGTGGGATCAATTCATCTTTATCATTAGGAACAACAGTAATACCCCCTTTCTTAGGGACACAATGGAGAGGACTTACCCACAGACTATCAGCAACTGGATAAATTATACCTGCCTCTAGAAGCTTTAGTATTTCTTTCCTTACCACTTCTTTCATCCTAGGATTTAACCGTCGTTGATGATCAACAACCGGTTTAGCGTCTTTCTCCAATTTTATTTTGTGTTGGCACAGAGTGTGACTAATGCCCTTAAGATCATCAAGAGTATATCTAATGGGAGCACGGTGCTTCTTCAGAGTTTTCAATAATTTCTCTTCTTCCTGCTCTGAAAGGTTAGCGCTAATAATAACATGATATATCTTCTTTTCATCGAGATAAGCATACTTAAGAGTATCAGGTACTGGTTTGAGCTCAAACACGGGATCACCCTTGGGTGGAGGAGGATCCCCTAGAATTTCAATAGGCAAGTTGTGTTTTAATAAAGGTCCCTGTTTAAAGAACATCTCATCTATTTCCCTTCTCTCATTCATAAACATATCATTTTCATGGTCTAGCTAATATTGTTCTAAAGGGTCATTAGGAGGCACGACAATAGAAGCAAGACCAATAATTTCATCTTTACTAGGCAATTCTTTATCATGGGGTTTTCTACGAAATTTAGCAAAGTTAAAATCATGAGACATATCCCCTAAACCAATAGTAACAATATCCTTTTTGCAGTCTATCTTAGCATTAACAATATTCAAGAAGGGTCTACCAAATATAATGGGACAAAAGTCATCTTGTTGGGAACCAAGAACAAAAAAATCAGTAGGGTATTTAACTTTCCCACACAAGACTTCAACATCTCTAACAATCCCCATTGGTGAAATAGTATCTCTGTTAGCAAGCTTAATTGTAATATCAATACCTTCTAGCTCAGCAGGTGCAATATTGTGCATAATGTTTTCGTATAAGGAATGAGATATTGCACTCGCACTAGCACCCATGTCACATAAACCATGATAGAAATGATCTCCTATTTTAACAGAAATAACAGGCATGCCTACAACAGGTCTATGTTTATTTTTAGTATCAGGTCTAGTAATTCTAGTAGCTTCATCACAGAGGTAAATAACACACCCATCAATATTATCGACCAAGAGATCCTTAACCATAGCAACACTAGGTTCAACTTTAATTTGCTCAGAGGGTGTAGGTGTTCTAGTATTACTCTTACGAATCACCGTTGAAGCTTTAGCATGATCCTTTATTCTAACAGGGAAGGGTGGTTTCTCAATATAAGCAGTAGGAACATTATAAGTGATAGTCTTTTCTTCAACTCTAACAGGTTCAACTACTTTTACTTCAATGGGAGGATGATATTTAAACCACTTATCCTTAGGGAGATCAACATGAGTAGCAAATGATTCACAGAAAGAAGCTACTATCTCAGTGTCAAGTCCATATTTAGTGCTAAATTCACGGAAAACATCGGTATCCATAAAAGATTTAACACAATCAAAGTTAGGTGTTATACCTGAATCCTTACCTTCGTCGAGATCCCAATCTTCAGAGTTGTGTTTAATTCAATAGTCTTCATCATAAAAGAACCAGTGCAAGAAGTATCGAGCATGGAGCGATTATCGAGAGAAAGCTGAGCATAGAAATTTGAATAATAATTTCTTTTGAGAGCTCATGATTGGGGCATGAACATAACATTGACTTAATCCTCCCCCAAGCTTGAGCGATACTTTCTCCTCCGCGAGGCCAAAAATTATATATATAATTACGATCACGATGAACCTGATGCATAGGGTAGAACTTCTGATGAAATTCCAATTTCAGCCGGTTGTAGTTCCAGGATCCAATATCATCACATAGCCTAAACCATGTCAATGCCTTTCCCTTCAAAGATAAAGGGAAGACCTTCTTCTTGACGACATCCTTGGGCATACCTGCAAGCTTAAATAATCCACAAACTTCATCCACGTAGATTAGGTGCAAATCGGGATGCAATGCTCCATCTCCTATAAAGGGATTAGCTAGCAGTTTCTCTATCATACCCGAAGGAATTTCAAAGTAAACATTTTCAGTAGGTTCAGTAGGTTGAGGAGCAACTCTTTGCTCTACTGGTCGGGGTGAAGATACCCCAAACAAGCCCCTCAAAGGATTATGTTCCATAGTAACAAGTGACAGTAAATTTCAGCACACTATATAAATCTTTCCTTACAAAATTCCACTTACCAAAAGCGCTTCACTCCTCGGCAACAGCGCCAGAAAAGAGTCTTGATAACCCACAAGTGTAGGGGATCTATCATAGTCCTTTCGATAAGTAAGAGTGTCGAACCCAACGAGGAGCATAAGGAAATGATATGCAGTTTTCAGTAAGGTATTCTCTGCAAGCACTGAAATTATCGATAATAGATAGTTTTGTGATAAGGTAATTTGTAACAAGTAACAAATAGTAAAAGTAAATAAGGTGCAGCAATATGGCCCAATCCTTTTTGTAGCAAAGGACAAGCCTGAAAAAATTCTTATATAAGGCAAAGCGCTCCCGAGGACACATGGGAATTATCATCAAGCTAGTTTTTATCACGTTCATATGATTGGCGTTCGTTACTTTGACAATTTGGTATGTGGGTGGACCGGTGCTTGGGTACTGCCCTTTCTTGGAAAAGCATCCCACTTATGATTAACCTCTATTGCAAGCATCCGCAACTACAAAAGAAGTATTAAGGTAAACCTAACCATAGCATGAAACATATGGATCCAAATCAGCGCCTTACGAAGCAACGCATAAACTACGGTTTAAGCTTCTGTCACTCTAGCAACCCATCATCTACTTATTACTTCCCAATGCCTTCCTCTAGGCCCAAACAATGGTGAAGTGTCATGTAGTCGACGTTCACATAACACCACTAGAGGAAAGACAACATACATCTCATAAAAATATCGAACGAATACCAAATTCACATGACTACTTATAGCAAGACTTCTCCCACGTCCTCAGGAACAAACGTAACTACTCACAAATCATATTCATGTTCATAATCAAAGGGGTATTAATATTCATAAAGGATCTGAACATATGATCTTCCACCGGATAAACCAACTAGCATCAACTACAAGGAGTAATCAACACTACTAGCAACCCACAGGTACCAATCTGAGGTTTTGAGACAAAGATTGGATACATAGATGAACTATGGTTTGAGAGGAGATGGTGCTGGTGAAGATGTTGATGGAGATTGACCCCCTCCCGATGAGATTATCGATGGTGATGACGATGGTGACGATTTCCCCCTCCCGGAGGGATGTTTCCCCGGCAGAACAGCTCCACCGGAGCCCTAGATTGGTTCCGCCAAGGTTCCGCCTCGACACGATGGCGCTTCATCCCGAAAGCTTCCTTATGATTTTTTCCAGGGCAGAAGACACCTTATACCAGAAGATGGGCATCGGGGGGCTGCCAGGTGGCCCACGAGGCAGGGGGCGCGCCCAAGGGGGTAGGGAGCGCCCCCACCCTCATGGACGGTGGGTGGCCCCCCTCTGGTGCTTTTTTCGCTCGATATTTTTATATATATTCCATATCTGACTTCCACGGAGTTTCAGGATTTTTTGAGTTGTGCAGAATAGGTCTCCAATATTTGCTCCTTTTCCAGCCCAGAATTCCAGCTGCCGGCATTCTCCCTCTTCATGTAAACCTGGTAAAATAAGAAAGAAAAGGCATAAGTATTGTGACATAATGTGTAATAACAACTCGTAATGCAATAAACATCAATATAAAAGCATGATGCAAAATGGACGTATCAATGCTCTAATATTCAACTTACCAATGATTTGTAACTACTACAATACGGGAGCAACTCTAGTAGATGCGCAATAACGGTCGGATCGCTATAATAACCGCCATATGGCGTTCAAGGAAAAAAAGGTCTAGCAGATTCGACATACCGGCCTAGGCCTCCATGTTTTCTGCAAAGCGCTCCAAATAGTTGATTGCAACCTAAAAATTTGGAGGCGGGCTGTTGCTAACTTACTATGGAGTGAGCTCCAAACCCAACAACCCGCGAAAGAGGGAAACTTCAATTTGTTTTCTTCCAACCGCTCTCTCTTCTGTCAATGGCACATTTGTTCGTACGACTGCCGCTTCGACTCCTGTCAATAGCACAACGACATTTCCATCAATAAGAGCATCCATTAACGGTCGCCGCCACGTGTCTCTACTGGCTGCACACCCCCTCCCCCGCGTGCGCCAATTCCAGCCCTGGTTGCCTTTGGAGCGTGCTCTTTCATGGACATACAAACCGGCACACCCTCAATTCATTGGTGCCCTACATCAGTCGCCTTCCCCGTCCACTGACGCCAGTCATCACCCATCTTCCCCTCACTGCCACACTCATTCCCCATCTGCCAATCACTTGCCCATGGTCTTGCTTGCCTCCTTCTCACCGGTGGAAGCATCACCCTTCCTCTTCTTCCGCTCGTTGGCGACAAAGGCCTTGGGACCACTCTGGCAGCAACCTCCCTTGCCTTGCATCGTCGGTGGCTTGCTGAAGTGATAAAGGAGAAAGGAGGGAAGGGATCTAGGAGTGATGTAACACCCTAGTCAAATCCATCGATTCCTGGCTGTTGTCTGCGATCTAGGCTGACCTCACATATCAACACTTGTCTTTCATACGCACTTTGTCCTCACTCATGCGCACCCGGGATCAACTTCTGGGCCAGTCACCCACCTTTGAGGTTCCTTTAGGATAGGCTCCTAGAAAAGAAGGTGCACCATGTTGATATTAATAGTCTATCATTCTATTAAGCATGGATGTGACAGGCGCAATGCTTGCAACAATGGCGATCCAGACAGAGGTGGGAGAAATGCTAGAAGATCTGCAAGAGGAGTGGGCAAGTGGGGAAAACACCTCTATTTCCCCTCTCTTTATATCTCAAGGGGAAACTCAAGCAAAAACCTCCACGGATCGACACGTGTCCATTTCCTCCATGGTTTCCCATTACGCAAGATATGGGCGTGAAGACCTAGGACTTATCATCATGACGCAGTAGTCGAAGCAAAACTAACTGGTTGTCTCCCTACCTTTTACAGTATCATCTTGATGCGCAAGCCAAGACAAGGCAAGGGGCAGCGCCGCCTCAATTCCTATAGCTAGTGGTGGACAATTTGAAGCCGCAAAGCTGTGGAGATGTAGGCCGCGAAGATGCAAGTCATGAAGCTGTAGAGACGCGGGCTACGAAGCCACAAAAAGGCATGTTGAGAAGCCACAAAGATGCAGGTCACAAAGCCGCGAAGATGTAGGAAGAGAAGTCAAAAAATTATAGGCTGCAAACACACATGTCACAAAGCCGCAGAGATGCATGCCGAGAAGCCACATAGACGTCACCGTGAAGATGAAGGCTGCGAAGCTGTGAAGCCATGGCACCAGAAACTATAGGCTGTGGAGCCTTGAGGCCTCAAAAACCTGAGGTCAAAGGCTCCGAGGCCTCAACGATACACTCTTGAGGCCGAACAGTAGCCTGGCCCGAAGATTTTAAAAGCCAGGCTGCTAGAAGATGGGCTGCACCTATCTCCGATACGAAAGGAGCCCGCCTAGGTTTCATTCTCAGGAGTGCGAGACTATAAAACTCTAGACAAGCTTAGGGGCTACTGCAGGTACAATATACTGGGGGTAGCCCACGAGCTAGGAGGCCCGACATTGGGCCGACCTCAAGGCTCAGGAGTCCTGGCGGTCGTCCTATCCAAGCAGGCAGTCTAGGGGTCCAACTCGAAGGGAGAGCATCATCTTGATGCGCAAGCCAAGGCGCCCTCGTCGGTACATCGGTTAGGATCCATGTAAACCCTAGGGTTAGTCAGAGGCATATGTTCCATTGTATGTAGATCTCGGTACGTAGTAATCATCATCCACTTGTAACCCCCTCGCACGAGGTGCTCCCACATCAATCCAAAACAAAGCAAGCATAGGGTATTACCTCACCATGAGGGACCGAACCTAGGTAAAACACCCTTGTGAACTCTCCACAGGTACTTCAGGCTACGCTCACCACCCTACTGAGGGTAGTGACATTTTTATGCATCTTCAAGTTTCCCTCGACTTTTGTGACGACCTTTCCCATATGATCCGAGACATATGGTGGTGGGGGAAACGAGCATAAAGGGGTACATTGGTTATTTTCTTTCAAATTAAGCATAGATGTCATGTTAGTATGGGATTTCATGACTTACCATTATTTGATCAGAGGCTTTTGGCTGGACAAGCATGGGGCTTACTAGAGAAGGGAGAGTCTCTTTGTGCAAGATTTCTTATGGTGAAGTATTACCTCAGTGGTCACCTGTTAGACACTTCTTTCCCATGTTGCTCTTACACGTCGTAGCAAGGAATCGTTCCTAGGTTGGAATTGTTGAAGAGATGAGTCATATGGAGAGTGTACGATGTGAAGAATGTCAACATTTGGAGAGATAGTTGTGTTCCTAGATGTATGGGCCAAAAATATTAGATAAAAGAATAGATTGGGACTAAAATGGGTTTCTGACCTCATGATCCCAAACACAAATAGGTGGGATGAGTCTATAATTAGACATCTATTATATTCCCATGATCCCGAAGCAGTTATTGACCTTATGTTCCTAGTATTTCGGGGGAAGATTTTTCTTCTAGGCATTATGAGATGAATGGTGTTTTCTTGGTTAGTAGTGCATATAAATTGGCACTAGGTGAGAAAATGTCTTCTGATGATACGGTACAATTCAATGGGGTTGGTGATGGGGTAGGAGTCTATGTAACCTAGTCTGGAAAGTTGATATACCTCCAAAAGTGAGTGTTTGTGCTTAGAGGCAACAACGGTGCGGGGCTCCAGGCAGGCCGGGCCATGGCCTAGGGCGTGACATCAATTATGTTCATTGACTATAGCATGCACACACTATTAGGTACTGTAGCTCACCATTGGCATGGGGCTTGCCCAGGGCATTGCCCCATCCTAGCACTACCACAGCTTGGAGGGTAGCTACTAATAGCATGGCAATGTAGTCGTCTAGACTCTGATATCGTCAGATTGCATGTAGTATGTGTACCATCTACGGATATGGCAAAGAGAATGTTTTCTATGCACTTATTGTGTGTCCTAATCCTGACCGCTTTGCATGGCGGTTCATGACATACAGAATCTGCATGGAGAGAATTTGCTTAAAGTGGAGGGGACGGACTGGTTATTCATTTTATTGGATAAGCTTGATTCAAAGGTTTGTGCCAAATTGTTACGTTTAGTTTTGGATAATAAAACACATATGTGTGATACTTGGGGATCGAAAGGCATCTATCTGTCGTCGCTTAATTTTTTGGACAATATGTGGATAATTTTTGGTGGAGTTTTCGAGTTTCTAAGGACTTTGGTCCTATAGAGCTTGATAAAGAAATGTCAACATGTTGTTAGCCAGGGTGGTATATGTTTGCCTAATCCTCCTCAGTTAGTGTGATACTCACCCTAGGAGGGATCCATTAAAATTAACATTGATGCTAGCCTTGTGGCAGAAGAGAATTTTGCAAGCACCGACGTCGTGGCTAGAGATTATGAAGAATCAGTGCTCATTTCGTCATGGGATTTTCTTCCAGTCTGCTAGATGTCAAGGAAGCCGAACTATGAGCATGTTTAGTGGGATTGACCGACTACCAGTTTATGATAAATTATTTGTCTGATAATGTTTTAGAAAATTCAACCCTTGTTGATTTAAAGAGCATCCTTGTGTGTCCATCAACTTATCCCACACTGGGGTGAAATGCATAAAATCACCATCAACCGTGTCCTAAAAAAACACTACAATTCAGAATGTGATAGAACACCGAATGCTATCGTCGACAATGGCGAAAATGCTGGCAAAATTTTGAGCAAGTTTTGACGTGGCAAAGCGTCCATGTGGCAACGGATGTGATGACGGCTGTTAACGGACCGTGGTCCAAAGAGGTGGCATCGACGAAAGCTCTCTCTCTCTCTATCACTCGACGTCGGTGTAAACACCGCTCCTGCTAGCCGCCGCCATGCGATGCCTTTGTGGAAAGACGGATAGGAAAAGAACACCTCCAACCTCCATTACACCGACATGGACATGTATTTGTGGGTAAGTGTTCCGATGGGTTAGGGTTTGAATTTGGGGATTGTTTATTTCAGATCCCATTTGAGACTCGTTAGAAGGAATCGTTGGTTTAGCTATATGTTGTGAATGCAGGAGAACCCTAGGACCATTGTGGATGCTTATTTCTGTGGGACAATGGTGGATCCACCCATCAAATGCAAGCTTCACTTGGCCAGTTTGAAGAAATGTGTGGTATTTGATGGCATAGACACTAGGAGGAGGTTTTACGGCTATACCGGGCTTGTTGTTCTAGCTTAGTGCTTTGATTTGTAAATGTCTAGTAGTGTGTAGAGTTGGATTAAGTTTCACACAATCCTATTATTCATAGTATTGATGGTAGGTTCAGTCTGTGGTTGTTTGATTTAAGAGTGTACTTATCGGTGTAGTGAACTTGTTATATGAATTTGAACAAATCTTCTCGTTGAAGAAAAACATGGTATTTGCACTAAATTTAACTGAATCTTGTCATCGAAGAGAAAGATGCCACCTTCACTGAATTTAACCAAATCTTGTTGAAAATATGAAGAGAAAGATGGTAGTTTCATCTTATAGTGGTAGTTTACAATGTAGTGTCTAGTTAACTAAAGTAAAGCTACTATTGAAGTTGTTAATAAAAAGATTGTAGTTTCATCATGCAGTTTTTAGTGTCTAGCTATTTATCTGATGTCCAATTATCTGCATTACTCATATATAGTGTGTGGTTGCATTAACATGAGTTAAATTTCAATGAACAGTGGATTAATTTTAGTGACAATTTGTAGTTATCTTAACTTTGTCAGACTACATATGTTAACTTTCACAGTGTAGTTAACCGTGTAGTCAAATGTGATCGAATTTAACTTGATCTTATTTGTTCAAGTTCAAATAGTAGGTTAGCATTACTCATGTACATTGTGTTCTTGGATTAACATGAACTGTGTTTCAATGAGTAGTGGTTTAATTTTAGTGCCAGCATGTAGTTATCTTAACTTTGTTAGACAATAGTTGTTAACTTTTATAGTGTAGTTAACTTGGTATAGTTCACTGTGTAGTCAAATGTGACTGAATTTAACTTAATCTTGTCAGAGTCTAGTTGTCAACTTTCACTATTTCAATAACTCACAAATGTGCAATTGTTAACTTTCACTATATGAAATTGTGTTGTTTGCAGGGAGGAGGGCTTGACTGTGGAGTGGTTGAGTGGGTTGATGGACCTTGGCCTATCATACTACAAAGGCGTCTGACAAAGCTTTGGGAGATGTTTCATGAGCAAAACCGTGGTAGTGTAATTGATGGACCGGCTTTATGACCGAAAGCTAGCCAAGCTTAAGAAGCAAAATGAGTTCAAGTATAGTGATCTAGTTACAGTGGCAAGCTATTTGAGTGTCAAGATGAAAAGGCACAAAAGATGAACTATGAGAAGTCATCAAAGGATGCTGAAGATGTGAATAAAATGATGGAACAAGAGGAATAGTCTAAGATGTAGGTGAAGATGGAGAAGATGAGCTGACAAGGGAGGAAAGGTGCATCCTTTCTTCTCAGTTAGATATCACTAGGATCACTAGGAAGGCAATGAAGGAGATCAAGGAGGATATGATCTTTCTATAGGAATAGAAGAAGAGGCAAGAATTTATGATTGGTGACCTACTGAAGCTGGGCATGGTAGCAACGAGAAGCTGGAGAAGATCAAGTTCATCCGAGAGGCATGAAACAGAAGCTCTGGAGGTTAAATATATATTAGGCCCTTATATATATAACATACCATGGAAGTTGATATTGTTAGTGGTGTATTTTGTAGATCTACTGATCTTAGTTGTAATGCCTGACACAAACATGGTGGCCAGGTATTAGACTGCTATCGTATGAGTTAAACCCAGGTTCACACTAGTTTACTGAATTATATTATGCTAGTGTTAAGATGAAATTATCCTTTGTAGCTTTAATTTTAGACTATCTGATGATTTCCATTGTTTGCTAAATGGATTTTTAATGGACTTCCTTTAATTATTAATAAAATTCACCTATCTAGCAACCACCCACACCCGGAGTGTCAATATAAACCATTCCACCTTCAACCAGTCCAGCTAGAACCTCTCCGCACTTACCCTAGCCACCATACCACCCCACTCCACACCTAGACGCAATGGATCCTAGTCTAGAAGAAATCACCGATGAAGAGGAGAAGTCATCGGTGGTGAGGGCCCAGGCTGGCGGCACATAGGTAGCCGACGGTGAGGGCACCGACTAGGAGGGCGCAAAGGGTTCCGACAACCACATGCTACACCCAGGAGTACATATGCTAGCTCTTAGACATGATCTTAGAGTTTCGTAATAAAGCAGAGTATGACCAGTTCTGACTCAATCACCGCAGTCATACGTATGATTAGATCCAGAGGGCGAGAAGGCGGGCAACTCTAGCTCCGCATCCAGCTACAAGGCGACACAAGAAGAATTTCCTTTACCCATGAAGATGTTTGTATGAATCTTCTATTCAGCTGTCTCTGAATTCATATATTTCCAATGTTAGTTAATTATCTATGATGTACCAGAATATGTGATGTATCCGACTTTGTTTAGTAGTCTAGATTTGTTAGTCAATTATTTGTAGTTAGTCAATTTATCTTGATGTGTTAGTGTTTTGGCAAATTAGTTAGATCATTATGTTGGTAAATTATGGTCTAACACCACAATCCAATTTTTTCCACCTTTGTCTACCTCCCATAGTTTAACCACCCTCCCTCCCTATCTGGCATGAGTGCCCTCTCCCCTATATATAGACAAATATGTAACTGGGTAACACCCACTATCTAACTTAATACAAAAGACCGTGGGAACTCCCTCTCATAGTCCATTTCAGCTAAAAAACTCCATAATCCAATCTTTTGTTTCTTTGAAAATGTACATATTCTACACTAATAGAAATCAAACATCTTCTAGTCTAACAACATTATTCTAAAGCAAATAGCTAGACCCCAATCATAACATCATGATCACAACATTATCAATTCAAAATAACAAATACCAGAATCATCACATCATGATTAACTGCAGTATCAACAACTAACAACCTACAACTCATAGTTTTAACAACAGAATACAACGATAACAATTAAAAATCAAATATTTTCTAGTCTAACAGCATGCCCATAAGCCTTGTTGGACGATAGACCCTTTCTTTGCCCATAAGTACCCCATAAGTCTCAACTATCTGATAACAAAAATGTCTTCTCATGCTTTACTTCTCATCCTCTCTCTCCCATTTCTCCGTTTAGACAAATTCCTCAACTGGCAGAAATCAACAAAATGTAAATGCAAGCAAATCGGCATATATAACTAAAACATGCTAATTTATGAACTAAAACAGTGCATTTCATCCACTCCGAAATCTATAGGGGACTATCAATTATCTCATTCAGACTAAAATATGTGTGGACTAATTTAGACTAATTTATGAAGTAAAACACTGCACTGCATCCACTCCCAATTCTATATTTTAGACTTATATGGGGATTGTCAATTATCTCATTCAGACTAAAAAATGTGTGGACTAACTCAGACTAAAATATAAACTAAAATAGTCCACTACATCCACTCCCAACCTCCACTCCCAACCTATAATTCAGACTACTTTTTGAATCATTCTTTGAATCAGCATATAATGATCACTCAATGCACTCAATCGACGATGCTCTAACCCTTAATTCCACAATTACCACAAGCCCTAATTCCCACATGTACCCAACAAAAATCCCCAAATCCTAGGTCTAAATCTATTTTCAAAATCGAAAGATAGATAGGTGAAATAACTCACTCAACGTCTCAGATTATTGTGGTCCAACGATGGCTACCCGTCGTGTTCTAGACCATCCTATGGGCGAGTGCCACAGCCGCCGCATGCTCGGGCAATGGTGACAAGGAATGAAAGATAGTGTTGTTGTAGCAATCGCCCTCGTCGCCGTCGTGGTTTGTTGTGCCTCCTCCATCGCCAGCATCGCCATGGTTGGATGTTGTACCTCCTCCATCGCTGCCTCCGGGTGCGGCCGCCGCCATGGAAGAGAGGAGGAGAGGAGAGCGACAGAGCCAACTCCGCACCTCCGACAAAGAGCACTGTCCCGAGTCCTGACTGACACATCAATGGCCGCCGCCACACCGGTTGCCACGCGGACGCTTTGCTACATCAAAACTCGCTCAAAAAGTTTAGTCAGTGTTTTTTTGCCACTGTCAACGATGGCACCCAGTGCATTCTGTCACGTTTTGAATTGTGGTAGTTTACTTTTTTCTAATTAGAACACATGTGGTGGTTTTATACATTTTACTCCCCACACTACGATGTGCCATGGATTAAATCGAGGCCAAAACAAAGTGGCCCATGACCTCGCTAATAACACTAGTGAGGAGTGTATCGTCCTGTATAGAGAGCTTTGTTCATTTGTTCATGTAATGGACGATCACGATAGTGTTTATTTAATCAATATATACTCTCTCCGCACATTTTATAAAACGTTTTAGACAATTGATTTTGAATTGTTTTAGGATCTACCTGAGCTATCTAAAATATTAGTATGTACTTCCTTCGTAAACTAATATAAAAGCGTTTACAATACTAGTATAAAATAGTGATCTAAACGCTCTTATATTAGTTTACCGACGTAGTAATATATAAAACAGAGAGAGTATGTAATATCTCTCAAAATATACCAATATATGTAATGTTTTTTCTGCATCCCCGTAACTACACGGAACTAGACTCTCCAAACGTGACCCCAACGGCACATTTCATACGTGGACCAACCAGACACGAGTATCCTTTCGACAAAAAGGAAGACAAACGAAACCGGTTCTACAAAGCTCGGCGACGTGCGTCGGCTTCAACGAACACCGACTTGGCCCAATTGTACGCTACCGCAAGTGTTTCGTCCGCTTATCTGGTGAAGAGCACGCGTGACCGGGAAGGGTGCGTAGGTAGGATGGGGAAGAGGCAGATAGCATGGGCTGCGTATCATCCATGCCACGATGGTGTTTGTAGTTTGTACGCGAACACTTCTTCTTTTCGTGAAAAGAGGCCGGGTGTACATCTTGTCATTCGTGGTATGGATGGGAAAAGCCTACGACCATCTTTCTTTTTTTGAATTTTCCTACGACCATCTTCATCGTGGAGAGTTGCTAAAAAAAAAGAAGCAAAAAGATAGTCCAGAGCTTAACATGGTATGTGGTTGTGATGTGGAGTGAACTGGGACCACTAGGTGGTAGATGAATATGACTTCAAGGCATGTCCAACGGGAACCTCTAAAATGGACACCGCATCTATCCACGGACTGATTCGACAAGAGTCGGACATTCAAAGCTAGCCGCAAACGTCCAATCATATTTGATGCAGATCTAAACAAACAGGTCAATTTTCATTCAAACTTACATATATTTTTTAAATAAAAACGGAGGACTTTCATCTAAATCGGATCACATTCATTACATTTTTAACATATTAACTAAACTATAGCGGACTAAGCTATTCTAACCTAGTCTAAATGATCGCTGGCCGCAGCCACACCCATTTCCTCGCTATTTGCGGTGGTCGTGGACGTAGCAGCCTCTTCGTCGTGGCGGCGGGGCGTGGCCGACGCAGAGTGTTGGGGATATAAGTATTTGATATGACCCGCCCAGAAGGGGCCGGGTTACCCAATGGCGGTTAATGGGCCAAGCCCAGAAGCATGTTGAAGATGGCGGTTTATGTGAGAGTAATCCATAAAGGGCCCCAAGGCCCAGAGCGGCTTAAGGCCTGTAAGTATAAACCATCATATATATTTACTTGTACTGTAAGGCATGTAACAAGAGTCACCAGGCTGGACACGATTGCATGAGCCGACCGGGACTCCATAGGCCGCAGGACGTCAATCCGTGTATATAAGGGGACGACCCGGCAGTGGCTTAGGGCAAGAAATAACATATCAAGAGCTAGGCAAGCGTATTCGCTCCCTAGCAATCGACACCCCAACAATTCCACCTCAAACTAGATTAGGTTTTACCCTCGTCGCAAGGGGCCGAACCAGTATAAACTTCACGTGTCTCTTGTCCCGTTTAACCCCTTTAAGCTAACCACGTCGCTATGGCTCCGCAATTAAGTCCTTCCCTTAGGACATCTGTCGTGACAACTCACAGTTGGCACCCATCGTGGGGCCTGCGGCCTGTGGTTTCGAGTTCTTGAAGGGCAACTTCGAAGGGCTCAAGGGATACGCTGTGGGCCGGATGACTAAGAGTCGTCGCGGCAAGCTCTACATAGACGACGCAGGCTGGGGTCCCGAGGCCGGCTCAATTGAGTACCGGTACCTGGTCCCCTTCGGCGGAATCCACGTCTTCATCGTCAAGACCGGCGAATCGGGCCCTGAGCCGGACACCTGCACCGACCTCATCGAGACGGCTCAGCGTGCACAACCAGCCCAGGTTCAGCCCGCCGTGAAGCGTGCTTTTGTTGGATACGTCTAGGGCGCTGGAGGTTCTGGATCTTGCTACTTCTCGAGCTTGCGTTGTATTCCCTCGAAGAGGAAAGGGAGATGCAGCACAGTAGCGTAAGTATTTCCCTCAGTTTTTGAGAACCAAGGTATCAATCCAGTAGGAGACCACGCGCGAGTCCCTCGCACCTGCACAAACAAATAAGAACTTCGCAGCCAACGCGATAAGGGGTTGTCAATCCCTTTACGCTCACTTACGAAAATGAGATCTGATAGAGATGATAGTTTATATTTTTGGTATTTTTGATTATAAGAACAGAAAGTAAAAGCGGAAAAAGTAAAGTAGATGTAGATTGATATGTTGAGAATAGACCCGGGGGGCATAGTGTTCTCTAGTGGCTTCTCTCATGATAGCGATATTCTACGACGGGTAAACAAATTATTGTCGAGCAATTGATAGAAAAACGAATAATTATGAGACTATCTAGGCATGATCATTACATATAGGCATCACGTCCGAGACAAGTAGACCGACTCCTGCCTGCATCTACTACTATTACTCCACACATCGACCGCTATCCAGCATGCATCTAGTGTATTGAGTTCATAAGAACAGAGTAACGCCTTAAGCAAGATGACATGATGTAGAGGGATAAACTCAAGCAATATGATATAAACCTCATATTTTTATCCTCGATGGCAACAATACAATACGTGTCTTGCTGCCCCTACTGTCACTTGGGAAATGACATAGCAAGATTGAACCCAAAGCCACATCCGAGACAAGTAGACCGACTCCTGTATGCATCTACTACTATTACTCCACACATCGACCACTATCCAGCATGCATCTAGTGTATTGAGTTCATAAGAACAGAGTAACGCCTTAAGCAAGATGACATTATGTAGAGGGATAAACTCAAGCAATATGATATAAACCCCATCTTTTTATCCTCGATGGCAACAATATAATACGTGCCTTGCTGCCCCTAGCGTCACTGGGAAAGGACACCGCAAGATTGAACCCAAAGCCAAGCACTTCTCCCATTGCAAGAACTATAGATCTAGTAGGCCAAACCAAACTAATAATTTGAAGAGACTTGCAAGGATATTATAATCATACATAAAGAGTTAAGAGAAGAACCAAATATTTCTCATAGATAATCTTGATCATAAACCCACAATTCATTGGATCTTGAGAAACACACCATAAAAAGAGATTACATCGAATAGATCTCCTCGAAGACCGAGGAAAACTTTGTATTGATATCCAAAGAGAGAGAAGAAGCCATCTAGATACTAGCTATGGACCCGAAGGTCTGTGGTAAACTACTCACAACTCATGGTGAGGCGATGATGATGATGTAGAAGCACTCCGTGGTAGATCCCCCCTCCGGCGGAGCTCCGGAACATGCCCTAAGATGACATCTCACGGGAACAGAAGGTTACGGCAGTGGAACTAGGGTTTTCTATGTGGCTCTGATGGTTTCGGGGTACGTAGGCTTATATAGGAGGAAGGAGGGCACTAGGGGCCTTACGTGGGACCCACGAGGCAGGGGCGCGCCTTGGGGGGGCACCCTCGTGGGCACCACGTGGCCCCTACTCCGTGGTACTCAAGTCTTCCGTGCGTGATTTTCTCCAAAATTATCTCTCCCGAAGGTTTCATTCCGTTTGGACTCCGTTTGATATTCCTTTTCTGAAAACCCTGAAACAGGCAAAAAACAGCAATCTGGACTTGGCATTTGGGTTAGTAGGTTAGTCCCAAAGTAATATAAAAGTGTATGACAAAGCCCATTAAACATCCAAAACATCATAAATAATAGCATGGAACAATAAAAAATTATAGATACTTTGGAGACATACCAAGCATCCCCAAGCTTAATTCCTGCTCGTCCTCGAGTAGGTAAATGATAAAAACAGAATTTTTGATGTGGAATGCTAACCAACATAGTTTTTCAATGTAATTCTCTTAATTGTGGCATGAATGTTCAGATTTGAAAGATTCAAGACAAAAGTCTATATTGACATAAGAAATAATAATACTTCAAGCATACTAACAAAGCAATCATGTCTTCTCAAAATACTATGGTTAAATAAAGTTATCCCTACAAAATCATATAGTCTGGCTATGCTCCCTCTTCATCACACAAAATATTCATATCATGCACAACCCCGATTTCAGCCAAGCACTTGTTTTCATACTCTATTCTTTCAAACCTTTCAACTTTCATGCAATACATGAGCATGAGCCATGGACATAGCACTATTGGTGGAATAGAGAGGTGGTTGTGGAGAAGACAAAAAGGAGGGAGATAGTCTCACATCGACTAGGCGTATCAACGGGCTATGGAGATGCCCATCAATAGATATCAATGTGAGTGAGTAGGGATTGCCATGCAACGGATGCACTAGAGCTAAATATGTATGAAAGCTCTACACAAGAAACTAGTGGGTGTGCATCCAACTTGCTTGCTCACGAAGACCTAGGGCATTTGAGGAAGCCCATCGTTGGAATATACAAGCCAAGTTCTATAATGAAAATTCCCACTAGTATATGAAAGTGACTAAACATGAGACTCTCTATCATGAAGAACATGGTGCTACTTTGAAGCACAAGTGTGGAAAAAGATAGTAGCAATTGTCCCTTTTTCTTTTCTTTTCATTTTTTCATTTTTTGGGCCTTTCTTTTTTTCCTTTGGCCTTTTTTTCTTTTTGTTTCCTTTTTTTGTGGAGGGGCTTTATTGATTTAGTCTTTCCTCACATGGGACAATGCTCTAATAATGATGATCATCACACTTTCATTGAATTACAACTCGATATTATAATTCGGTACTAGAACAAGTATGACTCTATATGAATGCCTCCGGCGGTGTACCGGTATGTGCAATGAATCAAGAGTGACATGTATGAAAAATGATGCATGGTGGCCTTGCCACAAATACGATGTCAACTACATGATCATGCATGGCAATATGACAATATGATGCGTGTCATATGAACGGAACGGTGGAAAGTTGCATGGCAATATATCTCGGAATGGCTATGGAAATGCCATGCTAGGTAGGTATGGTGGCTGCTTTGAGGAATAATATATAGTGGGTGTATGGTACCGGTGTCGGGGAAACTGGTCTCCCACGAACACCTATGGGACCGGAGCCCCTTCTACGGTACGGCAAGGGTGCGGAGGGAGCACGAAG
The DNA here is from genome assembly GCA_902687465.1 of Secale cereale. Classification (NCBI taxonomy): domain Eukaryota; kingdom Viridiplantae; phylum Streptophyta; class Magnoliopsida; order Poales; family Poaceae; genus Secale; species Secale cereale. The sequence goes on along the minus strand of LR738711.1, from coordinate 213,327,633 downwards.
AGCAGATCGAGGGGCATGCGCGGGCAGTTTACCCAGGTTCGGGCCGCACGAATGCGTAAAACCCTACTCCTGCCTTGGTTGTATTGAGTTCGTGAGCTCGGGAGCTTGAAGATCTACAGTACTAGCTGCGCCGAGCGTGGGAGTGGTCGAGTTTCTGGGATCCAACCCTCTCTACGTTGTGCATGGGCCTCCTTTTATAGCCCAAAGGGGTCACCGACATGTGTCAACGTAGAGGAGGGTGAAAACGTAAAATCGGTGGTAGTTGTAACAGTGCATGAACAGTGTATGAACAGTGGTCTTCACCTAACTCTGACGGTGGGGGACAAGGGCATTGAATGCCCGTCGCCATCACCCCAAAAGCGTCCGTCCGGGCGTCTCCGTTCGCCACGACGATGGCCTCGTCACCGTGGCTCGCCACCGTGTACCCCAGGCTGCACAGCCATCCGCCACGTGCCCCTGGAAGGGCCCCAGGGCGACGCGTGGCCAGATGAGCTGGAGCGCGGGCATACAGTGTGAGCCTCCCCCGGCGAGCACCTTGCCGGGGTCTCTAACTTGCCGGGCCCGGAAGCTTGTCGCTCTTCGGGTCCTGCCGGGGCGCATGAAGTGCCGCGATATCTTCTGAGGTGCCGTTCTTTGGCCTTCCTGGCAAGCTCCTCTTGCCAGGGTCTTGTGCTGGAATGATAACCTTGAGCCTGGTGCGGCCTTCCCGGAAAGCTCCTCTTGCCGGGGTCTTGTCTCTTAACTTGAATACTTTGTTCTTGAATGGCTTAAAGGGGTCTAGAGTGGGCTTTGGCGGGCGCGTGGTGAGCCAGACCATGGGACGCTGCTACTGCCCGTGCACAAGTCGGGATACTAAGGTACCCCTACTTTAGTACACTGACAGGAGCCCCCGGGCCTGGGCCACACACGGTGCCGAGCGCTGTTGGGCCAGGCCCAAAACAGTGCACGGGCACACGCGGCCCACGGCGCGCCGTATCCCTCTCCGTATCCGCCGCATCTCTCCCTAACGGCCCGCGTCGATTGCGGCGTCGTGGGAGAGATCGTGGCCTGTTTCTTTAATGGGGAAATGCGGAACGTCCCCCACTCCCCCCTTAAAAGCAGAGGGAGCAGGGGCAGTTTCCCCCCATTGCTTTCATTGTGTCTTGAATCTCCAGAAACACCCGTCGCTCTCTGCCTCCCCAAAGGTCGACAGACAGCCGAGCTCCACCCTTCCTCCGCCGTCTCCAGCATCCGCAGTGCCGTCGACCTCCCTCGCCGTCCCCGCCATGGCCCCGAAGAGCGACAAGGCGAAGAGCGACAAAGCAAAGAAGGAGAAGTCCGACAAGGCGGCGAAGCTGGCAGCCATGCGGAGGAGGATGGTGGTCTTCTCGCCGAGGCTCGGCGCGAGGGAGCTGCGGGACAAGTATTACTTGTTCTGGGCGAGGGAGACGAAGGCTCACCCGCGCACCAGAGTCCTCCCCGCCGAAGCCGTCGACCTGTACCTGGGAGGTTACCACTTCTTCGCTTTGTTCTTCCATTGCGGTCTCTGTCCTCCGTATTCAGAGTTTTTCTGCGATGTGATGAACACATACGGATTCCACCTCTTAGATTTCACCCCGAATGCCGTCCTCACTTTGGCCGTTTTCGCACATCTGTGCGAAAACTATGTCGGGGTCCACCCAAACGTAGCTCTCTTCCGCCACTTCTTCACACCTAGAGTAGAGTCCGGATCTCCACTCTCCGGTGGCATCTCCTGGATCTTCAGGCTCGGCAAGAAGGAGGCGTACTTGATTGGGGAGCTCCACGGCAAGTGGGAGGAGTGGAGGGCTGATTGGTGCTGGGTCATGGAAGATGAGCCCGAGCAGTTTACCTCGCCGCGCCGGACTGCAATAGTGCGTGACAAGGATTGGAGCGACTTGGCCCCAGAGGACGACAAGCTGCAGATTGCCCTTACTAGGATCCTTCGTCTCCGGGCCGCCAACCTTACTGTAGGTGAAGTCGGGGCTGATTTCCTCCACTGCCGCATTGCTCCTCTGCAGGAAAGGAAGAGGCCTGCCTGGGAGTTCGGCAACGCGGCAGACCGCATGAGGCTGCGCCCCGGGTTGAATTACAACTTCACTGTCTTGGAACTCAAGGGGATGGTCCGGGAGCTGTTCAAACATGACCCCAAGCACAAGGAGTGGTTCACCCCGTCCCGGGGAGTAGTTCCGTTGTGCAACAACACTGCTCTTAGTGCCATCCGCGCGACAATGCCTGAGTGTGATTCCCACGGGGTTGTCCCCACTTGGCTGACGCCTTCAGAGGAGACCGTGCAGGCCTTCTTCGACAGCCTGGTTGAACGGCCACGCAACCCCGAGGAGAAGAAAGTCCTCACCCGGGCGACCACCGAATGGGATGTGGCATATATAGCCAACAGGATGGAGGAGGCCGCTGCAACGGCGGCCGCGGGTGAGTTTGGGTACACCGTGGAGGAGGCGGAAGCGGCGGACGCGGTGAGCCAAGCCGAGGAGGAAGAGATCCTCAAGCTGTTGAAGATTGCGCCCGAGGAGTTTGCCGGGGAGCCTGCCGGGGCGAGCGACGCTGCCGGGCAAGGCATCGAGTCCAGTGGGCCCGCCGAGGAGGACGCCGAATCGGGCGATTCCGACGAAGACTCGGGCGGGTCACTGAACCTCGACGACGCCTCCTCATCCTCGGAAAACTCTCCGCCACCACCAAGTCCTCCTCCGCCGCAGAAGAAGCGCCTCCGCAAGATCGCTGAGACGGCGAGGCCACCAGCGCCCCGACAGCAGCCGAAGCGCCGTGCGACGCGTGCCACCACGACGAACAAGTCTGGCAAGGGGGCGCCCCGTGCTTCAGCGTCAAGCGGAGGAGGGTCTTCTGGCTCTGGCGTTCCTTCTGCTCCTCAAGCTTCGGCGGCGACAGGAGCGGGGTCTTTGCAACCCATGGCTCCGGAGCCCGCCAAGCGCCCGAGGGAACCTTCTCCTCCAGCTCCTCGCGCTGGAGCACGCGAGGCGGAGTTCGACTTCTCCGCCCTCAGCTCCGACGAAGAGGAGGAAGAGTAAGCACTTGCAATTTTTATTTCTTTTGGTTTTTGTTTTTCTTGTCTTGATTTCTTTTTGTCTAACTCTGATCTTGCTTGGGTTCCAGGACCTTGACCCAGAGGATGGCGAAGAGGGCCAAGATCCCTGTGGTTGACCTTGAGGACGACGAGCCGGCCGCAGCGACGGGGGATGCGCCAGCGACAAACTTGTCGGACCAGCCCGCTGCTCCGGAGAGCGGCTCCCAGCGCAGCCCCCAGCGTAAGTCCTTGTGTTCATTTTTCTGCTTGACGGGCGTGCTTGAGGTTGTTATCCTTACTAACGTCTTGTTTGTTTGTTGCCTTGTGCAGAAGTGGAGCCGCAGCCGTAGGAGCACCAAGAGGCCGCCCCCGACGAGCCGCTTGTTCCACCCTCCCCGCCAAGGATGAGCTCCCCCGCGAGGGACAGCGCTCCGCCAAGGATGGGTACTCCGCCAAGGGCTAGTACCCCGTCAAGGGCGAGCACCCCGACAAGGGTGAGCACCCCGCCAAGGGAAGGCGCAAGCGGCCCTCCACCGGTGGGGGCTTCTACTACGCCGTCGAGGGAGAACTCCCCGGCGAGGGACCCCGTTATTGAAGAGGCCCGCGAAGGTAAACCCTTGTGCCTTTCTTCTTTGAACTCTTCTTTTTTGGATATTTGCTTGACGATCTTTTCTTTTTTTTTTCTTCTGTTAGATCCGCCTGCCCCGGAGTCGATGGAGACGGAGACCATTGCCGAGGAGGAAGTGCGTGGCGATGCTGGGGACGCCATCACCGCTGAGGGAATGGCCGGCGCCGACGAGCCAGCCGCTGAGGAGACTGCCCCGACCGCTGACGCGGCAGCTGGGGAAGGGACCGGCGACCGTACTGCTGGCCCTGAGGCCGGAGGAGCGCCGGACGCTGCACCGGCCGCCGACCCCTCCGCCCCTGCGGCTGGGTCGGGCGTCTATCTGGAGGCCGCCAACGGGGTCTTCATCCAAGTCCCGTGGGCGTCTTCATCAAGGGCACCCGCGGAGGGGGAGATCTTCGACGGAGAAGTTCTCGCCTCCGCCGGGCTGAAGGTTGTTGACGCGCCCGGCAGTAGCAACGAGGCCGAAGAGGAGCAACTCCTACGCCGGCTTCTGGCCTTGTACCGGGCCAAGCAGGCTAAGTTGGAGTCCCGGGAGGCTCTGGCTGCCAAGGCTGGTGCTGATCTGGAGAAGCATGCCGTGGAGCTCCGTGCCGCCAACCAGGCGGCCCTCCGGAACTTGGCGGAGGAGCGTGAAGAGCTTGCCGGAGCACACCAAGCATTCCTCCTCGAGAAGGCCGAGGTGGAGGAGCAGCAACGAGTGGCCGCCGAGGATCTGTCTCGGCGGGAGGGAGAGCTCAACCAGCGGAAGGTCGACCTCGATAGCCATGAGGACGACCTCACCGCTCTTGAGCAAGCCATTGGTGGGGCTCTGTAGGAGGCGAGGGATGCCACTGCTGCCGCAGAGACCGCTAAGAGGGACCTGGAGGCAAGGGTGGCGCAGATGGAGCTGAACTTGAAGACGAGCGAGGAGAGGGTTGCCGCACTCAACGTGGCGCGGGAGAAGGACGCCCACACCAATTCGGAGCTGCAAGTCCGTCTCTCCGAGAAGGGCAAAGAGCTCAACGACGCCAAGGACTCCATCGCAGACTTGGAGCTGAAGGTTTCCGCCCTCAACGACTCACTTGACGCCGCCCGGGACCGTGAAACGAAGCTGAAAGAAGACCTCCGGTCTGAAAGGGCGCTGTTGGATAGTGCTGCCGTGTCGCAGAACAACTTCCAGCGGACGGTGGAGCAGTGGACCGAGGAGCTCGTCGCCTCCGTCGCCAACATCGACAAGGAGATGGTGGCGCTGAGGGCGGAGGACCTCGTGTACTCCCCCGACGAGAGCCTCCCCCACAGCGCCAAGCTGAGCCTGTTCTTCAGAGAAGTGGCGCCGGCTCTCGCGTGGCTACGGGAGAAGATCCCCACGCAGCTGGCTGATGAGGCGTGCCGGCTTTGCATGGGTACAATGGAGCGGGTGTTGTCGAAGATCGTCTACCGCAACCCCGGGATCAACCTTGTCAACGTCCTCCGGACCCTGCCGCCCGAAGCTGACCAGGAGGCGTTGAGGGCACAAGTTGCCCACATCGTAGCCAAGGCGGGCAAGATCAAGAGGGTCGACGGAGACCGAAAAGACTAGGCTCCCTTCTTTCTGCTTCCCTCGCCGCTGTCGATTAAGTCATGGGTAGTAGTTGGTTAGAACAGCGACGAGCTATCTTGTAATATAACTTCATTTTGGATAATCAATGCAATGTTATCTCCCTTGTTTAGTCCCTTCACTTTGTATGCTTTCCACCCTACGCTTTTAGAGAACTTGCCGGCAAAGGAACCCTTGCCGCGAGCGCCGAGTGCGGGACTCTTAGCAGCCTGCTAGCAATGCCCTTGCCGGCAAGAAACCTTGCCGCAGCTAGTCGCAGCACACTTAGATTGTTGAGCGAACTCGAAAACGAAGTAAGGGCGCGACACTTGTCGCAGCTCACTTAAGCCGTTGAGCATGCTTGAAACAAAGTAAGGGTGCGGCTTGCCACGGGTAGGTTCCTCCGCGCACAGGTTTTCCATACAAAGTGTGGTCGTTCAAGGAAGACAACTAAAAATTGAATTGCTCAAACTCTGGCAACTTAGCTTTCATGGATTGTTTGCTTCCCGGCAAGGCTTCCCTTTCTTGAACGGCACTTGGTCCATACCTCTATCTCCTTCCCCCCCGGCAAACTTGTGCGCGAGGAACACTTCTTCTGTTTAAGAGAGAAAAGGAAAGAGGAGGGAACACAAGTATGGAGCCTTGCGGCTCATTGTTGCTTACCGGGATCGTGCGCTGCACAAAGTGTCAGATGATGCATGCAAAAATAAAAAAGAAAGGCATGAAATGACAAATGGTGCGAAGCACGGAAGTTTTACTGATGCACGGGGTCTGCGCCCGGCTTTGTACAAGGGTTTACATGCAACAACGGCAAGACTTGTACAAAAGATGGTTGCCGGAGCGGATCACGGCAACCGCGCCTCATGGGTGAAACTTGCGAAGATGCTCAATGTTCCAGGAGTTGCTCACCGGTAAGCCTTCTTCGGTCTCAAGGCGGGCAGCGCCGGGCCTTGTGACTTGCCTCACCCGATAAGGGCCTTCCCACTTCGGCGTCAACTTGTTGGAGTTCTTGGTGGATTGAACGCGCCAAAGAACAAGGTCGCCTTCCTCGAGACTCCTGACCTTGACCTTGCGGCTGTGATAGCGACGCAAGGCCTGCTGGTATCGAGCAGCTCGTACAGCAGCCTGGAGACGGTCCTCCTCGAGGAGCAGTGCATCATCTTGCCGCAGCTGCTCTTGCTCGAGCTCATCGTAAGCGAGTACTCGAGGAGACCCGTACACGAGTTCCGTGGGGAGAACTGCCTCTGCTCCATAGACAAGAGCAAAGGGTGTCTGTCCGGTGGCTCGATTTGGTGTCGTCCTGATTGACCAAAGAGCCGCCGGCAACTCCTCTATCTAGTTTCTTCCGCACTTGTGCATCCTGTCGAACGTTCTTGTATTTAGTCCGCGCAGCACTTCAGCATTTGCCCTCTCCGCTTGACCATTGCTCCTCGGGTGAGCAACAGAAGCGAAGCAGACCTTGGCGCCAAGGTCTTGGACGTACTGCATGAAGGTGCGACTTGTGAACTGTGTGCCGTTGTCGGTGATGATCCTGTTAGGGATTCCGAAACGGCAAACAATTGACCTGAAGAACTTCACTGCTGACTGTGCGGTCACCTTTCTCACTGGTTCCACTTCCGGCCACTTTGTGAACTTGTCGATAGCAACGTACAAGTACTCAAAGCCCCCGACAGCACGGGGAAAAGGGCCGAGGATGTCGAGCCCCCAGACCGAGAAGGGCCAGGACAAAGGGATCGTCTGGAGAGCTTGAGCTGGCTGGTGTATTTGCTTGGCATGGAACTGGCACGCTTCACACTTGGTTACTTGTGCGGTTGCATCTTGGAGGGCTTCTGGCCAGAAGAAACCTTGCCGGAACGCCTTCCCGGCAAGTGCTCTTGCGCCAATGTGGTGGCCACATATGCCTCCATGTATTTCTGCCAACAGCTTCTGTCCATCTTCCCGAGAAATGCATTTCAATCTGACACCATTGAGTCTTCTTCTGTATAGCTCGTTGCCGACGAACTGATACATACTTGACTACTTGGTAATCCTCTCTATCTCTTCTGGTTCTTCGGGAAGTTCTCCAGTTCGAAGAAAACGGACGATTTGCTGTGCCCATGCTGGAGCCTGGGGCTCAACAACAAGGACTAAAGGCACCGGTGCTGCTACGGGAACGTCAGCTTCTACGGCAAAGACTTGAGGTTCTGCCGGAGCTTCACATTCCCCGGTAAGCCTGCCGGGGCAAGACTTGCCGGGAACATCTGCTTCAACTGTACGAACCCTTGGGCCCGCAGGAGCAGTCTGTTCCTCAGCAACTCGGTCGTCGATCTTGGGGACCTTGGCGGCGGCTTCAGGAAGATCCGCCGGCAAGTAGTCGCCGGAGACCAACTTTCTTTTCTTGTTCTGCCCAACTGATGGTGTAACAGATGGTTGAGTTAACTTGAGCAGGAAGGTCCCTGGTTCCACAGGTAACTTCATTGCAGCACACTTTGAGAGGCCATCTGCGATATCATTTTGAGCTCTTGGAACGTGCTCCATCTGCAGGCCTTCAAAATGTTCTTCAAGCTTCCTCACTTCATCGACATAAGCTTCCATCAAAGGGCTCTGGTAGCTCTTGTTTACTTGTCGGACCACCAACTGTGAATCTCCCCGCACAATCAGCTTCTTGATCCCAAGTTCGGCTGCAATCCTGAGGCCGGCAAGCAAACCTTCATACTCTGCAGTATTATTTGTCGCTTGCTCCTTGGGAAAGTGCATTTGGACAACATACTTGAGGTGCTCCCCGGTGGGTGCGACAAGCAGCACACCAGCACCGGCGCCTTGCAGCGAGAAGGCACCATCGAAGTACATTATCCATTCCTTGCTTGCTTCCTGGACGGGGATGTTTGTCTCTGGGACTTCTTCGTCTGGTGTTGGTGTCCATTCTGCTATGAATTCTGCCAAAGCTCTGCTCTGTATAGTTGAAGTACTCTCAAACTTGAGACCAAAGCTTGACAGCTCTAGTGCCCACTCGACGATCCTGCCTGTCGCTTCTGGATTTTGCAATATCCATTTCAACGGAAAGCGAGTGACCACCGTTATCTCGTGTGCTTGGAAGTAGTGGCGCAGCTTTCTTGAGGCCATGAGGAGGCCGAAAAGTAATTTCTGCACCCCAGAGTATCTTGGTCTAGCCCCCTGCAAGAGGGAACTTACAAAATAAACCGGGCGCTGCACCATCTTCTTTCGCACTTCCCCTTGTTCCTGCGCAGACTTGTCCTTGTCGGGGCCAGAGCTTGTCGGGGAAGCCGCCTGCTTGTCGCTGGAAGTGCTTGCCGGGGCTGTGGGCTCTTCCTCTGCCTCCCTCTCCGCTACCAACGCAGCACTAACCACTTGATTGGTTGCTGCTAAGTATAGCAGCAACTTCTCTTGTGGCTTAGGTGCGACAAGTATTGGAGTAGAGGACAGGTATCCTTTCAAGTCTTGCAGCGCTGCCTCCGCTTCCGGAGTCCATTTCATAGGACCTGCCTTTTTCAAGATTTTGAAGAAAGGCAGGGCGCGTTCTGCAGACTTTGAAATGAACCTGCTGAGGGCAGCCACACAACCCGCAAGCCTCCGTACATCCTTGACGCGCTTTGGGGCTTCGATCTGCTCGATGGCCTTGATCTTGTCGGGATTGGCTTCAATCCCCCTTTGGGACACAAAGAACCCGAGAAGCTTGCCGGAGGGGACTCCAAAAACGCACTTCTCGGGGTTCAACTTGAGTTGTATCCTGCGCAGATTCTCAAAAGTTTCTTCTAGGTCTTGTATCAGGGTATCTTTGTCCTTGCTCTTGACCACTATATCATCCATGTAGGCTTCTACATTCCTGTGTATCTGTGGCTCAAAAGCGGTGTGGACCACCCTTGCGAATGTTGAGCCCGCATTCTTCAATCCAAAGGGCATGCATATAAAGCAATATGTGCCACATGGAGTAATGAATGCGGTCTTCTCTTCGTCTTCCTCAGCCATGAATATCTGATGGTAACCTGAGTATGCATCGAGAAATGAAAGCAACTCACATCCAGCCGTGAAGTCCACAATCTGGTCAATGCGCGACAAGGGAAATGGATCCTTGGGACATGCTTTATTCACATCGGTGAAGTCTATACAAAGTCTCCACTTCCCATTGGCTTTGCGCACGACAACTGGATTGGCCAGCCACGTGGGATGAAGTACACCTCTAACAAGGCCTGCTGCTTCCAACTTCTTAATCTCTTCGGCAATGAACTCTTGGCGCTCCACCGCTTGCTTCCTGACCTTCTGCTTGACGGGCCGCGCATGAGGACAAACAGCAAGCTTGTGCTCAATTACCTTCCTGGGAACGCCGGGGATGTCGGACGGTTGCCATGCGAACACGTCGACATTCGCCCGCAGGAAGGCAACGAGCGCGCTTTCCTATTTGGGGTCGAGTGTAGCACTGATGGTGAAGGTACCACCAGTGCCGTCCTCCTTGGCGGACACCTTCTTGGTTGCCGGTGGAGCTGCCATTCCCTTCTTTCACTTGCCGGTGGAGCTCGATGGTGCGTCCTCGACGGCAGCGCAGCACTCCGAAGAGGTGCGTTTGCCGGAGTGGGCCCCAGAGCTCTTGCCGGACTTGGTCTTGGTCTTCGCCCCGGGAGCTTCAGCGGCAAGTGTCTTGCTGTCTGCCGCGGCTGCTGCGTCCCGGTAGATCTTGTCGGCGCAAATGAAAGCGTCCTTCTTGTCGCCGAGGACAGAGATGACGCTTATTGGCCCTGGCATCTTGAGCATGTTGTAAGCATAGTGGGAGGCTGCCATGAACTTGGCGAGCGCAGGACGGCCAAGTATCCCATTGTATGGTAATGGGATATCGGGAACGACGAATGTGATCCTCTCCGTCCTGAAGTTAAGTTCTCCGCCAAAGGTCACCGGCAGCGTGATCTTCCCCTTCGGCTTGCTCCTTCCCGGGTTGATTCCTTGAAAAGTCCCGGTTTCCTCGAGCTCGCTGTCGGGGATCTGCAGCTTCCTGATCACAGCAGAGGAGATCAAGTTGAGGCCGGCCCCGCCGTCTACCAACATCTTGGTGACCTTGAGGTTGCGGATAGTTGGCGAAACCAACATCGACAAACACCCGACCGCAGTTGTGCGGTCAGGGTGGTCCTCAAGGTCGAAGATGATGGGCGTGCCGGACCATTTCAGCAGCCTGCGCGACTCGACGGGTGGCTCAGCTGCATTCACTTCCCGCACCCATTGTTTGAGTTGGCGGTGGGAAGTGTGCAGAGAGGCACCTCCATCGACACACAGAACTTCTGTGGCCTTCTGGAACTCCTGCTCGCTGTTATCTCCGTCATCCATGTCCTCGTCATCGTCTTCATCTTCATCCTTGTCGCGGCCTCGGGGAGGTCTGTCTCCCTGCGGCTGTTTGTCCTTGCCGCGGCGTCCTCCCCGGCCATTGAACGACCGCTTCTTGCTAGGATCTCCTCCGCCCCCTTGGGCCTTCTCCTTGTCGCGTCTCTCGTATTCAGCCTTCTGCTGCTCTACGAGGTACTCTACTCTCTTGCAGTTCTGGAGATCGTGGCCCTTGGTGTGGTGGATCTTGCAGTACTGCTTGTCGGAGCCGTCCCGCTTGTCGGCGGCCGCTACAGGGGTGGCCTCCTTGCCGGAGACACCAGCCTGTGTCTTCTTGGTGGCAGCCTCCTTGCCGGACTGCTCGACAACTAGTACCTCCTTGTTCTTCTTCTTCTTGTTGTTCCGCCGCCGGTTTTTCCTTGCCGGGGTGGCATCCTCACTATCTGTTCCTCCTGCTCCAGTATCCTCTCCGGGGAGTCTCCTCCCCTCTTCGGCATGCGCACACTTATCAGCCAGAGCGTAAAGCTCGCTGACGTCCCGGATCTTGGTCATTGCCATCTCCTCCCTCATCCGGCGGTTACGCACGTTCTGGTGGAACGCGCTGATAACCGCGGCAGGGTGGACATCGGGGATATTGTGCTGAACGCGGCTGAACCTCTGGATATACTTGCGCAGGGACTCTCCCTCCTTCTAGGCAAGAATGTGTAGATCGCTGTCCTAGCCGTGGGGTTTGTGGCCGCCCGTGAAGGCGCCGACAAACTGGTGGCACAGATCTGCCCAAGAGGAGATGGAGTTCTCCGGCAAGTGCATAAGCCAAGACCTGACGTTTGTCTTAAGCACGAGCGGGAAGTAGTTCGCTAAGATCTTCTCGTCGCGTCCCCCGGCAGCCTGCAGCGCAATGGTGTAGATGCTGAGGAACTCAGAGGGGTGTGTCTTGCCGTCGTACTTCTCGGGTACGTCGGGCTTAAAGTTCTTCATGCTGGGCCATTGGACTTGCCGCAGCTCTCGGGTGAACGCAGGGCAGCCTGCCACGTACGGCAAGTCGCCTGGTTCACCGGGCGCGTGCATGTCGACAGCAGTCCCAGCGCGCTGGTCGGATTGTCTTCGAGCTTCTCTTCGGCGCTCGATACGAGTTAGAGCGTCCTCTTGTCGCCTGTCGTCAAGGACTTGGCGCTGATCGCGGCGAGCCCGCAGGTCCGACGACGCTGTGGAGTCATCGTCGACGTTGATCCGGCGGGTCGGCGATTTCTGTTTCCGCGGCGGGGAGTGCACGGTAGTTGCACCCCCGGCGGTCTTGTCTCCATCGGCCTTCGCTTGGTCGGCTTGCCGCGGCCGTGATGTTGCCGGCTGCTGCGGCGTGTCGTTGTTGGCGAAGGCGATGAGGCTCTGGATCGTAGCTCTCCAGTCTTCGGCCTTGTCCGCCGCTGGAGGGAAATCGAGGAGCAGCTGGGCTCTAGCTAGAGCTTCTGCTGGAGAGGAGGGAAACGGTGGCGAGCGGTGCGAGGAGCGAGACATGCTCGGACTTCTAACAGCGTTAGAAGGAGCAGGTTCTCGCCCCGGCGACCGCGCCTTGCTCGTGCCAGCACGCTGGCCTTGAGCGTCCCGCGACCCGCCAGTTTGTCCTTGTCCCAGCAGGCGGATGGTACCGTGGGTACTACGTCGCTGCTGGCCCGACACCTCTTGAGAGGGACGGGGTGCGTGCACGGACGCCGAGGCTTTGGAGTTCGCCCGGTCGTCCGTCTTGTCCTTCGACTTGGTGGCACCGTGAGTCTCCCCACCGGCGTCCACCCTTCCGCCAGCGTCCATCCCACCAACCGTTGGTTCTGGTGGTGGTGGGATCGACGCAGACGGGCCTCCGACCTCCGAAGCCTTCTTCTTCGGCGGCATGTTGATGTAGTCGAAGATGTCGATGAAGCTGGTGAAGTTGCTGAAGATCGCGCCCGCGTGAGCGCCGGATCAGGTTCGCACAACCTCGACGCCCCCTACCTGGCGCGCCAAAGATGTCGGGGAAACTGGTCTCCCACGAACACCTATGGGACCGGAGCCCCTTCTACGGTACGGCAAGGGTGCGGAGGGAGCACGAAGAGCAGATTGAGGGGCACGCGCGGGCAGTTTACCCAGGTTTGGGCCGCACGGATGCGTAAAACCCTACTCCTGCCTTGGTTGTATTGAGTTCGTGAGCTCGGGAGCTTGAAGATCTACAGTACTAGCTGCGCCGAGCGTGGGAGTGGTCGAGTTTCTGGGATCCAACCCTCTCTACGTTGTGCATGGGCCTCCTTTTATAGCCCAAAGGGGTCACCGACAGGTGTCAACGTAGAGGAGGGTGAAAACGTAAAATCGGTGGTAGTTGTAACAATGCATGAACAGTGTATGAACAGTGGTCTTCACCTAACTCTGACGGTGGGGGACAAGGGCATTGAATGCCCGTCGCCGTCACCCCAAAAGCGTCCGTCCGGGCGTCTCCGTTCGCCACGACGATGGCCTCGTCACCGTGGCTCGCCACCGTGTACCCCAGGCTGCACAGCCATCCGCCACGTGCCCCTGGAAGGGCCCCAGGGCGACGCGCGGCCAGATGAGCTGGAGCGCGGGCATACAGTGTGAGCCTCCCCCGGCGAGCACCTTCCCGGGGTCTCTATCTTGCCGGGCCCGGAAGCTTGTCGCTCTCTGGGTCCTGCCGAGGCGCATGAAGTGCCGCGATATCTTCTGAGGTACCGTTCTTTGGCCTTCCTGGCAAGCTCCTCTTGCCAGGGTCTTGTGCTGGAATGATAACCTTGAGCCTGGTGCGGCCTTCCCGGCAAGCTCCTCTTGCCAGGGTCTTGTCTCTTAACTTGAATACTTTGTTCTTGAATGGCTTAAAGGGGTCTAGAGTGGGCTTTGGCGGGCGCGTGGTGAGCCAGACCATGGGACGCTGCTACTACCCGTGCACAAGTCGGGATACTAAGGTACCCCTACTTTAGTACACCGACAACCGGCGAAAGTTGCGTGATACAAGAGAGGCTAGCAATGGTGGAAGGGTGAGAGTGCGTATAATCCATGGACTCAACATTAGTCATAAGAACTCATATACTTATTGCAAAAATCTACGAGTCATCAAAACAAAGAAATCAACGCATGCTCCTAGGTGGGAGGTTGGTAGGAGTTAACCATCGTGCGCCCCCGACCTCCTCACAAAGGTTGACACTTTACAAATACCTCATGCTCTAACTTTGTCACATAGCGGTTCACCATACATGCATGCTATGGGAATCACTAACCTTTACACAAGTATTTCTCAATTTCATAATAACTCCACTAGCATGACTCTAATATCACTATCCTCATATCTCAAAACAATTATCAAGCATCCAACTTCTCTTCATATTCAATGCACTTAGAATGAAAGTTTTTACTACATTGATATTGGATGTCTATCATGTGAAGACTAATTTTTTAGCCTAAACACATTACCATGCTGTTTTAATAGACTCTCAAATAGATATAAGTGAAGCATGAGAGTTCAACAATTTCTTCAAAATATTATCACCACCGTGCTCTAAAAGATATAAGTGAAGCACTAGAGCAAAAACTATTCAACTCAAAAGATACAAGTGAAGCACATAGAGTGTACTAACAATTCCCAGGCCATATTTAACTCTCTCAAATAGGTGTGTCCAGCAAGGATAATTGTGGAAAACTAACAAGCAAAGACTCAAATTATACAAGACGCTCCAAGCAAAACACATATCATGTGGTGAATAAAAATATAGCTCCGAGTATAGTTACCGATGGATGAAGACGAAAGAGAGGATGCCTTCCCGGGGCATCCCCAAACTTAGGCTTTTGGTTGTCCTTGAATTTTACCTTGGGGTGCCATGGGAATCCCCAAGCTTAGGCTCTTTCCACTCTTTGTTCCATAGTCCATCAAAGCAATACTCAAAACTTGAAAATTTCACAACACAAAACTTAGACAAAAATCTCGTGAGCTCCATTAGTATAAAAAAGCAAACCACTACTCAAAGGTACTGCAATTAATTCATTCTTTTTTTATATTGGTGTTAAACCTACTGTATTCCAACTTCTCTATGGTTCATACCTCCCAATATTACTCATAAATGCATTGAAATAAGCAAACAGCACACGAAAAATAGAATCTGTCAAAAACAGAACAGTCTGTAGTAATCTGCAGGTTTCGCATACTTCTGTAACTCCAAAAATTTCAAACTAAATTGGTAAATGTGAGGAATTTGTCTATTAATCATCTTAAAAAAGAATCAACTAAATAGCACTCTCCAGTAAAATCTGATGACCATTCTAGCGAGTGCTAATGATTCTGTTTTTCCCAGCAAGATCACATAAACTTCGCACAAGTCTTCCCAAAGGTTCTACTTGGCACAAACACTAAACAAAACACAAAACCACATCTAAACAGAAGCTAGATGCAATATTTATTCCCTAACAGCAGCAAAAAAAATTGGGTTGCCTCCCAACAAGCGCTATCGATATAGCCATTAAGATAGGCTTGAGAATTCAATGATGCTCACACGAAAGATAAGAATTGAAGCACAAAGAGAGCATCATAAAACATGTGACAAACACATCTAAGTCTAACATACTTCCTATGCATAGGTATTTTATAGGAAAACAAATTAGCAATACAAGCAAGATCTAGCATATGCAAGGAAGAAGAAAGAAACAAGATCAATCTCAACATGAAGAGAGGTAATTTAGAAACATGAAGATTTCTATGACCATATTTTCCTCTCTCATAATAATTGCATGTAGGATCAAAAGCAAATTCAACAAAATATCTATCACAAAACATATTCTCAACATGATCCACATGCATGCAAAGTTGACACTCTTCCAAAATAGTGGGATCTAAAGTTGACACTTTTCCAAACGCACTTTCAATATTATTGCAAACATTATTATCAATCTCATATTCATCATGGAGTTTAAATAAGTTTTTAAGATCATAACAATCATCACCCCAATCATGATCATTGCAACAAGTAGTGGGCAGAGCAAAATATGCATCCCCAAGCTTAGGGTTTTGCATATCATTAGCACAATTGACATTAATAGAATTTATAATAGTATCATTGCAATCATGCTTTTTACTCAAGGAGCTATCGTGAATCAATTTATGTTTTTCTTTCAATACTTCGTCACAAATTTTAGATTCATGAATTTCAAGCAAAACCCCATAAAGATAATCTAGTGCACGCAACTCACTAGCAATAGGTTCAACATAATTGAATCTCTTAAAGAGATTAGCAAGTGGATGAGGATCCATACTTTAGCAAGCGAAGATGCAAGCTAATATAGGGCACATGGCAACACAAGCAAACAAGAAGCAATCGAACGATAAACATACGGCGGAGAATGGCGAATAAAACGGCAAGGGTGAAGTGGGGGAGAGGAAAATGAGAGGCAAAAAATGTAATGCGAAGGATAAGGGTTTGTGATAGGCACTTGGTATATGACTTTTGCGTAAGACTCCCCGACAATGGCGCCATAAATTCTTCTTGCTACTTCTCGAGCTTGCGTTGTATTCCCTCGAAGAGGAAAGGGAGATGCAGCACAGTAGCGTAAGTATTTCCCTCAGTTTTTGAGAACCAAGGTATCAATCCAGTAGGAGACCACGCGCGAGTACCTCGCACCTGCACAAACAAATAAGAACTTCGCAGCCAACGCGATAAGGGGTTGTCAATCCCTTTACGGTCACTTACGAAAGTGAGATCTGATAGAGATGATAGTTTATATTTTTTGTATTTTTGATTATAAGAACAGAAAATAAAAGCGGAAAAGTAAAGTAGATGTAGATTGATATGTTGAGAATAGACCCGGGGGCCATAGTGTTCTCTAGTGGCTTCTCTCATGATAGCGATATTCTACGGTGGGTAAACAAATTACTGTCGAGCAATTGATATAAAAACAAATAATTATGAGACTATCTAGGCATGATCATTATATATAGGCATCACGTCCGACACAAGTAGACCGACTCCTGCCTATATCTAGTACTATTACTCCACACATCGACCGCTATCCAGCATGCATCTAGTCTATTGAGTTCATAAGAACAGAGTAAGGCCTTAAGCAAGATGACATGATGCAGCGGGATAAACTCAAGCAATATGATATAAACCCCATCTTTTTATCCTCGATGGCAACAATACAATACGTGCCTTGCTGCCCCTACTGTCACTGGGAAAGGACACCGCAAGATTGAACCCAAAGCCAAGCACTTCTCCCATTGCAGGAACTATAGATCTAGTAGGCCAAAGCAAACCAATAATTCGAAGAGAGTTGCAAGGATATTATAATCATACATAAAGAGTTCAGAGAAGAACCAAATATTTCTCATAGATAATCTTGATCATAAACCCGCAATTCATCGGATCTCAACAAACACACCGCAAAAAGAGATTACATCGAATAGATCTCCTTGAAGACCGAGGAGAACTTTGTATTGAGATCCAAAGAGAGAGAGAGAGAGAGAGAAGAAGCCATCTAGATACTAGCTATGGACCCGAAGGTCTGTGGTAAACTACTCACAACTCATGGTGAGGCGATGATGATGATGTATAAGCACTCCGTGGTAGATCCCCCCTCCGGCGGAGCCCCGGAACAGGCCCCAAGATGGGATCTCACGAGAACAGAAGGTTACAGCGGTGGAACTAGGGTTTTCTTTGTTTCTCTGATGGTCTCGGGGTACGTAGGCTTATATAGGAGGAAGGAGGGAACTGGGGGACTTACGTGGGACCCATGAGGCAGGGGGGCATGCCCTAGGGGGGGCGCCCCCACCCTCGTGGGCACCACGTGGCCCCTACTCCGTGGTTCTCAAGTCTCCCGTGCGTGATTTTCTCCAAAAATATCTCTCCCGAAGGTTTCATTCCGTTTGGACTCCGTTTGATATTCCTTTTCTGAAAAACCCTAAAATAGGCAAAAAACAACAATCTGGACTGGGCCTTTGGGTTAGTAGGTTAGTCTCAAAAATAATATAAAAGTGCATGACAAAGCCCATTAAACATCCAAAATATCATAAATAATAGCATGGAACAATAAAAAATTATAGATACGTTGGAGACGTATCTGATCTCGCGGTGAGGCGGCCGTTCTCTCCGACGATGAGTCGTCCACAGGTGAGACTAATTCAGTGTATCAGATACAGAGCAGACGGCTTGGGGGTTGGTCCGATGGTAGCAGTATTCCGGACCCTTGTGAGCCGCCAAGCAGGGTGGCGATTTTCATGACTAGCACCCAGCCGGCTCTCGGCTCGACAGTCACCGGGGCTATAACGCCCGGGGCGACGGCAACCGCGGCAGACGTGGGCGGATCAACTCGCCCGCCGGCTTAAGTCTTGACAGATCTGTTGGAGGCTCTGGCGACTCTGATGGGAACGGAGGTAACCCCAGAGAACCAGGACCAACACAAGGCGGATATGGATAAGCTACGACAGGAGATAGCACAAGCCAAAGTAGACCTGGCAGCGGAGAACGCCAGGATGACTGCAGAACGGGCTATCTTGGACGTCCAGGCTCAACGGATTCAAGCGTATTCTTACCGGCTCTCGGTGGATCAGAATGCAGCTAATGAGGTCATGAGGAGGAAGCATAGGAGTCGTGTGCCTTTCGTTTATGAGCCGAGGAATCTTTTCAATACAGCTGGAGCGGGGGGCAGTAACCCACCGGGGGCAAACCGGATAGCTGAAGCGCCTAGGGCCGGAGGGCCGGTTCAACCGCGTATGACATGCTCTCTGTATGCGAATCAAAACCGTCCCACACCTCATTACCCGGCGACGCCGACGGGTCATTATTCCAACCCTCTGGATAACATGATAGCAGCGGCGACAAGATTGGCGGCTTTGCCAGTCGAGGGTGAAACTCCAGTGGCAGTGGAGACCCGGAGGGCCCAGGAACTGCTCCAGACGGCACTGCAACGACAACAGGATTATTCTTATAGTCGAGACCGGATTCATTCAACCCCCTATCCAAGTGCCAGCTATAGCAGGCATGTTGACTCGCCAGAGGTTTCAAGCACAGAGCGGCACCGTAACCCGCCTCGTGGGCATAACTCGACGCAGCATGATGCCATTGCACATGACCTAGTGGATCAGGGCAGGATGCGCCGAGAGGCCAAGCTGGCAGCTCAGGCGGCCGATCGTCACTCGACGCCATATTACCCGGCAACTTCAGTGGAGACAGGCAGGACTTCTAGAGCTTGGGGCGTACCGTGCTTAACAGCGGCTATACAGAACGAGCGGTTGCCCAAGGATTTCAAGGGCCCTCGTAAGGTGCCTAATTACACAGCAGATCAGCCCCCTGAGGCTTGGATAGAGAGTTACGAGATGGCTATGGAGATGCTGGACGTTAGAGAAGCCGCATGTGCTAAGTATTTCACCATGATGCTGGAAGGCACAACTCATAACTGGTTGAAAGGATTGCCCGTCAATTCCATTGACTCATGGGCTGAGTTGAAGGCCAAGTTTATCAAGCATTTCAAGGATACATGCAAGCAGCCAATGTCAATTGTGGATCTAGATTATTGTGTTCAGAACGAGGGCGAATCGATGACCAGTTGGGTGCACCGAGTCTCAACCATTATGCATTCTTCAGATAAGATCAACGCCGAGTCCGCGATATTAACGTTGGAGAAAAATTGTTGGTTCCTTCCGCTCAAGCTAAAGTTGGGACGGCTTAAGCTTCATTGTGATGATATGGGGGAGGTCATCGCGGCTCTCGTCAAACAGCCGACTCTGATAGTACCAAGGACCCCGAGTCTGAGGCTGAAAGGCCGGGAAAGGGAAAAAGAGTAATGACCCGCGAGGACATCAGTTTAACCCGGCCAATCGGAACAGTGGCAACAAGCGCAAGGCTGACACTTTTGTAGATAATACCGAGACATGAAATTTTAACCAGCGTCGCAAGGGGAAGCCACCTCCAAGATATAACATTGATGAGGTAATGAATCAACCATGTCCAAAGCATGGAACGGACGAAAAGCCGGCTACCCATATGTGGAAAGATTGCAGCATCATGAGGTCTTACAGGGAGTCTATCCAGAAGAACTATGGGCCAAATGGCGGTTCAGGATCTGGTTTTCATGGTCCGGGTCATGGAGGCGGCGGCTGAAACTCCGGGTTTCAGGGCCAAGGAAATCAAGGCGGCAACAACCAGCAGAACAATCAAGGGAATCAACAGCAGTCCGGTTATCAGAGTAATGCGAAGCAGCTGAGCATCGGGCAATACCACGTCTTTACCACAAGTCTATGCAAGCGGGACCAGAAGCTTCATAAAAGGGCGGTGAATGCTGTTGAGCCGGCAGTTCCCCGTTTCTTGCGATGGTCTGAGCAGCCCATTGTGTGGAGCCGCAAAGATCACCCGCCCCGAGTTGATAATCCGGGTCAGCTGGCTTTGATGGTAGCACCTCAGGTTGGAGGATACAAGTTCACCAAGGTACTCATGGATGGAGGTAGCAGCATCAATATCCTTTACTACAATACTTTCCATTGTATGGGATTAACTGACAAGAAACTTAGACCGTCCAACACTGTCTTTTATGGAGTTTTGCCTGGTAAGTCGGCGTACCCGGTGGGCAAAATTGATTTGCAGGTAACTTTTGGGGATGAATATGATGCCAGTACAGAGACTTTAACGTTTGAGGTTGTTAGGATCCACAACCCGTACCATGCTTTGTTTGGGAGGCCGGCTTACGCTAAGTTCATGGTGAGTCCGTGTTATGTTTATTTGCAGCTTAAGATGCCGGGTCACTAGGGGACCATTACAGTGCATGGGAGTCGCGCGACAGCCTTGGAATGTGAAGAAGGCGACGCAGCTTACGCAGAGTTGGTTTGTGTCACAGAGGAGCTCAAATTCTACAAAGATAATGTTGACCAGGCAGATATGACGTCTTTGAAGAAGCCAACCACATAGCATGACCCGTTGCTGAAGTTTAAGTCGGTGGATGACACCAAACTAGTTGACTTTGTTCCTGGCGACTCATCTAAACAGTTCACTATCAGTGCTAATCTGGATCTGAAATAGGAAAGCGTGCATGGAAGCCTTCAGACATGTCGGGTGTACCGAGAGAACTCGCTGAGCACACTCTCAATATTGATCCGAAGTATAAGCCGGTCAGACAGTTTCTTCGCCGTTTTAACGAAGAGAGACAGAAGGCCATCGGCGAAGACGTGGCCCGGCTCTTAGCGGCCAGGTTCATCGTTGATGTTTTTCATCCTGAGTGGCTAGCTAACCCGGTTTTGGTGCTTAAAAAGAGCGACACTTGGTGAATGTGTGTAGATTACACGGATTTAAACAAGGCTTGCCCAGCTGACCCGTTCGCCCTCCCTCGTATTGATCAGATCATCGATGCTACGGCGGGTTGTGAGCGTTTGAGCTTTGTGGATGCCTATTCAGGGTATCATCAGATCAAGATGGCAGTTAAGGACCAGGAGAAGACGCCATTCATCACTCCGTTTGGAGCCTTGTGCTATGTATCAATGCCTTTCGGGCTCAAGAGTGCCCAGGCGACTTACCAGCGATGCGTACAGAATTGCATGCATGGCTAGATTGGGCGTAACGTTCATGCTTATGTGGATGATATTGTGGTTAAATCCAGAAAGAAGGAGACCCTGATTAACGATTTGAAAGAAATGTTTGACAATCTCCGGGTGTACAAGATGATGCTTAACCCGGCCAAGTGTGTTTTTGGTGTTCCAGCAGGCAAGCTTTTGGGTTTTTTTGGTCTCTGAGCGAGGCATCAAGGCTAACCTGAAGAAAATCAAGGCTGTCACCTCCTTGGCAAGACCGAAGTGTGTCAATGATGTCCAGCGCTTGGCAGGACAGATAGAAGCGTTGAGCCGGTTTATAAGCCGCTTAGGTGAAAAGTCTATCCCTCTATATCAAATGATGAAAAAGACAGATGACTTTGTCTGGAGTGAAGCTGCTGATGAGGCGTTCGAGGAACTCAAGAAGCAATTGGTTGAGCCACCAGTTCTTGCGGCCCCCATTGACAAGGAGCCTTTGTTATTATATGTTGCTGCAAATAGCATGGCTGTCAGCGTGGCCATTGTGGTGGAAAGGAAAGAGGCTGGCAAAGAGTATCCGGTTCAAAGGCTGGTTTATTATATCAGCGAGGTGCTCATTGAGTCCAAACAGAGGTATCTACATTGGCAGAAGCTGGTATATGGGGTCTTCATGGCAAGCCGCAAGCTCAAGCAGTATTTCCTGGGTCATCCTATTACGGTGGTGAGTTCTGCTCCCTTAGGGGATATCATCCAAAACAGATAAGCCACATGACGAGTGGCCAAGTGGGCCATTGAGCTTGGGCCTCATGGTTTAAAATATGTGCCTCAAACGGCCATCAAGTCGCAAGCGCTCGTGGATTTTATCAATGATTGGACAGAACAGCAGACGCCTGAGGAGAAGCCGGATAGCACTTATTGAACTATTCACTTTAATGGATCCAGACAGTTAGAAGGCTCGGGGGCTGGAGTTGTCTTAACTTCCCCGCGAGGTGATATGTTTTCTTATGTTCTCTGGTTAATGTTCCCATGTACTAATAATGCAGCTGAGTATGAGGCCTTGCTCCACGGTCTTCGGATGGCCAAGGATATGGACTTGAGACGGGTAAGATGCTTTGGTGATTCAGATCTGTTAGCTCAGCAGGTTTTTGACACCTGGGATTCCAAGGATCCACTCATGGCGGCTTATCGTCGAGAGGTTGATGCTATTGGGGGTCATTCCAAGGGTTACCAAGTTGAGCATATTGATCGGAGGAAGAACGAGCCGACTGATGCCTTAAGCCGGTTAGGATCTCAGCGTATGCCGGTGCCGCCCAACACCTTTTTAGATGTTTTGCTTAACCTGTGTGGCAAGTTGCCTACAGAGGAGGACCTTGCTATTCCTGACCCGAAGGCACAGCTAGTGGCGGCTCTTCATGTTATACCTGACTGGACGGTTCCGTATTTGGCTTACATAACCCGGGGTGAGCTACCTAAGGATGAAATCTTGGCCAGACAGATAACCCGGCGGTCTAAGTCAATGACGATTGTCAACGGAGAGTTGCACCATCGTAGTGTTACAGGGGCGTTTCAGCGTCGCGTCTCGCCCGAGGAAGGATGTGAGATCCTGCGGGAGATCCATGAAGGAGATTGTGGTCATCACGCCGACTCTAAATCTCTTGTGGCCAAAGTTTTTCGTCACGGGTTCTATGGGTTGACGGCTCATGATGATGCTGAAGACTTGGTCAGCAGATGTGACAGTTGTCAGAAATTTTCACGGCGCGCTCATATTCCGGCTCAAGAGTTGAGGATGATGCCAATAACTTGGCCATTTGCGACTTGGGGGCTTGATATGGTTGGGCCTTTCGAGAGGTCCAAGGATAAGAAAACCCACCTTTTGGTGACAGTGGACAAGTTTACCAAGTGGATTGAGGCAGAGCCAGCCAGCAGGTGTGATGCTGAAACAACGGTTCAATTCATCAAGAAGGTGATTTCCGTTTTGGTTTTCCCCATAGTATCATAACAGATAATGGCACTAATCTGTCTAAGGGTGCTATGAGGAAATTTTGTCAACGAGAGCATATTCGACTTGATGTTTCTTCTGTGGCTCACCCCCTATCTAATGGTCAAGCAGAACGAGCTAATCAAGAGATTCTGCGAGGGACCAAGCCCCAGCTTATGGTTCCTTTGAAGAGAACGCCGGGTTGTTGGGTGGAAGAGTTACCTTCCGTGTTATGGAGCATCAATACAACACCCAACAGATCTACAGGTTACACACCCTTCTTCATGGTCTATGGAGCTGAGGCGGTTCTTCCCAGTGATATCCGTCATGACTCGCCTCGAGTGGCGGCTTACGTTGAAGCTGATAATGAAAAGGCACATCAGGAGGCCTTGGATTTGTTAGATGAAGAGCGTGATCTTACGGAGGCTCGTTCAGCAATCTATCAACATGATTTACGATGATATCACAGCCGGCGGGTCAAGACTAGAACCTTTCAAGAAGGCGATTTAGTGCTGCGGCTCATCCAAGATCAAACGGATATGCATAAGCTTTCACCGCCTTGGGAGGGACCTTTTGTCGTCAGCAAGAATCTGCACAATGGGTCATACTATCTGATTGACGTTCGAGAGCACAAGGATTCATGCACACCAGAGGAGGAGAGTAATCGGCAATGGAATATTGCTCATCTCCGGCCTTACTATACTTAAGCCTACGACTCTCATAGTGTATATAGTTCGATGATGTAAATATTAGAACAATATAATAAAGCCGACATCCCAGATAATTCGGGGCCTCTGCCGTTTTCACTTCCTCAAAGTTGAGTCCTTGTCATCCTCCTGCATGTTTACTCAAGAGGCTTGATGCCCAAATAGCAGGGACCAAAGAGAGTTGGATGCATAACACAACTCAAGCATAGGCCTTTGATAAGAATAATATGTAAGTATGTCACTTGGGGGCTTCCTGTTCAAACATAGGCGTATTCGACCAAACAGAACACAACATTACTACCCATTTGACCGGGTTATGTTCAAACATAGGCGTATTTGACCAAAGAGGACATAACCTGTGGGTCATCCTACCTGTACCCAGCTGCTTCAACTCCATCAGGTCATCCTGATTGACCCAGCAAACTCTTGGCAATCAGTCTTATATGGCGTATTCGACCAAGACCTGAGCTTGCTGAGGGTCAAACGCCGGCTGTCATGCGAGATCACGGCTTACAGATAGTCAGGATAGATCTAGGCTCAAAATGTCGCCTTCCTTGAAACTTGGATAATTCAGCCTATGATGCAAGATGCAACTCTGACCCCGCGTACTCTAGACAAGCCTATCTTTAAAACAAAGACCTCTACTTGTCTAACTTCAAATCTCGATTGCGTACTGTGAGAGCCGGCTCATAGCACACACGTACCTTCCAGTGGCCACCAAGGCTAGTTTCATTGAAGAAGAACCTTTGGCTTGGCGGCCTGCAAAAGCCTCAATTGTTTTTTGATCTCTTTTCTCTGGTTCTTTTGTTTTTTGTGAGTTTTTTCGTTTTGATTTGCGTTCTTTGCAAGTTCGGCCAAGCTGCCTTTACTTATGGCTCAGATTTGAAGCCTCTCCGGGTCTCTGCAACCCAACCCAACGAATGGTTCTAAGCCGCCAGAAAATGACAATATTATTTCTGGAGCAATACCTCTACATGGTTATAACTGCATGAAGACTAATAAGGCCGGCAGTCTAAATCGTATCTTCCAGGTATGATTATTTTCTATGATAATTAAGTCGGCCCTGGTTATGGACATCTGTCCCGAGTTTCACCGGATGGGCATAATGACCCGCCCGGCCTTAAGCCTCCAGGGCATATGTTCTTTGTTTATGTGCAGGATAAGGGTTATATATACTGATCTACACAATTCAATACTGTCACAAGCATATAAAGTCATATTTCGATGTCTGGCAGATTAATAATATCATAGAGACGCAGAGCCGTGCACGATGGCACACCAGATTCAAGTCCAACTACCCTATTACAAGATTCTATGAGCCAATCAAAATAAGTGTTTTCTAAACAGGATCAAGCATATGAACCGCCCGTCGGCTCATTCTCCTTGGCCTTGCTGCTTTGAAGACTCCGGGTTATCCTTCTCCGGTTCTTCGGCCTCCTCTATCTAAAAGTTTTGAGACAGCCAATCGATGCCAGCCAAAGCTTCAAATTTAGCTTCTTCATCGATAAGATCAGACGAATCAATTTCATGGGAAAAGTATGCTTACTGATTGGAGGGATTAGCTCCATCACTTTGTAAGCCAAAGTGGGCATCTTCTGGTTTTCAAGGCTGTAGCCGCCTGATATCTCGACAAATCTGTCTCACTGAAAATCAGGCTGGCTAAAGGGCGGATGTCTTTAACACAGGCAGTGAAATCCTTTTGGTCGAAGGCTGTACCATCCTCCTTCAAACTTGGATAGCTAGTGGTTAAGTCTGTTGGATCTAACTCTGGTACCCATGCCTTAGCCTGGCTGAAAGCTGTTACCGCACCGGATCTCGCACATAACCGTTTCAGCTCATCAAACCTGGCAGGCAGTACAGACAGTCTCCTCAATACATCTACAAAAAGTTTTGATGCCTGGTTGGACAGAGAGACAGTAGCTAATGCAGGCAGAGTTCCAGTGTATAACTGTTCCACAAGAGTGTAAATGGCTTTAAGTTTTACAAGCAGCTCTCTGCCAAGATTACTACTTCTGCTACCTACCCGAGTCATAAATTGGTTAGTGGCGGTTTATGTTACTTAAAGAATATTTCAAATTTGCAACATGGCGGTTTACCAGCGATGTGTACAGAATCTGCCGTGACAACTCCACGACACAGAGCTAGTGACAACGTCGGTGCCGCCGTCAAATTCCTCCGCCTCCTCATCGATCGCTGCAAACATAGCGTCTTTCTTCGCCCATAGGACGCGCAATCACCATCGATCGCAATTGTGCGGTAAGATAGGAGTAGCGCCATCTGCTCATCCACCTTCGCCACCATGCATGTGACGGCGTT
The DNA here is from genome assembly GCA_902687465.1 of Secale cereale. Classification (NCBI taxonomy): domain Eukaryota; kingdom Viridiplantae; phylum Streptophyta; class Magnoliopsida; order Poales; family Poaceae; genus Secale; species Secale cereale. The sequence goes on along the minus strand of LR738711.1, from coordinate 213,301,598 downwards.
ATCATTCACCTGGTCCCGCATGATTTACTCATCCACCAACTGGTGCTTGTCAAGGAGCCGGTGGTTGTACCTCTGGTCGGCCCGCGACTACTGGAACGCCGGCTCTCGCTCTTCCACCACCATGAAAGTGAAGTGTTCATGCACCTCACCCATGGTGATGCCGACATGGAACCGCAAGGGCGGCCGTCGCTTCCATTGGCTCATATGCGTTGCTGGCCTCCGGAGAGCTCGCCCACAATTCATTCGGTATCCGGCTGGCTCAACGGGCCTATTAGCTAGACGCAATGCCGGAGAGCTTCAACTTCTGTTCGCAAGAGAGGATGTCCCATATGGATTTGTAGCTCGATTCCACGGCGGATGTGGTGAGCAGAAGAGATCGAGAGCGGAGGTGATACGTGGTTGTTGCCGAGCCTGGACATGTTCAAATAGCGGGCGGATGGCAGGCGAAGCGGTGTGGTGTTTAATGTCGTCTGACAAGCAGACGGACGCATAGCGCACGCATGCGGGTGCTGATGTAGGTTCCACGACAACCATGTTTAGTTAATGGAGGGAGGCTGATGGACGGGTGTCGTTTGAATGCTGAGAGAAGGTGCGTGCCTCGGGACACGGCACAGGCGGTGCTCTCGGTCGGTGTGTGATATGTCTCCAACGTATTTATAATTTTTGATTGTTCCATGCTATTATATTATCTATTCTGGATGTTTAATGGGCTTTATTATACACTTTTATATTATTTTTAGGACTAACCTACTAACCCAAGGCCCAGTGCAAATTGATGTTTTTGCCTATTTCAGTGTTTCGCAGAAAAGGAATATCAAACGGAGTCCAAACGGAATGAAACATTCGGGAGGATCGTTTTTGGAACAAATGCAACCCAGAAGACTTGGAGTACACGCCAGGGAAGCCACGGGGTGGCCACGAGGCAGGGGGCGTGCCCACGGGGATAGGCGCGCCCCCACCCTCGTGGGCCCCCCGTAACTCCACCGACGTGCCTCTTCCTCCTATATATACCCATATACCCTGAAAACATCCGAGAGCACCACGAAACCCTAATTCCACCTCCGCAACCTTCTGTACCCATGAGACCCCATCTTGGGGCCTGTTCCGGCGCTCCACCGGAGGGGGAATCGATCACGGAGGGCTTCTACATCAACTCCATAGCCTCTCCGATGAGTTGTGAGTAGTTTACCACAGACCTTCGGGTCCATAGTTATTAGCTGGATGGCTTATTCTCTCTCTTTGGATCTCAATACAAAGTTCTCCTCGATCTTCCTGGAGATCTATTTGATGTAATTCTTTTTGCGGTGTGTTTCTCGAGATCCCATGAATTGTGGGTTTATGATCAAGATTATCTATGAACAATATTTGATTCTTATATGAAATCTTTTATGCATGATTTAAATATCTTTGCAAGTCTCATCGAATTATCGGTTTGGTTTGGCCTACTAGATTGATATTTCTTGCAATGGGAGAAGTGCTTAGCTTTGGGTTCAATCTTGCGGTGTCCTTTCCCAGTGACAGCAGGGGCAGTGTAATGCCCATGATGCGACTATATCTCCTACGTGTCGAGGCACGACTTAGAGACATAAGCGCATTCTGGAATGATCGCAAGCGTGGTATCTTTGCACAACTCATGTAAAAGTTCAGGGATGAAAGAGTAAATAGTTGGCTTACACTCGCCACGTCACACAATGAATACAATAGCGTACATTCATCCAAATAACACAGGGTCCGACTACGGACAAAATCCAAACGAGAAAAGATACCACAAATCACAAGGCCCGATCGCCCCTAGTAGGAACCACTACCGATCGTCGGGATACGTAACATAAAAACGACCACACACTTCATCAGTTGTACCTACATCTGGTGTGTGTTGTAATCTGTGAGCCACAAGGACTCAACAATCCCATTCCCGGGTATCAAAACTAACAAAGTCTTTAGGTGTGGAGAGGTAATAAAGTGTCTACAGCAAGGACTGAGCAACTAGCTTACGAATTCAGAGCGAGATGAGAATATGTGCCAACGGTCGCCAAAAATGATCAATAAGTGATCCTAGCTACTCACGTTCATGCATAACCCCACCGTATTCACTTTCCGAAACCCCATCGGAAATAGACCATCACGGTACTCACATAGGTAGTGTATTCTTAAGGATATGGTGTCAAGTTATCTACAACCGGATATTAACAAATTCCCATCTACCACATAACCGCGGACACGGCTTTTGAAAGTTCATAACCCTGCAGGGGTGTCCCAACTTAGCCCATCACAAGCTCAAGATATGCGGAGTCGCAACTCCAAATTGGGAAGACCCGAGTATTCTCGGAATCCCGTGCTCAAGATATTTCGACAAAGGTAAAACTAATCCAGCAAGACCTCCCGGCGTGCCAACACCCTGATAGTAGCCGCGCGTATCTCGTCTCAGGCCACGACCGGATGGGTCATCCTACAGGTATATACCAATCCCCGAGTTTCCTCGTGGTGGTCCCGCAATCTGCCCTGTTTGGACCAACACTCATGAGGAGCATTGGCCCGGGTTGTTGATTAAGAACTCGGGTTTATAACTCCCTATGCAAGTTTTAGTTGTTAGGCAAATGTAATACCAATGTTGGGTCTTGCTGGAAAAGCTTTAAGTAGTGCGAATTATCAACGGGGGCCCATAAACCCCAATCGTGTTAGGAACGCAAAATCAAGGAACATAACACCGGTTTATCGGGTCCTAAGGTGGCATGAGTGGAACAAAATACCAAGCATAAGGCCAATCCTTCCACCCATTACCAATATATATGTGCATTAATTTAATTATGATACATATTGTGTTATCCCAATGGAACGAGTCCAAACATGGAGCAATTTTCAAACTTCACCTGCAACTAACAACACTATAAAAGGGGCTGAGCAAAAGCGTACTTAGTCAATCAACGGTTTGCTAGGAAGGCGGTTAGAGTGTTTCATGGCAACATAGGAGGCTGACAAGACAAGAATAGGCATCGAGGCATAGCTAAAGAGCGAGACAACTAGCAAGGCAAAGATAGAGGTGATATCGGGGAACGGCCATCTTGCCTGGTAAGTTGTCGGTGGGATGGTAAGATGGCTCCGCAAACTCAGTCTCGACAAGATCCTCGAACTCGGTATCGGCTCCCGGCTCTACCCAACACAAGAGCACAACAACGGTACACGATCAATCACGGTGCAATGCACAATCAACATGATGCAAGACATGACATGGGATGCAAGTATGATGTGCGTATGCATGAGGATGCTCTCGAGCCTAAGGAGAAGATGATGTAAATGGCATCATCTTGGCCAACCAAGCAAGCCACTGGATAGATGGGAATACTTCGGTCGAAATCGATATAAATATCATGGGAAACGGATGCACGGTTCGCAAATGGCAAGCAAAACAAGATGCAATGCAAAACTGAAGTTAACAACAACATGGCATCTTTCGAGCAAGATATAATTATGCTACAGCACCCAAACATGAAGACAAAAGGCATGGATGTGAAATAGACATGATTCTTAACAAGCATGGACTCAGAGCACACCCAAAAACTTACAGGAACACAATTAAACAAGCATGGCAAGATTCAATAAGTTAACACATTTCTCAGACTTAGTGAAATTTTACTTGGCATGGCAGCAACAACGACAAGTAGGCATGTTTGCAAGCTTGTGCAACTCATCTCAAAGCATAGCATGGCATGTGAACGTAACCAACAGCAAGAAGACATGTTTGTGAAGCTACTCATGGCAAGAACATGGTCATGGGATGCATAGAACACTAGCTATTCACAAGGCAAAACTAAACTTGCTGATAACAGGCTGATAGAAACATTTTATAGCAACTTGGGAGCATGAAAACAATAAGCTACAACAACTCATCATGGCAAACAAGAGCATGGATAGCTAGAGCATAACATATACATCAAGGAACACCAGCTGGACAACTCTAATCATGCACAACAATGACGGGAGCCTCATGGATACATGCCATAAAAATTAACAGATTCACCCTTAGCAGAAATTTAACATCACGATGGCATGTTAACAAGCCTGTTGCAGTCATCTCAAGACTTATCATGGCATGAAAATAAATCTATCATGTAGAGCACATTCCAATGAGCAAAACTCATGTTGACACCTAGCTCATATGACACATGGATTAATTCACACGAAAAAGACAAATCATCATCTCATAACAATTTCAGAAACTTATCAGCCACATGCACTTTTGCAACAGGGTTAAACATGGCATAATGCAACCTAACATGCATGCAAATGCGCCCATCTTGAAGAGCATCACAAGACGAACATTTTGACATATCATACACTCCATTTGGACCAACATGCACCAAGTTACGACCTCACGAACATGCCAACAAATTGTTAACAGACAACTAGTGCTGAAATAGTAACATCACGAAGAAGTCTTGCAATGAATATTAAGACATCTAGATGAACCCTATCATGCATGAAACTGATGCTAACATTTAGAGCACTTCGAGACGAAAATTTTGATATATCATATGCGCAAAACGGAGCACCGAGCACAAAGTTACCACATGATGAAGGAGGCATGAAAATTACACAGATCCGGGTTCTTGCATTAATAAAGCATGAAAATTTGGACCAACAAAAACTTTTTGCATCATTTGGATTTTATTTGGAATTGAATTTTTCTCTCTCTGATTTCAAGTGCTCTTTAAAAGTCTACATAGCCTCACCTTTTATGCTTCATCTCTTTACCCCAAACTTCTGCCCAATGATCATACCATGTGTATAGAACAGTCTAGTATATTCTTATAAAAATATTTTGGCCAAAGGGTATTTTCAAAAATTAGTTTTCCAAAAACCCCTGAATTGAGAATTGCACTGCAAGTACTTGATTTAGCGTGATAAAAATCTTTGAAAAGGTATGTTTGAATCCTATTAGGTATATGACACCGAAAAACCACAAAAGTATAATTTTAAAAGATATTTTCCTATTTTATTTAAAGGCTTTTTATTTAGGCCAGAAATGGTCTTTAATAGGTAAAAATTATTTAACTATTTTAAAAATATTTGCCAAAATTCAGAGAGACTCCTAGGACATATATTGTCCATATATAAGAGTTTCAACACATGGTCATGTTCAAAATATTGGGCAAATCCCTCAGAAACCCTTTTTGGATATTTCAAGCTTTTGAAATATTTACAAAGGAAATATTCTCTAAAAAATCCAGGGAAATTCTATCATCTCAAATATGAAATATTTGATGATCTTGCTAAGCCTCATGCCTTGGGGAGTAAGAAAACATCATCAAATCCCCTCAAAACCATTTCTGTCCATTTTGAAGTTTGAGCAACTTTACATTGCCAAACTTGTCCAAATGCTCTCAAACTTGGTACAAATGCTACAATGGTGTAAATATGCATCTAGACCAAATATCACAAGTTTTGGGAAAGGGAAATTTGATCAAAGTGCCCCAAAATCATTTCTGTTCAGATTCAAATTTGAACAACTTTACATTACCAACTTTTTACTTGTGACCCCAAATTTGGTGGACAAGCCCACAACCCCAAATGATGACACTACACCACATGGTGCATCAAGAAGGGATGATTTGCTTGACTAAATCTTGGAAAATCCATTTCTGTTGATTTCTAGGGTTTACAAAAGTTGCATTGGCAACTTTGCCCAAATGAGCTCTAATTTGGTGAAATGGCCTAATTATGTGTGCCATTTCATCCTGTGGAGTCTCATGCCAAATGAAACCCATTTGCTTGCCCAAAACATCATCAAACACCTTCTGCTATTTTACCAAAACCCTTGTTTTGACCCCTTCCACTTTTCCCCTTGCCTCAAGTTCTTACCACAGCACCCCCAAGACCTCTTCTACCTCCAGCAGCAATGGCTGCACCGCAGCTCAATGATTGAGGGGGGTAAAACCCCATTTTACATCTTTGGACATCCACTTTCACCCTTCTCTCTCAGCCCTCTCTCCTTCTAGAAGCCCTCCAGAGCATCCAATGCCAATACCATGTTGTTTATTGTCTCCCTTATCCTCTAAACACTGGTGGCCACGACCACATGGCATAAAGAATGCCATGCCGGCCATATGCGCGCTCTGGAGCATGCTACATTGTGCTCTGGCACTGTAGCCGCTCCTGACCCGGTGCCTCCGACCACCTCGGGCCACCCCCTCGCGCCAGCCGAGGCGCCTCGACGTCCGCGACATGCCACGGACCTATCCCCCTCCTCCTTCTCCCTCCTATGGCTTCCCTTGCACGCGGGCCGGCCGTCCGCGAGCTCCAGTCTCCGGCCTCACACGCGCGAGCCTCTGGAGCGTTCCCTCGCTCCTTCCCTTCCCTTCTTTGGACGTGAACCACGCCCACGAGCATGCCAGACACTCCCCGACGAGCCCCCGTGGCCCGTAGAGACCGCAACAAGTTCGCTGGCGCACACCTCCTCGGTGGACCACCGCCCGCCTATAAAAAGGCGTCCCCGAGCCCTCTCCTCTCCATCACTCGCCTCTGGACTCACTCAAGCACCCCCCTACACTCCCAGCTCTCTCCCAGAAACTCTCGAGCTCGAGCTCCGCAGCGGCGGCTCGCCGTCGTCCGCTCGGTACGAGCCGTCCCCGCAGTTCCTGAGCCTTGATCTGGAACCGCCAAGCCTCACTGACCCTTTCCCCTCTCTTTCCCCTCTCCGTTGCAGTCGGAAATGGCCGAAACAGCCACCGCCCGATGCCCCTCCGCCGTCCAACCTCGTCGCCGGCAAACCCGACCGCTCCGGCGACTGCCTCCACCACCACCCGAACGGCGACTTCGCGGTGACTCCATCCCTGCCCTCGGCTCGCCCTGCCGTGCCCTGCATCGCCGCCGGTGAGCTCGCCGGCCATCTAGACGGGGGTTAGGGATGACAGGAGGGCCCCGCCTGTCAGCCTCCCGTCCCTCTCGCCTCCCCTCTCTCCCACTGGCCACTTGGCCCCGCCCGTCAGGTTTAAACCTGGCGCGTGCGCACTACTCGGCTCGCCGGGCCGAAACCTCTCTGGGCCTGTGCATTGAGGCCGTTCTGGCCCATTTGCACAGTAGCCTTTTTCTTTTTCTTTTCTATAGGTTTTCAAATAAATCTACAGGATAAAATAATGATCCAAATTAATTTATTCCAACTCCTAAAATCTTGTAATATTCCAACCTATTTAATGATGTATCTTTCACACATGTTCCTAAACTTTTTCTGTACTGTTCAAATTAAAATTCAAATTTGAACAATATAACCCCGGTTCAGAAATCCATTCACCCTATTCTGTCACTCCAAATCCAAAACTAAGAATTTTTGCCTTCTTAGTTTCCCTTCTAGTATTTTATAAAAATAAGTTGACATTTTTCTGAGCACTTTCATTTTTCTGTTTTTATTATTGTCTTATTTTCCGTTATTTTATTGCGACGATTAGATACTGTGTTTGACGAAGTTGCTGAAGAAGAAGAAGGAGAAGGACTTGAAGGCTTTGAAGACCAAGCCAACCAAGGCAAGCAACCCTTTGACCATGTCTATGAAACCCCTTTTTTCTATGCATGTCATATAGCACTTATTGTCAATGCACCGGAATCATGTTGAGATGATGACCACTTGTGTGGGTCACCTTGTTTCTTTCATATTGAAACTTGTATCAAGCATGACCCTACCTTCCTATGAGGGTTATGCGGGTGGGAGTAGATAGGTTACTATGGTAGTGGCTATGCAAGTGGAACGGGAATATGCATGATGGTGGAAGCATAGTACTTTCAAAAGACTCTTTCAAAAAACCCCGTCGGGTGTCACTTATGCCCGAGGGACATGATGAGTTGGGTAACCACTTGATGACAAAGTGGTGTACCGAGGCAAGTGTGTGTGATGTTTCTCAAACGGATTGGTTTAAGCTGCGACCGTTATTCCAACCTTACATGCGCAACCACTCTACCCTTATATGGGAAACTACATTATTGATTACCTAGGCCAATACTAGCATGCTGCCCGCATTACTAGTGATGGGAGTGACATGAGGTCACTCTTGGGATCGGATCGTGCTTGGATAGGCGGCCATGACTGTTTTCACAGGGAACCGAACACACCGTTGGTACCCCGTGCCAGTGGTATGTGATATGGGAGCAAGGCTCCACAATATTAAGATGTGAAATGTTGGGCACGGGGGTTGCTACCAATCGAGTGTACTCCATGTTAGTCTCGTCTAGGGAAAGATAGTGATCGGGTGCTTACGCCGGGTACTTGAGGTACCGCGGTACGTGGATGACAAGGAAGTTCCTCGGATCTTGTGGGTAAAGTGTGCAACCTCTACAGAGTGTAAAACTATTCGAATAGCCGTGTCCACGGTTAAGGACGGTTGGGTAACTGCTCTTGGGCTACGTCCAATGTTTGCGAAACCCTGTGTGTGTGTGTGTGGAAGCACCGTCTGAATTAAGTCAAAAAGACTTGACAAGATGAAAGAGATCATAACTTGGCTATGTTGATATCTGTAACCTATTCTCCTATGATGCATGCTTCACTAAAGAGGTATTTCATGACTTTGCACCCACAAATTTGCTTTCTGCAAACATACCCTATTTAGTACTATTTCATACCTTGTCATACTTGTTCCAAAAACATGGGTTGCTTGCGAGTACATTCAAAAGTACTCATTGGCTTGCCACTGGTTATTTAATTGGCCAGGCATGGAAGAGTAGGAATTTGAAGAAGAATTATATGGAGAAGAACATGCGTACTAGGATGCTTTCCCAGTCAGAATGCCTGTAGGGTTAAGGCAGATGTCATGGGTTCTACTTATCTATGAAGACTTCCGCTATTCGAGTTTATTTGCTATTCAGCCCATGAGGCATTATCTATGTAAGACTTGGCCATAATGGTCATAATTTGTGTAAGACGGTATGTATGGATGTAAGACTCTTGTTATTCAGCTTCTGTGTGTTCAGTGAGCATTGATCTCTGGGATCACTGTACACGTGCATTCGGCGATCTTGACTTACAAGTCGGGGTCCCCACAGAGCTGGTATCAGAGCCATCCTGACTGTAGGAAGCCTTAGTTAGCATGGGCGTTAGTTAGGATGAGACCCTTTTCATAAACCTTCTGAACCTCTCTTCTTTTCTAAACCCTGCCAAACCTGAGATATCATCAGCTTATTAACCTCTCCCATTGAACCTTTGTAGATGGCCGCTGTACCTGAAGAGCTCCTGACCACTGGGTTCCCCTTGCTTCTCGAGGATAGCCTCCAGGAGTGCCAGTTTCACCGAGCACCCATCCTCACCTACCATGAGCATTGGGTTAGCGACACCGAGGTGGAGTACCATGTGGAAGTAATTGTGAAGGCAAACGATCCTCCCACAAGTTGGTTCCTCGAGGGACCCCAGATGGCAACACTACTCCTCGCTGTCGAGGCAGCTGCACTCAAGGCACTAACCCGCCTCCGAGAACTTCTTCCGGAGATGGCAGCCAAGATGACAACCTGCTTCTTGCCATACCAGAAGGAAGGTGAAGATGAGAGCAGCGCACGAGCCCCTCCACTGAAGGAAGGACTTCCACTTCGAGTCCAAGCCTACTTCAGCCTTTGTGCCGACAGCTTGGCACAAGAGTTGGCCTCAGAATCGATGAAGCTCCGAGAAGAGCTCCACAAGACCAAGGCACTTCTTCGACGAGCACAAGAAAAGACGAATAGGATCAAGAAGGAAGGTGCGCCTCCCGGGCAACCCGCTGTCGCGTATCGAGGTGGAAGGCCCTCAGGAGATGTATCTTCCAAGGATGAAGAACCACCCCAGCAACGTCGTATGACGACGAGGGAGTTTTGCAAGCTCTTCCCTGCACCACCGGCAAAACAATGTCGTGTCCAACTCCTCCACTCCCCCACACCCTCAAGTGATAGGGGGGGCCCATACAGATGAAGACAAGGAGGAAGACTCGGAAGAGCCAGAATACGCAACCGAGCATTCCGCCACTTAGGCATTATTCGCAACTCGGATATGCCAGCTCGTGACCTCTACGGTAGGATAGGTCCTGTAACCCCTATGCGAAGTCGGGTCCTTGTATGGTTCATATGAAGCCATCTAGTGCTTGCTTTTGTTGTGTTTGGATGTAAGTCGTATCTTCCCTTCGCGAACGTGTACACGACTACAACCCATTTGGAATTTTAATGAATGTGTTTGGACCTTTTGGCCCTTGCATGAAAATAAATAGTGTCACACCCACCCCCTTACTAGGCACCCATCTTTATTGCTTTCCCTCTTCATTCCAAATCATAAGACCTTAACCGCTCCAACAGGATGCCTGTTGTAACTCGTACTGGTACCTCTACCCAGCAGCCCGAAGCCGGAGCATCCGCCCAAGCAGAGGCCAGCCAAGACCAAACCCATGACCAAACTCCACCACCACCACCCCCGATCATGGACATGGCTCAGCTTCTCCAAGCCTTCCGAGAGGAACGCCAAGCCAACATCGCAGCCCTCCAGATGATTGCTCAAGCCGTCACCAACAACCGCCAGCCGGCGGGGAATGGCAATGGACGTTCCACGTTGGCGGAGTTCAAGAAGCATGCACCACCAACCTTCATCGAGACTGCTGAACCCCTGGATGGAGACGACTGGGTCTGCACCATTGAGGACTTGCTGGAACTAGTCGGTTCCATCGAAGACCGCGAGAAGGTGGCTTATGCTGCCCACTGCCTCGGGGAGACTGCTAGAGCTTGGTGGGATGGATTCAAGGTCATGCATGCTGGGCAAGACATCACTTGGAATAACTTCAAGGCAGAATTCCGCAAGGCCCATATTCCTTCCGGAATCATGGCTATCAAGAAGCGTGAGTTTCGAGCCCTGAAGCAAGGAAGTGGCACTGTCAAGGAGTACATGCAGAAGTTCAGTGTCCTGTCAAGGTATGCCCCTGAAGATGTCAGCACAGATGCTGCAAAAAGGGAACACTTCATGGAAGGCCTTAATCAGACTCTCTAGTACTCGCTTGTCGTGTGTGACTGCCCGACCTTTCCTAACCTGGTGAACAAAGCACTCATGCTTGAAGACAAGCAGCGTGCTCTGGAAGACACTCGCAAGCGCAAGATGATCAGCAAGGGAAGTTCCAGTAACCAGAAGCCTCGCCCGTGGCAGCCAGCCCCAGTCAGGCCAACCTATCAGCAGCCAAGAGCTCCTGCACCTCGCACCAACTATCAGCCTCAGCAGTATGCCAACCCAAGGCCAGCATTCAACCCCAATAATAGTGGTGGCAACAAGATCAATAACCCAAACCAAGTCACTTGCTTTGGATGTGGTCAGTCCGGACACATCTCTAAGGTGTGCCCCAACAAGAAGCCCGATGCCCCGCGCCCCAATGCACAAAACCCATGACAAGGCCGAGGGATGCCGCCAAGGAACCAGGCTCCTCGCAACCCGCCCAACAATGGAAAGGTGCATGTGGATCACGTCACTGCAGAAGAAGCCCAGGAAGACCCGGACGTCGTGCTGGGTATGTTCCTTGTCAACTCAGCACCTGCAACTGTCTTGTTTGATTCTGGAGCCACGCATTCATTTGTCACTCAAAGATTTGCATTAAAAAGTGGCATGACCCCTACACCCCTGAATAACCCCATGGTGGTACAAACCCCCGGAGCAGAGATGAGAGCCAAGATAGGCTGTAAGGGAGTTGGTATCATCATTAACGGTGTAGACTTCCTAGCAGACCTTATCATCTTAAGATCACAAGGTTTGGATGTGATCTTAGGAATGGATTGGCTCAGCAAGCACCAAGGCTTGTTAGACTGTGCGAACTGGACTGTCACTGTGACCAATGACCAAGGAGTCGAAGTTAAGTTTGCCTCCAACTCCTCTTCTGCTCAAACCACTCAAGTCAATTGCCTGTCTGAAGTTGGACTGGAGCAAGTGCCAGTAGTATGCGAGTATCCCGATGTCTTTCCAGATGAGCTACCGGGAATGCCTCCTGACCGTGACATTCAGTTCGTCATCAAGCTCATGCCCGGGGCAGGACCCATCTATAAGAAGCCTTATAGAATGGGGACGGAAGAATTAGCCGAGTTGAAGAAGCAACTGTAAGAGCAGCTGAGGAAGGGATTTATCCGCCCTAGTGCCTCCCCTTGGGGATCACCTATTCTGTTTGTGGCAAAAAGGGACGGTACCATCGCTTATGCATTGACTACTGTTCCCTCAATGAAGTTACAATCAAGAACAAGTATCCACTTTCCAAGATTGAAGATCTGTTTGATCAACTCAGCGGAGCCAAGGTGTTCTCCAAGATCGACCTCAGATCTGGGTACTACCAGCTGAAGATCAGACCCCAAGATATTCCGAAGACGACATTTGTAACAAGATATGGCATGTATGAGTGCACGGTCATGTCCTTTGGATTAACCAATGCCTTAGCTTACTTCATGTATCTCATGAATAAGGTCTTCATGGAATATTTGGACAAGTTTGTTGTTGTCTTCATTGATGACATTCTTGTCTTCTCGAAGACGGAAGAAGAGCACGAGCAACATTTGAGGATGGTCCTAGACAAGCTTCGAGAGCACCAACTATACGCCAAATTCAACAAATGTGAGTTTTGGCTGCATAAAGTTGGATTCTTGGGTCACGTCTTGACCGAGAAAGGATTGTCGGTTGACCCCGCGAAGATCGAAGCTGTGACCCAATGGCAGTCCCCAACGACCGTCAAGGAAGTCAGAAGCTTCCTCGGACTTGCGGGCTATTATCGCAAATTCGTGGAAGGATTCTCTAGCATTGCCCGGCCAATGACTCAGCTCCTGAAGAAGGACAAGAAGTTCGAATGGATGCCAAAATGCGAAGAAAGCTTCCAAGAACTCAAGAAGAGATTGACCACCACCCCAGTACTGGCAACACCTGACATTCACAAGGAGTTCGTGATATATTGTGATGCCTCTCGAACCGGATTGGGAAGCGTTCTGATGCAAGAAGGATGAGTCATAGCTTACCTCTCAAAGCAGCTACGACCTCATGAAGAGAACTACACTACTCACGATCTTGAGTTAGCAGTAGTGGTTCTTGCCTTGAAGACATGGCGACATTACCTCCTAGGTTAGTGGTGTGAGATATACACAGACCACAAAAGTCTGAAGTATATTTTCACCCAAATGAATTGAACATGAGGCAACGAAGATGGTTGGAACGGATCAAGGATTATGACCTCAGTGTTCAATATCACCCCGGGAAGGCTAACGTGGTAGCTGATGCCTTAAGCAGAAAGGCTTGCTCCCTGAATGCCATAATTAAAAGAAGGCAGCCATCCCTGTTTGAAGAGCTGGAACAATTCAGCTTGGAATTGTTCACCCATGGATTTTAAACCATCTGGAAGTCAAACCAACCCTGATGGACGAATTCAAGGAAGCACAAAGTGGGCACGGAAGCATTGAAGGCATCAAGGAGAAGATGAAGCTAGGCAAGGCCCCAGGATTCTTAGAGGACGAGCACGGGATTGTTTGGTACAAAGGCCGCATATGCGTACCAAACAAGACAGAGCTGAAGAATTTGATCCTGCAAGAAGCCCACGATGCTCTGTATTCCATCCACCCTGGAGGAAGCAAGATGTATTAAGACTTGAAGGAAATATTTTGGTGGCACGGTATGAAAAGAGAGATTGCCACCTATGTTGCAAAGTGTGATGTGTGCCAAAGGGTCAAGGCTGAATATCAGCGACCCGCTGGATTGCTCCAACCACTCAAGGTTCTTGAGTGGAAGTGGGATAAAGTCGGAATGGACTTCATCACTGGATTACCAAGGTCGAATAATGGACATGACTTCATCTGGGTCATAGTCGACCATTTGACCATAGTAGCCCATTTCTTCCAGTCAAAACAACCTACAGTGGGAACCAGCTGGCCAGCCTCTACATCGAGCGAATCGTGAGCCTCCATGGTGTTCCAAAGGAGATTGTGTCAGATCGAGGCACTCAGTTTACTTCAAGGTTATGGAAAAGATTCCAAGAAGCCTTGGGAACCAAGTTGTCATTCAGCACCGCTTTCACTCGCAAACCGAAGGACAGACGGAGCGAGTAAATCAAATACTCGAAGACATGCTCCGAGCCTGTGTCTTAGCATATGGAGCCAAGTGGGAAGATTGCCTCCCTTTGCTGAGTTCTCCTATAACAACAGTTATCAGTCGAGCCTTCAGATGGCACCATTTGAGGTGTTGTACGGACGCAAGTGTCGCACACCCCTCAACTGGTCAGAAACTAGTGAAGGGCTAGTCTTTGGACCAGATGTTCTCCGCGAAGCAGAAGAGCAAGTCCAACTAGTCAGAGAACATTTGGAGGCCGCCAAATCAATACAGAAGAGCTACGCCAATTCACGTCGCCGAGACATGAGTTTCTGAGTTGGAGACCATGTGTACCTGCGAGTAACTCCTCTGAAGGGAACCAAGCGTTTCCAAGTTAAAGGGAAACTTGCACCAAGATTTATTGGCCCCTTCAAGATCACCGACCGACGAGGAGAAGTGGCTTACCAGTTGGAACTACCACATGAGCTATCCGATGTGCACAACGTATTCCACGTGTCACAACTCCGGAAGTGTCTCCAAGTTTCGGACAAGCCTGATCTCTACAGGGATGTCGATCACCAAACCATTGACCTTCAGCCTGATTTGACCTACCGTGAGAGGCCCATTTACATTCTGGATGAAGCAGAACAACGGACGCGAAGCCGCACCATCAAGTACTTCAAGGTCCAGTGGAGCAACCACACGGCAGCAAAAGCAACCTGGGAAGGTGAAGACTATCTTAGATTCGAGTTTCCCAATCACTTTTAAAGCCTAGTTTAGGAATCTCGGGGATGAGATTCTTGTAAGGGGGGTAGGTCTGTCACACCCTGCATTTTGTAACATGGTTATTGCATTAATAAAGCATGAAAATTTGGACCAACAAAAACTTTTTGCATCATTTGTCTTTTATTTGGAATTGAGTTCTTCTCTTTATGATTTCAAGTGCTCTTTAAAAGTCAACATAGCCTCACCTTTTATGCTTCATCTCCTCAGCCCAAACTTCTGCCCAATGATCATACCATGTGTATAGAACAGTCTAGTATATTCTTATAAAAATATTTTGGCCAAAGGGTATTTTCAAAAATTAGTTTTCCAAAAACCCCTGAATTGAGAATTGCACTACAAGTACTTGATTTAGGCAATGTTCAAGAAATCGTTAACCGGTAGCTGCTCGGTCGGTTTAGGAGTAGCGATTAATCGGCGAATCGGCCTATTAACTGGATTAATCGGTCGACCATTAATCGGTAGATTGAATATGAACTTACCAACATATATCAAGATTTTTTATGTATTATACCATACTCCCAAGATCACAGGTAGGTAGTATACTAAAACATGCTTCCTTAGACATATGAAAATCATAGAGAGGAGGTACAATTATTAATCATAGCTATTAAGGAGCGGGATGGGGTGGAAGGGGTTACGGGTCAAAAAATTAGGCTTTGTTTGCCCACCCATTAATGAACCGGCAGGGATTAATCGGCATGACAACTGATTAATCGGTCTAACTGGCCAATTAATCGGCCCGACAAGTTAACTCGATGAATAGGTGTTATTCGATTCGGTCATGCGGTGAGTAGCGATTAACTGGCCCGTTAACTGATTAATCGGGTGAATTCTTGAACAGTGGATTTAGGGTGATAAAAATCTTTGAAAAGGTATGTTTGAATCCTATTAGGTATAGGACTCCCAAAAACCACAAAAGTATAATTTTAAAAGATATTTTCCTATTTTATTTAAAGGCTTTTACTTTAGGCCAGAAATTGTCTTTAATAGGTAAAATCTATCTAACTATTTCAAAAATATTTGCCAAAATTCAGAGAGACTCCTAGGACATATATTGTCCATATATAAGAGTTTAAACAAATGGTCATGTTCAAAATATTGGGCAAATCCGTGAGAGACCCTTTTTTGGATATTTCAAGCTTTTGAAATATTTACAAAGGAAATATTCTCTAAAAATTTCAGGGAAATTCTATCATGTCAAATATGACATATTTGATGATCTTGCCAAGACTCATGCCTTGGGGAGTAAGAAAACATCATCAAATCCCCTCAATACCATTTCTGTCCATTTTGAAGTTTGAGCAATTTTACATTGCCAAACTTGTCCAAATGCTCTCAAACTTGGTACACATGCTACAATGGTATAAATATGCATCTAGACCAAATAGCACAAGTTCTGGGAAAGTGTAACTTGATCAAAGTGCCCCAAAATCATTTCTGTTCAGATTCAAATTTGAACAACTTTACATTACCAACTTTTTACTTGTGACCCCAAATTTGGTGGACAAGCCCACAACCCCAAATGATGACACTACACCAAGTGGTGCATCAAGAAGGGATGATTTGCTTGACTAAATCTTGGAAAATCCATTTCTGTTGATTTCTAGGGTTTACAAAAGTTGCATTGGCAACTTTGCCCAAATGAGCTATAATTTGGTGAAAGGGCCAAATTATGTGTGCCATTTCATCCTGTGGAGTCTCATGCCAAATGAAACCCATTTGCTTGCCCAAAACATCATCAAACACCTTCTGCTATTTTACCAAAACCCTTGTTTTGACCCCTTCCACTATTTCCCCTTGCCTCAAGTTCTTACCACTTTACCCCCAAGACCTCTTCTACCTCCAGCAGCAATGGCTGCACCGCAGCTTAATGATTGAAGAGGGTAACACCCCATTTTACATCTCTGGACAACCACTTTCACCCTTCTCTCTTAGCCCTCTCTCCTTCTAGAAGCCCTCCAGAGCATCCAATGCCAATACCATGTTGTTTATTGTCTCCCTTATCCTCTAGACACTGGTGGCCGCGACCACAGGGCATAAAGAATGCCATGCCGGCCATATGCGCGCTCTGGAGCATGCTACAGTGAGCTCTGGCACTGTAGCCGCTCTTGACCCGACGCCTCCGACCACCTTGGGCCTCCCCCTCACGCCAGCCGAGGCGCCTCAACGTCCGCGACACGCCACGGCCCTGTCCTCCTACTCCTTCTCCCTCCTATGGCTTCCCTCGCACGCGCGCCGGCCGCCCGCGAGCTCCAGTCTTCGGCATTACACGCTCGAGCCTCTGGAGCCTTCCCCCACTCCTTCCCCTCCCTTCTCTGGACGGGAACCACGCCCACGAGCACCCCAGACACGCCCCAACGAGACCCCATTGCCCGTAGCGACCACAACAAGTTCGCCGGCGCACACCTCCTCGGTGGACCGCCTCCCGCCTATAAAAAGGCGTCCCCGAGCCCTCTCCTCTCCATCACTCGCCTCTGGACTCACTCAAGCACCCCCCTACACTCCCAGCTCTCTCCCAGAAACTCTTGAGCTCGAGATCGAGCTCGAGCTCCGCCGCGGCGGCCCGCCGTCGTCCGCTCGGTACGAGCCGTCCCAGCCGTTCCTGAGCCTCGATCTGGAACTGCCAAGCCTCATTGACCTTTTCCCCTCTCTTTCCCCTCTCCATTGCAGTCGGAAACAGCCAAAGCAGCCACTGCCCGACGCCCCTCCGCCGTGCAACCTCGTCGCCAGCGAACCCGACCGCTCCGGCGACTGCCTCCACCACCACCCGAACGGCGACTCCGCGCTGACTCCATCCCTGCCCTCGGCTTACCCTGTCGTGCCCTGCATCACCGTTGGTGAGCTCGCCGGCCATCTAGACGGGGGTTAGGGATGACAGGCGGGCCCTGCTTGTCAGCCTCTCGTCCCTCTCGCCTCCCCTCTCTCCCACTGGCCACTGGGCCCCGCCCGTCAGGTTTAAACCTGGCGCACGCGCACCGCTCGGCTCGCCAGGCCGAAACCTCTCTAGGCCTATGCACCGACGCCGTTCTGGCCCACTTGCACAGAAGCCTTTTTCTTTTTCTTTTCTGTAGGTTTTCGAATAAATCTACAGGGTAAAATAATTATCCAAATTAATTTATTCCAACTCCTAAAATCTTGTAATATTCCAACCTATTTAATGATGTAACTTTCACGCATGTTCCTAAACTTTTTCTATACTGTTCAAATTAGAATTCAAATTTGAACAATATAACCTCTTCTCAAAAATCCATTCACCCTATTCTGTCACTCTAAATCCAAAACTAAGAATTTTTGCCTTCTTAGTTTTCCTTCTAGTATTTTATAAAAATAAGTTGTCATTTTTCTGAGCACTTTGATTTTTCTGTTTTTATTATTGTCTTATTTTCCGTTATTTTATTGCGACGATTAGATACCGTGTTTGACGAAGTTGATGAAGAAGAAGAAGGAGAAGGACTTGAAGGCTTTGAAGACCAAGCCAACCAAGGCAAGCAGCCCTTTGACCATGTCTATGAAACCCCTTTTTTCTATGCATGTCATATAGCACTTATTGTCAATGCACCGGAATCATGTTGAGATGATGACCACTTGTGTGGGTCACCTTGTTTCTTTCATATTGAAACTTGCATCAAGCATGACCCTACCTTCCTATGAGGGTTATGCGGGTGGGAGTAGATAGGTTACTATGGTAGTGGCTATGCAAGTGGAACGGGAATATGCAAGATGGTGGAAGCATAGTACTTTCAAAAGACACTTTTAAAACCCCCGTCGGGTGTCACTTATGCCCGAGGGAGATATGTGTTGGGTAACCACTTGATGACGAAGTGGTGTACCGAGGCAAGTGTGTGTGATGTATTTCAAACGGATTGGTTTAAGCTGCGACCGTTATTCCAACCTTACATGCGCAACCACTCTACCCTTATATGGGAGAGGGCATTGTTGATTACCTAGGCCGATACTAGCATGGTGCCCGCATTACTAGTGACGGGAGTGACATGAGGTCACTCTTGGGACGGGGTCGTTCTTGGATAGGCGGCCATGACTGTTTTCACAGGGCACCGAACACACCGTTGGTACCCCGTGCAAGTGGTATGTGATATGGGAGCGAGGCTCCACAATATTAAAATGTGAAATGTTGGGCACGGGGGTTGCTACCAATCTAGTGGACTCCATGTTAGTGTCGTCTAGGGAAAGATAGTGATCGTGTGATTACCCCAGGTACTTGAGGTTCCGCAGGTCGTGGATGACACGGAAGTTCCCCAGATCTTGTGGGTAAAGTGTGCAACCTCTGCAGAGTGTAAAACTATTCGAATAGCCGTGTCCACGGTTAAGGACGGTTGGGTAACCTCTCTTGGGCTACGTCCAATTTTTGCGAAACCCTGTGTGTGTGTGTGTGTGTGTGTGTGTGTGTGTGTGTGTGTGTGTGTGTGTGTGTGTGTGTGTGGAAGCACCATCTGAATTAAGTCAAAAAGACTTGACAAGATGAAAGAGATCATAACTTGGCTATGTTGATATATGTAACCTATTCTCCTATGATGCATGCTTCACTAAAAAGGTAGTTCATGACATTGCACCCACAAATTTCCTTTCTGCAAACATACCCTATTTAGTACTATTTCATACCTTGTAATACTTGTTCCAAAAACATGGGTTGCTTGCGAGTACATTCAAAAGTACTCATTGGCATTCCACTGGTTATTTAATTGGCCAGCCATGGAAGAGAAGGAATTTGAAGAAGAATTCTATGGAGACGAACATGCGAACTAGGACGCTTTCCTAGTCAGAATGCCTGTAGGGTTAAGGCAGATGGCATGGGTTCTACTTATCTATGAAGACTTCCGCTATTCGAGTTTATTTGCTATTCAGCCCATGAGACATTATCTATGTAATACTTGGCCATAATGGTCATAATTTGTGTAAGACGGTACGTATGGATGTAAGACTCTTGCTATTCAGCTTCTGTGTGTTCAGTGAGCATTGATCTCTGGGATCACTGTACACGTGCATTCGGCGATCTCGACTTACAAGTCAGGGTCCCCGCACTGGATGTATCGAGAGGAGTGAGTCATGTGCTTCGTTCATTATGAGCTTCCTGAGATCACCTTTGGGAACCACAATTCTGTCCTCAAAGAACAAAGTGTCTTTGTCATCAATGCGATAGCACTTGTACTTGGGAGTACCCTTAGCAATACCATGTTTTACCTTCTGCACCATAGCATCACTGAGTTGGGCCTCACGGATTTGATCTTCCAAGGTAGGAGCGACTTGAAGGTTGGCAAGAAATCCTTGCGGAACAACTTGGAGGTTGAGCTTCCTGAATGATTCACAAAGTTTAGGTTGGAATGGTTTGAGGATGAGACTATTGTAGTAAGCCTTTCTGCTCAAGGCATCTGCAATGACATTGGCCTTGCCAGGAGTATACTCAATGCTTGGATCGTACTCTTGAATCATTTCAACCCAATGAGTCTGGCGGAGGTTAAGGTTTGGCTGGGTGAAGATGTACTTCAGGCTCTTGTGATCGGTGAAGATGTCCACTTTTCTGCCCAACAGAAGGTGTCTCCACGTGATCAAGGCATGAACAACTGCTGCTAGCTCAAGATCATGTGTGGGGTAATTCTTCTCATTTGGTTTAAGCTGACGCGAAGTGTATGCAAGGATCTTCTTGTCTTGCATGAGAACACTGCCGAGACCTTGCAATGAAGCATCACAGAACACTTCATAAGGCTTGGAGTCATCCGGAGGAGTAAGTACCGGAGCAGAAATGAGCTTCTCTTTGAGTGTATTGAATGCCACATCACAATCAGGAGTCCACGAGTAGTTGACATTCTTCTGCAACAGGTTGGAAAGAGGCTTGGAAATATCGGAGAAGTTCTCAACGAACCTTCTGCAATAGCTTGCGAGACCGAGGAAACTTTGGATTTGCTTGACGTTATGAGGAGGTTCCCACTTCACAATAGCTTTCAACCTTCTCGGGGTTAACAGAAATGCCCTCGGCAGAGATAATATGGCCAAGATAGAGGACTTTATCAAGCCAGAATTCACATTTGGAGAACTTTGCATAGAAACGGTGCTCACGGAGCTTGTCAAGGACCAAACGGAGGTACTTGGCATGGTCTTCTTTATTCTTTGAGAATACCAAGATATCATCGAGGTACATGAGCTCGAATTCATTGGTGTAGGAGTTGAATATGAAGTGCATCATCCGAGAGAAAGTGGGTGGAGCATTTGCAAGCCCGAAAGACATGACCGTGTACTCATATGAGCCGTAGCTCGTTCTGAATGCGGTCTTGGGAATATCCTCTTCATGGGTACGAATTTGATGGTAGCCCATACGGAGATCAAGCTTCGAGAAAACCTTGGCTCCTTTGAGCTGCTCGAACAGTTCATTGATGTTGGGGAGCGGGTATTTATTCTTAATTGTCTTCTTGTTCAATGGCCGGTAATCAACGCACAAACGTTCCGTGCCATCCTTCTTCTTGACAAAAAGAACACCGCAGCCCCAAGGAGAAGTACTTGGTCTTATCAGACCCATTCGTTCTTGCTCATCGAGTTGTTTCTTCAGCTCCTTCAACTCTTTAGGAGAAATCTTGTACGGACACCGACAGGCTGGCTCGGTACCAGGTTCAAGTTCAATGATGAATTCAATTGGATGGTTGGGAGGCATGCCTAGAAGCTCTTTAGGAAATACATCCTCATATTCACAAACCACCGGGATCTGGGAAATGGCATTAATCTCGCCCTTGTCATTGAGAGAGTATAGCCTGATTGTGTTATCTCGAGCTGCGAAGATAATCACGTCTTCGGAAGGATGAGTTATATTGACTTCCTTGTTTTCACAATCAATAAGAGCATCATGCTTATAGAGCCAATCCATCCCAAGAATAAGATCAATGTCCGAGTTACCGAGAATAACCGGGGAAACCAGAAAACTGTAATCACCCATATGAATAGAGATATCCGGAGCCATCACGTTAGCAGTCATGTGTTTGCCCGGAGAAATAATTTGCAATGCCGTTGGTAATACTTTGGTGTCAAAATTGTGCTTCGATGCAAATGGGTGAGATATGAAAGAACGTGATGCACCCCAATCAAACAAGACTTTTGCAGGAATTGAGTTATCTAGAAGATTACCAATTATCACATCAGAAGAATCCTCTGCTTGAGCTGCACTCATTAGGTTCACTCTCGCATACTTGGGATTGTGCTTGACAATAGCATTGCTAACAGGTGGAGGAGGCGGAAGGCGCCTCTGGTTGGTGCACTTATTGGAATAGTGATCCTTCAGACCACATTTGTAGCAAGTGACCTCTGAAACCGGATGGGAAGGAGGAACACTTGGTCTTGGAGCTTGGTACTGAGACTTGGACTGGTTGCTTGGGTTGGGTGGGTGGGAAAATCCACGACCACCTGAGTGCTTGTTGTGACTCGGAGGACGGAGCACTGGAGGAGGCGGGAGCCAGAACTTCTGCTGCTTAGCGACCACCTGAGAGGAAGAGGAGGAGTGAACAACATCTCTTATCCTCTTCTTGGAAGCTTCACACTTGAGCTGCCTCTTGCTTGAGAGCCATGTTGTAGAATTGATCAAATTCATCTAGCTCGAATAGAGTGAGTGCAAGTTGGAGTTCATCTTTCAGACCACCTCGGAACTGGTAGATTTTGCTCTTGGCATCGGGGATGTCTTTGTTCGCATAACGGGCAAGATTCTGGAACTTGACATTGTATTGGTAGACAGACATGGCGCCTTGCTTCAGATTGCAGAATTTCTCACGCATACCTTCAATGACACTTGAAGGAATGTGATGAGAACGGAAATCACGGCAGAAGTCAGTCCACGAGATCTCACGACCCACTCTAGAGTCTTTGTACTATTGCCACCATTCTGCAACTTGATCTTTGAGTTGGAAAGCGGCAAACTTGACATACTGCACTCGAATTTCTTCTTGATGTCTGTGATCCAATCTTCAGCATCTAGCGGATCCACACAGCAGCTGAAAGACTTGGGCTGATTTGCCAGGAATTGGTTCATAGTCGCAAAGTGAGGTTGATTGAACAGATTTCCTTGGCCTTGGTTCCCCTGATTTCCTTGATTTGCTTGATTGGCTTGAAAACTCTGCATCATTTGCATGAGCATGTAAGTGTTCTGAATTGGTTGCCTGCGTAATCGCTCTCCATGCCTCAGACGAAGGAGGAGGGGAAGGAGGATGCTCTTCTTCACCCTATGGGTTCTGGTTGGGAACTTTCTTAGGTGCCATCCTAAAGATGATGACCATTGTTAGCCATTGAAGCAAATAATAGATAAGCTGAATCAACAGCTAGATATTTGCAACATATAGTCTTCACAATGAACATCCGAACAAAATTGAACGAATGAATTCCATAGCTTAATGATACATCAACCTGTCCAGAAGCCACTTGGGAGAACAAAATGATAGAATAAAACAATAAGGTACAGAATGAACAAATACATAATAGAGGTTTCGTCCACATGTTCGTGCTGAATGCCTCATGGCACGTGTTACAAAGGGCCTTGTCATCCCCGGATCAGCATAGCCAAGGATCCTTTAAGATGCAACCCCCTACTGCAACAACGCCCATGATAGCCTCTCCACTAGATGTTGAACCCCAACCTCATATCATGCACCCATTGGAAGAATACCTAAGAGCTACTTGAATCCCACCTATTAATTCCCGAAGCTTTCCAGTTATGCAATCTAGTGTTGGGGATACAGGGGAAGCACCGCATATCACTCAACTAATAAATCCTACATCCAGCTCTATCCATCCGTCAACACATAACCAGGCACCTTCAGAATCTGTTTACCTCGGACCTTCGAAATGCATCCGCTATACTAGCTGTGGCAATACTCCCGAACTACCCCCCCAGTACTGGGTGACGTCGGGGTTATCTCACCACAAGACATACATAGAAGAGTTTTCGATGTCGGCCGCCTATGGTATTCTAGAACCGCAACGATACATTTGTGATGACAACACCTCTGAGCTCAACTCCCCGGGACACTGCCACAACTCCTAAATGACAGGAGGCACCAAGAACAATGTTCTCGTCACAAAGATATTGGAACAATCCAAACAATACCCGCATGATCCTAAAAAAAATTTGGTGAAATTTTGAGAATAGTGATGGTAAAACAACGTCAGGAGTCCTCACCAAAGCAACGAAGGGGATGAGGAGTAAAAAGAAATCCCACTCTCCGATATATATATAGGACTCAAAATATTTTGTGTGTGTGCCTACACTCAACCATCAGCGGTTTGATCAATCAAGGGGCTCCTAGGTCGGAGAAGGCTCTGAATACCAACTTGTAATGCTCAGGATGCGACTATATCTCCTATGTGTCGAGGCACGACTTAGATACATAAGCGCATTCCGGAATGATCGCAAGCGTGGTATCTTTGCACAACTCATGTAAAAGTTCAGGGATGAAAGAGTAAATAGTTGGCTTACACTCGCCACGTCACACAATGAATACAATAGCATACATTCATCCAAATAACACATGGTCCAACTACGGATGAAATCCAAACGAGAAAAGATACCACAAATCACAAGGCCTGATTGCCCCTAGTAGGAACCACTACTGATCGTCGGGATACGTAACATAGAAACGACCACGCTCTTCATCGAACTCCCATTGAAGTCCTGATCCATCTCCTGCATCGTTCTCGTATGTACCTGCATCTGGTGTGTGTGTTGAAATCTGTGAGCCACAAGGACTCAGCAATCCCATTCCCGGGTATCAAAACTAACAAAGTCTTTAGGTGTGGAGAGGTAATAAAGTGTCTGCAGCAAGCACTAAGCAACTAGCTTATGAATTCAGAGCGAGATGAAAATATGTGCCAACGGTCGCCAAAAATGATCAATAAGTGATCCTAGCTACTCACGTTCATGCATAACCCCACCGTGTTCACTTTCCGAAACCCCTTCGGAAAGAGACCATCACGGTACTCACACAGGTAGTGTATTCTTAAGGATATGGTGTCAAGTTATCTACAACCGGATATTAACAAATTCCCATCTACCACATAACCGCGGGCATGGCTTTCGAAAGTTCATAACCCTGCAGGGGTGTCTCAACTTAGCCCATCACAAGCTCACGATCTGTGGAGTCGCAACTCCAAATTGGGAAGACCTGAGTATTCTCGGAATCCCGTGGTCAAGATATTTCAACAAAGGTAAAACTAATCCAGCAAGACCTCCCGGCGTGCTGACACCCTGATAGTAGCCGCGCGTATCTCGTCTCAGGCCACGACCAGATGGGTCATCCTACAGGTATATACCTATCCTCGAGTTTCCTCGTGGTGGCCCCGTAGGCTGCCGAGTTTGGACCAACACTCATGAGGAGCACTGGCCCGGGTTGTTGATTAAGAACTCGGGTTTATAACTCCCTATGCAAGTTTTAGTTGTTAGGAAAATGTAGTACCAATGTTGGGTCTCGCTGGAAAAGCTTTAAGCAGTGCGAAATATCAAGGGGGGCCCATAAACCCCAACCGTGTTAGGAACGCGAAATCAAGGAACATAACACCGGTTTATCGGGTCCTAAAGTGGCATGAGTGGAGCAAAACACCCAGCAGAAGGCCAAGCCTTCCACCCATTACCAATATTTATGTGCATTAATTTAATTATGATATATATTGTGTTATCCCAACGGAACAAGTCCAAACATGGAGCAATCTTCAAACTTCACCTACAACTAACAACGCTATAAGAGGGGCTGAGCAAAAGCATACATAGTCAATCAACGGTTTGCCAGGAAGGCGGTTAGAGTGTTTCATGGCAACATATGAGGCTGACAAGACAAGAATAGGCATCGAGGCATAGCTAAAGAGCGAGACAACTACCAAGGCAAAGATAGAGGTGATATCAGGGAACATTCATCTTTCCTGGTAAGTCATCGGTGGGATGGTAAGACGGCTCCTCAAACTCAGTCTCGACAAGATCCTCGAACTCAGTATCGGCTCCCGGCTCTACCCGACACAAGAGCACAACAATGGTACACGATCAATCATGGTGCAATGCACCATCAACATGATGCAAGACATGACATGGGATGCAAGTATGATGTGTGTATGCATGAGGATGCTCTCGAGCCTAAGGGGAAGATGAAGGAAATGACTTCATCTTGGGAAACCAAGCATGCCACTGGATAGATGGGAAGACTTTGGTCAAAATCGATATAAAGATCATGGGAAACGGATGCACGGTTTGCAAATGGCAAGCAAAACAAGATGCAATGCAAACCTAAAGTTAACAGCAACATGGCATCTTTGGAGCAAGATATAATTATGCTACAACACCCAAACATAAAGACAAAAGGCATGGATGTGAAATAGACATGATTCTTAACAAGCATGAACTCAGAGCACATCCAAAAACTTACTGGAACACAATTAAACAAGCATGGCAAGATTAAATAAGTTAACAAATTTCTCAGATAGTGAAATTTCACTAGGCATGGCAGCAACAACGACAAGTAGGCATGTTTGCAAGCTTGTGCAACTCATCTCAAAGCATAGCATGGCATGTGAATGTAACCAATAGCAAGAAGACATGTTTGTGAAGCTACTCAAGGCAAGAACATGGTCATAGGATGCATAGAACACTAGCTATTCACATGGCAAAACTGAACTTGGTGATAACTGGCTGACAGAAACATTTTATAGCAACTTGGGAGCAAGAAAACAACAAGCTACATCAAATCATCATGGAAAACAAGAGCATGGATAGCTAGAGCATAACATATACATCAAGGAACACCCACTGGACAACTCTAATCATGCACAACAATGACGGGAGCCTCATGGAAACATGGCATAAAATTAACAGATTCACCCTTAGCAGAAATTGAACATCACGATGGCATGTTAACAAGCTTGTTGCACTCATCTCAAGACATATCATGGCATGAAAATAAATCTATCATGTATAGAACATTCCAATGAGCAAAACTCATGTTGACACCTAGCTCATATGACGCATGGATTAATTCACACGAAAAAGACAAATCATCATCTCATAACAATTTTAGAAACTTATCGGCCACATGCACTTTTGCAACAGGGTTAAACATGGCATAATGAAACCTAACATGCATGAAAATGCATCCATCTTGAAGCGCATCACAAGACGAACATTTTGACATATCATACACTCCATTTGGACCAACATGCACCAAGTTACGACATCATGAACATGCCAACAAGTTGTTAACAGACAACTAGTGCTGAAGCAGTAACATCTCGAAGCAGTCTTGCAATGAAGATTAAGACATCTAGATGAACCATGTCATTCACGAAACTAATGCTAACATTTAGAGCACTTCGAGATGAACATTTTGATATATCATATGCGCAAAACGAAGCACCGAGCACAAAGTTACCACATGATGAAGGAGGCATGAAA
The DNA here is from genome assembly GCA_902687465.1 of Secale cereale. NCBI lineage: Eukaryota > Viridiplantae > Streptophyta > Magnoliopsida > Poales > Poaceae > Secale > Secale cereale. The sequence continues at coordinate 213,274,368 of LR738711.1, read as the reverse complement.
ACTACACATATCCGGGACTTGGTGAAAATTGCCCCTCCGAAAAAGTCAACTCGGGACGGAGGGATCCGGGCTGCGGGCTTCGCGTATGGATGGATGAATGGGTGGATCTGGTCCACCTGATCAAATCGGGACGAGGCGGCGGCGGCTCGCTGGAGGAGTCGCCGGAGTTGGGGAAGACGACGGCGGGGCGGCGGCGAAGCGGGGCAGGAGGTGGCCGGCGGTGATGTAGGCCCGGCGGTGGTGTAGTGTCGGTGTACAAAAAGGGGGTACACTTTTTGTACCCCTATGACTGTGCACGGGCAGTCTGAGCCACAGGCACCACCACAGCAAGCATGGCAAGGGAGGTAAACCAAGGTAAGACCGAAGCTCGATGGAACTGAAGCCCAAAGCCAAGACCACAAAGAGCAAAGGGACGAAGCGGGATCCCTCGGCAAGATCCTTGCCGGGAGCCGGTTTTAGCAGCCCCGGCAAGATCCTTGCTGGGGCCGGCTTTAGCAGCCCCGGCAAGACCCTCGCCGCGGCAACTCGCCCCACGCCTACGGAGCGGATCACCCTTGAGTCCACTGCCCCCAATGGGGCAAGGATTCGGGAGGCATCCCCGTAGTGGCATGCAGATCTTTGTGAAGACATTCAATATCAGATACACGCTAAGAAGACGACGACCCTTGGCGGGATCCCAGCCAAGGAAGACCACAAGACCTCCGGCAAGCATCTTGCCGGGGATGACAGCAGGCGCCGCGGCAAGACCCTTGCCGGGGCCCCGGCAAGGCTCTTGACGAAGACACCCGCAGGGCCACCATCAGGCCCACGCCAGCTAAGCTTCCACCGCCCCATGCAGCTGCCGACCCAACCAGCTGGGCAGGCACCTGCGTGGCGACATGCAGATCTTCGTGGAGACCCATCATTGCGCCACCTCAGCTACCTGCCTGCCTACATGGCATCTCAGGCATCGCTGGCCAGGGCGCGTGTCGACACAAGAAGGAGCGGCGACGGACAAGATGGATGTCTCCCCCGTCTCGGATAAAGCAAGGACAACTAAGCTAGGCGCATTAAATGCACCTTGTCATGTAATGCGAGGGATAACCTCGCGTCACTGTACCCTTTCCACCTCCTGTGTGCCCCTGTGGTGACCCCTTTTTCCCTATAAAAGGAGGCCCGAGGCGACCAGGAGAAGGATTCGGCTTTTTGGAGCTCCTCACGCCCCGTAGCTAGCTGAAGAACACAAAACATATAATCCACCAAAGCAGGAGTAGGGTTTTATGCATCCTCGTGGCCCGAACCTGGGTAAAGGAACCGTGTGCTATCTGTTTGATCTGCTCTTCTCTCAACCCCGAGTATAGGCTGACAGAAACATTTTGATCCGTCGTCGATGTAGTCGTCCATAGTATAGAATATACCCATGATCACCAACCGAGTGATCACGGCCCGATAGTATAGCATGGTAGACGGACAAGAATGTAGGGCCACTGATGGAATACTAGCATCCTATACTAAGCATTAGGATAGCAGTTACGGGTATCAACAGATGTAGCAACAATGACAGGCTATGCAGCAGAGTAGGATAAATCGAAAGCAGTAATATGCTACACTACTCTAATGCAAGCGGTAGAGAGAAGAATAGGCGATATCGGTTGATCAAGGGGGGCTTGCCTGGTTGCTCTGGCAAGAATGAGGGGTCGTCGTCGATGTAGTCGTCCACATGGCAAAACTGAACTTGCTGATAACAGGCTGACAGAAACATTTTATAGCAACTTGGGAGCAAGAAAACAACAAGCTACATCAAATCATCATGGAAAACAAGAGCATGGATAGCTAGAGCATAACATATACATCAAGGAACACCCACTGGACAACTCTAATCATGCACAACAATGACGGGAGCCTCATGGAAACATTGCATAAAAATTAACAGATTCACCCTTAGCAGAAATTTAACATCACGATGGCATGTTAACAAGCTTGTTGCACTCATCTCAAGACATATCATGGCATGAAAATAAATCTATCATGTATAGAACATTCCAATGAGCAAAACTCATGTTGACACCTAGCTGATATGACGCATGGATTAATTCACACGAAAAAGACAAATCATCATCTCATAACAATTTTAGAAACTTATCGGCCACATGCACTTTTGCAACAGGGTTAAACATGGCATAATGAAACCTAACATGCATGAAAATGCATCCATCTTGAAGCGCATCACAAGACGAACATTTTGACATATCATACACTCCATTTGGACCAACATGCACCAAGTTACGACATCATGAACATGTCAACAAGTTGTTAACACACAACTAGTGCTGAAGCAGTAACATCACGAAGCAGTCTTGCAATGAAGATTAAGACATCTAGATGAACCATGTCATGCACGAAACTGATGCTAACATTTAGAGCACTTCGAGACGAACATTTTGATATATCATATGCGCAAAACGAAGCACCGAGCACAAAGTTACCACATGATGAAGGAGGCATGAAAACTACACATATCCGGGACTTGGTGAAAATTACCCCTCCGAAAAAGTCAACTCGGGACGGAGGGATCCGGGCTGCGGGCTTCGCGTATGGATGGATGAATGGGTGGATCTGGTCCACCTAACCAAATCGGGACGAGGGGGCGGCGGCTCGCTCGAGGAGTCGCCGGAGTTGGGGAAGACGACGGCGGGGCGGCGGCGAAGCGGGGCAGGCGGTGGCAGCGGTGGCCGGCGGTGATGTAGGCCCGGCAGTGGTGTAGTGTCGGTGTACAAAAAGGGGGTACACTTTTTGTACCCCTATGACTGTGCACGGGCAGTCTGAGCCACAGGCACCACCACACCAAGCATGGCAAGGGAGGTAAGCCAAGGTAAGACTGAAGCTCGATGGAACTGAAGCCCAAAGCCAAGACCACAAAGAGCAAAGGGACGAAGCGGGATCCCCCGCCAAGATCCTTGCCGGGAGCCGGTTTTAGCAGCCCCGGCAAGATCCTTGTCGGGGCCGGCTTTAGCAGCCCCGGCAAGACCCTCGCCGTGGCAACTCGCCCCACGCCTACGGAGCGGATCACCCTTGAGTCCACTGCCCCCATGGGGCAAGGATTCGGGAGGCATCCCCGTAGTGGCATGCAGATCTTTGTGAAGACATTCAATATCAGATACACGCTAAGAAGACTACGACCCTTGGCGGGATCCCAGCCAAGGGATGACAGCAGGCGCCGCGGCAAGACCCTTGCCGGGGCCCCGGCAAGGCCCTTGACGAAGACACCCGCAGGGCCACCATCAGGCCCACGCCAGCTAAGCTTCCACCGCCCCATGCAGCTGCCGACCCAACCAGCAGGGCAGGCACCTGCGTGGCGACATGCAGATCTTCATGGAGACCCATCATTGCGCCACCTCAGCTGCCTGCCTGCCTACATGGCATCTCAAGCATCGCTGGCCAGGGTGCGTGTCGACACAAGAAGGAGCGGCGACGGACAAGATGGATGTCTCCCCCGTCCCAGATAAAGCAAGGACAACTAAGCTAGGCGCATTAAATGCACCTTGTCATGTGATGCGAGGGATAACCTCGCGTCACTGTACCCTTTCCACCTCCTGTGTGCCACTGTGGCGACCCCTTTTTCCCTATAAAAGGAGGCCCGAGGCGACCAGGAGAAGGATTCGGCTTTTTGGAGCTCCTCACGCCCCGTAGCTAGCTGAAGAACACAAAACATATAATCCACCAAAGCAGGAGTAGGGTTTTACGCATCCTCGCGGCCCGAACCTGGGTAAAGGAACCGTGTGCTATCTATTTGATCCGCTCTTCTCTCAACCCCGCGCCCCGCAACCGTAGTAGGGATTCTTGTGATCCCATAGGTGTCGTTCCAAATACACCGACATCTTTGGCGTGCCAGGTAGGGGGATGCGCAGTTGTGAGAATCAGCTCTAGCAGTTGGCCCAACGCTCTTTCGTCTTCGTGGCCCTTTGAGAAGGAAGGGGGGCCGGAGAATCAGCACTCGAGCAGCTACAAATAGAAGCTAAGTTACATTGAACCCTGGATACTTCCATTCTATTATTTAAGGTTATTATCCTCGGAGCTGTCGTTCTTTGTACAAAAAGAAACTTGCACGCAAATGGGGCCCTTCCCGATCGGCAATGCCTTTGCTCTGTTTCGAGTCCGCTCTACAGTTCAAACGGCTGCGTTGGAAATGGTAGGGTAGCCTTCCGCAATTGGCAAGGCTCTCGACTCTGACTCGAGTCAAACTCGACAGTTCGAGCGGCTGCGTTAAGGGCGTCAAGGTGGCTCACCCGGCATCACGTTCGCCCGGCAGGCCAATGGGGACCCGTCCCCAAGACGCCGCCCTAGGTTTTTCGCGCCGGCAAGCCTACCCAGCTAGCGTGGGGTGGACGTGCAAAGAAACAACAAACAGGAAAATAGCATGCATAATCCCAGAAATGTTTCAAAGTTATATTACATCATGTCATCGCTGCGGTTCTAACTAAAGATAAAATTTGTCTTGGTCATGAACCTGCAGCGGCGAAGAAGAACGGGATGCCTAATCCCGGCGCTCGCCTTCCGCCCTCTTGATTTCGTCGATGCAGCTGATGACGGCCTTGATGCGCTCCTTGAGCACCGTGAGGTCAGCATCCTCCGGCAAGCTATCCATCGCGGCTTCGAAGTCGAGGGCGGGATTCCAGTACGCCATCTGGGTGAGGACCTTGGTCATGACCCCCCGGCAAAGTCGCCGGGCCTCCTCGGCCAGCGTGGCCGTTCTGTTGGAGTGAAGATCAGCCAAGGCGCCGAGGACGCCCTCGAAGAACAGGGTCAGCTTGGCGTTGACGGTCCCGCTCCACTCAGGGGCATACCTCACGTTTGACATCCCCATGAGGGCCAACTGTGAGGTGACCCTGCCGGCGACGTCTTCCAGCCGGCTGATCCATCTGTTCTCGCCCGCCACGTATTCCTGGTGGGAGGCGACCTCGTCCGCCCGCAGCTGCTTCTCCTCCTCCAGGCTCCTGGTCAAGGTCTCCTCCCGAGCCGAGCTCTCTGACAACATCTTCTCGAGATTATCCAGCCTCAGCTTGAGATCTCTGATGGAGTTTTGTGCCTCGGAGAGCTCCCCAGCCCTGCTGATGGCCGCTCCATGCGCCTCTGCCAAGGCACAGTTGAGCGTGTTCCTCTCATCGGACAGCTTGAGGACCTGCTCCTTCAGCTCGTCCCGCTCTACCTCCAGCTCCTTCACCTTGCCGGCATGGACCAGAGCCTGGGCATCGAGTGCCTCTTTGTGCCTCTGCCCCAGCTCACGAGCCCGCCGCTCGACAAGGACCTCGAGCTCCTCATCCTTGTTGCGGAGCGTTGCGGCAAGCTTCGCCTCGCGTGCGGAGAGGTCTTCCTCCTAGGAATCGAAGGCGGCTTGATGCTGGTTCTGGGCGGCCTCGGCCACGGCAGCCAAGTTCGCCGCCTCTTCTTGGGCCTTCTCGATGTCAGACATCTTCATGATGAGCTCTGCATCGCGCTTGGCCAATTCCTCCTGGAAGGCTCTCTGCTCCTCGCGAGCCTGGTGAAACCAGGTCTGCGCCTCAGCAACGCGCGCCTTGAAGTCCACCTCCGCCTCGTCCCCCGTTGCCATCCTGGACTTAACCTTGTCCAGACGGGCACGGTAGAGTGCTTGGAGCTTCCGAAAATTGGCCCCCATAGCCCGGAAGAGCTGCTCTTCTGGGGAACCATCGCCGCCGATGCCCGGTTCGTTAACAACCTCGAGCCCGATGGCGGCGAGCACCTCGCCATCGAAGACTTCCCCTCCGGCGGGCGTTCGGGAACTTGACGCCCCTGCAAGATGGACGAAGAGATCGTCGCGCACCTTCAGATACCTGCCGAGGCCCGAGGTTGTGGAGGAAGAAGGCTGATCATCAACCGCCTCTTCCTTAGCTGTGGCCTTGCCGGCCTCCCCGGCACGCCCACAGCTGGCACCCTCAGCGGCATCCTTGGCGGCCTTATCAGCGGCGGCCTCGGCGGCATCCTTGGCGGCCTTATCAGCGACGGCCTCGGCAGCATCCTTGGCGGCCTCCTCGGCGACAATCCTATCGGCCTCCGCCGCGGCCTCCTCAGCAACTTCCCCGATGACGGCGTCCACGTCCTCCATATCTGTTGAAGGAGGGCTTGGGCAGTGATAGGGATGATGAAGCCAAGAAAAAGAATAAGGGAAAAGCAGAGACAGAAGACATGCGACTCACCAGTGCCAGGCTGTGAAGCAGAAGTCCCCTCCCCGCCGGCACCTGGCGCCATGGCAGAGCCACCAGCACCCAAGTTCCCCTCTTCCTCCATGCGTGTGGGCTCCATGCCTAGTGCCCTTGCCGGGGACGCCCCTCGCGGCGGCGTAGTCGATGGGGGTGGTGTGTTGGGGGTAGCTCCCTGCGGCTCCTCCTGCTTCCGCTCCCGTCCTACAAAACCGACAAGGTCAGCACCATAGCATCAAACACCTACTGCATGTCGAGCAAGAAGAGGATGATGAACTTACGCTGGGGGCTGTGTCGGGGGCTGCCGTCCGGGCTGCTCAACACCACCAGTGGTGTCTCTAAAGCCCCAGCCGGGGGCTGGCTGCTCGCCGAGGCCTTCACCCTCCTTATCCTCTGGGCCAACATCTCTGCATCCTGCTTTGGTGGATTAGCCTCGGGAGGGCTTGAATATGAATGAGTACAGTGGTTCCTGAGCTCAGGAGGAGAGCTTAGGAGGGTCAGGAGGCAAGGGTTCTTGCTCCTTTGTGCGAGGGCACAGTTTCTGGATCTGATCGACCTTTGTCCCCCTCCATAGTGGGGATCCTAGCTACTTATATAGGTGGCCAGGGTCCTCTTCCCCCGAAATGTTTAGGCAGGAAGGGATCCCACAACGGCCATTTTGACAAGGAACACAAGGACGTTCCTACCCTGACAAAAGCGTTCTTCGCCTGCAAAGGGATCCGGCGATGACGCGATGGTGGGCTCGGTGGCGACATCCTCCCTGTCGTCCTTGCGGTCTGCGGTCTTGTTGCACCAATGGGGAAACCTTTATCCTGCTTCTCGGGAACTTGCGCCTGCGCTGTCTCCTTTCCACCAAAATGGCAACTGCGCCGCTGGCACGCACTGGCACCCGCTGGCGTGGTGCGTCACTGCTTGTGTCACAACCTCCTCCTAAGGTAGGCTTGGCCTTGGATTCTCCGCCCCTCTAGAGCATCCTAGCCGAGGCCGCTCCTGAGGGGGGTCTTGACGTTGTTCTCCTTGCGAGGTCTAGCCCCCTCGTGAGGGTCTTGAGCAGCCGGTCGACCAGCTGTGCCATACCGGGCCGTGTTAGGAGCGCGCTGCGGCCCGCAGATAGGCAAGTCTGGGTACCCTGGTTCCCAGGATGCTGACAGTAGCCCCCGGTCCCAAGGCGCGCGTGGAGTTGGCTTAGGGGCGAAGCCTTAGTCGAGGACGAAGAGCCGCGGGCCCCAAAAGGCTGCGGGCCAGGCTGGCGCGCGACGGTTGGATGGGACGTGGGCGACTCCGCTTCCCACGCAGCCGTGGCAGTCGTGCGTTTTGACAATCGCACAACCGATAGGCGGATTTCTTGCTGCCGCCCCTGCTTTCTTGTCCTTCAATCGCTTCCTCCCTTTCCTTGCCTTCTCTGCCCCCCTCCTTCCTAGCCGCCATGCCGCGCAGGACGAAGAAGAGGGGAACCGGCGAGTCTGCCATGCCGCCGCCGGGTCTCGAGCCGGCGCTGGGTCGCTCCCTCGTGGTGAATCGGGAGGGTCTGGACAAGGTGCGTCGTGCAATGGCTGACGCATCTAACGAGTGGGGGTCGACCCGGGTCTGGCTTGCCTCCCGGCCAACGGCGGAGCTAAACGCCAATGACATCCAGCTCCACCTCCATGCCATCTTCGGGGGTCTCCTCCCCCTTTTTCCGGCTTCTTCTATGCGGTGCTCACGCACTACCGGATTCGAGCGCTACACTTGGAACCGAGGTCCATCATCCTCCTTTCCGGCTTCGCGTTTCTGTGCGAAGCTTTCGTCGGTGTTTCCCCGTCGGTGGCCTTGCTTCGCCACTTCTTTGCCCTCCACCTGGTCGACGGGGGGCAGCGCTCGGGGTGTGTGTCGCTGCGCGTGGTGGAGGTGACTACTGCCTCCGAGATCGACTTCTCGCTCCGCTCGACCACGGCAGGGTTTCATCGGCAGTGGGTGTATGTTGATGCTGTTGCGTACTGTTGGGGATCGTAGCAGAAAACAAAAAATTTCTACACATCACCAAGATCAATCAATGGAGTCATCTAGCAACGAGGGAGAGGGGAGTGCATCTACATACCCATGTAGATCGCGAGCGGAAGCGTTCAAGAGAAAGGGGATGATGGAGTCATACTCGTCGTGATCCAAATCACCGATGATCCTAGCGCCGAACAGACGGCACCTTGATGGGCCTCTAACCCCTCGTTGGTTACCCCAAGTGGAAGGTGTAAGATGCAGTGTTGTGGAAGTTTTTTCCCTTAGCAAAGATGCCAAGGATCGAATCCCCACAGACTCCTAGGTTCAACAAGTAGGTGTCAACTGCTAATGGCGCGGATTAGCAATCAACGTGGACCTGCACACATATACAAATAACTTTGCTCCCAACGAGTACAAAGAGGTTGTCAATCCCTCCGGTCTTGTAGTTCACAAAGGATTAAACGCAAATGATAGTAGTGATAGATAATGTTTGCAATAGTAAATAATAGCGAAAAGTAAATAGCGGATGTGATCAATGATGGTAATACTGACCGGAGTCTCATGATGTTCACTAGTGATGTCTCTCTCCCAAAAGACGATAAAACAGCTATGTGAGGTAAACGAATTACAGCTGGGCAATTGACAGGACCACGAACGCAAACCAATGCTGATTACATTGCAAGAAAGGTTGAGGCTCAAAGCATGGGCGGTACGCCAAAGTAAGTAGACCGAAATCCATCAATATCTACTACTAATCATCCACCTTGAGATATCTATCCAGAACATCTCGCTGGTATTAAGTTGCGAGCCCCACCCATAGTGTAAACTCAAAGCAACAGACAACTGCATTAAAAGAACTTTGCGTAAAGTAAACAATCCTTGCACCGGCGGGCACAAGCACCGTTGTTTTCCCCCTTGTAGCAACTTCACATCCCCTAGACTCATGTTTCTGTCACTCAAGCTAGTCATCGAGGGGCATGAACCCACAATCGAGCATAACGTTCCCTCTTGGAGTCACTACGTATTACTTGGCCAAAGCAATAAATAACAACGGAGAACATGCAAGAATTACTTATGAACATAAATATAAAAGAGGTTGATCAAATATATTACTCAAGAACAAACTGAACATAATCTCATAATCCATCGGATCCCAGCAAACTCATCATAGCAACAGCATAAGGATTACATATGTGCCTCGATCATGTAGGGCAACTCACGAGGACTAATTAGTGAAGCACAAGAACGGGAGGAGAACATCACATAGCTACTGGTCATGGACTCATGGTCCAAGGGAGACTACTCACAACTCATCCGGGAGGCGTCCATGGTGGTGGAGAGGCTCCCGATGGTGATCCTCCCCTCCGGCAGGGTGCCGAGAAGAGTTCTCCTGGTGCTCCCGATTTTGGAAGCGGCGGCGGCGGCGGAACAGAGATGAGATCGCGAAAAAGAGTTCCCGTCTCGAGGGTTTCGAAGGACGCTCTAAATATATGCCGAAGGGGGGCACCAGACGGGGCTCGGGGGGCCCAGGCGCCCCCCCTGCGCGGCCCAGGGGGGGCGCGCCGCCAGGGCGCCTGGAGCCCTGGTGCCCCCCCGACTGTCCTTCGGGCGCAAGGTAGGTTCTAGAACGCTGATTTTTTATATAATTTTTCTGGATTTTTCCTGGCAGTTCTCGTAACGTGAAAACCTGAAATACAAAAACAGCCGAAAACAGAAACTGGCACTAGGGTGCACTGGATTAGTAGGTTAGTCCAAATATGATCAAAAGTGTATGGAAGTGTATGAATATCATAGCAATATCACCCAAAAGTGGCATGGAGCAGCAGAAATTATAGATACGTTTTGGACGTATCAACATCCCCAAGCTTAATTCCTGCTCGTCCTCGAGTAGGTAAATGATAACAAGAATAATTTCTGTGGTGACATGCTATTAACCATATAGGACTTATTCATAGTCATATGACAAAAGCTTACTGAGACAATGATTCTATAGTAATTAAGTTGCCTCATGAGAAAATCGCAAATGACTGAAAGTTTTACAACATGAAACTGAAACATCAAGAAGATTTGCAATGAACATGATGTGCAAATATGATAAAGTGATATCTAGCTTGCCCCCTTTAGTGAAGCAAAACATAAATGCAGGGGCACCTTCAAGGTTTAAGTGATGACTAGATACAATGATTTCAAAATAAACGATATCACAGTCATGCAAAAGACAATGCTACTTTGGGACAATGCACATTACACTTAGAATGACAATCATGCTCTCAGTAGTTGGTGCTTTTAAAAGAGGGTGGAGACTCAACATAAAAGTAAAAGAATGGTTATGTGCTAGAGCTTTTTATTTTGAAAACATAGAAGCAATTTTGTCAACGGTAGTAGTACTTCATATGTGTCATGCATAAGACATCCTATAAGTTGCAAGCCTCATGCATCGAATACCAATAGTGCTCGCACCTTGTCCTAATTAGCTCGGATTTCCATGGGTTATCATTGCATTACATATGTTTCAACCAAGTGTCACAAAGGGGTACCTCTATGCCACATGTACAAAGGTCCAAGGAGATAAATCGCATTTGATTTCTCGTTTTTGATAGATCTCAACTTGAGGACATCCATACCGGGACAACATAGAAAATAGATGATGGACTCCTCTTTAATGCATAAGCATATTCTCATAAGAGATTGAGGATTAATGTCCAAGCTAAAACTTCCACCATGATACATGGCTTTGGTTGGCGGCCCAATGTTCTTCTCTAACAATATGCATACTCAATCAACCCATGGCAAATCACCCTTACTTCAGACAAGACGAACATGCATAGCAACTCACATGATATTCAACAAAAGTGTGATAGTTGATGGCGTCCCCAGAAACATGGTTACCGCTCAGCAAGCAACTTACAAGAAATCAGATACATAGGCAACATATTCTTTACCACAATAGTTTTTAAGCTACTTTCCCATGAGCTATGTATTGCAAAGTTAGTCTGCTTAGTACAGGTGGAGGTTAGCAAAAGACTGGAAGCGACCAACTAAGAGAGCAATGACGGTCATAATCATGCAGAGCGACAAAGCAACATTGAATCAGGCATGGTAGTTATATCGCTACTCAGAAATAAAAGATCATCAAGGCTTGACAGACTTTCTTTACAGTCTTAAATATGCGTGAGCATACGCCAAGTCAATCAAAATAAATTCTAGAAGGAAGATATTACTAAACCATACCACATCATTGGCAAACAAATCAAGTTGGTACTCCAATAACACATTGGAAATCCCCCAGCAATTTGAGACTAACCATAAGAAACCTGAACTACTAAGCGCCATTATGCACGTAGCATCTTTATCATAGACATATTAACCAATGCAACGGAAGCAAACTCTCTTAATAAGATAAGCATGATAATTAAAGAGAGTTCAAGCAACCAACTAAACAAAAGCTCTTTGAAAAGATAAGCATGAATACTAAGAGCAGAGCATGATAGTAGCTATTAAAAGACAAAGAACACACACAGCAAAGATAGACATGAAAATTCTATGTTATGTTCTAGGTAGAAGTGGAGCATGTTTCTCTCCCACATAAAGAAAGCTGAGTTCCGACTCGTTATGAAAAACTAAAAAGAAAACTAAAAGCAAGACGCTCCAAGCATAGCACATAACACATGAAGTGATAAAAATATAGCGGAACGAAAGACGAACTGATAATGTTGATGGAGAAGGGGATGCACGGGGGCATCCCCAAGCTTAGACGCTTGAGTCTCCTTGAATATTTCTTGGGGGTGCATGGGGGCATCCCCAAGCTTGAGCGCTTGACACTCCTGAATCTTTTTATCATCTTCCCTCGCACACTTGAAAACTCCCTTCATACATAACTCATCATAATCTGATTAGCGAGGTTAGTACCCTTAATAAAATAATTGCACCTTGCTGGAAATAAATATATGCTTGAAGTTCTACTGTTTCTAAAGATTGCCAAAAGGTTTTTGCAAAGAAAAAGCAAGCTCTTGGTTTGCAAAATGAAGGAAAGGCAAAACAGGACAGAATCTGAGAAAAACAGAACAGCAGGTAGTAATTGATTTGTTCGGGGCACTTCTGCAACTCAAATAAAAAAACTCAGAACATACGCACGAAAGAAAATTATATAGAGAACGCTGTCGAAAAAATTCAGACCAAAAAGATGAACTGGTGATTTTATACGAATTGTTCTATCCAAGGACAGAATCTGTTTCCTGGACAGCACCTCACAACTTTTGAACTTTCTAGCAATCAGAGGCTATACTTGGCACAAATATGAAAAGCAAATATACAATGATGATGCTACAGTAGTAAACAACATCAAGACACAACAAAAGCAAAATATAAAATTTTATTCATGTGGGCTGCCTCCCAAAAGCGCTTTTTTTTATGCCTTTAAGCTAGGCATGATGCATATAGATCAAGTTGTATCAATTGAACCATCATCAAGATCATCAAAAAGCTCTTCAATAATACAACTAGTCTTAAGAGGACTCTCAAATAAAGGCCTCATAGAGATACTCCTAGGTAGAAGACCAAAAGGATAAAAGTCAAGGGAAGATTCATTTATAAATTTATCAAAGATAGGTGTTTCTTCCAAGGTCTTTACAGTTTCAACCCCTTTGGCAATAGATGAATTACTTTTAGAACGGGGAGCCTTTGGAACGTGAACGAACTTAGGCTCCCTCTTTGCCGGAGTTTCTACCTTTTTGGTTTTGATCGAGGAGAAGGTAGTTCCTAGGGTATCAAATATTTCCTCAATCTTGTCTATCCTAGAAGAGTCCAAGTCATGGAATTTGACGGTCTCCAAAATTTTAAAAAATTTATGCATGGAGCTATCAAGTCTATTCAAATTCCCATGGATCTTACGACCCAACTCATTTATCTTATTAATGCTTGGCATCTCTAGCTCTATCTTTTCAAGTTTTTTCATAATGTGAGCTAGGGTGATGTCCTCTCGAATGCTAACAACAGGGAGATTCCCAACAAGATTTTCAATAATACTAAGAGACTCCCAAACTGGGGCCTCTAGGAAATTCCCATTGATAGTAGTATCTAGAATAAACCTATTCCAAGAAGTAATTCCAACATAAAAAATTATAAGCAAGATAGTAGTAGGTTACTTCTTGGTGGCTCTTTTTTGCGAATCATTAATTCTATACCAAGCATCTTTCAAACTTTCCCCACCTCTTTGTTTAAAGGTGAGAACTTCTGCCTCGTCAAAGACAAAAGGACCCGACATAATGACAACTAAAGAACGAGATAACTATTTTTGTGATTTTCGATAAAAAGGTACTAAAGCAAAAACTGAAAGGTAAACTAACAAGACTAAAAAGCAAAGGTAAAAGATAGCGTGCAACTCCCCTATCCTGAAGAGTGGAGTCCCCGGCAACGGCGCCAGAAAATACTCCTTGATGGGCCTCTAACCCCTTGTTGGTTACCCCAAGTGGAAGGTGTAAGATACAGTGTTGTGGAAGTTTTTTCCCTTAGCAAAGATGCCAAGGATCGAATCCCCAGAGACTCCTAGGTTCAACAAGTAGGTGTCAACTGCTAACGGCGCGGATTAGCAATCAACGTGGACCTGCACACAGATACAAATAACTTTGCTCCCAACGAGTACAGAGAGGTTGTCAATCCCTCCGGTCTTGTAGTTCACAAAGGATTAAACGCAAATGATAGTAGTGATAGATAATGTTTGCAATAGTAAATAATAGCGAAAAGTAAATAGCGGATGTGATCAATGATGGTAATATGGACCGGAGTCTCATGATGTTCACTAGTGATGTCTCTCTCCCAAAAGACGATAAAACAGCTATGTGAGGTAAACGAATTACAGCTGGGCAATTGACAGGACCACGAACGCAAACCAATGTTGATTACATTGTAAGAAAGGTTGAGGCTCAAAGCATGGGCGGTACGCCAAAGTAAGTAGACCGAAATCCATCAATATCTACTACTAATCATCCACCTTGAGATATCTATCCAGAACATCTCGCTGGTATTAAGTTGCGAGCCCCACCCATAGTGTAAACTCAAAGCAACAGACAACTGCATTAAAAGAACTTTGCGTAAAGTAAACAATCCTAGCACCCGTGGGCACAAGCGCCGTTGTTTTCCCCCTTGTGGCAACAACACATCCCCTAGACTCATGTTTCTGTCACTCAAGCTAGTCATCGAGGGGCATGAACCCGCAATCGAGCATAACGTTCCCTCTTGGAGTCACTACATATTACTTGGCCAAAGCAATAAATAACAACGGAGAACATGCAAGAATTACTTATGAACATAAATATAAAAGAGGTAGATGAAATATATTACTCAAGAACAATCTGAACATAATCTCATAATCCATCGGATCCCAGCAAACTCATCATAGCAACAGCATAAGGATTACATATGTGCCTCGATCATGTAGGGCAGCTCATGAGGACTAATTAGTGAAGCACAAGAACGGGAGGAGAACATCACATAGCTACTGGTCATGGACTCATGGTCCAAGGGAGACTACTCACAACTCATCCGGGAGGCGTCCATGGTGGTGGAGAGGCTCCCGATGGTGATCCTCCCCTCCGGCAGGGTGCCCGGAAGAGTTCTCCTGGTGCTCCCGATCTTGGAAGCGGCGGCGGCGGCGGAACAGAGATGAGATCGCGAAAAAGAGTTCCCGTCTTGAGGGTTTCGAAGGACGCTCTAAATATATGCCGAAGGGGGGCACCTGACGGGGCTCGGGGGGCCCAGGCGCCCCCACGGCGCGGCCCGGGGTGGGGGGGGGGGGCGCCGCCAGGGCGCCTGGAGCCCTGGTGGCCCCCGCAGCTGTCCTTCGGGCGCAAGGTAGGTTCTGGAACGCTGATTGTTTATATAATTTTTCTGGATTTTTCCTGGCAGTTCTCGTAATGTGAAAACCTGAAATACAAAAACAGCCGAAAACAGAAACTGGCACTGGGGTGCACTGGATTATTAGGTTAGTCCAAATATGATCAAAAGTGTATGGAAGTGTATGAATATCATAGCAATATCACCCAAAAGTGGCATGGAGCAAGCAGAAATTATAGATACGTTTTGGACGTATCACACCTCTGCGTTCAACACACGAACGGAGAAGCGACATCTCCTCCTTCTTGATCCAGCAAGGGGGGATGAGAGGTTGATGGAGATCCAGCAGCACGACGGCGTGGTGGTGGAAGCATCGGGATTCCAGCAGGGCTTCGCCAAGCGCTGCGGGAGGAGGAAGAGGTGTCACGGGAGGGAGAGGGAGGCGCCAGGGCTTAGGGTGTGGCTGCCCTCCCACTCCCCACTATATATAGGGCCCTAGGGGGGGCGCCGGCCCTAGGAGATCCCATCTCCAGGGGGGCGGCGGCCAGGGGGGAAACTTGCCCCCCAAGCAAGGTGGAGGCGCCCCCACCCCTAGGGTTTCCAACCCTAGGCGCAGGGGGAGGCCCAAGGGGGGCGGACTAGCCCACCAGGGGCTGGTTCCCCTCCTACTTCAGCCCATGGGGCCCTCCAGGATAGGTGGCCCCACCCGGTGGACCCCCGAGACCCTTCCAGTGGACCCCCGAGACCCTTCCGGTGGTCCCGGTACAATACCTGTGACCCCCGAAACTTTCCCAGTGGCGGAAACCTAACTTCCTATATATAAATCTTTACCTCCGGACCATTCCGGAACTCCTCGTGACGCCCGGAATCTCATCTGGGACTACGAACAACTTTCGGGTTACTGCATACTTATATCTCTACAACCCTAGCGTCACTGAACCTTAAGTGTGTAGACCCTACGGGTTCGGGAGACACGTAGACATGACCGAGACATCTCTCCGGCCAATAACCAACAGCGGGATCTGGATACCCATGTTGACTCCCACATGCTCCTCGATGATCTCATCTGATGAACCACGATGTCGAAGATTCAATCAATCCTGTATACGATTCCCTTTGTCTTATCGGTACAGTACTTGCCCGAGATTCGATCGTCGGTATACCGATACCTTGTTCCCTCTTTACTCGTTACGTAACACATCATCCCGTGACCAACCCCTTAGTCACATTGAGATCATTATGATGATGTCTTACCGAGTGGTCCCACAGATACCTCTCTGTCATACGGAGTGACAAATCCCAGTCTCGGTTCGTGCCAACCCAACAGATGCTTTTGGAGATACCCGTAGTATACCTTTATAGCCACCCAGTTACGTTGTGACATTTCGCACACCCAAAGTATTCCTACGGTATCCGGGAGTTGCACAACCTCATGGTCTAAGGAAAGGATACTAGACATTGGAAAAGCTTTAGCATTACGAACTACACGATCTTGTGCTAGGCTTAGGATTGGGTCTTGTCCATCACATCATTCTCCTAATGATGTGATCCCATTATCAATGACATCCAATATCCATGGTCAGGAAACCATGACCATCTGTTGACCAACGAGCTAGTCAACTAGAGGCTTACTAGGGACACGTTGTGGTCTATGTATTCACACATGTATCACTGTTTCCGGATAATACAATTGAAGCATGAACAATAGACAATTATCATGAACAAGGAAATATAATAATAACCATTTTATTATTGCCTCTAGGGCATATTTCCAACAGTCTCTCACTTGCACTAGAGACAATAATCTAGTTACATTGTGATGAATCGAACACCCATAGAGTTCTTGTGTTGATCTTGTTTTGCTCGTGGAAGAGGTTTAGTCAACGGATCTGCGACATTCAGATCCGTATGCACTTTAGAAATATCTATGTCTCCATCTTGAATATAATTCCGGATGGAGTTGAAACGACGCTTGATGTGCTTGGTCTTCTTGTGAAACCTGGGCTCCTTGGCAATGACAATAGCTCCAGTGTTGTCACAGAAGAGAGTCATCGGGCCCGACGCGCTTAGAATAACTCCTAGGTCGGTGATGAACTCCTTCATCCAGACTCCTTCCTGCGCTGCTTCGGAAGCAGCTATGTACTCCGCTTCACATGTAGATGCCGCCACGACGCTTTGCTTGCAACTGCACCAGCTGACTGCCACTTCATTCAAAATATACACGTATCCAGTTTGTGACTTGGAGTCATCCAGATCTGTGTCGAAGCTAGCATCGACGTAACCCTTTACGACGAGCTCTTCGTCACCTCCATAAACGAGAAACATATCCTTAGTCCTTTTCAGGTACTTCAGGATGTTCTTGACCGCTATCCAGTGTTCCATACTGGGATCACTTTGGTACCTCCCCACCCAACTAATGGCAAGGTTCACATCAGGTCTGGTACACAACATGGCATACATAATAGAACCTTTTGCCGAGGCATAGGGGATGACACTCATCTTTTCTCTATCTTCTGCCATGGTCGGGGATTGAGCCGTGCTCAATATCATACCTTGCAATACAGGCAAGAAACCTTTGTTGGACTGATCCATATTGAACTTATTATATATCTTATCAAGGTATGTGCTTTGTGAAAGACCAATGAGGCGTCTCGATCTATCTCTATAGATCTTGATGCCTAATATGTAAGCAGCTTCTCGAAGGTCCTTCATTGAAAAACTCTTATTCAAGTAGGCCTTTATGCTTTCCAAGAATTCTACGTCATTTCCCATCAACAATATATCATCCACATATAATATGAGAAATGCTACAGAGCTCCCACTCACTTTCTTGTAAATACAGGCTTCTCCCCAAGTCTGTATAAACCCAAATGCTTTGATCACCTCATCAAAGCGAATGTTCCAACTCCGAGATGCTTGCACCAGCCCATAGATTGAGTGATGGAGCTTGCATACCTTGTTGGCATTCTCAGGATCGACAAAACCTTCCGGCTGCATCATATACAGTTCTTCCTTGAGGAAGCCATTAAGGAATGCCATTTTGACGTCCATTTGCCATATCTCATAATCATAGAATGCGGCAATTGCTAACATGATTCGGACGGACTTCAGCATCGCTATGGGAGAGAAAGTCTCGTCGTAGTCAATCCCTTGAACTTGTCGATAACCTTTAGCGACAAGCCGAGCCTTATAGATGGTCACATTACCATCCGCATCAGTCTTCTTCTTAAAGATCCATTTATTTTCTAAGGCGTGCCGATCATCGGGAAAGTCCACCAAAGTCCATACTTTGTTATCATACATGGATCCTATCTCGGATTTCATGGCTTCAATCCATTTGTCGGAATCCGGGCCCGCCATCCCTTCTTCATAGTTTGAAGGTTCACCGTTGTCTAACAACATGATTTCCAGGACAGGGTTGCCGTACCTCTCTGGTGCAGAACGTGTCCTTGTGGACCTATGAAGTTCAGCAGTAACTTGATCTGAAGCTTCATGATCATTATCATTAACTTCCTCCCTAGTCGGTGCAGGCACCACAGGAACATCTTCCTGCGCTGCGCTACTTTCCGGTTCGGAAGGGGTGACTGTCACCTCATCAAGTTCCATTTTCTCCCACTCACTTCTTTCGAGAGAAACTCTTTCTCTAGAAAGGATCCATTCTTGGCAACGAAGACCTTGCCTTCGGATCTGAGGTAGAAGGTATACCCAATAGTTCCCTTAGGGTATCCTATGAAGACGCATTTTCTGATTTGGGTTCCAGCTTTTCAGGTTGAATTTTCTTGACATAAGCATCGCATCCCCAAACTTTCAGAAATGACAGCATAGGTTTCTTGCCAAACCAAAGTTCGTACGGTGTCGTCTCAACGGATTTAGACGGTGCCCTATTTAAAGTGAATGCGGCAGTCTCTAAAGCATAACCCCAAAATGATAGCGGTAAGTTGGTAAGAGACATCATAGATCGCACCATGTCCAATAGAGTACGATTACGACGTTTGGACACACCATTACACTGAGGTGTTCTAGGCGGCGTCAATTGTAAAACAATTCCACAGTTCCTTAGGTGCGTGCCAAATTCGTGACTTAAATATTCTCCTCCACGTTTCGATCGTAAGAAATTTATTTTTCTGTCACGTTGATTCTCAACTTCATTCTGAAATTCCTTGAACTTTTCAAAGGTCTCAGACTTGTGTTTCATCAAGTAGACATACCCATATCTACTTACGTCATCTGTGAGGGTGAGAACATAACAATAGCCTCCGCGAGCTTCAACACTCATTGGACCACACACATCGGTATGTATAATTTCTAATAAGTTGGTTGCTCGCTTCATTGTTCCGGAGAACGAAGTCTTGGTCATCTTGCCCAAGGGGCATGGTTCGCACGTGTCAAATGATTCATAATCAAGAGACTCCAAAAGTCCATCTGCATGGAGCTTCTTCATACGTTTGACACTAATATGACCAAGGCGGCAGTGCCACAAGTATGTGGGACTATCATTATCAACCTTACATCTTTTGGCATTCACACTATGAATATGTGTAACATCACGTTCGAGATTTAGTAAGAATAAACCATTGACCAGCGGGGCATGACCATAAAACATTTCTCTCATATAAATAGAACAACCATTATTCTCGGATTTAAATGAGTAGCCACCTCGCATTAAACGAGATCCAGATACAATGTTCATGCTCAAAGCTGGTACTAAATAACAATTATTGAGGTTTAAAACTAATCCTGAAGGTAGATGCAGAGGTAGCGTGCCGACGGCGATCACATCGACCTTGGAACCATTCCCGACGTGCATCGTCACCTCGTCCTTCGCCAGTCTCCGCTTATTCCGCAGCTCCTGCTTTGAGTTACAAATGTGAGCAACTGCACCGGTATCAAATACCCAGGAGCTACTACGAGTGCTGGTAAGGTACACATCAATAACATGTATATCACATATACCTTTGACGTTGCCGGCCTTCTTATCTTCTAAGTATTTGGGGAAGTTCCGCTTCCAGAGACCCATTCCCTTGCAATAAAAGCACTCAGTCTCAGGCTTGGGTCCATTCTTTGGCTTCTTACCGGCAACTGGCTTACCGGGCGCGGCAACTCCTTTGCCATCCTTCTTGAAGTTCTTCTTACCCTTGCCTTTCTTGAACTTAGTGGTTTTATTCACCATGAACACTTGATGTTCTTTCTTGATCTCCACCTCCGCTGATTTCAGTATTGAATACACCTCGGGAATGGACTTCTCCATCCCTTGCATATTGAAGTTCATCACGAAGCTCTTGTAGCTAGGTGGGAGCGACTGAAGGATACTATCAACGACTGCTTCATCTGGGAGATTAATTCCCAACTGAGACAAGCGATTGTGCAACCCAGACAATTTGAGTATGTGCTCGCTGACAGAACTATTCTCCTCCATCTTACAACTGTAGAATGCGTCGGAGATGTCATATCTCTCGACTCGGGCATGAGCTTGGAAAACCATTTTCAGCTCTTGGAACATCTCATATGCTCTGTGGTGCTCAAAACGCTTTTGGAGCCCCGATTCTAAGCTGTAAAGCATGCCGCACTGAACCAGGGAGTAATCATCACAACGCGACTGCCAAGCGTTCATAACGTCTTGGTTCGCTGTGGCGGGAGCGTCACCTAGCGGTGCTTCAAGGACATATATTTTCTTGGCAGCTATGAGGATGATCCTCAAGTTACAGACCCAATCCGTATAGTTGCTACCATCGTCTTTCAGCTTGGTTTTCTCTAGGAACACGTTGAAGTTGAGGGTAACATGAGCGTGGGCCATTGGATCTACAAGACATATTGTAAAGAATTTAGACTAAGTTCATGACAATTAAGTTCATATAAACAATTTAATGAACTCCCACTCAGATAGTCATCTCTCTATTAATCTAAGTGATACATGATCCGAATCGACTAGGCAGTGTCCGATCATCACGTGAGACGGACTAGTCATCAATGGTGAACATCTTTATGTTGATCGCATCTTCTATACGACCCATGTTCGACCTTTCGGTCTTCCGTGTTCCGAGGCCATGTCTGTACATGCTAGGCTCGTCAAGTGAACCCTAAGTGTATTGCATGTGTAAATCTGGCTTACACCCGTTGTATGCGAACGTTAGAGCCTATCACACCCGATCATCACATGGTGCTTCAGAACAACGAACCTTAGCAACAGTGCACAGTTAGAGGGAACACAATTCTTGAAATTTTAGTGAGAGATCATCTTATTTACTACCGTCGTTCTAAGCAAATAAGATGTAAAAACATGATAAACATCACATGCAATCAAATAGTGACATGATATGGCCAATATCATGTTGATCCTTTTGATCTTCATCTTCGGGGCTCCATGATCATCATCGTCACCGGCATGACACCATGATCTCCATCATCATGATCTCCATCATCGTGTCTTCATGAAGTTGTCTCGCCAAACATTACTTCTACTACTATGGCTAACGGTTAGCGATAAAGTAAAGTAATTACATGGCGTTTTTCATTGACACACAGGTCATACAATAAAATAAGACAACTCCTATGGCTCCTGCCGGTTGCCATACTCATCGACATGCAAGTCGTGATTCCTATTACAAGAACATGATCAATCTCATACATCACATATATATCATTCATCACATCCTTTTGGCCATATGACATCACACGGCACATGCTGCAAGAACAAGTTAGATGTCCTCTAATTATTGTTGCAAGTTTTTACGTGGCTGCTATAGGTTTCTAGCAAGAACGTTTCTTACCTACGCCAAAACCACAACGTGATATGCCAATTTCTATTTACCCTTCATAAGGACCCTTTTCATCGAATCCGATCCGACTAAAGTGGGAGAGACAGCCACCTGTTAGCCACCTTATGCAACTAGTGCATGTCAGTCGGTGGAACCTATCTCTCGTAAGCGTACGTGTAAGGTCGGTCCGGGCCGCTTCATCCCATGATGTCGCCGAATCAAGATAAGACTAGTAGCGGCAAGAAAATTGAGATGATCTACGCCCACAACTACTTTGTGTTCTACTCGTGCAAGATACTACGCATAGACCTAGCTCTGATACCACTGTTGCGGATCGTAGCAGAAAACAAAAATATTCTACTTATCACCAAGATTAATCTATGGAGTCACCTAGCAACGAGGGAGAGGGGAGTGCATCTACATATCCTTGTAGATCGCGAGCGGAAGCGTTCAAGAGAACGGGGATGATGGAGTCATACTCGTCGTGATCCAAATCACCGATGATCCTAGTGCCGAACGGACGGCACCTCTGCGTTCAACACACGTACGGAACAGTGACATCTCCTCCTTCTTGATCCAGCAAGGGGGGAGGAGAGGTTGATGGAGATCCAGCAGCACGACAGCGTGGTGGTGGAAGTAGCGGGATTCCAGCAGGGCTTCGCCAAGCACTGCGGGAGGAGGAAGAGGTGTCACGGGAGGGAGAGGGAGGCGATAGGGCTTAGGGTGCGGCTGCCGTCTCTCCCCCCACTATATATAGTGCCCGTAGGGGGGCTCCGGCCCTAGGAGATCCCATCTCCAGGGGGCGGCGGCCAGGGCGGGAATCTTGCCCCCCAAGCCAGGTGGAGGCGCCCCCACCCCTAGGGTTTCCAACCCTAGGCGCATGGGGAGGCCCAAGGGGGGGCGCACCAGCCCACCAGGGGCTGGTTCCCCTCCCACTTCAGCCCATGGGGCCCTCCGGGATAGGTGGCCCCACCCGGTGGACCCTCGGGACCCTTCCGGTGGTCCCGGTACAATACCGGTAACCCCCGAAACTTTCCTAGTGGCCGAAACCTGACTTCCTATATATAAATCTTTACCTCCGGACCATTCCGGAACTCCTCGTGACGTCTGGGATCTCATCTGGGACTCCGAACAACTTTCGGGTTACCACATACTTGTATCTCTACAACCCTAGCGTCACCAAACCTTAAGTGTGTAGACCCTACGAGTTCGGGAGACACGTAGACATGACCGAGACGACTCTCCGGCCAATAAGCAACAGCGGGATCTGGATACCATGTTGGATCCCACATGCTCCTCGATGATCTCATCGGATGAACCACGATGTCAAAGATTCAATCAATCCCGTATACGATTCCCTTCGTCTTACCGGTACAGTACTTGCCCGAGATTCGATCGTCGGTATACCGATACCTTGTTCAATCTCGTCATGGCAAGTCTCTTTACTCGTTCCGTAACACATCATCCCGTGACCAACCCCTTATTCACATTGAGCTCATTATGATAATGTCTTACCGAGTGGGACCAGAGATACCTCTCCGTCATACGGAGTGACAAATCCCAGTCTCGGTTCGTGCCAACCCAACAGATGCTTTCGGAGATACCCGTAGTATACCTTTATAGCCACCCAGTTACGTTGTGACGTTTGGCACACCCTGTCGGTGTACAAAAAGAGGGGTACACTTTTCGTACCCCTATGACTGTGCACGGGCAGTCTGAGCCACGGGCACCACCACACCAAGAAAAGCAGGGGAGGTGAGCCAAGGAAAGACCGAAGCTCGATGGAACTGGAGCAACGCCAAGAACAAGACCACAAAGAGCAAAGGGACGAAGCGGCTTCCCCCGGCAAGATCCTTGCCGGGAACTAGTTTCAGCAGCCCTGGCAAGATCCTTGCCGGGGCCGGCTCTGGCAGCCCCGGCAAGACCCTTGCCGCGGCAGCTCGCCCCACGCCTACAGAGCGGATCACCCTTGAGTCCACTGCCCCCATGGGCCAAGGATTTGGGAGATATCCCCGTGGTGGCATGCAGATCTTTGTGAAGACATTCAAGGACAGATACACACACTAAGAGGATGACGACCCTTAGCAGGATCCCAGCCAAGGAGGACCACAAGGCCTTCGGCAAGCACCTTGCCGGGGTTGACAGCAGGCGCCGCGGCAAGACCCTTGCCGGGGGCCCCAGCAAGGCCCTTGCCGAGGACACCCGCAGGGCCACCGTCAGGCCTGCGCCAACTGAGTTTCCACCGCCCCATGCAGCTGCTAACCCAACCAGCTGGGCAGGCTCCTGCGTGGCAACATGCAGATCTTCATGGAGACCCGATATGGCGCCACCTCAGCTGCCTGCCTGCCTACATGGCACCTCAGGCACCGCTGGCCAGGGCGCGTGTCAACACAAGGAGGAGCGGCGACGGACAAGACGGACGTCTCCCCTCGTCTCCGATAAAGCAAGGACACCTAAGCCAAGCACATTAAATGCGCCTTGTCCTGTAATGCGAGGGATAACCTCGCATTACTGTACCGTTTCCACCTCCTGTGTGCCACTGTGGCAACCCCTTTTTCCTATAAAAGGACGCCCGAGGCGACCAAGAGAAGGATTCGGCTTTTTAGAACTCCTCACGACTCGGCTTTCGGAGCTTTCGGAGCTCCTCACTAGCTGAAGAACACAAACATATAATCCACCAAAGTAGGAGTAGGGTTTTACGCATCTTTGCGGCCCGAACCTGGATAAAGGAACCGTGTGCTAACTGTTAGATCCTCCCTTCTCTCAACCCCGCGCCCCGCAACCATAGTAGGGATTCTTGTGATCCCATAGGTGTCGATCCAAATACACCGACATCTTTGGCGCGCCAGGTAGGGGGTCTCCGGTTGTGAGAATCGGCTTTAGCAGTTAGTTCGGCGCTCCTTCATCATCATGGCGCCCAAGAAGAAGACGACGGTGGTGGTTGGCCAGTCGGAAGCCGGACAGCCCATCCCGACGCGGGTGAGCACCGGACCGGTCGCGGAAAGGACCCGGGGCGCTGCTCGCGAACACCAACGCCGTCCCAGCAGCCAGAGTTTGGGAGGTGGGGATGTTTGTGCGCCTGGTAACAGGCCGCACACCGCCAGTTCCAAAGATGGAGCCAGGCCCTCCGCGTGTGGCACGGGGCCTTCCAAGGTCGCTGCCGCATCACCCGAAGGCAACGCAAGGGCCTCCAGAAGTCCCACGCCGTTGCCACCGGCGCGCTCCTCTCAAGCAGAGCACGACGAACGGCGTCGTCACCCCTAAGATCTCGGGCGTCGCCATGGGAAGAGCCCCGAGCGCCACTCCCGGGACGTAGAAGACCTGACCGCCCGCCGGAGCACTGGTGGAGATGGTATGCGACCGCGGGATCGTGATGGGGCTCCTCCTGAAACGGTCAGGGGTCGAAGCGCGTCGCGGTCCGTGCAAGTTTCGCTACCGTTGACCCCAGCCGAAGCCCTGGCGCGCGCGTAGTTGCTCCTCGACTTTCCTCCGATTACGGGGAAACTCGACGAATGGAGAGCCACCATCCGAAGCCTTGTTGCTGTCGCCAACAAGGATGAACCAAATCCAGCAGAGATCCTGGGTCGGCGCTCCGATGGAGTCCCACGCACCAGCGGCGGGAGGGCCGGCAGCGCCGTGGCTATGGTGCATTCGCCTCCTCCTCGCCCGGTGCCGCGTGCATCGACTCGTCGGGTCGTCGCGGGTAACGCCATTTCCATAGCATCGTCCGACCCACGGACCCACGGCGACCAGCGTCAAGTTCTTCAGGAGCGAGCTCATGAAGACGCTCGAACCACCATCGAGCGCCGGCGCAGAGCGCACCACCAGTCAGACAGGCGAGCGGGGCCTACTATGGACCGCCCAGCACTTGAGAGCCGTGGGGGTCTTCCTTGCGAGGTAGGCTGTCCGGCTTTTACCCGTGAGCTGCGGCAGTTCTGGTGGCCCTCTCACCGCACCTTCAAGCCTGACGTTGGCGAGAAGTACAATGGCAAGACCCACCCGTCGGAGTTCCTCAGCATCTACACCATCGCGATGCAAGCCGCCGGGGCCCGCGACGATAAGGTGCTTGCGAATTACTTTCCGTTGGCTCTTAAACCTAACGCCATGTCGTGGTTGATGCACTTGCCAGTAGACTCTATTTCCTCCTGGTCCGACTTGTGCCATGAGTTTGTTGGCGCCTTTATTGGAGGTCACCAAGCCCATGGCCAGGCGAGTGACCTGCACGTCATACCCCAGAAGGAAGGCGAGAGTCTGCGCAAGTACATACAAAGGTTCGGTCGGGTGCAGTACAACATCCCTGATGTTCACCCTGCCGCCATCATTAGCGCGTTCCATCATAACGTGCGTAACTGCAAGATGCGTGAAGAACTGGCGATGACCAAGGTGAAAGATGTGGCAGAACTCTATGTTCTCGCTGACAGATGTGCCCGGGCTGAAGAGGGAAGGAAGTACCCCGGAGAAGGTGCCGGCGCGGAAACCGACTCCTCAGATGACGATACTACCACCCAGGCAAAGAAAAGCCGGCACCGTAACAGGAAGCGCAAGGGTAAAGCCGTGCTTACCGTCGAGGGATCTGATGTCACCGGCTCCGCCAAGAAAACCAGGGCGGGTGACCCCGGCAAGGAAATTGCCGGTCTGTCGCCTGCCGGGCCTTGGCGGCTGCCGAGAAGCCAGGAAACTCCGGCAAGCGATATTGCAAGATCCATCGCACCAAGGGCCATGATCTCCAGGACTGCCGACAGGTTGAACTCCTTGCTGAGAAGAAGAGGGCTGAATATGAGAGGCGGGACAAGGAGAAGGGCCAGGATGGTGCTGAAGGGTTCGGCAAGAAGCGTGACGGCCAAGCAGGCCATCACAGCAAGGATAAACAGCAGGAGAGGCCCGCCCGGGGCTGTGACAGAAGGCCCGAAGACGACGATCACGAGGAGGACGACGAGTCCGGCGACCAAGAATTTCAGAAAGCTACGGAGGCCATGTGCGTCGATGGCGGCGCCTCGCTGCATACTTCTCACCGCCAACTTAAACAATGGGCGCGTGAGATTACAGCGGCGGAGCCATCGTCCGGTGCCCAAAAGCCGCTGAAATGGTTCAGCACACCTATCATCTTTGACGCTGAGGATCACCCTGATCGAACTACTGCGGTCGGATGCTTGCCATTGTTGGTTTCGCCAACAATACGCAACCTCAGAGTGAAAAAAATGCTAGTCGATGGCGGGGCCGGTCTGAACCTACTCTCGCCCACCGTGATCGAGAAGCTGCAAGTTCCTGATGGAGACCTCGAAGAGACGGGCACGTTTCAGGGGGTCAACCCGGGGAGGAGCCAACCAATGGGGAAGGTCACGCTGCCCGTGACTTTTGGAAGTGATCTGAACTATAGGATAGAGAGGATTGTGTTCGATGTTGCCAAGATCCCCTTGCCCTACAACGGGATCCTTGGCCGCCCAGCGCTGGCCAAGTTCATAGCAGCGTCACACTATGCCTACAACACCCTGAAGATGCCAGGACCTATGACCAGCATCACCATCCCCTCCAACAAGAAAGATGCGATGATTTGCGCTGACCAACTGTACCAGCAAGCGGTTGCAGCAGCTGCCGCTATGAGGGCACTTGCTCCTGCCACTGGAGCCTCAGGAGGGACGAAGAAGAAGACCGGTGAGACCTCAGACACCCACTCCGGCAAGCGCACCTCTTCGGAGTGCTGTGCTCCCGTCGAGGACGTGCCAGAGAGCTCCACCGGAAAGAAGAAGGCCGGTGAGACCTCAGACACCCACTCCGACAAGCGCACCTCTTCGGAGTGTCGCGCTCCCGTCGAGGACGTGCCAGAGAGCTCCACCGGCAGGAACAAGAGGTCCAGAGCCACGCCGCTAGGAACCAAGAAGGTTTCCGTCAAGGAGGATGGCACAGGAGGGGCTTTCACCATAAGCTCCTCCCTTGACGACAAATAGGAAGACGCGCTCGTCACCTTCCTGCGGGCGAATGTCGACGTGTTTGCATCGCAAGCATCCGACATCCCCGGCGTTCCCAGGGAGGTGATCGAGCACCACCTTGCTGTCTGTCCCCATGCGCGGCCCATCAAGCGGAAGGTCAGGAAGCAAGCTTTGGGACGGTAAGAGTTCATCATAGAGGAGATCCGGAAATTGGAAGCTGCGGGTTTGGTAAGAGGAGTGCTCCATCCAACTTGGTTGGCCAATCTAGTGGTAGTGCGCAAGGCAAATGGGAAGTGGAGGCTGTGTATTGATTACACAGATATCAATAAAGCTTGTCCCAAGGACCCCTTCCCGTTGCCGCGCATCTACCAGATTGTTGACTCCACGGCTGGGTGCGATCTGCTGTCATTCCTCGATGCCTACTCCGGCTACCACCAGATCTTCATGGCAAGAGAAGACGAAGAGAAGACATCATTCATCACCCCATGTGGTACGTACTATTTCGTACGATTGCCTTTCGGGTTGAAGAATGCCGGCTCGACGTTTGCAAGGGCAGTCCAGGTTGGTTTTGAACCCCAGCTCCATTGGAATATGGAGGCTTATATGGATGATATAGTGGTCAAAACCAAGGACAGGGCAACCCTTACACCGGATTTACAAGAAACATTTGTCAACCTACGCAAGATCAACCTCAAGCTAAACCCTGAGAAGTGCGTCTTCGGCGTCCCGTCCGGCAAGCTTCTTGGGTTCTTTGTGTCGCAGCGTGGGATAGAGGCCAATCCGGACAAGATCAAAGCTATAGAGCAGATTGAAGCACCCAAATGGGTCAAGGACGTACGTCGGCTTGCTGGCTGCGTCGCCGCCATGAGCAGATTCATTTCCATGTCTGTCGAGCGCGCCCTCCCCTTCTTCAAGATTTTGAAAATGGCAGGGCTGATAGAGTGGACGGCAGAAGCTGAAGCAGCGTTGCAAGATTTGAAGAGGTATCTTTCCTCCACGCCAATACTAGTTACGCCTAGGCCACAATAACCGTTGCTGCTATACTTGGCGGCGACGATCCAGGTGGTCAGTGCCGCACTAGTGGCGCAGAGAGAAATTGATGACGGGGTCATAGCAGCGATAGAACCTGGTGCCACTAGCGCAGAGACGACACGGCCGGTTGGAGTGCAGCCAAGGAAGAAAATGATGCAGCACCCGGTCTACTTTGTTAGCTCCCTCTTGCAAGGGGCTAGATCAAGGTACTCCGGTGTGCAGAAATTGCTCTTCGGCCTTCTCATGGCCTCGAGGAAGCTGCGTCACTACTTCCAGGCGCACGAGATCACTGTCGTCACTCGCCTCCCTCTACAACGGATATTGCACAATCCAGATGCAACGGGAAGGATTGTAGAGTGGGCACTGGAGCTGTCCAGCTTTGGCCTCAAGTTTGAAAGTACCTCGACGATTCAGAGCCGAGTCCTGGCAGAGTTCGTCGCAGAATGGACCGCAACGCCTGATGAAGAAGTCGAGGAAACGGCTCTCCCCGGCAAAGAGGCGAGTTGCAACTGGATCATGTACTTTGATGGAGCTTTCTCCTTGCAGGGCGCCGGGGCTGGCGTACTGCTGGTCGTGCCCACTGGAGAGCACCTCAAGTACATGGTCCAGATGCACTTCCCCAGGGAGGTATCAACAAACAACACTGCTTAGTACGAGGGGCTGCTTGCTGGTCTTAGGATCGTGGCAGACCTAGGAATCAAGAAGCTCATTGTCAGGGGCGACTCGCAGCTTGTCGTCAAACAAGTCAATAAGGATTACCAGAGCCCGTTGATGAAGGCCTACGTCGATGAAGTGAGAAAGTTGGAAGAGCGCTTTGATGGTATACAGGCGGAGCACGTTCCCCAAGCGGAGAACGACATCGCCGATTACCTGTCAAAGCACGCTGCCCTCAAGCTACCTGTGGAACCAGGTACCTTTGTGCTTCAGCTTTCTCAGCCATCCGTTGATCCATCAACAGAGCAGAACAAGAGGAGGAAATCAGGGCCCGGCAAATACTTTCCCGCCGAGCTCCCCGGAGCCGCCGGCAAGGATGTTGCCGGAGACACTGAGCCCGCCATAGGACGGCTAGCTCCGGCGGAGCGTCAAGCTTTTGCCGTCGAGACAGCCGCTCCCTTGGCGGAGGAAATGCCTTTGGTCCTCGCCGTCGAGCCACAGGGTCCAGCGTGGGCGCAACATACCGTCTGATTCCTCCAGACTAGGGAACTTCCTGAGGAGCAGGAAGAAGCGGAGAAAGTAGCCCATCGGTCTGCTATGTACCAGTTCGTCGATGACGTCCTGTACAGAAAGAGACCGAACAACATGAAATTGAAGTGCATCCCTCGAGAGGAAGGACTGGAGCTGTTGGCAGAGATACATGGAGGCATATGTGGATCCCACATAGGGTCAAGAGCCCTTGCAGGCAAGGCATTCCAGCAAGGCTTCTTCTGGCCCACTTCCCTCCAGGATGCGACAACACTGGTCACCAGGTGTGAAGCGTGCTAGTTCCATTCAAAGAAACTTCATCAACCAGCTCAAGCCCTTCAAACCATTCCTCTCTCCTGGCCCTTCTCGTTCTGGGGGATCGACATACTGGGCCCTTTCCCCTGCGCTGTCGGGGGCTTTGAATACTTGTATGTTGCAATCGACAAGTTCACAAAGTGGCCAGAGGTGGAGGCAGTGAGGAAGGTCATAGCTCAGTCAGCCGTCAAGTTCTTCAAGGGACTAGTGTGCCGTTTTGGTGTACCCAACAGGATCATCACCGACAACGGCACGCAGTTCACAAGCAGCACCTTCATGCAATATACACAAGACCTCGGCAGCATAGTCTGTTTCGCTTTCGTTGCTCACCCCCGAAGCAATGGTCAGGCTGAGAGGGCAAACGCTGAAGTGCTGCGAGGGTTAAGGACAAAGACCTTTGACAGGCTGCACAAGAGCGGGAGGCGCTGGATTGATGAGTTGCCAGCGGTTCTTTGGTCGATCAGAACGACGCCAAATCGAGCCACCGGCCAGACACCCTTCGCCCTGATATACGGGGCGGAAGCAGTTCTCCCCACTGAACTCATATAGGGTCACCTCGAGTGCTCGGTTATCATGAGCTTGAGCAAGAGCAACTGCGGCAAGAGGACGCAACGCTCCTTGAGGAAGATCGTCTTCGGGCGGCTGTGAGAGCAGCACGCTACCAGCAAGCCTTGCGCCACTACCATAGCCGCAAGGTCCGTGCCCGAAGCTTTGAGGAAGGCGACCTTGTTCTCCGGCGCGTTCAATCGGCCAGGAATACGAACAGGTTGACGCCGAAGTGGGAAGGCCCTTATCGGGTAATACGAGTCACCAGGCCTGGCGCAGTCCGCCTGGAGACCGAAAATGCCATTCCGGTGAGCAATTCCTGGAACATTGAGCATCTTCGCAAGTTTTACCCATAAGGTGTGGCTTGCCGCCCCCCCCGGCAAGCCACCCTTTTGTACAAGCCTTGCCGGCAAGGCATGTAACCCTTTGTACAAAGCCAGGCACAGACCCTGACCATAAATAAATGAAGTGCTCGCACCCTAAGTTATAGCATGCATGCTGAGTCGAGTCTCGTCCTTGGTTAGGGTTGATAGTGCTTAGCGGCGGCTAACACCTAGCTTAGAGGTGGAGTTTGCGTCTCTTTGTCTTTCCTCTATCTCCTTTGGTTCACAGGATGCACAGACATCCTTGCCGAGGCCACTTGGGGAGAAGAAAGAAGAACAGATCAGCATCAAGGCCCCGACAAGCCAGTGTTGCCGGGGGCTACAAGAGCAAAGATTCGCCCACGGCGAACCAGGGTTGCCGGGGGCTGCGGCTTCAGATAAGTTCTTCTTCCCCTATCATGCATTCCATTATGGACTGAGGTATGTGAAATCTCGTTCTTTTCCTTAAGCTACCGTGCTCCCATAACTCTAGGTCTTAGGGCTCGTTCCTGGGACTAAGTTTGGTCATAGTCGCGGCAGCGGAAAGGTGAGACGAGGAGCCTAAGACCACTTCATCCCTGCCTCCGCCAAGGGCGTGAGAAAGGTCGATCAAAGTAGGGAGACGGCAAGGCCTGTTGCCGGGCAAGAAAATGTTTATCTCAGAGATATCAAGGATTTATTCCCTGTTGTGGGTTCTACCTGCGAACAAATGGCCTGGCAAACATTCCTTTTTCATTAAAAACATTCCACTCAGGTACAGTCCATAGGGAATGAAAAACATGAACAAGGAGATTACAAGTTTTAAACTTAACAGATGCCCGAAGGCTTACAAACTAAAAAGAGATAAGATGCACGTAATGCCTTTCTTGTCCCTCTCCTCAGGAGGTAGGTCAAGGAGGCGAGAAGGGCAAAAGGGGCGCCTAGGCGAGCTATGGGTGGCAGAAGACACCAAGAGGACATCTCGGTGGCCGCCCAAGGGATGGACGGTGATGACGGCGCCGGAGGCAGAGCTCGAAGACGAGGCGGCAGGATGTCAGTACGCGTCGAAGGCGTCGGTGCCCGCATACTCCGACATGATGACCTTGCCGCCTGCCTTCTTCCTCTTCCTCTTCCGCAGCCTCCCTACGCTAGCCGCCAAGGAGGCGGCCCCGAGAAGTTCAAGGAGCCGGCGACGCGGATGATGGGGTCGCCGGTGCCACCAGGAGCGGCGCCCGACACCTAGTCGGACCCGTCATTCTGCCGTCCACTGCCGTCGTCGTCGCTGCCGCTGTCCTCCTCGTCACCCTCGTCCGCGGAGGAGTCTTCGTCATCGGAGGAGCTCTCCACGCAGCACCTCGCACGAGTCCCGAAGTGCCCGAAGACCTTGACGGAGAGATGGCCGTCCTCCATCAACTTGAAATGGAGGGTGAGCCCATCCGTCAGGCTATGGATGCGAGAAAACGTCTTCCATCCTTGACGAAGATACATCACATGAGGGGCAGGAAAGTCGACGCGGACCCACGTGCCACTGATCCTGCAGCCCCTCATGTGCAGCTCGCAGCGACTCCGGCGGATCCACCTCCATCTCCCGCGCAAATGGGGTCGGGAGACGAAGGCAACGGCGCGGCGGCCGCCGCAACCTGACGAAGAACTTGCAAGGGTCATCCCCAATATGGCCTTCCATTGGAGGAGGGGCTGCTAGCGGGGGCGAGGCCGGCGGGCCGCCCCGTCCTCCTCTTCCCCGAGTGCCCCGGCCTTGCCCACGGCCTCGCCCCCTCCCTCTTCCCCTCATGGCCGGTTCTGACGCGTTGTCGAGCAGCGACCCTCGCTGCCACCGTTGAAGAGCCGGGATTTCCTCTCTCCATGGTGAACAGAAGAGAGGAGCAGAAGTTGTAGGAGAAAGAAGATGGAGGAGTGCGGGGAGCCGTCCCTTCCCTCCCGCTCTTTATAAAGGGGCGGGGCTAGGGCTCGACCGCCTCGCTCGGCCAATTAAGACGCAGAAGGCGAGGGAGCCGGGACCGACCCGCCGCCCCAACCAGCGACGGCTCGGTTTCCCGCCACCACCTTTTGCCACCTCAACCGCATGGAGGGCACGTGGCGGACGTGTAGAACCGAGGGGACGGGTGAGGCGACCTCTCCCCACCCCGTGATCGTGGGGGGTGGACGCCTTGACGACCGCGCCTCGGCCCCATTCAGTAAATGGGCCGCGCCTCCACGCCTCCCCCCGTTTACGGGGAAGGCGCGAAGCCGCCTCCTTTCGCTTTTACTGTGACGTGACGCATGCCTGCGGAAACCGCCCCACGCATGCCGCCCACGTCACGCACGCCCCTCCACCCTGCGCCATGCGCGCGGGTCGTGGGAGGCGCAGCGCGCGGAAAAACTTACCACGGTGAGAACCGCCCCGCCTGCCCGCGCACCGTTCTGGGCCTAGCCCAACAACGCGTTGTGCTTATGTGTGGCCCAGGCCTGGGGGCTCCTGTCGGTGTACAAAAAGAGGGGTACACTTTTCGTACCCCTATGACTGTGCACGGGCAGTCTGAGCCACGAGCACCACCACACCAAGCACTGCAGGGGAGGTGAGCCAAGGTAAGACCGAAGCTCGATGGAACTGGAGCAACGCTAAGAACAAGACCACAAAGAGCAAAGGGACGAAGCGGCTTCCCCCGGCAAGATCCTTGCCAGGAACCAGTTTCAGCAGCCCTAGCAAGATCCTTGCCGGGGCCGGCTCTGGCAGCCCCAGCAAGACCCTTGCCGCGGCAGCTTGCCCCACACCTACGGAGCAGATCACCCTTGAGTCCAATGCCCCCATGGGGCAAGGATTCAGGAGATATCCCCGTGGTGGCATGCAGATCTTTGTGAAGACATTCAAGGACAGATACACACACTAAGAGGATGACGACCCTTAGCGGGATCCCAGCCAAGGAGGACCACAGGGCCTTCGGCAAGCACCTTGCCGAGGATGACAGCAGGCGCCGCGGCAAGACCCTTGCCGGGGGCCCCGGCAAGGCCCTTGCCGAGGACACCCGCAGGGCCACCGTCAGGCCTGCGCCAACTGAGTTTCCACCGCCCCATGCAGCTGCCAACCCAACTAGCTGGGCATGCTCCTACGTGCAACATGCAGATCTTTGTGGAGACCCACCGTTGCGCCACCTCAGCTGCCTGCCTGCCTACATGGCACCTCAGGCACCGCTGGCCAGGGCGCGTGTCAACACAAGGAGGAGCGGCGACGGACGTCTCCCCTCGTCCCCGATAAAGCAAGGACACCTAAGCCAAGCGCATTAAATGCACCTTGTCCTGTAATGCGAGGAATAACCTCGCATCACTGTACCCTTTCCACCTCCAGTGTTCTACTTTGGCAACCCCTTTTTCCTATAAAAGGAGGCCCGAGGCGACCAGGAGAAGGATTCGGATTTTTAGAACTCCTCACAACTCGGCTGTCGGAGCTCCTCACTAGCTGAAGAACACAAACATATAATCCACCAAAGCAGGAGTAGGGTTTTACGCATCTTTGCAGCCCGAACCTGGATAAAGGAACCGTGTGCTAACTGTTAGATCCGCCCTTCTCTCAACCCCGCGCCCCGCAACCGTAGTAGGGATTCTTGTGATCCCATAGGTGTCGATCCAAATACACCGACACACCCAAAGTATTCCTACGGTATCCGGGAGTTGCACAACATCATGGTCTAAGGAAAGGATACTTGACATTGGAAAAGCTTTAGCATTACGAACTACACGATCTTGTGCTAGGCTTAGGATTGGGTCTTGTCCATCACATCATTCTCCTAATGATGTGATCCCGTTGTCAATGACATCCAATGTCCATGGTCAGGAAACCGTGACCTTCTGTTGATCAACGAGCTAGTCTACTAGAGGCTTACTAGGGACACGTTGTGGTCTATGTATTCACACATGTATCACTGTTTCCGGATAATACAATTGAAGCATGAACAATAGACAATTATCATGAACAAGGAAATATAATAATAACCATTTTATTATTGCCTCTAGGGCATATTTCCAACACGTACAGCCCCAGTTCCACCTTCCTGACGCGCCGGCGGTGCCGAACTCGGGCTGGGAGCACGAGGCCCTCTCAGA
Organism: Secale cereale; assembly: GCA_902687465.1. NCBI lineage: Eukaryota > Viridiplantae > Streptophyta > Magnoliopsida > Poales > Poaceae > Secale > Secale cereale. The sequence continues at coordinate 213,239,173 of LR738711.1, read as the reverse complement.
TCCACGGGCGGAGCCAATTATGCGTTGGCTGGCCAGCCTGAGGAGGAATGGGTTGACCCTGGCGATGGTGGTGAGGGACTTCATTGTCCTACGTGTCGCCCCACTTCAGCACCACTCTCACCCAATGTGGGCCCTCTCCGGTCTTGATGATCGTGCATGTCTTCAGCGGAAGCAGCTCCCCCCTGAGACGCTCCAGGGGTTGCTGCGGCTACTCGTCGGTGGAGTGCCTGAAGCATGCCCTGTCTCCGCAACTCCCTTGTACTTGGCTCCTATGGCCGGAAGAGCTTTCGCTGAGAAGATGCCCCGCTTCGATGCATGGGGATTGTTGCTAGGGGGCGCCTCTGATCCTCATGATGATCCCTTGGTGGTGGCGCCAGGGCTCACGAGCCCAACCTTCCCTTCCAGGGCGGATGCGTCAAGTGGAGCCCCTGATCTAGGGTCCACTCCACCCCCGGAGTAAGCGGGTGAAGCACGGGCGCTGGTGTCGACAGAGGTGGCGGAAGGTACCGAGGCACCACTGGCTCCTGAGGTGGCTAAAGGTGGGGCAGAGTAGTCCCCGGGCGGGGCGAGCCCGGAGGACGTCGTAGCGGGAAATGGAGCGCCGGCCGCGGGCGTCCACTGCGGCCCTGCCCCGGCCCTAGGCGCATCTGCCCCAAGCGACCTCCCGTCGTCCTTCGCGGTGCTAGGCAAGTGGCGGAGGTTGAGGTGCAGTTACGGCCCTGCCCCGAGGGCTCTGAAAAGGATGAAGCTGACTGTACCGGACAGGTGCGTGTTCCTCAGCTTTTCCTATTTTTCCTAATATGGTTCCCCTGACCCCTTGCTCTGCAGGGTTTCCTTTGACTCATTCCTAAGCCGTTCGGCGAGCCTCATAGATGCTTCTGCCCGTGTCCCTCCTCCGGACCATGCTAGGTCTTCGGCAGACCTCGCGGAGGTTCGCGGGGCCGCGCCCGGACCCTGCCACGTGGGTCATGCTCCCAGCCCCCGAGTACTTCTGGGGCAAGGCAGCTCTTGATGCTTCGGGGGCCCATCTCGTGCCCCGGGGCTTGTCTTCATCGTGGATCAGCAAGCTCTTGAGGCGGCCCAGGCGGCCGACCGCCCATTAGGACCACGCCCGCCCCTAGCGCCGGAGGCAGCACGCGCTCCTGAGGTTAGCCCCGAGGTGCATGCTGAAGGAGAGGGAGAAGGAGAACCCCTTTGGGCGGCGCGGATGTCGTGGACGAGCCCGGCCCCCTCCTGGAACTTGCGCTGCGTAGGAGTGGTGTTCGTCATGATCTTGTGCGGGAGGCTTCAGACACCCTGAAGCGCCTTGAGGTCGAGGTCGCTGAAGTGGATAGGCGCATCGAGGCAGACAGCCTGCTTCTGGTGAAGGGTTGGCGCCAGTCGAGGGTCGCCGTTAAGTTGAGCCAGTTGCAACATGAAACCGCCTGAAGAAGGCGGAAGCATCCGCCGCCGCGGCTTAGGAGGCCTACAACCATGCCCTGGAAGAGGCTCGAGACGCCAACCGCCACCGCGCAGCAGCTGAGGAGCGTGAGCGCAAGCTCGAAGCCTCGAAAGCCGTGCTCGAGCGTCAGGTTCGTACACGAAGGGCTGCCCTCGCCATGCCCGCGGCCGATGATGACAGCCCATCGGGCCTCTCAGCACGAGAGGAGGCACTAGCACTCGAGGCGATGGAGCTGAACATGGAGCGCGAGCGCCTGGAGACGATGGAGTGCCAGGTAGCCGAAGCCGAGGGCAACCTTGATGATCGCGAGGATGTCGCGAGCAAGGCTGCCATGGAGGCAGAGCGCCTGCAGAAGGATTACCGCGAGAAGCTAGGGCTTCACGAGACTCGCTTTGCTGATAAGCGCAAAGAACTCCAGAAGGAGGTCACGGCTCTCAAGGGCAAGCTGGCGGATGTCGAGCATCGTCTGCAGGTGTCGGAGAAGGCTCGCGCCGCAGCCGATCGTCGTGAGTGGGCGTCGAGGGAGGCCTATGCCGCCGCGGAGCACCACGAGCGGGCGTCGGAGAAGGCTCGCGCTGACACCAAGGCGGAGTTGTCCTGCTTCCACTAGCAGGTGGAAGACATTTCCACTATCGCGGCCCGGAACTCCGAGGAGGCCGCGCGAGCTCGTGGAATGCAGCACACCCGCTCAAAGATGTTCAAGGCCTTGCAGCACAGGTCCGGCCGAGCCCTGGACGAGCTCCTTGACTCGAGGGTCGATGACCCTCTGGTTGATGATGATGCTGGATATCTCGGGTTCTTCACCAGAGTGGCGGAGCGTCTTGAAGGCGGGGTCATGAAGGCTCAGCAGCTTGTTGAGGAGCAGAGCCACGCCATCCTCAGGCGTGCGGTCTCCCGCATCTTTGTTAACTTGCTCCATCTTGCCCCGAGTACGGACTTCGGGGCCTTGCTGGAGCCTGTGCCCGAGGCGGTTGTTGGCCCCTTGGAGGGATGGGTGAGCGATTGATGACCCACAAGTGTAGGGGATCTATCGTAGTCCTTTCGATAAGTAAGAGTGTCAAACCCAACGAGGAGCAGAAGGAAATGATAGGCAGTTTTCAGTAAGGTATTTTCTGCAAGCACTGAAATTATAGGTAACTGATAGTTTTGTGATAAGATAATTGGTAGCAAGTGACAAAAGGTAAAAGTAAATAAGGTGCAGCAAGGTGGCCCAATCCTTTTTGTAGCAAAGGTCATGCCTGGACAAACTCTTATATAAAGGAAAGCGCTCCCGAGGACACATGGGAATTATCGTCAAGCTAGTTTTCATCACGATCATCTGATTCGCGTTCGGTACTTTGATAATTTGGTATGTGGGTGGACCGGTGCTTTGGTGATGTCCTTACTTGGACTGGCCTCCCACTTATGATTAACCTCTAATGCAAGCATCCGCAACTACAAAAGAAGTATTAAGGTAAACCTAACCATAGCATGAAACATATGGATCCAAATCAGCCCCTTACGAAGCAACGCATAAACTAGAGTTTAAGCTTCTGTCACTCTAGCAACCCATCATCTACTTGTTACTTCCCAATGCCTTCCTCTAGGCCGAAATAATGGTGAAGTGTCATGTAGTCGACGTTCACATGAAACCACTAGAGGAGAGACAACATACATCTCATCAAAATATCGAACGAAGGCCAAACTCACATGACTACTAATAGCAAGGCTTCTCCCATGTCCTCAGGAACAAAAGTAACTACTCACAAGACATAATATTGTTCATGATCAGAGGTGTATTAATATGCATAATGGATCTGAACATATGATCTTCCACCAAGTAAACCAACTAGCATCAACTACAAGGAGTAATCAACACTACAAGCAACCCACAGGTACTAATCTGAGGTTTGGGTACAAAGATTGGATACATGAGATGAACTAGGGTTTGGGAGGAGATGGTGCTGGTGAAGATGTTGATGAAGATAGCCCTCCGCAAGATGGGAGAGTTGTTGGTGATGATGGCGGAGACGATTTCCCCCTCCCGGAGGGAAGTATCCCCGGCAGAACAGCTCTACCAGAGCCCTAGATTGGTTTCCGCCTCGAGACGGCGGCGTCTGGTCCCGAATGCCTCCTTCTGATTTTTTTTCCAGGTCAAAACACCTCATATAGGAGAAGATGGGCATCGGGGGCCTTCAGGGGCCCACGAGATAGGGAGGCGCGCCTTGAGAGGGGGGGGGGCGCCCCCCACCCTCGTGGACAGCCGGTGGCCCCCCTCGTGAACTTCTTTCGCCAGATATTTTCTATATTTTCTGAAACGTAGTTCTGTGGAGTTTCGAGGCTTTTGGAGTTGTGCAGAATAGGTTTCCAGAGTTTGTTCCTTTTCCAGCCCAGAATTCCAGCTGCCGGCATTCTCCCTCTTCATGTAAACCTTGTAAAATAAGAGAGAAAAGGCATAAGTATTGCGACATAACGCGTAATAATAGCCCATAATGCAATAAATATCAACATATAAGCATGATGTAAAATGGACGTATCAACTCCCCCAAGCTTAGACCTCACTTGTCCTCAAGCGAAAGCCGATATCGAAAATATGTCCACATGTTTAGAGATAGAGGTGTCGATAAAAACAAAATACGGACATGAGGGCATCATGATCGTTCTTATGCTAAAGTAACAATTCATCCACAATATCAAGCATGAATCATAAACTTCATTGGAAACTAACAAACTTTGATCTCGGTCATTAAAGCAATTGTAATTTATCGTAATATCGGAAAGAGTCAATATAAGAGCTTTTCAGCAAGCCTGCATACTCCACTATGATATAGTCTTTCAAAATTGCTCACACCCACGCAATACTTATGGTTATGGAGTTTTAATCGGACACAGAGAAAGATAGGGGCTTATGGTGTTGCCTCCCAACCATTTACCTCAAGGGTAATGTCAACAGTAATAGACAATGAAAACTTACATCCAAATGGGTATATATGTCAAGATCTTTCCAACACAATGTGCTTACGAAAGGACAAAATGTAAAAGGAAAGGTGAATTTCACCTTGACTCATATAAGGCAAGAATAATAGATAGGCCCTTCGCAGAGGGAAGCAGAGGTTATCATGAGTTTCTATGGTTGGATGCACAAAGTCTTAGCATAGAAGAACTTCACTTTATATTGCTACTTGTGATAAGGACCTTTATTATGTAGTCTGTCGCTTTTATTACTTCCATATCACAAGATCGTATAAAGATAATTTCTCCCACACTAATAAATCATACGTATTTTAGCGAGTTTGTGTCAGGACCCCGATCCTAAGTCACACCGATCTAGCTGTAACACGTCATATCACTTTGCGGCCTCACGCACGGTAACCCCACGGGTGCCACCTTACCTGGCCCGGGACCGTTTGCGCATTTTGGCACACGTATATGACAGTGTCGCTAGCATCCATATGACAGAGAACCCGGGCCGACATGGCTAGTTATAAACCAAAAGTGGCACTAAATTACAGAGACAGGCATCCATGACCCAGCAACGAACGTGTCGGTCATCAACGTATGAACCCAAGTCGTAGCAAGCTACATGGACTTAAAGGAACAACGCGTGATATTTCCCCTAAGGGACAGATACAGGAACGAAGAAGGACACATGCCGGCCAGCCTACGTGTTCCGAGCAGTAGCAAGCTACCAAGGCTCATTGGAATCACTAGGAGGCATTTCCTTGTAAGGTAGGCTACCAAAGGAAAACAACTAGGTGTCGGATCCCACACATACCAAGCATTTCAATCATACACGCAATATGCTCAATATGTGCAAATACAACATTGCATCACAACAGAACTCTATGACTCAAAGTACTTTATTTAAAAGGCTCCAAGAGCCATACATAAGATATCCATACAGGTAGGGGTCACATGACCCAACACTCAAGTCATACAGTCATACAAACACAAGCGGAAGCTACATGTCTGAGTACAGACAATTTAGAAAATAAAACAGGCTTGGTGTAGCCTGACTATCTACAAGGCCCTTCACAAGCTCCAGATCACCGTCTGGGTGTCAAGCTACTCGTCGACGTCAACGTCTATGTAGAACCCATCAGCAGGGGCAGGGTTCTCCTCTGCAACAGTTATTAAGCAAACATGAGTACAAAGGTACTCAGCAAGTCTTACCACAGAACCTATCATACATGCAACATTATCAAAGGGGGTAGTGGAGTTTATAGCAGAATGCCAGCTTTGACCTTGGCTAACCTATACTACAACTCTCAACGGATTACAAGATGTTATTACGAACATGAGTCCTCTACTCACCACATCAATACACTACCGAGGATCCTCTTCCGTCATCCTACGGAAGGGCCATCCACGGCACTCACACTTATCTTGAGGCTTTTAGTAGTGTCCATCAACTTGTCTATGAACTGTAGGAGCAACCAAGTAGTTCGTACCGCGAACAACGGCTATTCGAATAGTTTGATAACCCTGCAGGGGTGTACTTCTTCACACACGCTTCCACCACTTATCGCCGTTTACTCGGCGTGTACTCGGCAACCTTCAAGCGGAAGCCCAGCGAGGGTGTCGGCCACGACCTGACTAACTACTCAAGTCTCTCGTCCAGGTTTATCGCCTATTTGGGTTCCATCCGTGGGGAGATCCGGCCGGGGTGTCGCTCACTGCCCCAAACGATGTGTACAGGGTTCCCGAGTCACCAAATGGGCAACCGGTACACCGTGCCACGTACCTGTCGCATCACAACCCACCCCGAGGGTCAGCGTTGTGCACGACCTCCAGTAAGCTATAAACACCAGAAACTAGTTGCAACTCCTGGACAGAGATCAAGGGTAATTAATAAGCCGAGAGGGTCAATTAAGGATCCCAATGCGTGGTAGTAGCTGTAACTTGAACCACACATACAGATCTCGGGTCCTATGGACGATTCCAATGAAACAACCCACCATGTACTCCTACATGGCCTTTCATCGATACCTTTACCAAGCGTATTCCACACTTCCTTCTCTTTATCGGTAAGATCATTTCACTCTGATCCATCACCCAGATGAATCAGACCAGACACAACTCTAAGCATAGCAGGCAACATAAACAAATAGCATGGTGGATCACACATCACATGGCTCAGTCAACTCCTACACATGCTAGTGGGTTTCAACTATTTACTGTGGCAATGACAGGTCATGCAAGGGAATAGGGTTCAACTACCGCAGCAAGTAGCAGTTCACGCGCTGTTGCCTTAATGCAGTAAAAGAGAGCAGGAGCGAGAAGATTGGGTTGTATCGGAATGATCAATGATTGCTTGCCTGACAAGGTAGTTGTCGGGTACTGCTCTTCAACTGGATACGCAGCAGTATCCTCGGGAGCAGGACCTAACACAGGGAATACCGGCGATACAATCATTAACAAACAAATGCAACAATATGATGCATGCTCATGACATGGCAAGATGCATGTGTGTTGGCTAATGCAACTAAAATCAGAAGGGTTTGAACCTATTTGAATCAAGGATTCAAATTGAAGTTCAAACTATTATTTAAATAAGTGCATAATCATGTTTTTGATGTATACAGCAAGTTAACTTGTTCAAACATGCATGAAACTAGTGCCATTGGAAAGATTGGATTTTTCTGATCATTTTTCATATATAAATCTTTTTCATCTGAGCTATGGTTGATTTTATATGAATTTTAGAAGTTTTGGGTATTTTCTGGAATTTCCTGAATTATTTTAAATCTAAAAATCCCAGAAAAACCTTTACTGCGTCAGCATGACATCATGCTGACGTCAGGAAGTCAACAGGGCCGGTCCAAGTCAAACCTGACTGGTGGGTCCCTCATGTCAGTGTCTCAGGAGTTAATTCCGGTCATAACCAGGGTTGACTGGGTTTGACTAACAACGGGGGCCCACTGTCAGTGACTGTGGTGACTAAACTAATTACTGTTAACTCCTAATCATCGGGCCACGTCAGCCCGCCGGAGTTTGGCCGGCGGCGACCATTTCGCACGGCGGTGACTCGTTGGAATCCCTATTCCGCCATCCATTTGCCGCGCGGATGGGATCGGTGTGCTCCTGGTGATGCACCGCATCCAGCGGTGCCACTGGTTGGACGAGGGGTCGCCGGAGTCGACGGCGACGAGCTCGTCCGTGGCGGTGCTCGCACGGAGTTGGTCGGGATGGTGTTGTAGTGCACGGGAGGAGGAGCTAAAGCTCGCTTTAGCTTGCTGGTGACCTACTGAAGCTAACGGCGTGCTCAGCCACGAGGTACGGTGCCTATCGCCACAGCGGTGAGTTGGCCGGCGGCGGTGATCGTTGGTCAGCAAAGGGGGCGGCGGCTACAAGGCCTAAATGAGCCCGTGGAGAGGGGGGTTCGAAGCGTGAGCTCACAGCGGTCGCAGAGGGCGTCGAAGTGAGCTCGGGGACGGTCGGACGACGGCGTACGGGCGGCGGCGATCTCCGGTGCCGGAGGTTGAAGACGACGGCGAGGAGGACGTTGCGGAGCTCCTGCCGTCGTGTGCGTCGGTGGGGAGCTTCGGGACGATGCGGCGGAGCTAGTGGTGCTTCCGGGAGGCGAGGGGGTGGCGTAGAGCGCGGTGTCAGCGGTCGTCGGCGATGAGCTCGCTCGGGGGAGCTCGGCGGAGGGAAGAGAGGAGGGGAGAGACACGGGGAAGATGGGGAAACGGTCGAGGGGGCTTCGTGGCGACGTTCTAGTCCGTCCAGAGGGCCGAGGGGCCAGCCAGGCAGGCAGGAGGTGGCCGGCGCATCGGCGGCGCTCGCCACCGAGCTGCTTCGTGCGCTGGCGCGACGAAGAAGACGGGGATGCCCCTGGTGGGCTGGGCCGGCTGGGCCAGCAGGTAAGTGGGCTCAGGTAAGTGTTCTTCCTATTTTTCTTTTCCTATTTTCTTTCTGTTTTATTTCTTTTGCAGCTTTGTTCAATTAATAAAAATGCCTAAACATTTTTATAACTCATGACACTTGTCATATATACTGCATATAATATGAACAGTAGGAAACATTATAGTTCATGATTATTTGAGCATTTAAAATATTTTATAGCATTTAAATGCCCAAATTCAAATACCATATGATTTAATCCAAAGCCCTAGATTCTCCTAGAAAATTGTGCACCATTTTTGGCAGAGGTTTAAGACCAAGGCAGAAATGATGAACATTTTGAAGGGCATTTTGGGTACATTGGAAAATATTTTAGCAAACCCTAGTTGTTAGGGGAGGGGTGTTGGGGTTTCTGTTAATCCCATTTCAAGTTTCTTTGAAAGTAAACATGATGCACACTCTAGTTAGGTCCTAATGCAAGTGCTGGCTAGGGATGTGACAACTCACCCCCACTTAAAAGAATCGCGTCCCGAGATTCGGGTTCCTCCGGAAAGAGGGTGGGGTACTCAAGTCGAAGACGATCCTCCCTTTCCCAAGTAGCTTCACTCTCGGAATGATGTGACCATTGAACCTTGAGAAACTTGATATTGTGGCGTCGAGTGGTGCGCTCGGTTTGATCAAGAATACGAACGGGGTATTCTCGATATGTGAGATTGTCTTGGAGATCAAGCGTTTCGTGGTCCACTCCGCGGATAGGATCCGAGAAGCAACGCCTGAGTTGAGAAACGTGGAAAACATCATGAACTCTGGAGAGGTGCGGAGGTAGTTCCAATTGGTAGGCAACTTCTCCTCGTTTGGCAAGAATGCGAAAAGGACCGATGTAACGAGGGGCCAATTTGCCTTTGATACCGAATCGATGGGTTCCCTTAAGAGGAGTAACCCGAAGGTAAGCCTTATCGCCGACTTCAAAAGTCACAGCCTTATGATGACTATCATATTGGCTCTTCTGGCGAGACTGGGCTGTTTTCAATCTCTCACGAACGATGCGAACTTGTTCTTCTGCTTCCTGAATCATATCCGGGCCAAAGAATTGTCTTTCCCCGGTCTCTGACCAGTTAAGAGGTGTTCGACACCTTCGTCCATATAGAACTTCGAAGGGAGCTTTACCCAAGCTGGCTTGATAACTATTGTTATAAGCGAATTCGGCAAATGGAAGACACTTTTCCCATTCCATACCGAAAGAAATGACAGAGGCTCGAAGCATGTCTTCCAGAATTTGATTGACTCGTTCCACTTGACCACTTGATTGCGGATGGAAGGCAGTACTGAAAGAGAGATGAGTTCCCATAGCATTCTGGAAACTTTCCCGAAATCGTGAAGTGAAAAGACTTCCACGGTCCGAGTTAATCTCCAACGGTACACCATGAAGTGATACTATTCGAGAGATATATAAGTCTGCTAGCTGGCTAGCAGTAATACTCTCCCGAACAGGCAGGAAATGAGCTACTTTAGAGAGGCGGTCGATAACGACGAAGATAGCATTATTCCCTTTCCTGGACCTGGGAAACCCGGTAATGAAGTCCATACCGACTTTGTCCCATTTCCATTCAGGAATAGCTAAAGGTTGAAGGGTGCCAGCAGGCCGTTGATGCTCTGCTTTGACTCGACAACAAACGTCGCAGTTAGCAATGAACTGAGCGATTTCTCTCTTCATCCTAGTCCACCAGAATCTTTGACGTAGGTCTTGATACATTTTGGTACTACCGGGATGAATCGTGAGAGGAGATTCATGGGCCTCCTTAAGAATCATCTGTCGTAGTTGTGGTTTCTTGGGTACCACCAAGCGGTTCTCGAAGTACACTACACCTCGATCATCCATAGAGAAGCTTCTAGCAACTCCGCTAGCAATGTTCTCCTTGATCCGAGATATGCCTTTATCATACCGCTGGGCAACTATGATTTGATCCATAAGGGTAGGTTTCGCCACCAAGGTGGAAAGGAATCCTCGAGGAACAATGTGAAGGTTAAGCTTACGAAATTCCTCGTGGAGAAGTGGTTGACTTTGTTGTAACATTAAATTGTTACAATATGACTTACGACTTAGTGCATCAGCCATGACATTGGCCTTTCCAGGAGTGTAAGTGATTCCTAAGTCGTAGTCGGTGAGCAACTCAACCCAACGTCTTTGCCTGAGATTTAGATCCGGTTGGGTGAAGATATACTTCAAACTTTGGTGATCAGTGAAGATTTCACAGCGATTGCCAAGGAGGTAATGTCGCCAAGTTTTGAGTGCATGGACTACAGCTGCAAGCTCTAAATCATGAGTAGGATAGTTATCCTCATGTGGACGCAACTGTCGAGATGCGTATGCAATCACTTGACGATCTTGCATGAGAATGCAACCTAGTCCTTGTCGCGAGGCATCGCAATAGATTATAAAATCCTTGGAAAAATCTGGTGGTACCAGTACAGGTGCAGATGTCAGACGTCTTTTCAGTTCCTGAAAACTGGACTCGCACTGTGGGGTCCACTCAAACTTTTTATCTTTCTTGAGGAGTTCGGTTAGAGGTTTAGCAACCTTGGAGAAGTTCTCGACGAAACGTCGGCAATAGCTCGCTAGGCCAAGAAAACTCCTAACTTGCTTGACCGATTCAGGGGGAGTCCAATCAAGGACGGCTTGAACTCGCTCGGGATTGACAGCAATACCCTTGCCAGAGATCACATGACCTAGATAGGTTACTTCTGGCAACCAAAATTCACATTTAGAGAATTTGGCATAAAGGCGGTGCTCTCGAAGCTTCGTCAATACCAGCCTTAAATGCTCGGCATGATCTTCCTTGTTCTTGGAGAAAATGAGTATATCATCGAGGTATACCACGACGAATTTATCCAAATACTCCATGAATATAGAATTCATTAACCGAGAAAAGGTAGCTGGGGCATTGGTTAATCCGAAGGACATGACGGTGTACTCATATTGGCCATAACGAGTAACGAAAGCCGTTTTAGGAATGTCCCCGTTCTTGATTTTGATTTGATGGTAGCCCAACCTCAAATCCATCTTAGAGAAGACTGAGGATCCAGCGAGCTGATCATACAGGTCGTTGATCCTGGGGAGCGGATACTTATTCTTTATGGTGACCAGATTGACAGGCCGGTAATCTACAACCATCCGCTCCGTTCCATCCTTCTTCTTGACGAAGAGGACGGGGCAAGCCCAAGGGGAAGAACTAGGACGGATGAAACCCTTTTGCAAGGACTCATCGAGTTGTTTCTTTAGCTCAGCTAATTCTAGTGGTGCAATCTTATAAGGTCTCCTAGAGATTGGGACAGTTCCAGGAATAAGATCTATCACGAACTCGACATCTCTGTCAGGTGGAACTCCTGGCAGTTCTTCTGGAAAAACATCCGAAAAGTCACAGACTACCGGGATATCTTCGAGTTCTGGTAGAGGGCTGGCATTAAGAGAGTAGAGCTGACGTTCAGCCATTCGAGTCAAGACATTGACTATCTTGCCGGAAGGATGTGTAAGTTGAACGGTCCTAGTAAAGCAATCAATTTTGGCGTAATGGGTTGTCATCCAATCCATACCCAAAATGATATTTATGTCCGAGGACTTGAGAGCGATTAAAGATGCAAGGAAAACAAGTCTATCGACAAGGATTTCATTTCCATGGCTTACCCTAGAGGTTTGCCACTTTGAACCAGGAGTTTGAATAACCATGGAAGTAGGCATGTCACAAAAAGTCATGTTGTGCAATCGAGCATAGCTCTCAGATATGAACGAATGGGATGCTCCAGTATCGAAAAGAACAGATGCCGGATGGCAATTTACGAGAAGCGTACCAAGGACGACGTTAGGATCCTCATAAGCTTCTTCGGCAGAAACATAGTTGACATGACCACGTGCAGTGGGGATTGGCTTGACATAGTTCACCTTGCCGGTTGGCTTACCACGGCCAACGGGTTTTCCTGGCTGATTCTGGGGACAATCACGCATGTAGTGTCCCGGTTCTCCACACTTGAAACATGTCACAGTAGTGGTGCGTGGAGCAAAGTTGGAGGGTGGACCTCCATAGGTCTTAGCAGGTGCAAACTGTTGAGTTGGGCGAGGTGCCTCATAGGATGGCCTCGGTGTATACTTGGGTGGCAGAGCAGTGTTAGGAACCCACACACGGCGCTTGTGAGAGCCAGAGCCGGATGAGGAACCAAAGTCTCGAGTATGCTTGCGGGTGGCCTGGAAGTCGGTTTGGCCTGTCTCAGCACTGATAGCCTTGTTAACCAACTTCTGGAAAGAGGTGCACTCGTGCAGACGTAGATCTCGACGAAGTTCAGGGCTGAGTCCCTTGCGGAACCTCGCCTGTTTCTTGGCATCGGTGGATACTTCCTCAGGTGCATAGCGTGCCAGATTACCAAACTCGCGACTGTAGCCATCCACAGTTAAACGACCCTGGGTGAAATTGCAGAATTCCTCCCGCTTGCGATCCATGAGACCTTCCGGAATATGGTGTTCACGGAATGCCTCACTGAACTCAACCCAGGTAGTGACTTGGCCAGCAGGACGCATAGCTTCAAAGTTTTCCCACCAAAGACTGGCAGGGCCCTCAAGATGGTAGGCGGCGTAGATAACCTTGTCAGCTTCGGCCACACGGGCGGAGTGTAGCTTGTGGGTGATACTACGTAGCCAGTCATCAGCATCCAGAGGTTCAGTGGAGTGATGGAACTTTGGTGGACACATCTTGATAAAATCGTGGATTGACACCACGTCATTCCTCTGACAGAACCCAGTGTTCTGCTCTATGCGTTCCAGCAGACGGTTGGTCTCTCTCTTGTTCCGTTCTGCTTCAAGCATAACTTCCGCCAAAGAGGGTGGCTAGGGCAGATTTCCATCTCTAGCCCCACTAGCCTCACCCTGCTCCTGAGCAGCAGGAGTGTTGCGAGTGTTGACCATCCTAGGAAAACAAAACAACGGTTTAGACAAGGATGGCAAAAATTTGACATAGAAGTGCAGAATGTAATGGATGACACAGAATGCAGAGATGTTCATCCGTACGACATGGTAATATAGGAACTGCTATATATACACCAGTGGTCATACACACCATACAAAGTTTAGTACAAGCCAAGGCTAAAGTACAACTGCGGTGAAAGACGATACATCCCATCAGAGGCATTCCAAGCTCCTATACATTATTTAACTACACCTCCGGAATTCAGTACACACTAAGTCATATTCCACAAGACGCGCAGGACTGTGGAAATACAACTACTACAATACTACTACTACCACGGACTAGCTCAGACATTCGCGTAGTAATCCTCGTAAAGATTACCACCATAGCCTAGAAGTGGTACAGACGGATCTTGGAACTCGCGAGCACTCGAAGGCTGTGGACCATAGGGGCATGGGTGTGGTCTCGGTCCCGATGCTGGTGGTAACCGACGCCCACGTGGAGGTGTAATACCCCCAACGTCACGCCAATCCATGCGATCAGGCAGACGAGTCCGCACAGGATACAAATCCCGCATGTCCAGATATCCGGCGTGCACAGCAGGTGCGAGCCGTGTCAAAGTAGTCCAGTGAGCGGCTCGAGTGTTATACAGCTCCATTCGGAGGGCACGGACCTCACGGTCCCTATCCTCCAACATCTGAACAGTAGTCTGAAGCAGTGGCTCTTCATGAGCAGCATCAGTATACAGACCAGTGTAGTAGCCTTCCTCTCCGGGGAGTGAAGCTGGCATGTAACAGAACTCAGTGTTCAGCAACAGGGCATGCCTAGCACGGAGAATGGTCATCATCGAATAAGCGGCATCCTGCACTGCCATCTCGATGGTAATCCCGAGTCCATAAGACCAATGGATGGGATCATTAGCTCCGGGATATGAGGGGTATATCCGGACTGTGCAGAAATACTGACTTTGATTAAAATCCCGATACTGTTCCTCCACGGTGTATTCAGGATACCAGCGATAACCGGTCTCAGTCATCACACGGACTAGCATGGCCGTGTGACCGGGCACATTAATGCACCGAGTCAAACGAACCACTTGGTGAGGGATGCGGCCAGACATCTGAAACACGAAATAATGCAAAGGCATTAGTGTTTCTGGAAGAAATCGGGCAGCATAACAACTATAAATGCTCAAACAAAGATTTGAGACATCATACAAATGATAGCATAGCCACTCAACAATTCCATATCAAGGTTCCGGTTCAACAATCATCATACTAAAAGGATAGAAACTGAACTGAGGCTTGAAACCAACAATCCTAAGAGTCTACGGATTAGTAACACGTGAACCTAGTAAGGATAAGAGGCCTAGTCCTAATCCCCGTAGAAAGAATAGACTGACTCAGATCAGAAGGGCATAAGGTAAAGGAGTAAAAGAGCCTTACGTTCCCTTCCACAATCAATTCCCCTACATATAACTAAGAATTTTTCTAGACTCAACATCGACCAGTTTGGCTTGAGAAACCTACAGGCAGTCCAGCTCTGATGCCAACGCTGTCAGGACCCCGATCCTAAGTCACACCGTGTAATGCCCAGGATGGAGTTATACCTCCTACGTGTCGAGGCACGACTTAAAGGCATAAGTCCATCCTAGAATGATCTCAAGTCTGGTAATCTTTGCACAACTCATGTAAAAGAGGGGATAGTAAACTGAAAATAGTTGGCTTACACTCGCCACGTCACAGAATTACAGTACAAGTCTCAAACATCAAACATTAAGAGCACTACAACCCTCTAAGGGCAAAAGCCAAATGTCAAAGTACCAAACTCAGATAAATAAACCACAGGCGGATCGAATCCTAGTAAGAGACTCCACTACTGATCGTGCGGGTAGCGCACGTAGTACCGACTACGCTCTTCGTCGTACTCACAATCCAGCTCGGTGCCATCACCTGGATAGCTCACAGCTGGACCTGCATCTAGTGTGTGAAGTAACTGTGAGCCACAAAGGACTCAGCAATCCCGTTTCCGGGTAACAGAACTATTTAAGCCTTTAGGTGAGGGAAGGCTGAAGAAAAGAACAAGTCTGCAGCAGCAACTAGCATCTAGCTTACGCAAGTGAGAGCGAGAAGAGAAGGCATCGGCGAGAAGTGATCACGAAGTGATCCTAGCTACAAGCTCCACAATCATAACCCCTCCGTGTTCAACTCCCGAATCCCTATTCGGAAATTGACAGTCACGGAACACACGCTGGTAGTGTATTAGTAACATTGTGTCAAGTTATCTACAACCGGAATTAACAAGCTCCCATCTGCCACATAACCGCGGGCACGGCTTTCGAAAGTTCAAACCCTGCAGGGGTGTTCCAACTTGACCCATTACAAGCCCACGATCCGCGGAGTCGCAACTCCAAAGTGGGAAGAGCCGAGTATCCTCGGAATCCCGTGCTCAAGATATACCGAGCTAAGGTAAGGCTAATCCAGCAAATCCTCCCGGCGTGTCGACACCCTGATAGTAGCCGCGCGTATCTAAGTCTCAGGACACGACCGGATGGGTGAAGCTACGGGTTTTTACCAGACTTGAGTTTCCTCGAGGTGGCCCCGCAGGCTCCCCGTTTTGGACCAACACTCATGTGGAGCACTGGCCCGGGGTTGTTGATTAAGAAAGAGGGTTAATTACTCCCTATGCATGTTTAGTTTGTTATTAGGCAAATAGTACCAATGTTGGGATTTGCTGGAAAAGACTTAGCACTTAGCGGTTTATCGAGGGGGTCCCATACACCCCAACCGTGTTAGGAACGCATAATCAAGGAACATAATACCGGCTTATACGGATCCTAACGGCATGAGTGGAACAAATCACCAAGCAAAAGGCTTAGCCTTCCACCCTTGCCAATATATAGATGATTTCAATTAAAGCATTTATATAGTGTGATATAACCCAACCAAACTTCAACATGGAGCAAGCATCTTCACTTCACCTGCAACTAGCAACGCAATAAGAAGGGCTGAGCGAAGCGTACTTAGCCAAGCAACGGTTTGCATAGGTAGGTTGGTTAAACATGGCAATTGGTTACAAGTAGGAGGCTGACAAGAAGAACATGGGCATCTAGGCAAAACTACAGATCGAGACTACTAGCAATAGGCAAAGATAGTAATGTTATCGGGGTTAGGTCATCTTGCCTGAAGAGAAGTCGTTCGGATCGTAAGAAGGGTCCTCGTGCTCAACCTCGTTGGAAACCTCGTGCTCAACTTCGTACCCGGTCTCAGCTGCCGGCTCTAAACAAAACAATCACACCAAGCACCAATCAACAAGATGCAATGCGCACTCGAAAAACATGAATGCATGATGGATGCACTGAGGATGCACACGGAGCACGTAAAACATCACTCAAGCAAAACACCTCAAAACATGATAACAAGCTGATATTATTAATCTACACAGAAAAACAACCAAGTTTGATATAAGATTCGCTGAAATCGGAGTTACGGGCTAAAAGTTATGCCCGAAACAAGATTTGAGCGAAAGCTGAAAATTACAGCAACATAGCATCTTAGGAGCTCAAAATAATTAAGCTACAGCACCCAAAAAGCATGGCAAAGGACATTAACACAAACTAGACATATAGTACATCAACTAGGTCCAAAGTGCACCCCCAACGGAGTCACGGATCAATAGCAATGATCTTGGACATATTGAACTTTGCAATAAAATTCTGGCAGCAGAATTTTATTGAAACTTTAGAGCAAAAGATAAACATGCTACAGCCACTCAAATGGACATGTGAGGACATGGATGGAAAGACAACAATATATGCTACAAGGAACAATCAAAATCCACCCCAAAACTATCATGCTTTGTCCTACAACATCACACGAACATGGCATCGGAACGTTACAGATTTCAGACTTAGTGAAAAATCACTAAGTCCCAAAACAGCAATATCATCTTAGCACACAAAAGAGCATGTTTAAGTCACCTCGAAACTAAACATGGCAAAGGGTAAGCACCTCATCAACATACACATGAAGGTGATCCCGAAACACACAAGCATGCTTCATAGAGGTGAACACAACGATTGCAACGAGCTCAACAAGATGGCATTTCATAACAAGTGAAAACACCTCATATGAACATGGCACTTTGCAACGATGATAACAAGGCAATAATAAATCTACCATGCAACCTATCACAAGCATCACGTAGTTCGTGACAAGACGAACACGTGGACATGTCGTTTGCATCGTTTGGACAAACGAGCTAAAAGTTATCACATGGCAAAGGTGGCATGAAAATAACACATAACAGCAGTTTATATCATGATGCACTCTTGCAACAGCAAAACAAGTGTCTAGATGACATCTAACATGCATGACAACAACAGGTAAAACGTAGAGCACATCTCCACAAACGTCTGGACATATTACACGCGCAAAACGGAGCATCAGGCAAAAAGTTACAGCAGGTCAAACTTTGCATAACAGAACAGGTAAAACTGGACTTAGGAGGATTTAGGGTCAACCTTCTCAGATTCAGATCTGGAACAGGGAAAAAAAACGGAGCAGGCCGGCGGCTGGAAACTGGCCCACTGGCGGCGGCGGCCCGGGATCCGGCGACTGGGCCCGCGGGCGAATCGGGGCGGCGGCCCACCGCGGTGGCCTGGGACGGAGGCCCAAGTGGCGGCTGGCGGCCCGCGCGACGCGGCCTGGAGAGGCAGCTGGTGCGCGCGCGGTGGCGAGCCTGGCCCGATGCGGTGGCGGGGAAGCGGCGGCGGAGTACGGGCCCGGTGCGCACGGCCCAGCCGGAGGAGGAGTCGGCGGCGACTGTTGGGCCCAGAAGGAGCGGCGGGAGGCTTCGGGCCGGAAGGGAGGCACCTGGCCCAGGGCGGCTCGCGGCGATGCGGTCCCCAGGGGCGACGGCCCGGCGCGGTCGAAGCCAGGCGAGCGGAGCGACTCGGGCGTCGGCTCGGTCGACCTGGAGGCTGGGCGGCGTTGACCCGCGGATCGAGGAGATCTGGTCTGCTGCGGCTGGATCGAAGGATCCCCTCGGGATCCAGATCGAAGGAAAATCGGCTGGAGATCTGATTGATCTGAAAGAAAAAGGGGAAAAAATAGAGGGGAAGGGGGAAGAAGAAGGGGATGCCCAAATAGACTAGGGGGTCTATATGTAGCAGTTTTTTTAGGGTTAGGAAGAGTTTAGGGGCGCTAAGAGCCCTCCGATCGCGATCCGACGGATCCGATCGCGGGGACAGATTTAGAAGGCCTAGACGGAGATAACA
Source organism: Secale cereale (assembly GCA_902687465.1). Classification (NCBI taxonomy): domain Eukaryota; kingdom Viridiplantae; phylum Streptophyta; class Magnoliopsida; order Poales; family Poaceae; genus Secale; species Secale cereale. Next base: position 213,220,677 of record LR738711.1, on the reverse strand, counting down.
GACTGCAGTAGGGGTGTTCCGGGACACGAAGCGAAGGCACTTCGGACCCACACGGACAACGGATGGAAAAGTCAACGGAGTCCAAACGAGACGAGATTTGAGAGGCGGGCTGCACACAACAAAACAACAACACACAAAACAACCTCGCGGCACACCGGTAACGTAAAACGCCCGAACAACAAAGTAGGCCTACGGGACGTCACGGACACGTGAGGGAGCTCCGGAACGCGAAACGGACAACGGGAAGAAACACGACGAACCGGATGCAGCCCACAACACAAATGTAATGCGATGCACATGTCTACATGATATGAATGAAAGCCACACACTCACACAACAAAATGACGAAAGCCCGAAAGACAAAGAACCCGAAATGGAAATAGATGAAGCCGGAGATTTATTATATACCCAAAAGGGAAAGTATTACGTCCGGGGCATTACAAACTCTCCTCTACTACAAAAAGATCTCGTCCCGAGATCTAGGACTGGAAAAAGGAAGGGTACTCGGAACGAAGATGATCTTCTCGTTCCCAGGTAGCCTCTCGGTCGGTGTGATGTGACCACTTGACTTTCAGAAACTTGATGGACTTGTTGCGAGTCTTGCGTTCGGTTTCTTCGAGAATTGCAACTGGATGCTCTCGGTAGGAAAGGTCTTGTTGAAGATCAATCTCCTCAAACGGAATCATGCGCTCAGGTGCCTTGAAGCATTTGCGAAGTTGAGACACATGGAAGACATCATGAACATTTGCAATGTTGGAAGGGAGCTCGAGCTGATAGGCTAGATCGCCTCTTTTGCCAAGAATCTTGAAAGGCCCGACGTATCTAGGAGCAAGTTTTCCTTTGATACCGAATCTTTGGGTTCCTTTCATCGGAGAAACTCGGAGATAGACATGATCACCGATGTCGAAAGCCAAATCACGATGCTTGCCGTCATAGTAGCTCTTCTGACGCGACTGAGCGGCCTTGAGATTCTCACGTATGACTTTGCACATTTCTTCGGCTTCTGAGATCAAGTCATTGCCAAGAAGTTGACGTTCGCCTGTTTCAGACCAGTTGAGAGGGGTACGGCACTTTCTGCCATAGAGAATTTCAAACGGTGCTTTGCCTGCACTTGCTTGAAAACTGTTGTTGTAAGAGAACTCGGCAAATGGAAGGCAGTCTTCCCATTTCATGCCGAAGGAGATGACACAGGCTCTGAGCATGTCTTCTAGGATCTGATTCACACGCTCGACTTGACCACTAGTCTGAGGGTGAAAGGCAGTGCTGAACCTGATCTTCGTGCCCATGGCGGACTGAAAGGAGTCCCAGAACCTTGATGTGAACAAGCTGCCACGGTCTGAGGATATCACTTGAGGAATGCCATGTAGGGACACAATTCTGGAAGTGTACAGCTCTGCAAGTTGAGCTGCATTGATTGATTCTTTGACTGAAAGAAAGTGAGCGACTTTGGTAAGCTTGTCAATCACCACAAAGATAGCATCATTGCCTCGCTTGGATTTAGGAAAGCCAGTGACGAAGTCCATTTCAATGTGGTCGAACTTCCACTCGGGAATAGGAAGAGGTTGGAGAAGACCGGCTGGACGTTGATGTTCTGCTTTCACTCTTCGGCATACATCACATTCGTTCACGAATTGGGCAATTTCCCTTTTCATGCGTGTCCACCAGTAAGATTGCTTGAGGTCTTGATACATCTTGGAACTGCCAGGATGAATGGAAAGGAGAGAGTCATGAGCTTCTTCCATTATGAGCTTCCTGAGATCACCTTTGGGAACAACGAGTCTGTCCTCGAAGAACAATGTATCTCTCTCATCAACACGGAAGCACTTATATTTTGGAGTGCCCTTTGCAATCCCATGTTTCACCTTCTTCACCATGGTATCACTGAGCTGGGCCTCACGGACTTGATCTTCCAAGGTAGGAGCAATTTGGAGATTTGCAAGAAAACCCTGCGGAACAACTTGAAGGTTGAGCTTTCTGAAAGCTTCACAAAGCTCAGGCTGGTGTGGCTTGATAAGAAGGCTGTTGCAATATGCCTTTCTACTCAAAGCATCTGCAATCACATTCGCCTTGCCTGGAGTGTATTCAATGCTGGGGTTGTACTCTTGGATCATCTCGACCCAACGAGTCTGGCGGAGGTTCAGATGCGGCTGTGTGGAGATGTACTTCAAGCTCTTGTGATCAGTGAAGATGTCGACCTTTCTGCCCAACAACAGATGTCTCCACGTAATCAGAGCATGTACCACAGCTGCTAGCTCGAGATCATGTGTGGGATAGTTCTTCTCACTGGGCTTGAGCTGCCGAGAAGTATATGCAACAATTTTCTTATCTTGCATAAGCACACCACCAAGACCTTGAAGAGAAGCATCGCAGAATACTTCATAGGGCTTGGTTTCATCCGGAGGAGTCAGAACTGGAGCAGAAACAAGCTTCTCTTTGAGGGTTTTGAATGCCACTTCACATTCGGGAGACCAAAAGTATTTGACATTCTTCTGAAGCAGGTTGGAAAGAGGCTTGGCAATCTTGGAGAAGTTTTCAACAAATCTTCTGCAATAGCTGGCAAGACCCAGAAAACTGCGGAGCTGCTTGACATTCTGAGGAGCTTCCCAGTTGACAATTGCTTCAACTTTCTCGGGATTACCTGCAATACCGTCAGCTGAGATGATGTGGCCCAGGTACAAAACCTTGTCGAGCCAAAACTCGCACTTGGAGAACTTGGCATAGAATTTATGCTCTCGGAGTCGATCAAGAACCAGACGCAAGTGCTTTTCGTGATCTTCTTCATTCTTGGAAAACACCAGAATATCATCCAGATACACAAGCACGAATTCGCCAGTATAGGGGTTGAAGATGTAATGCATCATCCTTGAAAAGGTAGGAGGAGCATTGGCGAGACCAAAGGACATGACGGTATACTCGTATGAACCGTAGCTCGTTCTGAAGGCCGTCTTGGGAATGTCTTCCTCGCGAATGCGAATTTGATGATAGCCCATTCGGAGGTCAAGCTTAGAGAACACTTTAGCTCCTTTGAGCTGCTCAAAGAGTTCGTTGATGTTGGGGAGCGGATACTTGTTCTTAATCGTCTTCTTGTTCAATGGCCGGTAGTCAACACAGAGACGCTCCGTGCCATCTTTCTTCTTGACAAATAAGACGCCACAGCCCCACGGAGATGTACTCGGTCTGATGAGACCCATACTCTCCTGCTTATCAAGCTGCTTCTTCAATTCCTTCAATTCATCCGGAGAGAGCTTGTATGGACGCCGGCAAGCAGGTTCGGTGCCCGGCTCGAGTTCAATGACAAACTCCACCTGACGGTGTGGAGGCATGCCTGGAAGATCTTCTGGAAAGGCGTCTTGATATTCGTTCACCACTGGAATTTGCTCTATGGCATTAATTTCACCCTTATCATTAAGAGAGAAAAGCCGAATAGTATTATCCCTGGAGGCGAAGATAATCACATCTTCATCAGAATGAGTCAACTTGACTTCCTTTTGAGCACAATCAATGTGAGCATCATGCTGAGAAAGCCAATCCATTCCGAGGATGAGGTCGATGTCAGAATTACCAAGAACCACCGGAGAAGCCAAAAATCGATAATCACCCATGCGAATAGAAACATCCGGAGCATATATGTTGGAAGACATACGTCTCCCCGGAGAAATAACTTGCAACTTCTGAGGCAGACTTTGGATGTCAACATTATTCTTGGATGCAAATGGTTGAGACATGAAAGAGCATGATGCACCCGAATCAAATAACACTTTAGCAGGGATAGAGTTCACTGGAAGGTTACCCAAAATGACATCAGAAGAAGCCTCCGCTTGTGCTGCATTCATCAGATTAACCCTTGCAGCCTTTGGATCATGCCTGACAATAGCTGAACTCACAGGTGGTGGAGGAGGAAGATGCTTCGGATTCGGACATCTGTTGGCATAGTGACCTTTCTGAGTACATTTGTCGCAAGTCACTTCTGAGAGAGGACGGAAATGAGAGCCACTGGACTTGGAGCCTTGAGACTGAAACTGCTTCTTCGACTGGTTGCTCGGGTTGGGTGGGTGGGAGAAACCACGACCACTAGAGTTCTTGTTGTTGGAGTTGTTGAAGTTGTTGGAGTTGTTGTATGGAGCTCGAATCACTGGAGGAGGAGGAAGCCAGAATTTCTGTTGTTTCGCAGCCAACTGAGACGATGAGGAAGAGTGAACAGCATCTCGAATTCTCTTCTTAGAAGCTTCCATCTTAAGCTGAGCTGCTCCTTGTTTCAAAGCCATGTTATAGAACTTATCGAATTCGTCTGGCTCGAACAGAGTGAGAGCAAGCTGAAGTTCATCTTTGAGACCTCCACGGAACTGATAGATTTTACTCTTTGCATCAGGAATGTCTTGCTTGACATTATACTGATAGACTGTCATGGAGCCCTGCTTGAGGTTGCGGAATTGCTCACGCATACCCTCGATGACACTTGTAGGAATGTGGTGCGAGCGGAAATCCTTGCAGAAATTCTCCCAAGAGATCACTTGACCCGGCCTTGAGTCTTTGTACTGCTGCCACCAGTCAGCTGCTTGATCTTTCAGTTGGAAGGCTGCAAACTTCACATAGTCATCTTCTTTCACGTTACTGCACTCAAAATGCTTCTTTATGTCGGTCAACCAATCCTCAGCATCAAGAGGGTCGACACAGTAACTGAAAGCTTTAGGATTGTTAGCCAGGAACTGGTTGAGAGTAGCATGGTGCTGCTGGAAGAAGTTGCCTTGGTTCATTGGAACACCCTGATTAGCTTGATTAGCTTGCATAGCTTGCATCATCTGCATCATCTGCATCATCAACTGAGTGTTCTGAGCTGTAGTCTGCATAATTGCTCTCCAAGCCTCAGGCGGAGGAGGAGGGGAAGGAGGACGTTCTGGAACCTCTTCACCCTCTGGGTTGGCGTTCGGAACCCTTTTCGGAGCCATCCTGTAAGAGATGACCACGAATCAGCAATTGATTGACAAAAGGAAAAAGCTGAATCAATGGAATGAATTGCAACAAGTCTTCACAATAATCATTCGAACAATAAGAACGAATGAAATCATCCGAACAAGAGGAACGAATGATATTCTCAGTTAATTGATAACATCAGTCTTCACGAGAAGCCACATAGGGATCAAAAGGATAAAATAAGAAAAACAACAAGGTACGGAAAGGAACAAACACAAGAGAGGAGTTTCGTTCTAACATCTTTGTGCTGAAAGCATATGAACGCGTTACGAAAAGGTTTTGCAATCCCCGGATCAGCATAGCCAAGGACCCTTTAAGATGCAACTCCTGATAGTAACATCGGTCATATAACCCCTTCACTCAATGTCGAACCCCGAACTCACTAACCTGCATTCGTTGGAAGAATGCCTACGATCTACAGGATAAAACCCACCTATAGATTTCCGAAAGATTCCAGTTATGCAATCAGGTGTTGGGGATACACGGGAAGCACCGCGCAATCAACTCTAACCTACATCCAGGTGTATCCATCCTTCAACACATAACCAGTCTTTCTCGGAAACTGTGTACCTCGGACCTTCGAAAAGCATCCACTATAACAAGCTATGGCAATACTCCCGAACTACCTCCCCAGTACTAGGTGATGTCGGGGTTATCTTGCCACTGGCCGTATAGGGGAGATTTTCGATGTCGGCCGTCTTAAGTATTTAGTACTGCCGCGATATGCTTGTTACAATGATACCCCGAAGCTCAACTCCTCGGTAACAGGAGGCATCGGGAACAATATCCTTGTCACAAGAACATCGAAACAATACTAGAATACTCGCGGGATTCCTAAAAAAAAATTTGTGCAAATTTTGAAGATAGGAGAGACAAGAGTAGACGTCAGGAGTCCTCACCAGAGAGAAAGGGGATGAGAAGCAAAGAAATCCTACTCTCCGATATAATATAGGACTCAAAAAGTTTTCAGTGTGTGCCTAGACTCAACCATCAACGGTTCGATCAAACAGTGGGGGCTCCTAGGTCGGAGAAGGCTCTGAATACCAACTTGTGATGCCCAGGATGGAGTTATACCTCCTACGTGTCGAGGCATGACTTAAAGGCATAAGTCCATCCTAGAATGATCTCAAGTCTGGTAATCTTTGCACAACTCATGTAAAAGAGGGGATAGTAAACTGAAAATAGTTGGCTTACACTCGCCACGTCACAGAATTACAGTACAAGTCTCAAACATCAAACATTAAGAGCACTACAACCCTCTAAGGGCAAAAGCCAAATGTCAAAGTACCAAACTCAGATAAATAAACCACAGGCGGATCGAATCCTAGTAAGAGACTCCACTACTGATCGTCCGGGTAGCGCACGTAGTACCGACTACGCTCTTCGTCGTACTCACAATCCAGCTCGGTGCCATCACCTGGATAGCTCACAGCTGGACCTGCATCTGGTGTGTGAAGTAACTGTGAGCCACAGAGGACTCAGCAATCCCGTTTCCGGGTAACAGAACTATTTAAGCCTTTAGGTGAGGGAAGGCTGAAGAAAAGAACAAGTCTGCAGCAGCAACTAGCATCTAGCTTACGCAAGTGAGAGCGAGAAGAGAAGGCATCGGCGAGAAGTGATCACGAAGTGATCCTAGCTACAAGCTCCACAATCATAACCCCTCCGTGTTCAACTCCCGAATCCCTATTCGGAAATTGACAGTCACGGAACACACGCTGGTAGTGTATTAGTAACATTGTGTCAAGTTATCTACAACCGGAATTAACAAGCTCCCATCTGCCACATAACCGCGGGCACGGCTTTCGAAAGTTCAAACCCTGCAGGGGTGTTCCAACTTGACCCATTACAAGCCCACGATCCGCGGAGTCGCAACTCCAAAGTGGGAAGACCCGAGTATCCTCGGAATCCCGTGCTCAAGATATACCGAGCTAAGGTAAGGCTAATCCAGCAAATCCTCCCGGCGTGTCGACACCCTGATAGTAGCCGCGCGTATCTAAGTCTCAGGACACGACCGGATGGGTGAAGCTACGGGTTTTTACCAGACCTTGAGTTTCCTCGAGGTGGCCCCGCAGGCTCCCCGTTTCGGACCAACACTCATGTGGAGCACTGGCCCGGGGTTGTTGATTAAGAACGAGGGTTAATTACTCCCTATGCATGTTTAGTTTGTTATTAGGCAAATAGTACCAATGTTGGGATTTGCTGGAAAAGACTTAGCACTTAGCGGTTTATCGAGGGGGTCCCATACACCCCAACCGTGTTAGGAACGCATAATCAAGGAACATAATACCGGCTTATACGGATCCTAACGGCATGAGTGGAACAAATCACCAAGCAAAAGGCTTAGCCTTCCACCCTTGCCAATATATAGATGATTTCAAGTAAAGCATTTATATAGTGTGATATAACCCAACCAAACTTCAACATGGAGCAAGCATCTTCACTTCACCTGCAACTAGCAACGCTATAAGAAGGGCTGAGCGAAGCGTACTTAGCCAAGCAACGGTTTGCATAGGTAGGTTGGTTAAACATGGCAATTGGTTACAAGTAGGAGGCTGACAAGAATAAAATGGGCATCGAGGCAAAACTACAGATCGAGACTACTAGCAATAGGCAAAGATAGTAATGTTATCGGGGTTCGGTCATCTTGCCTGAAGAGAAGTCGTTCGGATCGTAAGAAGGGTCCTCGTGCTCAACCTCGTTGGAAACCTCCTGCTCAACTTCGTACCCGGTCTCAGCTTCCGGCTCTAAACAAAACAATCACACCAAGCACCAATCAACAAGATGCAATGCGCACTCGAAAAACATGAATGCATGATGGATGCACTCAGGATGCACACGGAGCACGTAAAACATCACTCAAGCAAAACACCTCAAAACATGATAACAAGCTGATATTATTAATCTACACAGAAAAACAACCAAGTTTGATATAAGATTCGCTGAAATCGGAGTTACGGGCTAAAAGTTATGCCCGAAACAAGATTTGAGCGAAAGCTGAAAATTACAGCAACATAGCATCTTAGGAGCTCAAAATAATTAAGCTACAGCACCCAAAAAGCATGGCAAAGGACATTAACACAAACTAGACATATAGTACAGCAACTAGGTCCAAAGTGCACCCCCAACGGAGTCACGAATCAATAGCAATGATCTTGGACATATTGAACTTTGCAATAAAATTCTGGCAGCAGAATTTTATTGAAACTTTAGAGCAAAAGATAAACATGCTACAGCCACTCAAATGGACATGTGAGTACATGGATGGAAAGACAACAATATATACTACAAGGAACAATCAAAATCCACCCCAAAACTATCATGCTTTGTCCTACAACATCACACGAACATGGCATCGGAACGTTACAGATTTCAGACTTAGTGAAAAATCACTAAGTCCCAAAACAGCAATATCATCTTAGCACACAAAAGAGCATGTTTAAGTCACCTCGAAACTAAACATGGCAAATGGTAAGCACCTCATCAACATACACATGAAGGTGATCCCGAAACACACAAGCATGCTTCATAGAGGTGAACACAACGATTGCAACGAGCTCAACAAGATGGCATTTCATAACAAGTGAAAACACCTCATATGAACATGGCACTTTGCAACGATGATAACAAGGCAATAATAAATCTACGATGCAACCTATCACAAGCATCACGTAGTTCGTGACAAGACGAACACGTGGACATGTCATTTGCATCGTTTGGACAAACGAGCTAAAAGTTATCACATGGCAAAGGTGGCATGAAAATAACACATAACAGCAGTTTATATCATGATGCACTCTTGCAACAGCAAAACAAGTGTCTAGATGACATCTAACATGCATGACAACAACAGGTAAAACGTAGAGCACATCTCCACGAACGTCTGGACATATTACACGCGCAAAACGAAGCATCAGGCAAAAAGTTACAGCAGGTCAAACTTTGCATAACAGAACAGGTAAAACTGGACTTAGGAGGATTTAGGGTCAACCTTCTCAGATTCAGATCTGGAACAGGAAAAAAAAACGGAGCAGGCCGGCGGCTGGAAACTGGCCCACTGGCGGCGGCGGCCCGGGATCCGGCGACTGGGCCCGCGGGCGAATCGGGGCGGCGGCCCACCGCGGTGGCCTGGGACGGAGGCCCAAGTGGCGGCTGGCGGCCCGCGCGACGCGGCCTGGAGAGGCAGCTGGTGCGCGTGCGGTGGCGAGCCTGGCCCGATGCGGTGGCGGGGAAGCGGCGGCGGAGTACGGGCCCGGTGCGCACGGCCCAGCCGGAGGAGGAGTCGGCGGCGACTGTTGGGCCCAGAAGGAGCGGCGGGAGGCTTCGGGCCGGAAGGGAGGCACCTGGCCCAGGGCGGCTCGCAGCGATGCGGTCCCAAGGGGCGACGGCCCGGCGCGGTCGAAGCCAGGCGAGCGGAGCGACTCGGGCGTCGGCTCGGTCGACCTGGAGGCTGGGCGGCGTTGACCCGCGGATCGAGGAGATCTGGTCTGCTGCGGCTGGATCGAAGGATCCCCTCGGGATCCAGATCGAAGGAAAATCGGCTGGAGATCTGATTGATCTGAAAGAAAAAGGGGAAAAAATAGAGGGGAAGGGGGAAGAAGAAGGGGATGCCCAAATAGACTAGGGGGTCTATATGTAGCAGTTTTTTTAGGGTTAGGAAGAGTTTAGGGGCGCTAAGAGCCCTCCGATCGCGATCCGACGGATCCGATCGCGGGGACAGATTTAGAAGGCCTAGACGGAGATAACAGACTGCAGTAGGGATGTTCCGGGACACGAAGCGAAGGCACTTCGGACCCACACGGACAACGGATGGAAAAGTCAACGGAGTCCAAACGAGACGAGATTTGAGAGGCGGGCTGCACACAACAAAACAACAACACACAAAACAACCTCGCGGCACACCGGTAACGTAAAACGCCCGAACAACAAAGTAGGCCTACGGGACGTCACGGACACGTGAGGGAGCTCCGGAACGCGAAACGGACAACGGGAAGAAACACGACGAACCGGATGCAACCCACAACACAAATGTAATGCGATGCACATGTCTACATGATATGAATGAAAGCCACACACTCACACAACAAAATGACGAAAGCCCGAAAGACAAAGAACCCGAAATGGAAATAGATGAAGCCGGAGATTTATTATATACCCAAAAGGGAAAGTATTACATCCGGGGCATTACACACCGATCTAGCTGTAACACGTCATATCACTTTGCGGCCTCACGCACGGTAACCCCACGGGTGCCACCTTACCTGGCCCGGGACCGTTTGCGCATTTTGGCACACGTATATGACAGTGTCGCTAGCATCCATATGACAGAGAACCCGGGCCGACATGGCTAGTTATAAACCAAAAGTGGCACTAAATTACAGAGACAGGCATCCATGACCCAGCAACGAACGTGTCAGTCATCAACGTATGAACCCAAGTCGTAGCAAGCTACATGGACTTAAAGGAACAACGCGTGACATTTCCCCTAAGGGACAGACACAGGAACGAAGAAGGACACATGCCGGCCAGCCTACGTGTTCCGAGCAGTAGCAAGCTACCAAGGCTCATTGGAATCACTAGGAGGCATTTC
>LR738711.1:213169484-213210109 GCA_902687465.1 Secale cereale | reverse complement strand
AGCAAGCTACCAAGGCTCATTGGAATCACTAGGTGTAGGTATATGACAGTGTTGCTAGCATCCATATGACAGAGAACCCGGGCCGACATGGCTAGTTATAAACCAAAAGTGGCACTAAATTACAGAGACAGGCATCCATGACCCAGCAACGAACGTGTCAGTCATCAACGTATGAACCCAAGTCGTAGCAAGCTACATGGACTTAAAGGAACAACGCGTGACATTTCCCCTAAGGGACAGACACAGGAACGAAGAAGGACATATGCCGGCCAGCCTACGTGTTCCGAGCAGTAGCAAGCTACCAAGGCTCATTGGAATCACTAGGAGGCATTTCCCTGTAAGGTAGGCTACCAAAGGAAAACAACTAGGTGTCGGATCCCACACATACCAAGCATTTCAATCATACACGCAATATGCTCAATATGTGCAAATACAACATTGCATCACAACAGAACTCTATGACTCAAAGTACTTTATTTAAAAGGCTCCAAGAGCCATACATAACATATCCATACAGGTAGGGGTCACATGACCCAACACTCAAGTCATAAAGTCATACAAACACAAGCGGAAGCTACATGTCTGAGTACAAACAACTTAGAAAATAAAACAGGCTTGGTGTAGCCTGACTATCTACAAGGCCCTTCACAAGCTCCAGATCACCGTCTGGGTGTCAAGCTACTCGTCGACGTCAACGTCTATGTAGAACCCATCAGCAGGGGCAGGGTTCTCCTCTGCAACAGTTATTAAGCAAACATGAGTACAAAGGTACTCAACAAGTCTTACCACATAACCTATCATACATGCAACATTATCAAAGGGGGTAGTGGAGTTTATAGCAGAATGCCAGCTTTGACCTTGGCTAACCTATACTACAACTCTCAACGGATTGCAAGATGTTATTACGAACACGAGTCCTCTACTCACCACATCAATACACTACCGAGGATCCTCTTCCGTCATCCTACGGAAGGGCCATCCACGACACTCACACTTATCTTGAGGCTTTTAGTAGTGTCCATCAACTTGTCTATGAACTGTAGGAGCAACCAAGTAGTTCGTACCGCGAACAACGGCTATTCGAATAGTTTGATAACCCTGCAGGGGTGTACTTCTTCACACACGCTTCCACCACGTATCGCCGTTTACTCGGCGTGTACTCGGCAACCTTCAAGCGGAAGCCCAGCGAGGGTGTCGGCCACGACCTGACTAACTACTCAAGTCTCTCGTCCAGGTTTATCGCCTATTTGGGTTCCATCCGTGGGGAGATCCGGCCGGGGTGTCGCTCATGGCCCCAAACGATGTGTACAGGGTTCCCGAGTCACCAAACGGGCAACCGGTACACCGTGCCACGTACCTGTCTCATCACAACCCACCCCGAGGGTCAACGTTGTGCACGACCTCCAGTAAGCTATAAACACGAGAAACTAGTTGCAACTCCTGGACAGAGATCAAGGGTAATTAATAAGCCGAGAGGGTCAATTAAGGATCCCAATGCGTGGTAGTAGCTGTAACTTGAACCACACATACAGATCTCGGGTCCTATGGACGATTCCAATGAAACAACCCACCATGTACTCCTACATGGCCTTTCATCGATACCTTTACCAAGCGTATTCCACACTTCCTTCTCTTTATCGGTAAGATCATTTCACTCTGATCCATCACCCAGATGAATCAGACCAGACACAACTCTAAGCATGGCAGGCAACATAAACAAATAGCATGGTGGATCACACATCACATGGCTCAATCAACTCCTACACATGCTAGTGGGTTTCAACTATTTACTGTGGCAATGACAGGTCATGCAAGGGAATAGGGTTCAACTACCGCAGCAAGTAGCAGTTCACGCGCGGTTGCCTTAATGCAGTAAAAGAGAGCAGGAGCGAGAAGATTGGGTTGTATCGGAATGATCAATGATTGCTTGCCTGACAAGGTAGTTGTCGGGTACTGCTCTTCAACTGGATACGCAGCAGTATCCTCGGGAGCAGGACCTAACACAGGGAATACCGGCGATACAATCATTAACAAACAAATGCAACAATATGATGCATGCTCATGACATGGCAAGATGCATGTGTGTTGGCTAATGCAACTAAAATCGGAAGGGTTTGAACCTATTTGAATCAAGGATTCAAATTGAAGTTCAAACTATTGTTTAAATAAGTGCATAATCATGTTTTGATGTATACAGCAAGTTAACTTGTTCAAACATGCATGAAACTAGTGCCATTGGAAAGATTGGATTTTTCTGATCATTTTTCATATATAAATCTTTTTCATCTGAGCTATGGTTGATTTTATATGAATTTTAGAAGTTTTGGGTATTTTCTGGAATTTCCTGAATTATTTTAAATCTAAAAATCCCAGAAAAACCTTTACTGCGTTAGCATGACATCATGCTGACGTCAGGAAGTCAACAGGGCCGGTCCAAGTCAAACCTGACTGGTGGGTCCCTCATGTCAGTGTCTCAGGAGTTAATTCCGGTCATAACCAGGGTTGACTGGGTTTGACTAACAACGGGGGCCCACTGTCAGTGACTGTGGTGACTAAACTAATTACTGTTAACTCCTAATCATCGGGCCACGTCAGCCCGCCGGAGTTTGGCCGGCGGTGACCATTTCGCACGGCGGTGACTCGTCGGAATCCCTATTCCGGCATCCATTTGCCGCGCGGATGGGCTCGGTGTGCTCCTGGTGATGCACCGCATCCAGCGGTGCCACTGGTTGGACGAGGGGTCGCCGGAGTCGACGGCGACGAGCTCGTCCGCGGCGGTGCTCGCACGGAGTTGGTCGGGATGGTGTTGTAGTGCACGGGAGGAGGAGCTAAAGCTCGCTTTAGCTTGCTGGTGACCTACTGAAGCTAATGGCGTGCTCAGCCATGAGGTACGGTGCCTATCGCCACGGCGGTGAGTTGGCCGGCGGCGGTGATCGTCGGTCAGCAAAGGGGGCGGCGGCTACAAGGCCTAAACGAGCCCGTGGAGAGGGGGGTTCGAAGCGTGAGCTCACAGCGGTCGCAGAGGGCGTCGAAGTGAGCTCGGGGACGGTCGGACGACGGCGTACGGGCGGCGGCGATCTCCGGTGCCGGAGGTGGAAGACGACGGTGAGGAGGTCGTTGCGGAGCTCCTGGCGTCGTGTGCGTCGGTGGGGAGCTTCGGGGCGATGCGGCCGAGCTAGTGGTGCTTCGGGGAGGCGAGGGGGTGGCGTAGAGCGCGGTGTCAGCGGTCGTCGGCGACGAGCTCGCTCGGGGGAGCTCAGCGGAGGGAAGAGAGGAGGGGAGAGACACGGGGAAGAGGGGGAAACGGTCGAGGGGGCTTCGTGGCGACGTTCTAGTCCGTCCAGAGGGCCGAGGGGCCAGCCAGGCAGGCAGGAGGTGGCCGGCGCATCGGCGGCGCTCGCCATCGAGCTGCTTCGTGCGCTGGCGCGACGAAGAAGACGGGGATGCCCCTGGTGGGCTGGGCCGGCTGGGCCAGCAGGTAAGTGGGCTCAGGTAAGTGTTCTTCCTATTTTTCTTTTCCTATTTTCTTTTTTTTATTTCTTTTGCAGCTTTCTTCAATTAATAAAAATGCCTAAACATTTTTATAACTCATGACACTTGTCATATCTACTGCATATAATATGAACAGTAGGAAACATTATAGTTCATGATTATTTGAGCATTTAAAATATTTTATAGCATTTAAATGCCCAAATTCAAATACCATTTGATTTAATCCAAAGCCCTAGATTGTCCTAGAAAATTGTGCACCATTTTTGGCAGAGGTTTAAGACCAAGGCAGAAATGATGAACATTTTGAAGGGCATTTTGGGTACATTGGAAAATATTTTAGCAAACCCTAGTTGTTAGGGGAGGGGTGCTGGGGTTTCTGTTAATCCCATTTCAAGTTTCTTTGAAAGTAAACATGATGCACACTCTAGTTAGGTCCTAATGCAAGTGCTGGCTAGGGATGTGACAGTTTGCAACATGACAACTTACTTGGAAGGATCTTTCTCAATCCATAAGTAGGTATGGTGGACTCTCATGGCAAAACTGGGTTTAAGGATATATGAAGCACAAGTAGTATCTCTACTTAGTGCGAGGAGTTTTGGCTAGCATGAGGGGGAAAGGCAAGCTCAACATGTTGGATGATCCATGACAATATACTTTATTTCGGATATAAGAAGACATAACCCATTATGTTGTCTTCCTTGTCCAACTTAAACTCTTTAGCATGTCATATTTTAATGAGTGCTCACAATCATAAAAGATGTCCAAGATAGTATATTTGTATGTGAAGCCTCTCTTCTTTTATTACTTCCTATTAATTGCAACAATGACCAAAACTATGTTGACAAGGGGAGATCCCATACCCATATGATTATGTCTCCTTCTTCGGGGTGGTGAGGTAGGAGTTGTTGATGATGCAGGCCTGTCGTCCACCTTCCAAGGCATGGGTTCACCATTGTAGAAGGATGATCGAGTCTCCGGGATGCTCAAATCTACAGCCAAACTCATCTTCTTGAATCTATATTCATACTCACAGTTTTAGTTTTGCAGGTCATAGATCTGGGCTTGGAGGTGATCGATCTTCTCTTGAAGATTGGAGATAGCTTCCCCAAAGATCCTTGAGTCCAGCTTGAAGTTGTTGGCGAGCTCCGAGATCATCATGTGGTTGGTGTTGAGTCCTCGTTCCACCATACCTTGGCACTTGAAAACTTGCTGCTCCATTGCTTCGAGTCTTGTCTCCACGCTTCCGGTCCTCCTCGGCCCCTCAACATCACGGATGTGCAGCACCCCCTCATGCAACTCCATGGTTTTAGGGTGATGCAGCACCTCCGCAAGGTAGGGGTTGATGACCTTCTCGGATAACTTGTCCTTGGGGATGTTGGAGGACGCCATGACGATCTAGATCTGTCAAAAACAGCAGCTCGAAACGAAAACAAAGGATTTTTGCGTGATACAGAGGTCAAAACCTTCGGGAGTATATAAAATGAATTTTTACCGACCAAAAGGAGTAACCCACAAGAAAACAGAGTCCGGGAGGCACACGAGCTGCCCACGAATTTATTTTTCTATTTTTCTAAATATTCCAAAACGGAGAAAAATTGCCTTTAGAACTGTTTTGGAGTCGGTTTACTTACCGTATCACATACCTCTTCCTTTTCGGTGGCTGAATCGCTCTGGAAAGTGTTCCTTATGTATTCCTCCGGGGTTACAGTTTCAATAACATTGGTTTCAACATTTATAGGATTAGCTGAGATGTAATGTTTGATTCTTTGACCGTTCACCACCTTCAGATTTGTGCCTTCGAAGTTGTTGATTTTTATGGCACCGGAACGATAGACCTCCTCGATAACGTAAGGTCCTTCCCACTTGGAGAGAAGTTTTCTTGCAAAAAATCTTAAACGAGAGTTGAATAGCAAGACATAATCACCTACGTTAAACTCACGCTTTTGTATCCTTTTGTTATGCCATCTTTTAACTTTTTCTTTAAACAGCTTGGCATTCTCATTGGCCTGGGTTCTCCATTCATCAAGGCAGCTATTGTCAAATAACCTCTTTTCACCGGCAAGTTTGAAATCATAATTGAGCTCTTTAATAGCCCAATATGCCTTATGTTCTAGCTCAAGAGGTAAGTGACAAGCTTTTTCGTAAACCATCTTATACGGAGACATACCCATAGGATTTTTGTATCCAGTTCTATAGGCCCATAATGCATCATCAAGTTTCTAGGACCAATTCTTTCTAGAACTATTAACTGTCTTTTGCAAGATTCATTTCAGCTCTCTATTACTTAGTTCTATTTGACCACTAGTCTGTGGGTGATAAGGGATGCAGTTCTATGGTTGACATCATACTTTGCAAGCATCTTACGGAAAGCACCATGAATAAAATGTGAACCACCATCAGTCATTAGATATCTAGGGACTCCAAACCTCGGAAAAATAACTTCTTTAAGCATCTTAATAGAGGTGTTGTGATCAGCACTACTAGTTGGAATTGCTTCTACCCACTTAGTAACGTAATCAACAGCAACTAAAATATGTGTGTACCCATTAGAGGCAGGAAACGGTCCCATATAATCAAAGCCCCAAACATCAAATGGTTCAATAACAAGTGAATAATTCATAGGCATTTCTTGACGTCTACTGATATTACCAATTATTTGACATTCATCACAAGATAAGACAAACTTATGGGCATTCTTGAAGAGAGTAGGCCAATAAAAACTGAATTGCAATACCTTGTGTGCAGTTCTATCTCCCGCATGGTGTCCTCCATAAGCTTCGGAGTGGCACTTGCGTAGGATCTGTTCCTGTTCATGCTCAGGTACAAAACGTCTAATAATACCATCTACTCCTTCTTTATAAAGATGTGGGTCATCCCAGAAGTAATGTCTCAAATCATAGAAGAACGTTTTCTTTTGCTGGTATATGAAGCTAGGAGGTATAAACTTAGCAACAATATAATTAGCATAATCGGCATACCATGGACCAGTACAAGAAGTATTTATGATAGCTAGTTGTTCATCAGGAAAGCTAACATCAATAGGCTGTGGGTCATCAAGCATATTCTCTAACCGAGACAAGTTATCTGCAACGGGGTTATCATGTGACACCCCGAGACCGGTGCGCCAGGTGGCAGCCAGTTATTCGTCGTCGTGCCATGTCATCTGCTTGCGTGTTGCATCTTGCCATGTCATCATGTGTGTTGCATCCGCATGTTTTCAAAACTTGCATCCGTCCGAGTTCCCTCGTCCTTTCCGTTGTCCGTTCTGAGCCCAGACACACTCACACGCGCCCGCGGTGTCTCCGAATATTTATTTTGTGAGTGGTCGAAAAACGTTCTCGGAATGGGTTGAAACTTGGCGTGTGGTCTTATTATAGTGTAGACAGGCCGCCTGCCAAATTTCATCGCATTCGGAGCTCGTTTGATAGCCCAACGGATATATATATAGCGGCACTAGTCGCCGGTTAATTCGTCGGACGTTTTCGGTCTCCGAAAACCCCGTGGGCCTCTTTTCCCTTCTCTCCTTGTAGCCTGAAACCTCTTCTACACAGCCCACTAGCCTCCCCTAGGCCCATCCTAACTCCCCTCGCGATCGGATCCATCGGATAGCGATCGGAGGGCTCTAAAACCCCCAAACCCTAGCCCCTATGCATATATATAGGCCCCTTCCTTCCAAATTTGGGTAGCCTAGCTTCTTCCCCTACCTCTAGCCCCCTCCCCCATCAAATTCCGCGCCAAGCCACCTCACTTCTGCCAATTGGCGCCGCCTGGTTGGCTCCCCGCCGCCAAAACAGTCACCTCCAGCCACTCTGGGCGCGCCCCGTGGCCTGGCCACTCCCACCGCCGCGTCGGCCCGAGCGAGGCCCGCTCGGGGCTGGATCTGGGCCCCGAGGCCCGACCGCACGCGTCACCCGCCCGCTCCAGGCGCTTCCCCGACCGCGCCGCCCTTCGTTCCCGACGTCGCCGGAACCCCGCCGGCCGGCCACCGGAGCTCGCGACCCCGCCTCTGGAACCCTCCTCTGTCGCCTCCTCGATGCTCCGCCACCAGCGCTCGCTCCTTCGCGTCGCTCCGCCCCGAGGCCCGACCGCGCACCATTCTCGCCAGAGCCCCAACCACCGCCGGAGTCCGGACACCTCCGCCGCCCCGCCTCCTCATTTGCCGCCGGCCTCCTCTGACGCCAGATCCGGGATCCCCTCGTCGGGATCTCTCCATTTCCATCGGTCCCGGCCACCAGACCCGGCCGCCCTCGCCGGAGAATTAGGTGCCGCCGCCGGTTGCCATGGCCAGTAGGGCCTGCTCGGGAGGAGCACGAGCGCCGCCTCCCGCTCTCACCGCGCCGGGCCCAGCGCCCCGGCCACGTCGCCCCGACCTCGCAGTGGGCCTGCTCTGGCCCAGGTCGCCCACCGGCCCGGTCCTTCCTCATGGGCCCCGCCGCCAGTTTCGGTCCAGCAGCACCGGGCCTCCTCCTCTCCACGTCTCGGGCCAAGCCCAATGTGAGCCTCCCCTCCTATCGAGTGCCTGAGCACCATTTAGTTATCCATCGCCCGTTGTGTTTTTTTCCTATGTAAAAACTGCCAAGTCTTTTATTCTGTCAGCATTAATGTTGCATCTTTGCATGATGATATCTTTTTGTGTGCTTATCCAAATTGAGTGTATGATATGTCAAAATGATCATGAGGATATGCTCTACACTTTGTTCCATTGTGCCATGCTTATTTGAGTTCATCTAGATGCTCTAATATCAGTTGCAAGGGTGCTACTTGTTATAAACTACTGCTACTTGTTATTTTGTTGCCATGTTTGAGATATGGTAACTTGGTGCATGTTTATCCAAATGATGCAAATGATATGTCAAAATGTTCATCATGAGATGCTCTACATGTTGGTTGCTATGGCATGCTTGTTTGAGTTCATATTGCCATGTTTATCCCTATTGCAAAAGTGCATTTGGCTGTTAGGTTTTGTAACTTGTTACGAGATCCCTAGTTGAGGAGCTCGTTGCTAATGTTGTGTTTGCCCCCTTGTCACATGCCTTGGTGTTTTAGAATCTCCATGATGTGTTCTTTGATGTGGTGTATTTAACTTTCCATGATATGCCTTGTGTTGACTTAAACATGCTCACAAACATGCCATGTTGTTATTGCTGTTTTAGCACTTAGTGAAATTTCACTAAGTCTGGAATCTGTAATATCCGGATGCTATGTTTGCTTGTTGTTCTAGGCAAATCCATGATAGTTTTGGGGTGGTTTTTGATCATTCCTTGTTTTATATGTTGTTGTCTATCCATTCATGCCTTCACTTGCTCATTTGGGATGCTTTAGCTTATTTATTTCTTGCTCCCAAGTTGCTATAAAATATTGGTGTCAGGTTTTTATTGTCATGATCAAAATGTTGTAGCTCGTTGCTATTGATCCATGCCTCCTATGGAGATTCTCCAATGGAGTTGTTTGCTGTAGGATATGTCTACTTCATGTTCATGCTTCTTGTTGCCATGTTTGAGTGTTGTAGCTTATTTAATTCTTGCTCCCAAGTTGCTATGTGGCTGTTAATTTTAACTTGTTGTTATATCTTGTTTCATGTGTATCTTTTAGCCCGTTGCTCCGTTTGGGGTGATTCTTATATGAAACTTGAGTGATTGCATGTAGAATCATAATATCAACTTGTTTTCATGTTTGGAGTGAGTTTGGTTGATGTTTGGGTGCATCTTGCACCGTGGCCATGTTATGCTTCCTATATAGACTTGTTATGCTTCCTGTATAGACTTGTTATGCTTCCTGTATAGACTGGTTGTGCTTCCTGTTTAGATTTGTCATGCATCATATCTTGCCATGTATTGCATCATATAAACTTGTGTTGTTTTTCTATGCTTCCTACCTTGCCATGTTATGCTTCCT
Source organism: Secale cereale (assembly GCA_902687465.1). Taxonomy (NCBI): domain Eukaryota; kingdom Viridiplantae; phylum Streptophyta; class Magnoliopsida; order Poales; family Poaceae; genus Secale; species Secale cereale. The sequence continues at coordinate 213,200,722 of LR738711.1, read as the reverse complement.
GTATAGACTTGCTGTGCTTCCCGTATAGATTTGTCATGCATCATACCTTGCCATGTATTGCATCATATAGACTTGTGTTGTTTTCTATGCTTCCTACCTTTCCATGTTATGCTTCCTGTATAGACTTGCTGTGCTTCCTGTATAGATTTGTCATGCATCATACCTTGCCATGTATTGCATCATATAAACTTGTGTTGTTTTTCTATGCTTCCTACCTTGCCATGTTTTGCTTCCTGTGTAGACTTTCTGTGCATCATAAGTAGACTTGTTTTGCATCATACTAGGTAGTGCCTATTGTCATGTTCTTGAGTGGTTTGTTTACCGTGTTGCTTGCTTCTTCTCGTTAGTGCTTGTTCCGTTGCGTTCGTGAGGATTCGTTCGTCTACCCATGGTTCTTCTTCAAGGCTTCGTCTCCGTCTTCTTCACGGAACCGTTCCTCTTCCTTGAGGGATCTTAGGCAAGATGATCATACCCTTGGGTACCCTTACTATCATTGCCTTTGCTTAGTTGTCTCGATGCTATCGTTATATGTCGCGCTACCCATCATTTATGTCAGCCTCTCCTTGTTGCCATGAAACCTCTAACCGTTGAAACCTTCCTAGCAAAACCATTGTTCGGCTATGTTACCCGCTTGCTCAGCCCCTCTTATAGCGTTGTTAGTTGCAGGTGAAGATGAAGTTCATTCCAGGAGGGAACTTGTTGTTGGAATATCACAATATCTATTATTATTATTAACACACCTATATACTGGTCATGGGTGGAAGGCTTGGCCTTGTTCTCGGTGTTTTGTTCCACTCATGCCACCTTAGGCGCCGATAAACCGGCATTATGTTCCTTGATTTTGCGTTCCTTACACGATGGGTATATGGGGACCCCTTGACAGTTCGACTTTGAATAAAACTCCTCCGGCAAGGCCCAACATTGGTTTTAATTTTCTCATAATAACAACTTAATTAATTAATTAATTGCATAGTGGGTCATGTCCCCGGGTTCTTAATTCTACATAACAGGGGGTCAGTGCTGATGGTGTTGGTCCCAAACGGGGAGCCTGCGGGGCCACCACGGGGAAACTCGAGGTTTGGTTTTACCTGTAGCATCACACATCCAGACGTGGCCTGAGACGAGATATGCGCGGCTACTATCAGGGTGTCGGCACGCCGGGAGGTCTTGCTGGACTTGTTTTACCATTGTTGAAATGTCTTGTGCACCGGGATGCCGAGCCTGATCGGATTTCCCTAAGATAAGGGGTGATGATATTATATTTATCACTTCAGCTAATCGTGAGAGCTTGTGATGGGCTAAGTTGGGACACCCCTGCAGGGTTATGATCTTTCGAAAGCCGTGCCCGCGGTTATGTGGCAGATTGGAATTTGTTAATGTCCGGTTGTAGAAAACTTGGCAGAGGATCCGAAGTAAAACACACAATTGTGTGAGTAACCGTGACAGTCTCTTTTCACTTTGAGAAGAGAACACGGTGGGGTTATGTTTGACTCGTAGGTAGTTCAGGATCTTTAGCGATCACTACTAGTTGCGACCGTTTGCGTAGATGCTCATCTTATTCTTATACTCGTAAGTTAGCCACCATATATTGCTTAGTCGCTGCTGCAACCTCACCACTTTACCTCTGCCTACCTATTAAGCTTTGATAGTCTTGTTACCCATGGTTATGGGATTGCTGAGTCCTCGTGGCTCACAGATACTACAACAACAGTTGCAGGTGCAGGTTTCCGATGTCTTGACGTGAGAGCGATGACCGTTGTTTGGAGTTCTTTCTTCTTCTTCTTCAGTCTTGGGTTAGGTTCTGGGTCGGCAGCCTGGGATAGCAGATGGATGTCTTTGTGCTTTTCTTGTTTGCATCCGTAGTCGGATGCTTTGTATTGATGTTGTTGTAATCATGTGACTTGTATGTATTGTTGTATCCCCCATGTATGTATGTAATGGTTTGATGTAATGATATCCATCTTGCTAAGCGCCCGAAATGCGGTTGTGCCCCAATCACGTAAGTGTCACGTGATCGCGATAGAATCGCATCTTGGGTCTGACATCTAATCTCCCTTTCTATCAATAATATGCAAGTCAAATTCTTGCAGCAAGAGAACCCATCTAATAAGTCTAGGTTTAGCATCTTTCTTTTCCATAAGGTATTTGATAGCAGCATGATCAGTGTGAATAGTTACCTTAGAATCAACGATATATGGTCTAAACTTATCACAAGCAAATACAACTGCTAAAAATTCTATATCAATAGTAGCATAATTTCTCTGGGCACTATCTTGAGTTTTACTAGCATACTAGATAACATTCAATTTCTTATCAACTCTTTGCCATAAAACAGCACCTACAGCATAATCACTAGCATCGCACATAATCTCAAAGGGTAAATTCCAGTCAGGAGGCTGGACAATAGGTGTAGAGATCAATGCTTTCTTAAGTATTTCAAATGCTTCTAGACAATCATCATCAAAGACAAAAGGAATATCTTTTTGTAAGAGATTAGTCAGAGGCCTGGAAATTTTGGAGAAATCCTTTATGAACCTCCTATAAAACCCGGATGACCAAGGAAACTTCGTATACCTTTGATGTCCTTGGGGCATGGCATCTTTTCAATAGCATCAACTTTAGCTTTGTCAACTTCAATACCTCTTTCAGATAATTTTATGTCCCAAGACAATGCCTTCATTAACCATAAAGTGGCACTTCTCCCAATTCAAAAAAAGATTAGTGTCTTCACATCTCTGCAAAACTCGATCAAGGTTGCTTAAGCAATCATCAAAAGAAGTTCCGTAAATGGAGAAATCATCCAAGAAAACCTCAAAAATCTTTTCTCAAATCAGAGAATATAGCCATCATGCTTCTTTGAAAGGTAGCAGGTGCATTACATAAACCAAAAGCCATACGTCTATAAGTGATACGTCTCCAACGTATCTATAATTTTTTATTGTTCCATGCTATTATTTATGAAGTCTTGGATGTTTAATGGGCTTTATCATACACTTTTCTATCATTTTTGGGACTAACCTACTAACCCAAAGGCCCAGTCCAAATTGCTGTTTTTTGCCTGTTTCAGGGTTTTGCAAAAAAATAATATCAAACGGAGTCCAAACGGAATGAAACCTTTGCGAGAGATATTTTTGGAGAAAATCACGCACATGGAGCTTGAGAACCACGTCAGGGGATCAAGGGGCTACCCACGAGGGTGGGGACGCGCCCCCCTTCCCAGGGCGCGCCCCCTGCCTCGTGGGGCCCTGAGCGTCCCCCGGTGCCCTCCTTCTTCCTATATAAGTCTACGTACCCCAAAACCTTCGACAACAGAGAGAAAACCCTAATTCCACCGCCAAAACCTTCTGTTCTCGTGAGATCCCATCTTGGAGCATGTTCCGGAGCTCCACCGGAGGGGGGTCCATCACGGAGTTCTTCTTCATCATCATCATCGCCCTCACCATGAGTTGTGAGTAGTTTACCAGAGACCTTCGGGTCCATAGCTAGTATCTAGATGGCTTCTTCTCTCTCTCTGGATCTCAATACAAAGTTCTCCTCGGTCTTCGAGGAGATCTATTCGATGTAATCTCTTTTTGCGGTGTGTTTGTCGAGATCCGATGAATTGTGAGTTTATGATCAAGATTATCTATGAAAGATATTTGGTTCTTCTCTGAACTTTTTATGTGTGCTCATAATATCCTTGCAAGTCTCTTCGAATTATTGGTTTGTTTTGGCCTACTAGATCTATAGTTCTTGCAATGGGAGAAGTGCTTGGCTTTGGGTTCAATCTTGCAGTGTCCTTTCCTAGTGACAGTTGGAGCAGCAAGGCACATATTGTATTGTTGCCATCGAGGATAAAAAGATGGGGTTGATATCATATTGCTTGAGTTATCCCTCTACATCATGTCATCTTGCTTAAGGCGTTACTCTGTTCTGATGAACTCAATACACTAGATGCATGCTGGATAGCGGTCGATGTGTGGAGTAATAGTAGTAGATGCAGGCAGGAGTCGGTCTACTTGTCTCGGACGTGATGCCTATATACAATGATCATGCCTAGATAGTCTCATAATTATTCCGCTTTCTATCAATTGCTCGACAATAATTTGTTTACCCGCTGCAGAATATCGCTATCATGAGAGAAACCACTAGAGAACACTATGGCCCCCGGGGTGTATTCTCAACATATCAATCTACATCTACTTTACTTTTATCGCTTTTACTTTCTTTTCTTATAAACCAAAAATACCAAAAATATAAGCTATCATCTCTATCAGATCTCACTTTCGTAAGTGACCGTAAAGGGATTGACAACCCCTTATCGCGTTGGCTGCGAAGTTCTTATTTGTTTGTGCAGGTGCGAGGGACTCGCGTGTGGTCTCCTATTGGATTGATACCTTGGTTCTCAAAAACTGAGGGAAATACTAACGCTACTGTGTTGCATCTCCCTTTCCTCTTCGAGGGAATACAACGCAAGCTCGAGAAGTAGCAAGAAGAATTTCTGGCGGCATTGCCGGGGAGGCTTACGCAAAAGTCATATACCAAGTACCTATCACAAACCCTTATCCTTCGCATTACATTTATTTGCCTCTCGTTTTCCTCTCCCCCACTTCACCCTTGCCGTTTTATTTGCCCTTCTTCCGCCGTGTGTTTATCGTTCGCTTGCTTCTTGTTTGCTCGTGTGCTATTTGCTTGCCTGATTGCCCTCATGTCTGAAATGGGGGACGATCCTATCGAGAAGTGTAGTAATGTCGAGGGCAAAGTCTATGTTGATCCCCCGGATGAAGCTACCACTTTACATATTAAGAAGTTCCGGGTTGGTAGCGGTAATATTATTGGAAAATGAGTTCTTCAAGACTTCTTCGCTTGTGCCGGCGCTTTGCCCAGTATGGGTGGCTCTATTCTTCACCGAACTAGTATCCTTGCGGATGCTGTATCTATGCTTATAGTAGAAATTGAAAGGCATTTTATCCATATGCATCCCTGTATTCAGAGAATCTTTTTGCAATTTTCCAATATTGAGCATTCTTCTGTTAAGCATGCAGCTACTATCTTTTTGGCTCATGAATTTAGATATATCATGAAAGAGGCCAGAGAAATCTTTGCTCATTACGAAGTAGATGCTGGTCGCCCTCCTATAGAGGCTATTGATACGTCTCCAACGTATCTATAATTTTTGATTGTTCCATGCCATTATTTATGAAGTCTTGGATGTTTAATGCGCTTTATCATTCACTTTTATATGATTTTTGGGACTAACCTATTAACCCAGAGCCCAGTGCCAGTTTCTGTTTTTCTCATGTTTTAGGGTTTTACAGAAAAGGAATATCAAACGGAGTCCAATTGACGAGCCAATTTTTTATGATTTTTCTGGACCAAAAGAAGCCCCCGAAGCAAAAGAGTTGGGCCAGGAGATCCACAGGCTGCCCTCGAGGGTGGAGGGCTCGCCCTGGGAAGGGGGGCGCGCCCCCCTATCTCGAGGACGGCCCGTAGCTCCCCTTTACTTGGCCTCGACTCCAAAAATTCCCATAAATACTAAAACCTTCGGAAATTAACCTAGATCGGGAGTTCCGCCGCCGAAAGCCTCTGTAGCCACCAAAAACCAATCTACACCCGTTCTGGCACCCTGCCGGAGGGGGGGATTCCCTCTCCGGTGGCTATCTTCATCATCCCGGCGCTCTCCATGACGAGGAGGGAGTAGTCCACCCTCGGGGATGAGGGTATGTACAAGTAGCTATGTGTTTGATCTCTCTCTCTCTCTCTCGTGTTCTTGAGATGTCACGATCTTGATGTATCGCGAGCTTTGCTATTCTAGTTGGATCTTCTTCTCCCCCTCTACTCTCTTGTAATGGATTGAGTTTTCCCTTTGATGTTATCTTATCGAATTGAGTCTTTAAGGATTTGAGAATACTTGATGTGTGTTTTGGTGATCAACTTGCGGGTTCCGTGACCTTGGGAATCTATGCATAAGGGTTGGCACACGTTTTCGTCTTGACTCTCTGGTAGAAACTTTGGGACACTCTTTGAAATTCTATGTGTTGGTTGAATAGATGTTTCTGAGATTGTGTGATGCATATCGTATAATCATGCTCACGGATACTTGAGGTGACAATGGAGTATCTAGGTGACATTAGGGTTTTGATTGATTTGTGTCTTAAGGTGTTATTCTAGTACGAACTCTATGATAGATTGAACGTTACTACGGACTCTTGAATAGATCGATCAGAAAGAATAACTTTGAGGTGGTTTCGTACCCTACCATAATCTCTTCGTTTGTTCTGCGCTATTAGTGACTTTGGAGTGACTTTTTGTTGCATGTTGAGGGCTAGTAATATGATCCATCTATGTTATCCTTGTTGAGAGAACTTGCACTAGTGAAAGTATGAACCCTAGGCCTTGCCTAATATCATTGCAATACCGTTTATGCTCACGTTTACCACTTGCTACCTTGCTGTTTTTATATTTTCCTATTACAAAAACCTATATCTACCATCCATATTGCACTTGTATCACCATCTCTTCGCCGAACTAGTGCACCTATACAATTTACCATTGTATTGGGTGTGTTGGGGACACAAGAGATTCTTTGTTATTTGGTTGCAGGGTTCTTTGAGAGAGACCATCTTCATCCTACGCCTCCCACGGATTGTAAACCTTAGGTCATCCACTTGAGGGAAATTTGCTACTGTCCTACAAACATCTGCACTTGGAGGCCCAACAACGTCTACAAGAAGAAGGTTGTGTAGTAGACATCAAGCTCTTTTCTGGCGCCGTTGCCGGGGAGGTTAGCGCTTGAAGGTATATCTTTAGATCTTGTAGTCGAATATTTTAGTTTCTTGTTTTATCACTAGTTTCGTTTATAAAAGAAAACTACAAAAAAATGGAATTAAGGTTACCTCATATGTTTCACCATTTTAATATCTTTCGTGAAAATGATGGAAAGGAAAATTGTGCTCAAGTAATAGAAGAAGAATTACATAGAATGCTTGGCACTAAAGACTTGAATGATGAGCATGCTTGCAATGTTGTTAGTGTGAATCCTTTGAATATCCATGGTACTAATGATGATTGCACTTGTCATGATGAAAATATCTCATATAAGCATGTTGATTTCTGTGGAGTGTATAGAGTTTGCAAGTACATACCAAAGAGGGAAGATAGATTTTGCAAGAGGCATAAGTATTTAGAAACTAAATGGTTGCTACAGATGCTAGATGATTGTGCTGAAAATTTAAAATATCTTAGCCGTACTTGTGAACTTTGCAATGAACGTGGTCATTTCATTACCCAATGCGAATTGTTTCATGATCGAATCGTGTCAAAAAATTGTGATGACTTGATTTCCCTTGCACATCATAATGAACTTATCTTGCTTTTGGGTTATGAAGAAATTAAATGTAGAACTAAGTTTCTTCCAGGATTTGCCATTGATAAACTTCTTGATTTTGATATAGAGGAAATATATATGTATTGTGCGGTGAATTGCATTGAAAATCCTTATATTTCCAATTACCTTAAGTCAAGAAAACAAATAGGAGATGAAGAGAATACTAATGAAAGGGGAGAGATTTCCCAATATACTCCTATTATTTCTTATGATAAATCAGGTAACGAGGAGGTGCCTCCTATTCTACCAATCTCAGTAGTAAGGAGCTCCAAAAAGAAGATTAAACCCACACATAATGAGAAGAAGAAAAGACAAAGACAAAGAAGCAAAGGTAAAGAGGTATCTCTCCCAAATGATTTTTCTCCTATTATTCATTGTGATGATGATAATTTCTATACTATCGGTGCTATCCATACTATTAACGATGAGATTTATTATGCTTATGATATGGAAAGGCCCAAGCTTGGGGATGCTATGTTTGATGAGAATGATATATTTGAGAATTTATTTGCTGCAATTAATGTTTGTACCAAGCTTGGGGATGCTACGCTTGGCGAAGATGATATTTTTAGCCTCCCAAGTCTTGATATGCAAGTCTATTATGATGAAAAGCATGCCTCCTATTTATGATGATTATTGTGATGCCACTTATGCTATAAAAAGTAGTGATGATTATAGTGATAAAACTTGTCATGATTATGATTACCCTTTCTCTGAACATTAATCTTTTAATGTGGAAACAATCTATAGTATTCAAGTCTCTTATGATACTCCCACTATTCCGAATGAGAAGAATTTTGCTTATGTGGAGAGTAGTAAAATTCCTATGCAAGTAGATCATGAAAAGAATGCTTTATGTGCTGGTTATATTGTTGAATTCATTCATGATGCTACTAAAAATTATTATGAGAGAGGATCATATGCTTCTACATATTGCAATAATATCAAGTTTCCTCTCTATGTGCTCAAAGTTTTGAAGCTATGCTTGTTTTGCTTTCCCATGCGAGTTGATTATTGTGCCCATAAGTCGTTTGCTCACAAAATCCCTATGCATAGGAAGTGGGTTAGATTTAAATGTGCTATTCATATTCTTCATGATGCTCCCTTTATGTTTCAATTCTTATCTTTTATGCGAGTATCATTGAAATCATCATGCCTAGCTAGGGGCGTAAAACGATAGCGCTTGTTGGGAGGCAACCCAACTTTATTTTTCTTTGTTTTTTCTTCTGCTTAGGAATAAATATTGCATCTAGCCTCTGATTAGATGTGGTTTCATGTTTTGTTTAGTGTTTGTGCCAAGTAGAACCTTTGGGAAGACTTGTGTGAAGTTTATATGATCTTGCTGTGAAAAACAGAATCGTTGGCGCTCGCTAAAGTAGTCGTGGGATTTTACTGGAGCGTGCTTTTTAGTTGATTATTTTTGCAGCTGATTGGCAGAAAAATTGTGCAAATTTACCTATTTAGTTTGAATTTTTTGGAGTTCCAGAAGTAGGCGAACCCTGCAGATTACTACAGATTGTTCTATTTTTGACAGATTCTGTTTTTCGTGTGTTGTTTGCTTATTCCGATGCATCTATGAGTAGTATTGGAGGATATGAACCATATAGAAGTTGGAGTACAGTATGTTTAACACCAATATAAACAAATAATGAATTCATTGCAGTAACTTTGAGTAGTGGTTTGCTTTCTTATACTAACGGAGCTCACGAGATTTTTGTCTAACTTTTGTGTTGTGAAGTTTTCAAGTTTTGAGTATTGCTTTGATGGACTATGGAACAAAGAGTGGCAAGAGCCTAAGCTTTGGGAAGCCCATGGCACCCCAAGTAAATCCAAGATAATCAAAAGCCTAAGCTTGGGGATGCCCCGGGAAGGCATCCCCTCTTTCGTCTTCATCCATCGGTAACTATACTTGGAGCTATATTGTTATTCGCAACATGTTATGTGTTTTGCTTGGAGCGTCAATTTAGTTTTATTTTGTTTTGCTTTCTGTTTGAATAAAATACCAAGATCTGAAATTCTTAAATGTTAGGGAGTCTTCACATAGTTACATAATTATTCAACTACTCATTGATCTTCACTTATAACTTTCGGAGTAGTTAGTTTTTGCTCTAGTGCTTCACTTATATCTTTTAGAGCACGGTGGTGGTTATATTTTGTAGAAATTGTTGAACTCTCATGCTTCACTTATATCTATTTGAGAGTCTATCAAAACAGCATGGTAATGTGTTTAGGCTAAAGAAACTAGTCTTCACATGATAAACATCCAATGTCAATGTAGTAAAAAAATCACACCAAGTGCATTGAATAGAATGAGATGTTGGATGCTTGATAATTGTTTTGACATATGAGGATAGTGATATTAGATTCGTGCTAGTGGAGTTATTATGAAATTGAGAAATACTTGTGTTAAGGTTAGTGATTCCCGTAGCATGCACGTATGGTGAACCGCTATGTGACGAAGTTAGAGCATGAGGTATTTCTAAAGTGCCAACCTTTGTGTGGAGGTCGGGGGCGCGCGATGGTTAACTCCTACCAACCTCTCCCCAAGGAGCATGCGTTGATTGCTTTGTTTTGATGACTCGTAGATTTTTGCAAGAAGTATATGAGTTCTTATGACTAATGTTGAGTCCATGGATTATATGCACTCTCAACCTTCCACCATTGCTAGCCTCTCTTGTACCGCGCAACTTTCGCCGGTACCATAAACCCACTATATATCCTTCCTCAAAACAGCCACCATACCTACCTATCATGGCATTTACATAGCCATTCCGAGATATATTGCCATGCAACTTTCCATCGTTCCGTTCATATGACACGCTTCATATTGTCATATTGCCATGCATGATCATGTAGTTGACATCGTATTTGTGGCAAAGCCACCATGCATAATTCTTCATACATGTCACTCTTGATTCATTGCACATCCCGGTACACCGCCGGAGGCATTCATATAGAGTCATATCTTGTTCTAGCTTTGAGTTGTAAGTAAATAAAAGTGTGATGATCTTCATTATTAGAGCATTGTTCCGTGTGAGGAAACAAAAAAATCAGAAAAACAAGATAAAGGCCAAACAAAAAAAAGATGGCCCAAAAAAATAGAGAGGGGCTAAAAAAAGGAGAAGCCCCTCCAAAAAGTGAGAGAAATGAGAGAAGGGACAATTGCTACTATCTTTTTCCACACTTGTGCTTCAAAGTAGCACCATGTTCTTCATGATAGAGAGTCTAATGTTTAGTCACTTTCATATACTAGTGGGAATTTTCATTATAGAACTTGCCTTGTATATTCCAACGATGGGCTTCCTCAAATGACCTAGGTCTTCGTGAGCAAGCAAGTTGGATGCACACCCACTAGTTTCTTTTGTTGACCTTTCATTCATATTTAGCTCTAGTGCATCCATTGCATGGCAATCCCTACTCACTCACATTGATATCTATTGATGGGCATCTCCATAGCCCGTTAATACGCCTAGTCGATGTGAGACTATTTTCCTCCTTTTTGTCTTCTCCACAACCACCTCTTTATTCCACATAGTGTTATGTCCATGGCTCACGCTCATGTATTGCGTGAAAGTTGAAAGGTTTGAAAGAATAGAGTATGAAAACAAGTGCTTGGCTGAAATCGGGTTTGTGCATGATATGAATATTTTGTGTGATGAAGAGGGAGCATAGCGAGTCTATTTGATTTTGTAGGGATAACTTTATTTAGCCTTAGTATTTTGAGAAGACATGATTGCTTTGTTAGTATGCTTGAAGTATTATTATTTCTAATGTCAATATAGACTTTTCTCTTGAATCTTTCAAATCTGAACATTCATGCCACAATTAAGAGAATTACCTTGAAAAAACTATATTGGTTAGCATTCCACATCAAAAATTCTTTGTTTATCATTTACCTACTCGAGGACGAGCAGGAATTAAGCTTGGGGATGCTTGATACGTCTCCAACGTATCTATAATTTTTTATTGTTCCATTCTATTATTTATGAAGTATTGGATGTTTAATGGGCTTTATCATTCACTTTTATATGATTTTTGGGAGTAACCTATTAACCCAGAGCCCAGTGCCAGTTTCTGTTTTTCTCCTGTTTAAGGGTTTTACAGAAAAGGAATATCAAACGGAGTCCAATTGACGAGCCAATTTTTTATGACTTTTTCTGGACCAAAAGAAGCCCACGAAGCAAAAGAGTTGGGCCAGGAGAGCCACGGGCTGCCCTCGAGGGTGGACGGCGCGCCCTCGGAAGGGGGCGCGCCCCCCTATCTCGAGGACGGCCCGTAGCTCCCCTTTACTTGGCCCCGACTCCAAAAATTCCTATAAATATTGTGTCGGTGTACTAAAGTAGGGGTACCTTAGTATCCCGACTTGTGCACAGGCAGTAGCAGTGTCCCGTGGTCGGGCTTACCACGCGCCCGCCAAGTCCCGCTCTGGATCCTTTAGAACCATTCAAGAACAAAGTATACAAATCAGAAGAAACAAGACCCCGGCAAGAGGAGCTTGCTGGGAAGGCCGCACTAGACTCAAGGTTATCATTCCAGCACAAGACCCTGGCAAGAGGAGCTTGCCAGGGAGGCCAGGGAACAGCGCCTCAGAAGATATATCGCGGCGCATCCTGCGCCCCGGCAGGACCCGGAGAGCGACAAGCTTCCGGGCCCGGCAAGATAGCAACCCCTACAAGGTGCTTGTCGGGGAAGGCTTACACTGTGTGCCTGCGCTTCAGCTCATCTGGCCACGCGTCGCCCTGGGGCCCTTCCAGGAGCACGTGGCGGATGGCTGTGCAGCCTGGGGTACACGGTGGCGAGCCGCGGTGACGAGGCCATCGTCGTGGCGAACGGAGACGCCCGGGCGGACGCTTTTGAGGTGACGGCGACGGGCATTCAATGCCCTTGTCCCCCACCGTCAGGGTTAGCTATAGACCACTGTACATCCACTGTACATACACTGTTCACGCACTATTACAACTACCACCAATTTTACGCTTTTACCCTCATCTACGTTGACACCTGTCAGTGACCCCTTTGAGCTATAAAAGGAGGCCCATGCACAACGTAGAGGGGGTTCGATTCCAGAAACTTGACCACTCCCACGCTCGGTGTAGCTAGCACTGTAGATCTTCAAGCTCCCGAGCTCAAGAACTCAATACAACCAAAGGCAGGAGTAGGGTTTTATGCATCCGTGCGGCCCGAACCTGGGTAAACTGCCCGCATGTGCCCCTCGATCTGCTCTTCGTGCTCCCTCCGCACCCTTGCCGTACCGTAGAAGGGGCTCCGGTCCCATAGGTGTTCGTGGGCGACCAGTTTCCCCGACATCTTTGGCGCGCCAGGTAGGGGGTAGCGTCGAGGTTGTGCGAACCTGATCCGGCGCTCACGCGGGCGCAACCTCCAGCAACTTCACTAGCTTCAACAACTTCATCGACTACATCAACATGCCTCCGAAGAAGAAGGCTTCGGATGTCGGAGGCCCGTCCGTGTCGATCCCACCACCACCAGAACCGACGATTGGTGGGGGAGACGCCGGCGGAAGGGTGGACGCCGGTGGGGAGACTCACGGTGCCACCAAGTCCAAGGACAAGACGGACGACCGGGCGAACTCCAAAGCCTCGGCGTCCGTGCACGCACCCCGTCCCTCTCAGGAGGTGCCGGGACAGCAGCGACGTAGTACCCACGGTACCATCCGCCTGCTGGGACAAGGCCAAACTGGCAGGTCGCGGGACGCTCAAGGCCAGCGTGCTGGCACGAGCAAGGCGCGGTAGCCGGGGCGAGAACCTGCTCCTTCTAACACTGTTAGAATTCCGAGCATGTCTCGCTCCTCGCACCGCTCGCCACCGCTTCCCTCCTCTCCAGCAGAAGCTCTAGCTAGAGCCCAGCTGCTCCTCGATTTCCCTCCAGCGGCGGACAAGGCCAAAGACTGGAGGGCTACGATCCAGAGCCTCATCGCCTTCGCCAACAATGACACGCCGCAGCAGCCGGCAACATCACGGCCGCGGCAAGTCGACCAAGCGAAGGCCGATGGAGACAAGACCGCTGGAGGTGCAACTACCGTGCACTCCCCGCCGCGAAAGCAAAAATCGCCAGCTCGCCGGATCAACGTCGACGATGACTCCACGGCGTCGTCGGATCCGCGGGCTCGTCACGATCAGCGCCAAGTCCTTGACGACAGGCGACAAGAGGACGCTCGAACTCGTATCGAGCGTCGAAGAGAAGCCCGAAGACAGTCCGACCAGCGCGCTGGGACTGCTGTCGACATGAACGTGCCCGGTGAACCAGGCGACTTGCCGTACGCGGCAGGCTGCCCTGCGTTCACCCGAGAGCTGCGTCAAGTCCAGTGGCCCAGCATGAAGAACTTTAAGCCCGACGTACCCGAGAAGTACGACGGCAAGACACACCCCTCGGAGTTCCTCAGCATCTACACCATTGCGGTGCAGGCTGCCGGGGGACGCGACGAGAAGATCTTAGCAAACTACTTCCCGCTCGTGCTTAAACCAAACGTCAGGTCTTGGCTTATGCACTTGCCGGAGAACTCCATCTCTTCTTGGGCAGATCTGTGCCACCAGTTTGTCGGCGCCTTCACGGGCAGCCACAAACCCCACGGCCAGGAGAGCGATCTCCACATTCTTGCCTAGAAGGAGGGAGAGTCCCTGTGCAAATACATCCAGAGGTTCAGCCGCGTTCAGCACAACATCCCCGATGTCCACCCTGCCGCAGTTATCAGCGCGTTCCACCAGAACGTGCGTAACCGCCGGATGAGGGAGGAGATGGCGATGACCAAGATCCGGGATGTCAGCGAGCTTTATGCTCTGGCTGACAAGTGTGCCCGTGCTGAAGAGGGGAGGAGACTCCCCGGAGAGGATACTGGAGCAGGAGGAAGTGACAGCGAGGATGCCGCCCCGGCAAGGAAAAACCGGCGGCGGAACAATAAGAAGAAGAAGAACAACGAGGTACTTGTTGTCGAGCAGTCCGGCAAGGAGGCTGCCGCCAAGAAGACACAGGCTGGTGGCTCCGGCAAGGAGGCCACCCCTGTAGCAGCAGCCGACAAGCAGGACGATTCCGACAAGCAGTACTACAAGATCCACCGCACCAAGGGCCACGATCTCCAGAACTGCAAGAGAGTAGAGTACCTCGTAGAACAGCAGAAGGTTGAATACGAGCGTCGCGACAAGGAGAAGGCCCAAGGAGGCGGAGGAGAGCCCAGCAAGAAGCGGCCGTTCAATGGCCGGGGAGGACGCCGCGGCAAGGCCAAGGAGCGGCAAGGAGACAGACCTCCCCGGGGTCACGACAAGGATGAAGATGAAGACGATGACGAGGACATGGATGACGGAGATAACAGCGAGCAGGAGTTCCAGAAGGCCACAGAAGTTATGTGTGTCGATGGAGGTGCCTCTCTGCACACTTCTCACCGCCAACTCAAACAATGGGTGCGGGAAGTGAATGCAGCCGAGCCACCCGTCGAGTCGCGCAGGCTGCTGAAATGGTCCGGCACGCCCATCATCTTCGACCTTGGGGACCACCCTGACCGCACAACTACGGTCGGGTGTTTGCCGATGTTTGTTTCACCAACTATCCGCAACCTCAAGGTCACCAAGATGTTGGTAGACGGCGGGGCTCGAGGAAACCGGGACTTTTCAAGGAATCAACCCGGGAAGGAGCAAGCCGAAGGGCAAGATCACGCTGTCGGTGACCTTTGGCGGAGAGCTTAATTTCAGGACGGAGAGGATCACATTTGACGTTGCCGATATCCCATTACCATACAATGGGATACTTGGCCGTCCTGCGCTCGCCAAGTTCATGGCAGCCTCCCACTATGCTTACAACATGCTCAAGATGCCAGGGCCAATAAGCGTCATCTCTGTCCCTGGCGACAAGAAGGACGCGCTCATTTGCGCCGACAAGATCTACCGGGACGCAGCAGCCGCGGCAGACAGCAAGACACTTGCCGCTAAAGCTCCCGGGGCGAAGACCAAGACCAAGTCCAGCAAGAGCTCTGGGGCCCACTCCAGCAAACGCACCTCTTCGGAGTGATGCGCTGCCGTCGAGGACGCACCATCGAGCTCCACCGGCAAGTGCAAGAAGGGAATGGCAGCTCCACCGGCAACCAAGAAGGTCTCCGCCAAGGAGGACGGCACTGGCGGTACCTTCACCATCAGTGCTACACTCGACCCCAAATAGGAAAGCGCGCTCGTTGCCTTCCTGCGGGCGAATGTCGACGTGTTCGCATGGCAACCGTCTGACATCCCCGGCGTTCCGAGGAAGTTAATTGAGCACAAGCTTGCTGTTTGTCCTCATGCGCGACCCGTCAAGCAGAAGGTCAGGAAGCAAGCGGTGGAGCGCCAAGAGTTCATTGCCGAAGAGGTTAAGAAGTTGGAAGCAGCAGGCCTTGTTAGAGGTGTACTTCATCCCACGTGGCTGGCCAATCCAGTTGTCGTGCGCAAAGCCAATGGGAAGTGGAGACTTTGTATAGACTTCACCGATGTGAATAAAGCATGTCCCAAGGATCCATTTCCCTTGCCACGCATTGGCCAGATTGTGGACTCCACGGCTGGATGTGAGTTGCTTTCATTTCTCGATGCATACTCAGGTTACCATCAGGTATTCATGGCTGAGGAAGACGAAGAGAAGACCGCATTCATTACTCCATGTGGCACATATTTCTTTATACGCATGCCCTTTGGATTGAAGAATGCGGGCTCAACATTCGTAAGGGTGGTCCACACCGCTTTTGAGCCACAGATACACAGGAATGTAGAAGCCTACATGGATGATATAGTGGTCAAGAGCAAGGACAAAGATACCCTGATACAAGACCTAGAAGAAACTTTTGAGAATCTGCGCAAGATACAACTCAAGTTGAACCTCGAGAAGTGCGTTTTTGGAGTCCCCTCCGGCAAGCTTCTCGGGTTCTTTGTGTCCCACAGGGGGATTGAAGCCAATCCCGACAAGATCAAGGCCATCGAGCAGATCGAAGCCCCAAAGCGCGTCAAGGATGTACGGAGGCTTGCGGGTTGTGTGGCTGCCCTCAGCAGATTCATTTCAAAGTCTGCAGAACGCGCTTTGCCTTTCTTCAAAATCTTGAAAAAGGCAGGTCCTATGAAATGGACTCCGGAAGCGGAGGCAGCGCTGCAAGACTTGAAAGGATACCTGTCCTCTACTCCAATACTTGTCGCACCTAAGCCACAAGAGAAGTTGCTGCTATACTTAGCAGCAACCAATCAAGTGGTTAGTGCTGCGTTGGTAGCGGAGAGGGAGGCAGAGGAAGAGCCCACAACCCCGGCAAGCACTTCCAGCGACAAGCAGGCGGCTTCCCTGACAAGCTCTGGCCCCGACAAGGACAAGTCTGCGCAGGAACAAGGAGAAGTGCGAAAGAAGTTGGTGCAGCGCCCGGTTTATTTTGTAAGTTCCCTCTTGCAGGGGGCTAGATCAAGATACTCTGGGGTGCAGAAGTTACTTTTCGGCCTCCTCATGGCCTCAAGAAAGCTGCGCCACTACTTCCAAGCACATGAGATAACGGTGGTCACTCGCTTTCCGTTGAAAAGGATATTGCAAAATCCAGAAGCGACAGGCAGGATCGTCGAGTGGGCACTAGAGCTGTCAAGCTTTGGTCTCAAGTTTGAGAGTACTTCAACTATACAGAGCAGAGCTTTGGCAGAATTCATAGCAGAATGGACACCAACACCAGACGAAGAAGTCCCAGAGACAAACATCCCCGTTCAGGAAGCAAGCAAGGAATGGATAATGTACTTCGATGGTGCCTTCTCGCTGCAAGGCGCCGGTCCTGGTGTGCTGCTTGTCGCACCCACCGGGGAGCACCTCAAGTATGTTGTCCAAATGCACTTTCCCAAGGAGCAATCGACAAACAATACTGCTGAGTATGAAGGTTTGCTTGCCGGCCTCAGAATTGCGGCCGAACTTGGGATTAAGAAGCTGATTGTGCGGGGAGATTCACAGTTGGTGGTGACAAGTAAACAAGAGCTACGAGAGTCCTTTGATTGAAGCTTATGTCGATGAAGTGAGGAAGCTTGAAGAACACTTTGATGGCCTACAGATGGAGCATGTTCCAAGAGCTCAAAATGATATCGCAGATGGCCTCTCAAAGTGTGCTGCAATGAAGTTACCTGTGGAACCAGGGAC
This sequence comes from Secale cereale, assembly GCA_902687465.1. Taxonomy (NCBI): domain Eukaryota; kingdom Viridiplantae; phylum Streptophyta; class Magnoliopsida; order Poales; family Poaceae; genus Secale; species Secale cereale. Next base: position 213,183,234 of record LR738711.1, on the reverse strand, counting down.
CTTCCTGCTCAAGTTAACTCAACCATCTGTTACACCATCAGTTGGGCAGAACAAGAAAAGAAAGTCGGTCTCCGGCGAGTACTTGCCGGCGGATCTTCCTGAAGCCGCCGCCAAGATCCCCAAGATCGACGACCGAGTTGCTGAGGAACAGACTGCTCCTGCGGGCCCAAGGGTTCGTGCAGTTGAAGCAGATGTTCCCGGCAAGACTTGCCTCGGCAGGCTTGCCGAGGAACGTGAAGCTCCGGCAGAACCTCAAGTCTTTGCCGTAGAAGCTGACGTTCCCGCAGCAGCACAGGTGCCTTTAGTCTTTGTTGTTGAGCCCCAGGCTCCAGCATGGGCGCAGCAAATCGTCCGTTTTCTTCAAACTGGAGAACATCCCGAAGAACCAGAAGAGATAGAGAGGATAACCAGGCAGTCAAGTATGTACCAGTTCGTCGGCAATGAACTGTACAGAAGAAGACTCAATGGTGTCAGATTGAAATGCATTTCCCGGGAAGATGGACAGAAGCTGTTGGCAGAAATCCATGGAGGCATATGTGGCCACCACATTGGCGCAAGAGCACTTGCCGGGAAGGCGTTCCGGCAAGGTTTCTTTTGGCCAGAAGCCCTCCAAGATGCAACTGCACAAGTAACCATGTGTGAAGCGTGCCAGTTCCATGCCAAGCAAATACACCAGCCAGCCCAGGCTCTCCAGACGATCCCTTTGTCCTGGCCCTTCTCGGTCTGGGGGCTCGACATCCTCGGCCCCTTTCCCCGTGCCGTCGGGGGCTTTGAGTACTTGTACGTTGCTATCGACAAGTTCACAAAGTGGCCGGAAGTGGAACCAGTGAGAAAGGTGACCGCACAGTCAGCAGTGAAGTTCTTCAGGTCAATTGTTTGCCGTTTCGGAATCCATAACAGGATCATCACCGACAACGGCACACAGTTCACAAGTCGCACCTTCATGCAGTACGTCCAAGACCTTGGCGCCAAGGTCTGCTTTGCTTCTGTTGCTCACCCGAGGAGCAATGGTCAAGCGGAGAGGGCAAATGCTGAAGTGCTGCGCGGACTCAAGACGAGGACCTTCGATAGGCTGCACAAGTGTGGAAGAAACTGGATAGAGGAGTTGCCGACGGCTCTTTGGTCAATCAGGACGACACCAAATCGAGCCACCAGACAGACACCCTTTGCTCTTGTCTATGGAGCAGAGGCAGTTCTCCCCACGGAACTCGTATACGGGTCTCCTCGAGTACTCGCTTACGATGAGCTCGAGCAAGAGCAGCTGCGACAAGATGATGCACTGCTCCTCGAGGAGGACCGTCTCCAGGCTGCTGTACGAGCTGCTCGATACCAGCAAGCCTTGCGTCGCTATCACAACCGCAAGGTCAAGGCCAGGAGTCTCGAGGAAGGCGACCTTGTTCTTCGGCGCGTTCAGTCCGCCAAGAACTCCAACAAGTTGACGCTGAAGTGGGAAGGCCCTTATCGGGTGAGGCAAGTCACAAGGCTCGGCGCTGTCCGCCTTGAGACCGAAGAAGGCTTACCGGTGAGCAACTCCTGGAACATTGAGCATCTTCGCAAGTTTCACCCATGACGCGCGGTTGCCGTGATCCGCTCCGGCAACCACCTTTTGTACAAGTCTTGCCGCTGTTGCATGTAAACCTTTGTACAAAGCCGGGCGCAGACCCCGTGCGTCAGTAAAACTTCCGTGCTTCGCACCATTTGTCATTTCATGCCTTTCTTTTTTACTTGCATGCATCATCTGACACTTTGTGCAGCACACATCCCCGGTAAGCAGTAACAAGCCGCAAGGCTCCATACCCGTGTTTCCTCCTCTTTTCCTTTCCCTCTTAAACAGAAGAAGTGTTCCTCGCACAAAAGTTTGCCGGGGGGGGAAGGAGATAGTGGTATGGACCAAGCGCTGTTCAAGGAAGGAAAGCCTTGTCAAGAAGCAAACAGAATACATAAGATAAGTTGACAAAGTTTGAACATTCAAAATTTCAAATTTTTTGTTATCTTCCTTGAACAACCACACTTTGTATGGAAAACCTGTGCGCGGAGGAACCTACCCGTGGCTAGCCGCACCCTTACTTTGTTTCGAGCACGCTCAACGGCTTAAGTGAGCTGCGACAAGTGTCGCGCCCTTACCCCATTTTCGAGTTCGCTCAACAATCTAAGTGTGCTGCGACTAGCTGCGGCAAGGTTTCTTGCCGACAAGGGCATCGCCAGCAGGCTGCTAAGAGTCCCGCACTCAGCGCTCGCGGCAAGGGTCCCTTTGCCGGCGAGTTCCCTAAAAGCGTAGGGTGGAAGGCATACAAAGTGAAGGGACTAAGCAAGGGAGATAACACTGCATTGACTATCCAAAATAAAGTTATATTACAAGATAACTCGCCGCTGTTCTAACCAACTACTATCCATGACTTGATCGACAGCGGCAAGGAAAGCAGGAAGAAAGGAGTCTAGTCTACACGGTCTCCGTCAACCCTCTTGATCTTGCCCGCCTTGGCCACGATATGGGCAACTTGTGCCTTCAGCGCCTCCTGGTCAGCTTCGGGCGGCAGGGTCCGGAGGACGTTGTTGAGATTGGTCCCGGGGTTGCGGTAGACAATCTTCAACAACACCCGCTCCATAGTACCCATGCAAAGCCGGCGCGCCTCGTCAGCCAGCTGCGTGGGGATCTTCTCCCGTAGCTGCGCGAGAGCCGGCGCCACTCCTCTGAAGAACAGGCTCAGCTTGGCGCTGTGGGGGAGGCTCTCGTCGGGGGTACACGAGGTGCTCCGCCCTCAGCTCCACCATCTCCTTGTCAATGTTGGCGGCGGAGGCGACGAGCTCCTCGGTCCACTGCTCCACCGTCCGCTGGAAGTTGTTCTGCGACAGGGCAGCACTGTCCAACAACGCCCTTTCAGACCGGAGGTCTTCTTTCAGATTCGTTTCACGGTCCCGGGCAGCGTCAAGTGAGTCGTTGAGGGTGGAAACCTTCAGCTCCAAGTCTGCGATGGAGTCCTTGGTGTCGTTGAGCTCTTTGCCCTTCTCGGAGAGACGGACTTGCAGCTCCGAATTGGTGTGGGCGTCCTTCTCCCGCGCCACGTTGAGTGCGGCAACCCTCTCCTCGCTCGTCTTCAAGTTCAGCTCCATCTGCGCCACCCTTGCCTCCAGGTCCCTCTTGGCGGTCTCTACGGCAGCAGTGGCATCCCTCGCCTCCTGCAGAGCCCCGCCACTGGCCTGCTCACGAGCGGTGAGGTCGTCCTCGTGGCTATCGAGGTCGACCTTCCGCTGGTTGAGCTCTCCCTCCCGCCGAGACAGATCCTCGGCGGCCAGTCGCTTCTGCTCCTCCACCTCGGCCTTCTCGAGGAGGAACGCTTGGTGTGCTCCGGCAAGCTCTTCACGCTCCTCCGCCAAGCTTCGACGGAGCTCCGCAGCACGATTCTCCAGATCAGCACCAGCCTTGGCAGCCAGAGCCTCCCGGGACTCCAACTTAGCCTGCCTGGCCCGGCACAAGGCCAGAAGCCGGCGTAGGAGTTGCTCCTCTTCGGCCTCGTTGCTGCTGCCGGGCGCGTCAACAACCCTCAGCCCGGCGGAGGCGAGAACTTCTCCGTCGAAGCTCTCCGCCTCCGCGGGTGCCCTTGATGAAGACGCCCACGAGACTTGGATGAAGACCCCGTTGGCGGCCTCCAGATAGACGCCCGACCCAGCCGCAGGGGCGGAGGGGTCGGCGGCCGGTGCAGCGTCCGGCGCTCCTGTGGCCTCAGGGCCAGCAGTACGGTCGCCAGTCCCTTCCCCAACTGTCGCGTCAGCGGTCTGGGCAGTCTACTCAGCGGCTGGCTCGTCGGCGCCGGCCATTCCTTCAGCGATGGTGGCGTCGCCAGCATCGCCACGCACTTCCTCCCCGGCAATGGTCTCCGTCTCCATCGACTCCGGGCAGGCGGATCTAACAGAAGAAAAAGAAAAGAAAGAATCATCAAGCAAATATCCAAAAAAGATGAATTCAAGAAAAGAAGAGTACAAGGGCTACCTGCGCGGGCCTCTTCAACGACGGGGTCCCTCGCCGGGGAGTTCTCCCTTGGCGGCGTAATAGTGGCCCCCGCCAGCTGAGGGCTGCCGGCGCCTTCCCTTGTCGGGGTGCCCTCCCTTGTCGGGGTGCCCTCCCTCGTCAGGGTGCCCTCCCTCGCCGGGGAGCTTCTCCTTGGCGGGGATGGCGGGACGAGCGGCTCGTCGGGAGCGGTCTCCTGGTGCTCCTGCGGCTGTGGCTCCACTTCTGCACAAGGCAACAAGCAAACAAGACATCAATAAGGATAAGAAGCTCAAGCGCGCTCGATAAGCAGAAAAGGAACACAAGGCTTACGCTGGGGGCTGCGTTGGGGGCTGCTCTCCGGAGCAGCAGGCTGGTCCGGCAAGTTTGTCGCTGACGCATCCCCCGTCGCTGCGGCAGGCTCATCGTCCTCGAGGTCAACCACAGGGATCTTGGCCCTCTTCGCCATCCTCTGGGTCAAGGTCCTGGAACCCAAGCAAGATCAGAGTTAGACAAAAAGAAATCAAGACAGGAAAAACAAGAATCAGAAGAAATGAAAGATGCAAGTGCTTACTCTTCCTCCTCCTCGTCAGAGCTAAGGGCGGAGAAATAAAATTCCGCCTCGCGCACCCCTGCGCGAGGAGCTGGAGGAGTAGGCTCCCTCGGGCGCTTGGCGGGCTCCGAAGCTATGGGCTGCGAAGACCCCGCGCCAGTCGTCGCCGAGGACCGAGGGGCAGAAGGAACACCAGAGCCGCTTCGGGAGGATCCCCCTCCGCTTGCCGCTGGGACACGGGGCGCCTCCTTGACGACCTTGCTCGTCGTGGTGGCACGCGTCGCACGGCGCTTCGGCTGTTGTCGGGGCGCCGGTGGCCTCGCCGTCTCAGCGGTCTTGCGGAGGCGCTTCTTCTGCGGCGGTGGAGGACTCGGTGGTGGCGGAGAGTTTTCCGAGGATGAGGAGGTGTCGTCGAGGTTCAGTGACCCGCCCGAGTCTTCGTCGGAATCGCCCGACTCGGCGTCCTCCTCGGCGGGCTCACTGGACTCAGTGCCTTGCCCAGCAGCCTCGCCCGCCCCGGCAGGCTCCCCGGCAGGCTCCCCGGCGAACTCCTTGGGCGCAATCTTCAACAGCTTGAGGATCTCTTCCTCCTCGGCTTGGCTCACCGCGTCCGCCGCTTCCGCTTCCTCCACGGTGTACCCAAACTCACCCGCGGCCGCCGCTGCGGCGGCCTCCTCCATCCTGTTGGCTATATATGCCACATCCCGGTCGGTGGTCGCCCGGGTGAGGCCCTTTTTCTCCTCGGGGTTGCGTGGCCGTTCAACCAGGCTGTCGAAGAAGGCCTGCACGGTCTCCTCTGAAGGCGTCAGCCAAGTGGGAACAACCCCGTGGGAGTCGCACTCGGGCATTGCCGCGCGGATGGCACTAAGAGCAGTATTATTGCACAACGGAACTACTCCCCGGGACGGGGTGAACCACTCCTTGTTCTTGGGGTCATGTTTGAACAGCTCCCGGACCATCCCTTTGAGTTCCAAGACGGTGAAATTATAATTCAGCCCGGGGCGCAGCCTCATGCGGTCTGCCGCGTTGCCGAACTCCCAGGCAGGTCTCTTCCTTTCCTGCAGAGGAGCAATGCGGCGGCGGAGGAAATCAGCCCCGACTTCACCTACAGTAAGGTTGGCGGCCCGGAGACGAAGGATCCTAGTAAGGGCAATCTGCAGCTTGTCGTCCTCCGGGGCCAAGTCACTCCAATCCTTGCCACGCACTATTGCAGTCCGGCGCGGCGAGGTGAACTGCTCGGGTTCATCTTCCATGACCCAGCACCAATCAGCCCTCCACTCTTCCTACTTGCCGCGGAGCTCTCCAATCAAATACGCCTCCTTCTTGTTGAGCCTGAAGATCCAGGAGATGCCGCCGGAAAGTGGGGATCCAGACTCTACTCTAGGTGTGAAGAAGTGGCGGAAGAGAGCTACGTTTGGATGGACCCCGACGTAGTTTTCGCACAGATGTGCGAAAACGGCCAAAGTGAGGACAGCGTCCGGGGTAAAATCTAAGAGGTGGAATCCATATGTGTTCATCACATCGCAGAAAAACTCTGAATACGGAGGACAGAGACCGCAATGGAAGAACAAAGCAAAGAAGTGGTAACCTCCCGGGTACAGGTCGATGGCTTCGGCGGGGAGGACCCTGGTGCGCGGGTGAGCTTTCGTCTCCCTCGCCCAGAACAGGTAATACTTGTCCCGCAGCTCCCTCGCGCCAAGCCTCAGCGGAAAGACCACCATCCTCCTCCGCATGGCTGCCAGCTTCGCCGCCTTGTCGGACTTCTCTTTCTTCGCCTTGTCGCTCTTCGGGGCCATGGCGGGGGCGGCGAGGGAGGTCGACGGCGCTGCGGATGCTGGAGACGGCGGAGGAAGGGCGGAGCTCGGCTCTCTGTCGACCTTTGGGGAGGCGGAGAGCGGTGGGGGTTTCTGGAGATTGAAGACACAATGAAGGCAATGGGGGGAAACTGCCCCTGCTTCCTCTGCTTTTAAGGGGGAAGTGGGGGACGTTCCGCATTTTCCCATTGAAGAAACAGGCCACAATCTCTACCACGACGCCGCAATAGACGCGTTCCGTTAGGGAGGGATGCGGCTGATGCGGAGTGGGAAACGGCGCGCCGTGGGCCACGTGTGCCCGTGCACTGTTTTGGGCCTGGCCCAACAGCGCTCGGCACCGTGTGTGGCCCAGGCCCGGGGCTCCTGTCGGTGTACTAAAGTAGGGGTACCTTAGTATCCCGACTTGTGCACGGGCAGTAGCAGCGTCCCGTGGTCGGGCTTACCACGCGCCCGCCAAGGCCCGCTCTGGATCCTTCAGAACCATTCAAGAACAAAGTATACAAATCAGAAGAAACAAGACCCCGGCAAGAGGAGCTTGCCGGGAAGGCCGCACTAGGATCAAGGTTATCATTCCAGCACAAGACCCTGGCAAGAGGAGCTTGCCAGGGAGGCCAGGGAACAGCGCCTCAGAAGATATATCGCGGCGCATCCTGCGCCCCGGCAGGACCCGGAGAGCGACAAGCTTTCGGGCCCGGCAAGATAGCAACCCCGGCAAGGTGCTTGCCGGGGAAGGCTTACACTGTGTGCCTGCGCTTCAGCTCATCTGGCCACGCGTCGCCCTGGGGCCCTTCCAGGAGCACGTGGCGGATGGCTGTGCTGCCTGGGGTACACGGTGGCGAGCTGCGGTGACGAGGCCATCGTCGTGGCGAACGGAGACGCCCGGGCGGACGCTTTTGGGGTGACGGCGACGGGCATTCAATGCCCTTGTCCCCCACCGTCAGGGTTAGGTATAGACCACTGTACATCCACTGTACATACACTGTTCACGCACTGTTACAACTACCACCAATTTTACGCTTTTACCCTCATCTACGTTGACACCTGTCGGTGACCCCTTTGAGCTATAAAACGAGGCACATGCACAACGTATTGGGGGTTCGATTCCAGAAACTTGACCACTCCCACGCTCCGTGTAGCTAGCACTGTAGATCTTCAAGCTCCCGAGCTCAAGAACTCAATACAACCAAAGGCAGGAGTAGGGTTTTACGCATCCGTGCAGCCCGAACCTGGGTAAACTGCCCGCGTGTGCCCCTCGATCTGCTCTTCGTGCTCCCTCCGCACCCTTGCCGTACCGTAGAAGGGGCTCCGGTCCCATAGGTGTTCGTGGGCGACCAGTTTCCCCGACATATTGAAACCTTCGGAAATTAACCTAGATCGGGAGTTTCGCCACCGAAAGCCTCTGTAGCCACCAAAAACCAATCTACACCCGTTCTGGCACCCTGCCGGAGGGGGGAATCCCTCTCCGGTGGCTATCGTCATTATCCTGGCGCTCTCCATGACGAGGAGGGAGTAGTCCACCCATGGGGCTGAGGGTATGTACAAGTAGCTATGTGTTTGATCTCTCTCTCTCTCTCTCTCCCTCTCTCTCTCTCTCTCTCTCTCTCTCTCGTGTTCTTGAGATGTGACGGTCTTGATGTATCGCGAGCTTTGCTATTCTAGCTAGATCTTCTTCTCCCCCTCTACTCTCTTGTAATGGATTGAGTTTTCTCTTTCAAGTTATCTTATCAGATTGAGTCTTTAAGGATTTGAGAATACTTGATGTGTGTTTTGGTGATCAACTTGCGGGTTCCGTGACTTTCGGAATCTATGCATAGGGGTTGGCACACGTTTTCGTTTTGACTCTCCGGTAGAAACTTTGGGCCACTCTTTGAAGTTCTATGTGTTGGTTGAATAGATGTTTCTGAAATTGTGTGATGCATATCATATAATCATGCCCACGGATATTTGAGGTGGCAATGGAGTATCTAGGTGACATTAGGGTTTTGATTGATTTGTGTCTTAAGGTGTTATTCTAGTACGAACTCTATGATAGATTGAACGTTACTACGGACTCTTGAATAGATCGATCAGAAAGAATAACTTTGAGGTGGTTTCGTACCCTACCATAATCTCTTCGTTTGTTCTCCGCTATTAGTGACTTTGGAGTGACTCTTTGTTGCATGTTGAGGGCTAGTAATATGATCCAATTATGATATCCTTGTTGAGAGAACTTGCACTAGTGAAAGTATGAACCCTAGGCCTTGCCTACTATCATTGCAATACCGTTTATGCTCATGTTTACCACTTGCTACCTTGCTGTTTTTATATTTTCCTATTACAAAAACCTATATCTACCATCCATATTGCACTTGTATCACCATCTCTTCGCCGAACTAGTGCACCTATACAATTTACCATTGTATTGGGTGTGTTGGGGACAGAAGAGACTCTTTGTTATTTGGTTGCAGGTTTGTTTGAGAGAGACCATCTTCATCCTACGCCTCCCACGGATTGATAAACCTTAGGTCATCCACTTTAGGGAAATTTTCTACTGTCCTACAAATCTCTACACTTGGAGGGCCAAGAACGTCTACAAGAAGAAGGTTGTGTAGTAGACATCAGCTATCTTGTTCAATCAAGAAGACCTAATGCCGTTGCGATCCCCTGATCATGTTGCTTTTAATGAAAACCTTAGAAAAAAAGTTCCTATTGAGATCTTGATTGATTGATTTTCTGAGATAAACGATGATTTTGCTGTTCAAAACAATGGGTTAGGCTTCTCCCTTGAGCGAAGGCTTATGACCTTCTGCCAAAAGAATGCTTATAATGTTGAATTGCTTATCCACTACAAAGGGCCAAAAGAGGAACCTATTCCTCCTGAGATTGATGTAGGGGACTTTTGTCCCATTATATTTAGCCCTTTTGATTACTTTTGCTTGCCACAAAGAAAGCTTGCTGCTGAACGTAGGGAATATGAGATGAGTTTTCACGACATATCATATCATTATGGCCTTCCCTATATTTATCTTGTATCGTGCCTAGCTAGGGGCGTAAAACGATAGCGCTTCTTGGGAGGCAACCCAACTTTATTTTTTTGTTGTTGTTGCTGTTAGGAAATAAATATTGCATATAGCCTCTGATTAGATATGGTTTCATGTTTTGTTTAGTGTTTGTGCCAAGTAGAACCTTTGGGAAGACTTGTCTGAAGTTTATATGATCTTGCTGTGAAAAACAGAATCGTTAGCGCTTGCTAAAGTGGTCGTCAGATTTTACTGGAGCGTGCTTTTTAGTTGATTCTTTTTGCAGATGATTGGTAGGCAAATTCCACAAATTTACCAGTTTAGTTTGAATTTTTTGAAGTTCCAGAAGTAGGCGAAACCTGCAAATTACTAGAGATTGTTCTGTTTTTGACAGATTCTGTTTTTCGTGCGTTGTTTGCTTATTTCGATGCATCTATGAGTAGTATTGGAGGATATGAACCATAGAGAAGTTGGAATATAGTGGGTTTAACACCAATATAAACAAAGAATGAATTCATTGCTGCACCTTTGAGTAGTGGTTTGCTTTCTTATACTAACGGAGCTCACGAGAATTTTTGTCTAAGTTTTGTGTTGTGAAGTTTTCAAGTTTTGAGTATTGCTTTGATGGACTATGGAACAAGGAGTAGCAAAGGCCTAAGCTTGGGGATGCCCATGGCACCCCAAGGAATTCAAGTATAATGAAAAGCCTAAGCTTGGGGATCCCCCGGGAAGGCATCCCCTCTTTCGTCTTCATCCATCGGTAACTATACTTGGAGCTATATTTTTATAAGGTAATATCAGCGGCAGTCATATAACTTGCATCGAATGTTCAGTTTGGTGCTAAAAGTTGTAAAATACGTCATTACGGTCACATAACTTGCCTATGCATCCAGATACAGTCACTTCTTTCGTATCCACCCGTATCTTGTGATCACGTGTCGTGTCAGCATGAATACGGCCCACATGTCACTAGCTGTGAGTGGTGAGGTGTTGGGTGAGCCATGTATTATCTATGTTTTGCAAAAAAACATCCTTGATTTTTATTTAATTATGCACATGTAGGCACATAGTATCTTTCAAGAAAGATGAGTTAAAAATAGCTGAAAACATGTTCGCTCAGCCCAACAAAGGAATAAACAAAAACTGAAAACATGTTCGTGTTATTCCATGCAGGAATAAAATGATGTAAGAAAACAACTTATATTTTGTTGTTTGTGACATTTAAAAATTGTTCATATGTTGTAGAAAAACATGTGCTATTTAAAAAAAATTAAAATATAGTTTTGTAACTAAAAAAGTAAGTTGCATACCAAAAATGTTCACACATTTCAAAAAATTATTCATCGGGGAATAGAAATGTTCGTGTGTATGTTGTTATTAATCATATTGTATTTAAAAAAAACTATGTAGGTAATAGAAATGCACATTATCACGGGGTGGGTGGGATCATTCTGTTTGAGCGATCATTTTTTTCAAATATAATATTATTAGAATTTTAAAACTCTTTTGGGAACAACAGCTGAACTATATTTTCTTTTATCTAGATTTTCAAATTTAAAAGTATTCGAATATGAAAATAACCTCACTAATTTGCCTGAAAGAAATCCACATACATTTATTCTGCACTATATCTTATTTTGTCTAGATTTTTTAATCTGTAATTATTTGAATTCATAAAAATTAGTTCATTTGCCTGAAAATTTTACGTACAACCATTCTGACCTATATTTTTCTTTATCTAGATTTAAAAACTTAAAATGATTTGAATTCAAACAAAATTTCCATTGATTTGTCCAAAACAAATACGTGCATTAATTCTGCACTAGATTTTTTAAGTTCAAGTTATTAGAATTTAAACAATAATTTAGTTGATTTGTATTAAAAAATGTACATTCATTCTGCACTATATTTCTTTTATCTAGATTTTTCAAATTTAATATTATTCGAATTCAAACAAAAGTTTAGTGATTTGACCGAAAAGTTTATCTAAAATACATAAGTTATTTTCTTACATAGAAAAAAGAAAGAAGAATACAGAAGATAAATTGTGTATATCTCTTTAATTGCACATGCGGCGAGCTAGACATGAGGTCATACAATTGAACCGGGGCTATCCCTGTTTTGCACAGCTTTTCCGGTTTTAATTTCTACTTTCTTCGTACTGTCCATATTATATGTAGCTAACTGTGCGTACTAATCACCAAAAATCAGGTTGGTCGAGTAGTTCGAAGCCCAGCATGTACCCGTGTTTTCAATTTCATTTGAGAATTGTTCGTGTAAATAAAATGCATGGGTTCAGAAAAAGTTTGGTTTTAATTTTATTTAAGAATTTTCTGCATAAATAAATAAAATGCAAGGGTTCACAAAAACACTAACAATGGGCCGCCACAACGTTGGCACGCCACGTGTATGTGGGATACGGCCGGATACGATAGAAAACACTGTATATGATTGAGAGGACAAGTTAGATGATCAGAAACACGTATTTTATAAGTTTATGCACCAAACTGAACGTCGCATGCATGTTCTATGACTCCCGGTGTATTTACCTCTATTTTTATTCGCAACATGTTATGTGTTTTGCTAGGAGCGTCTTGTATAATTTGAGTCTTTACTTGTTAGTTTGCCACAATCATCCTTACTGGACACACCTATTTGAGAGATTTAAATATGGCCTAGAATTTGTTAGAACACTCTATGTGCTTCACTTATATCTTTTGAGTTGAATAGTTTTTGCTCTAGTGCTTCACTTATATCTTTTAGAGCACGGTGGTGGTAATATTTTGTAGAAATTGTTGAACTCTCATGCTTCACTTATATCTATTTGAGAGTCTATTAAAACTGCATGGTAATGTGTTTAGGCTAAAGAAACTAGTCTTCACATGATAGACATCCAATGTCAATGTAGTAAAAAAATTCACACTAAATGCATTGAATATGATGAGATGTTGGATGCTTGATAATTATTTTGAGATATGAGGATAGTGATATTAGAGTCATGTTAGTGGAGTTATTATGAAATTGAGAAATACTTGTATTAAGGTTAGTGATTCCCGTATCATGCACGTATGGTGAATGATGGGCCTCGAACCCCTCGTTGGTTACCCCAAGTGGAAGGTGTAAGATGCAGTATGTAGAAGTGTTTTCCCTTAGCAAAGATGCCAAGGATCGAAATCCCAGAGACTCCTAGGTTCAACAAGTAGGTGTCAACTGCTAACGGCGCAATTAGCAATCAACGTGGACCTGCACACAGATACAAATAACTTTGCTCCCAACGAGTACAGAGAGATTGTCAATCCCTCTGGCCTTGTAGTTCACAAAGGGTTAAAAGCAAATAATAGTAGTGATAGATAGTGTTTTGCAATAGTAAGTAAATAGCGAAAAGTAAATAGCGGATGTGATCAATGATGGTAATATGGACCGGAGTCTCATGATGTTCACTAGTGATGTCTCTCTCCCAAAAGACGATAAAACAGCCATGTGAGGTAAACAAATTACAGCTGGGCAATTGACAGGACCACGAACGCAAACCAATGCTGATTACATTGCAGAAAGGTTGAGGTTCAAAGCATGGGTGGTACGCCAAAATAAGTAGACCGAAATCCATCAATATCTACTACTAATCATGCACCTTGAGATATCTATCCAGAACATCTCGCTGGTATTAAGTTGCGGGCCCCACCCATAGTGTAAACTCAATGCAACAAACAACTGCATTAAAAGAACTTTGCGTAAAGTAAACAATCCTTGCACCCGCGGGCACAAGCACCGTTGTTTTCCCCCTTGTAGCAACAGCACATCCCCTCGACTCATGTTTCTGTCACTCAAGCTAGTCATCGAGGGGCATGAACCCACAATCGAGCATAACGTTCCCTCATAGAGTCACTACGTATTACTTGGCCAAAGCAATAAATAACAACGGAGAACATGCAAGAATTACTTATGAACATAAATATAAAAGAGGTAGATCAAATATATTACTCAAGATCAATCTGAACATAATCCCATAATCCATCGGATCCCAGCAAACTCAACATAGCAACAACATAAGGATTACATATGTGCCTCGATCATGTAGGGCAGCTCACGAGGACTAATTAGTGAAGCACAAGAACGGGAGGAGAACATCACATAGCTACTGGTCATGGACTCATGGTCCAAGGGAGACTACTCACGAGTCATTCGGGAGGCGTCCATGGTGGTGGAGAAGCTCCCGGTGGTGATCCTCCCCTCCGGCAGGGTGCCGGGAAGAGTTCTCCTGGTGCTCCCAATCTTGGAAGCGGCGGCGGCGGCGGAACAGAGATGGGATCGCGAAAAGAGTTCCTGTTTCGAGGGTTTTGGGAGACGCTGTAAATATATGCCAAAGGGGGGCATCGGAGGAGCCTCGGGGGGCCTAGGC
>LR738711.1:213130298-213152280 GCA_902687465.1 Secale cereale | reverse complement strand
ACACACACACACACACACACATAGAGAGAGAGAGAGAGAGATCCAATCTAGGAGGGGCTCCCGCCCCTCCGCCGCCATGGCAGCCGTGCACTAGAGGGGAACTCTCCTCCCATCTAGGGAGGAGGCCAAGGAAGAAAAATAAGGAGGGGGGCTCTTACCCCCTGAAGGAAATATGCCCTATAGGCAATAATAAAGTTGTTATTTATATTTCCTTATATATGTCATGATAACTGTCTTTTATTCATGCTAGAATTGTATTAACCGGAAACTTGATACATGTGTGAATACATAGACAAAACAGAGTATCTCTAGTATGCCTCTACTAGACTAGCTCGTTAATCAAAGATGGTTAAGTTTCCTAACCATAGACATGTGTTGTCATTTGATGAATGAGATCGCATCATTAGGAGAATGATGTGATGGACAAGACCCATCCGTTAGCTTAGCATAATGACCGTTTAGTTTTATTGATATTGCTTTCTTCATGACTTATACATGTTCCTCTGACTATGAGATTATGCAACTCCCGAATACCGGAGGAACACCTTGTGTGCTATCAAACGTCACAACATAACAAGGTGATTCTAAAGATGCTCTACAGGTGTCTCCGAAGGTGTTTGTGGTGTTGGAATGGATCGAAAAATAGGATTTTTCACTCCGAGTGTCGGAGAGGTATCTCTCGGCCCTCTCGGTAATGCACATCATAATAAGCCATGCAAGAAAATGACTAATGAGTTATTCATGAGATGATGTATTACGGAACGAGTAAAGAGACTTGTCGGTAACGAGATTGAACTAGGTATGAAGATACCGACGATCGAATCTCGGGCAAGTAACATACCGATGACAAAGGGAACAATGTATGTTGTTATGTGGTTTGGCCGATAAAGATCTTCGTAGAATATCTAGGATCCAATATGAGCATCCAGGTTCCGCTATTGGTTATTGACCGGAGATGTGTCTTGGTCATGTCTACATAGTTCTCAAACCCGTAGGGTCCGCACGCTTAATGTTCGATGATGATTTGTATTATGAGTTATGTGATTTGATGACCGAAGTTTGTTCGGAGTCCCGGATGAGATCACGGACATAATGAGGAGTCTCTAGGTGGTCGAGAGGTAAAGATTCATATATTGGAAGACTATATTCGGACATCGGAAAGCTTCCGAGTGATTCAGGTAATTTTCGGAGTACCGGGGAGTTATGGGAATTCACCGGGAGAAGTAATGGGCCTTATTGGGCCATACGGGAAGAGGAGGAGGCAGGTCAAGGGGAGGTGCCCCCCCCCATGGGTCCGTATTGGACTAGCGGAAGGGGGCGGCGCCCCCTTGCCCTTTCCTACCCCCTCTCTCATTCCCTCTTTCCTTCTCTCCTACTCCGAATAGGAAAGGGTTTCCTACTAGGATTTGGAAGTCCTAGTAGGACTCCCTGCACTTGACGCGCCCTGGTGGGTAGGCCTCTCTCCCTCCCTCCTTTATATACGTGGGAAGGGGGCACCCCAAAGGCACAACAGACAATCTCTTAGTCGTGTGCAGTGCCCCCCTCCACAGTTACACACCTCAGTCATATAGTCGCAATGCTTAGGCCAAGCCCTACGCCGGTAACTTCATCATCACTGTCGCCACACCATCGTGCTATCTGAACTCTCCCTCGTCCTCAACTGGATCAAGAGTGTGAGGGACGTCATCGTGCTGAACGTGTGCTGAACACGGAGGTACCATACGTTCGGTACTTGGATCGGTTGGATCGTGAAGACGTTCGACTACATCAACCACGTTACTAAACACTTCCGCTTTCGGTCTATGAGGGTACGTGGACACACTCTCCTCGCTCGTTGCTATGCTTCTCCTAGATAGATCTTGCGTGATCGTAGGAAATTTTTGAAATACTACGTTCCCCAACAGTGTTATCAGAGCCAGGTCTATGTGTAGATGATATGCACGAGTAGAACACAAAGAGTTGTGGGTGAATATAGTCATACTTCTTACCACCAATGTCTTACTTTAATTCGGCGGTATTATTGGATGAAGCGGCCCAGACCGACATTACATGACCGCATTCATGAGACTGGTTCTACCGACGTGCTTTGCACACAGGTGGTTGGCGGGTGTCAGTTTCTCCAACTTTAGTTGAATTGAGTGTGACTACAGCCGGTCCTTGATGAAGGTTAAAACAGCACACTTGACGAAAAATCGGTGTGGTTTTGATGCGTAGGTAAGAACGGTTCTTGCTAGAACCCCGTAGCGGCCACATAAAATATACAACAACAAAGTAGAGGACATCTAACTTGTTTTTGCAGGGAATGTTGTGATGTGATATGGTCATAACGTGATGAGTTATATGTTATTGTATGAGATGATCATGTTTTGTAAATTATCAGCAACCGGCAAGAGCCTTATGGTTGTCTCTTTATTGTATGAATTGTGAAAGCCATGTATTTTCTTTACTTTATCACTATGAGTTAGCGATAGTAGTAGTAGCAATAGTTGGCGAGACGACCACGACGCTATGATGGAGATCAAGGTGTCAAGCTGGTGACGGTGGAGATCATGACGATGCTTTGTAGATGGAGATCAAAAGCACAAGATGATGATGGCCATATCATGTCACATATTTTGATTACATGTGATCTTTATCTTATTATGCATCTTATTTTGCTTAGAACGATAGTAGCATTATAAGATGATCCTTTACTAAAATTCCAAGGTACAAGTGTTCTCCCTGAGTATGCACCATTGTGACAGTTCATCGTGCCGAGACACCACGTGATGATCGGGTGTGATAAGCTCTACGTTCAAAGTACAACGGGTGTAAGACAGTTTTGCACATGTGGAATACTCAGGTTAAACTTCACGAGCCTAGCATGTACATACATGGCCTCGGAACACTGGAGACCGAAAGGTCGAGCGTGAATCATATAGTAGATATGATCAACATAAGATGTTCACCGTTGAAAACTACTCCATCTCACGTGATCATTTAGATGACTTGAGGGATGTCTATCTAAGTGGGAGTTCTTTAGTAATATGATTAATTGAACTTTAATTTATCATGAACTTAGTCCTGATAGTATTTGCAAATTATGTTGTAGATCAATAGCTCGCGTTGTAGCTCCCCTATGTTTTGATATGTTCCTAGAGAAAACTAAGTTGAAAGATGTTAGTAGCAATGATGCGGACTAGGTCAGTGATCTGATTATTATCCTCATTGTTGCACAGAAGTATTATGTCCTTGAAGCACCGCTAGGTGACAAACCTATTGTAGGAACAGATGCAGACATTATGAACGTTTGACAAGCTCGGTATGATGACTACTTGATAGTTTAGTGTGCCATGCTTTACGGCTTATAACCAGGACTCCAAAAACATTTTGAACACCACTAAGCATATGAGATGTTCCAAGAGTTGAAAATAGTATTTCAGACTCATGCCCGTGTTGAGAGGTATGAGATCTCTGACAAGTACTTTGCCTACAAGATGGAGGAGAATACCTCAACCAATGAGCATGTTCTTAGAATGCCTGAGTACTACAATCTCTTGAATCAAGTGGGAGTTAATCTTCCAGATAAGATAGTGATTGATAGAGTTCTCTAGTCACTATCACCAAGTTACTGGAACTTCATGATGAACTATAACATGCAAGGGATGCAGAAGACAATTCCCGAGCTCTTCGCTATGCTCAAAGATGCGGAGGTAGAAATCAAAAGGAAGCATCAAGTGTTGATGGTTAACAGGACCACTAGTTTCAAGAAAAAAGGCAAGGGAAAGAATGGGAACTTCAAGACGAATAGCAAGCCAGTTTCTACTCCCGTGAAGAAGGCTAAAGCTGGACCTAAGCCTGGAACTGAGTGCTTCTAGTGCACAGGAAATGGTCACTAGAAGCGGAAGAAATATTTGGCAGATAAGAAGGATGGTAAAGTGAACAAATGTATATTTTATATACATGTTATTGATGTGTACCTTACTAGTATTCGTAGTAGCCCCTGGGTATTTGATACTAGTTCAGTTGCTAAAATTAGTAACTTGAAACAGGAGTTGCAGAATAAACAAGGACTAGTTGAGGGTGATGTGATGATGTGTGTTGGAAGTGGTTCCACAATTGATATGATCATCATCGCACACTCCCTATACTTTCGGGATTAGTGTTAAACCTAAATAAATGTTATTTGGTGTTTGCGTTGAGCATGAACAAGATTGGATCGTGTTTATTGCAATACGGTTATTCATTTAAGTGAGGAATAACTGTTATTCTGTTTACATGAACAAAACCTTCTATGGTCATACACCCAAGCTGAATGGTTTATTGAATCTTGATCGTAGTAATACACATATTCATAATATTGAAGCCAAAAGATGGAGAGTTGATAATGATAGTGCAACATACTTGTGGCACTGCCGTTTAGGTCATATTAGTGTAAAGCGCATGAAGAAACTCCATGCTGATGGACTTTTGGAATCACTTGATTATGAATCATTTGATGCTTCAGAACCATGCCTCATGGGAAAGATGACTAAAACTCTGTTCTCCGGAACAATGGAGCGAGCAAGTGACCTATTGGAAATAATACATACCGATGTATGCGGACCAATGAGTGTTGATGCTCGCGGCGGGTATCGTCGTTTTCTTACCTTCACAGATGATTTGAGAAGATATGGGTATATCTACTTATTGAAGCACAAGCCTGGAATATTTGAAAAGTTCAAAGAATTTCATAGTGAAGTAGAGAATCATCATAACAAGAAAATAAAGTTTCTATGATCTAATCGTGGAGGCGGATATTTGAGTTATGAGTTTAGTCTTCATTTGAAACAAAGTGGAATAGTTTCACAGCTCACGCCACCTGGAACACGACAGCGTAATGGTGTGTCCGAACGTCGTTACCATACTTAATTAGATATGGTGCAATCTATGATGTCTCTTACTGATTTACCACTATTGTTTTGGGGTTATGCATTAGAGACAGCTGCATTCACGTTAAATAGGGCACCGTCTAAATCCGTTGAAACAACACCGTATGAACTGTGGTTTGGCAATAAAACAAAGTTGTTGTTTCTTAAAGTTTGGGGCTGCAATGCTTATGTGAAAAGGTTTCAACCTGATAAGCTCGAACCCGAATCGGAGAAGTGCATATTCATAGGATACCCAAAAGAAACTGTTGGGTACACCTTCTGTCATAGATCCGAAGGCAAGACTTTTGTTGCTATGAATGGATCATTTCTAGAGAAGGAGTTTTTCTCGAAAGAAGTGAGTGGGAGGAAAGTAGAACTTGATGAGGTAATTTTACCTTCTCTCGAATTGGAGAATAGCTCATCACAGAAAATTGTTCCCGTGATGCCTACACCAATTAGTAAGGAAGCTAATGACGATGATCATGAAACTTCGGATCAAGTCACTAGCGAACCTCGTAGGTCAACCAGAGTACATTCGGCACCAGAGTGGTACGGTAATCCAATTCTGGAAGTCATGTTACTAGACCATGACGAATCTACGAACTATGAGGAAGCGATGATGATCCCAGATTCCTCAAAATGGCTTGAGGCCATGAAATCTGAGATGGGATCCATGTATGAGAACAAAGCGTGGACTTTGGTTGACTTGTCCGATGATCGGCAAGCCATTGAAAATAAATGGATCTTTAAGAGGAAAACTGGCGCCGATGGTAATGTTACTATCTACAAAGCTCGGCTCGTTGCAAAAGGTTTTCGACAAGTTCAAAGAGTTGACTACGATGAGACTTCCTCACCTGTAGTGATGCTTAAGTCTCTCCGAATCATGTTAAGAATTGCCGCATTATATGATTATGAAATCTAGCAAATGGATGTCAAAACTGCATTCCTTAATGGGTATATTAAAGAAGAGTTGTATATGATGCAACCAGAAGGTTTTGTCGATCCTAAAGGTGCTAACAAAGTGTACAAGCTCCAGCGATCCATCTATGGACTGGTGCAAGCATCTCGGAGTTGAAATATACGCTTTTGATGAGGTGATCAAAGCATATGGTTTTATACAGACTTTTGGAGAAGCCTGTATTTACAAGAAAGTGAGTGGGAGCTTTGTAGCATTTTTTATATTATATGTGGATGACATATTGTTGAGTGGAAATGATGTAGAATTTCTGGATAGCATAAAAGGATACATGAATAAGAATTTTTCGATAAAATACCTCGGTGAAGCTGCCTACATATTGGGCATCAAGATCTATAGAGATAGATCAAGACACTTGATAAGACTTTCGATGAGTACATACCTTGATAAGATTTTGAATTTGTTCAAAATGGATCAGTCAAAGAAAGGAGTTCTTGCCTGAGTTGTAAGATATGAAGTTGAGTAAGACTCAAAACCCGACCACAACAGAAAAATAGAGAGAGAATGAAAGTCATTTCGTATACCTCAGCCATAGGTTCTATAAAGTATGCCATACTATGTACCAAACCTGTTGTGTACCTTGCCATGAGTTTGGCAAGGAGGTACAATAGTGATCCGGGAGTAGATCACTAGACAGCGGTCAAAATTATCCTTAGTAACTGTAGGACTAAGGAAATGTTTCTCGATTATGGAGGTGATAAAGAATTCGTCGTAAAGGGTTACGCCGATGCAAGCTTTGACACTAATCCATATGACTAAGTATCAATCTGGACGCGTATTCAAAGTGGGAGCAATTAGCTAGAGTAGCTACATGCAGAGCGTTGTAGACATAGGAATTTGCGAAATACATACGGATCTGAATGTCACAGACCTGTTGACTAAACTTCTCTCACAAAGCAAAACATGATCACACCTTAGTACTCTTTGGGTGTTAAATCACATGACGATGTGAACTAGATTATTGACTCTAGTAAACCCTTTGGGTGTTGGTCACATGGCGATGTGAACTATGGGTATTAATCACATCTCGATGTGAACTATTGGTGTTAAATCACATGGCGATGCGAACTAGATTATTGACTCTAGTGCAAGTGGGAGACTGAAGGAAATATGCCCTAGAGGCAATAATAAAGTTGTTATTTATATTTCCTTACATATATCATGATAAATGTCTTTTATTCATGCTAGAATTGTATTAACCGGAAACTTGCTACATGTTTGAATACATAGACAAAACAGAGTGTCCCCAGTATGCCTCTACTAGACTAGCTCGTTAATCAAAGATGGTTAAGTTTCCTAAAAATAGACATGTGTTGTCATTTGATGAACGAGATCACATCGTTAGGAGAATGATGTGATGGACAAGACCCATCTGTTAGCTTAGCATAATGATTGTATAGTTTTATTGCCATTGCTTTCTTCATGACTTATACATGTTCCTCTGACTATGAGATTATGCATCCCCCGATTACCGTAGGAACACCTTGTGTGCTATCAAACGTCACAACGTAACAGGGTGATTATAAAGATGCTCTACAGGTGTCTCCGAAGGTGTTTGTGGTGTTGGCATAGATCGAGAATAGGATTTGTCACTCTGAGTGCCGGAGAGGTATCTCTGGGCCCTCTCGGTAATGCACATCATAATAAGCCTTGCAAGCAAATGACTAATGAGTTAGTCACTAGATGATGTATTACGGAAGGAGTAAAGAGACTTGCCGGTATCGAGATTGAACTAGGTATGAAGATACCTACGATCGAATCTCGGGCAAGTAACATACCGATGACAAAGGGAACACTGTAAGTTGTTATGCAGTTTGACCGATAAAGATCTTCGTAGAATATGTAGGAGCCAATATGAGCATCCAGGTTCCGCTATTGGTTATTGAACGGAGATGTGTCTCGGTCATGTCTACATAGTTCTCGAACCCGTAGGGTCCGCACGCTTACCGTTCGATGATGATTTGTATTATGAGTTATGTGATTTGATGACCAAAGTTTGTTCGGAGTCCCGGATGAGATCACGTACATGATGAGGAGTCTCGAAATGCTCGAGTGGTAAATATTCATATATTGTAAGGCTATATTCGGACATCGGAAAGGTTCCGAGTGATTCGGGTATTTTTCGGACTACCGGGGAGTTATGGGAATTCACCGGGAGAAGTAATGGGCCTTATTGGGCCATACGGGTAGAGGAGGAGGCAGGCCAAGGGGAGATGGCGTGCACGCCCCCCATGGGTCCGAATTGGACTAGGGGAAGGGGGCGGCGCCCCCATTGCCCTTTCCTACTCCCACTCTCCTTCCCTCTTTCCTTCTCTCCTACTCCGAATAGGAAATGGTTTCCTACTAGGACTTGGAAGTCCTAGTAGGACTCCCTACACTTGGCGCACCATAGGGCGCATGCCTCTCTCCCTCCCTCCTTTATATGCATGGGCAGGGGCACCCCAAATATACAACAGACAATCTCTTAGCCGTGTCCGGTGCCCCCCTCCACAGTTACACATCTCGGTCATATTGTCGTAATGCTTAGACCAAGCCCTGCGCCGGTAACTTTATCATCACCGTCGCCACACTATCGTGCTGATGGAACTCTCCCTCGTCCTCAACTGGATCAAGAGCTCGAGGGACGTCATTGTACTGAACATGTGCTGAACATGGAGGTGCCGTACATTCGGTACTTGGATCGGTTGGATCGTGAAGACGTTCGACTACATCAACTGCGTTACTAAACGCTTCCGCTTTCGGTCTATGAGGGCACGTGGACACACTCTCCCCGCTCATTGCTATGCTTCTCCTAGATAGATCTTGCGTGATCATAGGACATTTTTGAAATACTACGTTCCCCAACACCCCCTCTCTCGGTGGCACCGGAGTGCCGCCGGGGCAAGGATCCTAACGACGATCTACACCAACTTTCTCCCCGTCTATGCAGCGGTGTAACACCTCTTCTCCCCGCTGTAATATCTTCTTAAACATGGTGCTTAATGGTACATATTATTATCCGATGATGTGTTTCCATCCTATGATGTTTGAGTAGATTTGTTTTGTCCTATGAGCTGATTGACGATCGTGATTGGTTTGAGTTGTATGTTTTATTTTGGTGCAGTCCTATGGTGCCCTCAGTGTCGCGCAAGAGTGAGAGATTCCATATTTAGGGTGTTCCCATATGCTCATGATTCGCTTATGGTGGGTGGCGTGACTGACGGAAACACATACCCAAGTAAGTGGGTTGTTGCGTATGGGAGTAAAGAGGACTTGATACTTAATGCTATGGTTGGGTTGTACCTTAATGATCTTAAGTAGTTGTGGATCCTTGCTAGAGTTCCAATCATAAGTGCACATGATCCAAGTAGAGAAAGTATGTTAGCTCATGCCTCTCCCTCATATAAAATTGCAATAATGATTACCAATCTAGTTATCGATTGCCCAGGGACAAATACTTCTCTTGTGTTACAAAATTCTTTCTAGTAAACAACTAACTTTATTATCTCGCAAATCACTCCTAGTTTTATTTCCACTAAGTACTTCTAGTTTTATTCTTGCAAACCTATCCTATCACACCTACAAAATAGTTTCATACTTGTTGTTGGTAAAGTGAACGTTAAGTGTGCGTATTGTTGTATCGGTGGTCGACAGAACTTGAAGAGAATATAAATTCTACCTTTAGCTCCTCGTTGGGTTCAACACACTTACTTATTAAGAAAGGCTACAATTGATCCCCTATACTTGTGGGTTATTAAGACCTTTTTCTGGCGCCGTTGCCGGGGAGCAATAGCGCGGAGTGAATATTCTCGTGTGTCATTGCTTGTTTTATTACTAAGTAGATTTATTTTCTGTTCTAAGTTATTTTATATCTTTTGTTATGGATTTGGAACACGAAGTACCAAAAAATTAGTTGTACTTGCTACTCGTGGAGATGGAGAACCTCCTAAAACGCTCGATGCTCGTTATGTGGAAAATATTAAACACTACTTCGATAATCTTGAGAAAACCCTATTCAACTTGATAATGGGAGTCACGTTGGATCAACGTGAATACTTTACGGATTATCGCTTGACTCAAAAGGGAAACACTTATGGGATCAAATTAAAATATTGCAATGGTATGCTTGGAATTTAAACTTAAAATATGATTATACTTGCTGCTCTAGGATCAAGGCTCCACACCTTCCCTTTACATGTGAAATTAATGATAATGAAACCTTGGCTTCTTATGCTAATGGTATATATGATTAACATGATGTGGAATGAATAGAAGAATTTGTTGCTTTTAAGGGTGCTTGTGGAATTAAATATTTGTTTGAAGAGTATGAAGATTGTGATGATGCTCTTTACATATCTGAATTTTTTTCTATACTTAAATATTCCTATGAGAATTATTGCTACTTGTGATCCACCTCAGTTTATTCCCCAAAGAGGAGGGGATAATGCAACACATCGGTGGTAAGTATTTCCCTCAGTTATGAAACCAAGGTTATCAATCCAGTAGGCGAACCAAGCAAAACTATGTAGACAGCACCTGCACACAAACAACAATCCTCGCAACCCAACTTATAGAGGGGTTGTCAATCCCTCTAAGGTATTGTAATACGATAAACAGATAGATTGATATATGAAAATAAAATAAAATATAACTCAGCAAGATATTCTTGGGTTTTTGATAATATAGATCTGAAACAAAAGAGGTAAATAAACTGGAAACACAAATAGCAATATTGATATGAAAGTATATGATGAGAAATAGATTCGGGGGCCATATATTTCACTAGTGGCTTCTCATACGGTGGGTAAACAAATTACTGTTGGCCAATTGGTAGAAAAGCAAATAATTATGACGATATGCAAGATGATAATCATGTATAGAAAAAAATTCAGATATGTAAAGAGCATCATCACAATCTTCATACTCTTCAAACAAAGATTAGTAGATCGGCTCCTGTCTGCATCTACTACTATTACTCCAGACATCGACCGCTATCCAGCATGCATCTAGTGTATTAAGTTCATGGAGAAATGAAGTAATGCAATAAGAATGATGACATGATGTAGACAAGATCTATTCATGTAGGAATATACCCCATCTTTTTATCCTTAATAGCAATGATACATGTGTGTCATGTTTCTTTCTATCACTGAGATTGAGCACCGCAAGATCGAACTCATTACAAAGCATCTCTTCCCATGGCAAGATAAATCAATCAAGTTGGCCAAACAAAAAAATATAGGAGAAAAAATATGAGGCTATAATAATCATGTATGGATAGATATGATCATAAACTCACAATTCATCGAATCCCAACAAACACACCGCAAAAAGAATTACATCGAATAGATCTCCGAAGAGAACATTATATTGAAGATCTAAAAGAGAGAAGAAACCATCTAGCTACTGCCTACGGACCCGTAGGTCTAAGGTAAACTACTCATGCATCATCGGAGGAGCACCAATGAGGATGATGAACCCCTTCGTGATCATGTTCCCCTCCGGTGGAGTACTGGAAAAGGGCTTTAGATTGGATCTCGTGGCTCTGGAACTTGCGGCTGCTGAAACAAGTTTTCATCAACTCCTCTAGGGTTTCAGGAATATTGTGGTAATTTATAGATCGGAGGTTGGTGGAAAAGGTCACCGTGGGCCCCACTACCCACCAGGGCGTGCTAGGAGCCTGGGATGCGGCCTGGTGTATAGTGGGCCCCATGGGCCTTCCCTCATGTGCTCCCTTGATTCCCTCGATGTCTTCTGGGCAGAAAAAATCTCCAAAATCATGGCGTTTGGACTCCGTTTGATATTGATTTTCAGCGAAGTAAAAGAACAAGCGAAAAACAACAACTGGCACTAGTCACTATGTCAATAGGTAAGCCCCAAAAAATGATATAAATTTGCTAGAAAATGATTATAAAACATACAAGAATGATAATATACATCGAACAATAAAAAATTATAGATACACTAAAGACGTATCAGCATCCTCAAGCTTAATTCCTGCTCGTCCTTGAGTAGGTAAATAATAAAAATAGAATTTTTGATGTGGAATGCTGCCTAACATGTTCATCATATATTCTTTTCTTTGTAGCATGGACATATGGACTTTTAGACGATTCAAAGCAATCTTATATATTTACTAATTGGAGGCACCATACGAGCCTCCACGTTAATCCTAGAAAAACTGATAAAAATAACCATTAGATCTCAATTGTGTGATCCAGATTTAATGAGAGCACAAGCATATTTTAAGAAAAAAAAACAACCGTCGAATCTCCATTGTATGATTTAGATTTAATGGGCAGGAGGCATAGTCCGACGCAGGGAGACTTATTTATTTATCTTATAACAGTCTTGCAAACTTACGAGGCAAAAGATCTGTTTCCTATCCCTTAAAAAAGATATTTGTTTCCTATTACATCTCAAAAAGCAGAAACAAAATTACTATTTGGGCCTATCTTGGAACGGAACCATGCAACTCATGTACGGCTGTACATGCACGAGCAAATTTGATAAAAATTGTGACCACATCATAAATATTAATTGTAGCGTTGGATTGCAAAATTTACGGTCAGGATGGAAGGAAAAGTTGCATAATAAAGATGGTGCAGTAAAAAAAGGATCTGGCACGTCCATGGGAACTCCACGATGTCCATCAGTAGTTCAACGAAAAAAAAAAGAAGTTTCACATGTGAAAACTCCACGATAGATAAAAGATCGGAGCCATCTAGAGGGCAGGTACGCCCTCCCCTACCAGATTGCGGATAGAACAAGTCAAAAAAAAGATTGCGGATAGAAAAAATCTACAAAATAAATAAATAGGAGTAGTCCTACGCACATACTCTACCCAAATCGTTAGAATGGCATAGATGGGAGGCATTGTGGATTCCGATGAGCGCACAGACGGACGACTTTCCCTTGCCATCCATGAAGACAATGATGCGGAGGCCATCGAGGAGCAGCAGTGATAGAGGATGTGGTCGGCGTAGCGGACAGCCGGACACAGACGCAACAAGAGGCGTCGGCAGATGTGACCCACTCACTGTGAGGTTAAAAGCATGCAACGATGGTCGGGTAGGTGTGCATCGTGTAAGCTCGGACGTCGAGATCGTGCGTGGAGGCGATGGAAGATGATGCAACAGTCAGCGTGGTAGACTATCTGAAATCTACCTCCGCGCCTCCACTTCATCGCCGTTCTCATCATCTCCCCACTGACGCTCCCGTGTGAAGTTGGACACAAATCGACCCTGCTCATCTCGCTCGGTATTCACACCAGGCACCATGTCTATTCAGGAAACCTTCGGACGCTGCATACTACTGCCATCAGTTCAGTCCACAACTTGAGGTAGACATCACCCTTGATCTGTTCGCGAATGGCTTCTAGCAGACAACACACTACCTCTCATCTATTGGCTTGATTCTACCACGGGCCACTAATACCACCAGCTCACCGGAAAGCAATAGCTACGCAGCATGTTTACGTGAAAGAATGTCTTTGGACCACAGGCAGCATGTTCGTGTGAAATACCATCTTACTTTTGACCAATGTCCTCAATTAATTCCGACAGAGCCATGCAATCGATATACTAGCCATCTTTTGGGCATTACAATTCAAAACTGTACTTATATCTATGTTGATTTTGTAGCACATGAAGTTGCAGAGGAGAGCAGATGAGATATAGTTCATAGCTTAGCAATATGTGTAAGTTAATTTTCTCGCCTTTCATCCTTGCAGGCTATCCGTAAGTTAATTTGCTAGTCTCTCACCCGTGGTACAATTTTAATGTGATTGATGATTTTTATCAACTTGATGACAAATTGTTGCCTGAGCTACTGTTAGGTGCAAAGGTATATCAAGTAAATAAGTTGTTCTTTTGTCATGTGATGTTCTTCCCAATTGTATAGTATAAATTGGACCATGATATATAACAGTGTGTATGCTCTTCTATTTTCATTGAATGCATACAATTAGTCCGCCAATATCAGTCTCTTTGCTGCAGAATTTCCTTTTTCTCAACCATACCGGGAGCGAAGGAAAAACTGATGGGAATAGTGTCATCACAAACATGATATAGACTACTTCACTGGCTGATCGAGGTCTCTTCGTCTTCACTTCTTCCTACCTCAGATGATTAGTTCTCTTCTCATCCACCGATTTCAAATATATCTATGTGTCATGAATGCATGCTTCTCATTTGTTGATTCATAGTACATAATTATTTTCTCATGTAGAAGATTCTCTAAAATGGAACTATTTTCTCCGCTAAGGGCAAAATAACCTAATCATACTCCCCCATTGAAAAGATATGCAGATTCTTGCATAGAATTTCCAATGTTTTTTAAATACTCCACTTCTCCTTATTGATCTTGGTGGCTATGACAAAACAATATTTGCTAAATATCCCAAAACTAGAAATTTATAGTGTACCATTGAGATAATATCCTGCTCACAGCTTGCAATCATCTTGGGATTGGTCTGTGCATTTATTTAATCTTCAAATTGGACACTGTTGAGTTATTAGACTGAGTAACCATGTTCACGCTCCCTCAAAGCTTAACATTAGTTTTACTATGACCTATTTACTACCTACTTGCGATTTTTGTGTTGCATGCATAAGTTTCACTCGAAATAAAAAATAACCATTGCAAAACAATGCTTAAGTAGAAAAAAAAAATCAAAGTTTCCCCGTAGTAAGACAACTGAAATCAGAAATGTAGTTGAAATAATTCCAGAACCCAACAGACATCCTAATAAAAATAACTTGGAAACACAAACATTTTTAGTCTCCTATTGGTAGTGCCAAATATCACAGTTGTATAGGAATCACCCAAAACTGCATGCAAAGGATTTCTACATTCCAAGTATGAAGATATGCTAAAAGAATGAGTTAATTTAATTTCCTATAATCATGTGTACCTTAAATTAGCTAGCCTGTGCAGGTGCACGGGTTGATGACTAGTATTCTATAATTTGACATGAAGACTTTAATACTCAAGCATATCAATAAGCAACAATGTCTTTCAAAATATCAACGCTAAAGAAAGGTATCCCTAGCCCATTATGCTCAAAAGAGGCCAAAAAGGGCCCAACAAAAAAACAAAATAAGAAGAAAAAATGAGAGAGAAAAAGAGAAGGGGCAATGCTGCTATCCTTTTACCACACCTTTTCTTTAGAGTGACACCACGTTTTTCATATAGAGAGTCTCTTGAGTTATCACTTTCATATATTAGTGGGAATTTCTCAATATAGAACTTGGCATGTATATTCCGCTGACGAGCTTCCTCAAATGCCCGAGGTATTCATGAGCAAGCAAGTTGGATGCACACCCACTTAGTTTCATTTGTGAGCTTTCATACACTTATAGCTCTAGTGCATCCCTTGCATGGCAATCCCTACTCCTCGCGTTGATGTTGATTGATGGGAATCTCCATAGCCCGTCGATCCTCCTAGTTGATACGAGACTTTCTTCCTTCTCCTATTGATCCCTACCATCGCATTCTATTCCAATCATAGTGTTATACACATGGCTCACGCTCATGTATTGAGTGAAGTTGAAAATGCAGAAGCGCATTAGAAGTGCGATCCAATTGTCTGGTTTGACCCCCAAGGTGCTCATGATTTATACCTTATGCAGGGGAGACTGAGTGTGTCATGCTTACCACAATGAAGTGTATAGAGGTTGTTTCCTTTAGCTTCATTATTATGAAAGGCAATAATGAATTACATGCATTATTCTTTTGATGTCAAATTGACAGACTATTGCCTTGAATCACTCGTGTCTTAATATTCATGTCATGATTAGGTTACATGATCAAGATTATGCTAGGTAGCATTCCACATAAAAATTATCTTTTTTATCATTTACCTACTTGAGGACGAGTAGGAATTAAGCTTTTGGGATGCTGATACGTGTCCATCATATCTATAATTTTTTATTGTTTCATGACAATATTCTACAACTTTTACATACTTTTGGCAACAATTAGTATGATTTTCTTGGACTGACATATTGATCGAGTGACCAGTGCCAGTTCTTGTCTGTTGCATGTTTTTTTGTTTCGTCGAAAATCCAGATCAAACGAAGTCCAAATGCGATACTTTTTTACAGAGAATTGTTTTGGAATATATGTTATTTTTAGGAAGCAGAATCAACGTGATACGATGCCGGAGGGGTCCACAAGCTCAAGGGACACACCCCTCTACCCAGGTGTCGGGGGAAACTGTCCTCCCACGAGCACCTATGGGACCGGAGCCCCTTCTACGTTGCGGTAAGGGAGCGGAGGGAGCATGGAGAGCAGATCGAGGGGCACACGCGGGCAGTTTACCCAGGTTCGGGCCGCGCGGACGCGTAAAACCCTACTCCTGCTTAGGTTGTATTGAGTTCTTGAGCTCGGGAGCTTGAAGAGCTACAATACTAGCTACACCGAGCGAGTGAGTTGTCTAGGTTTCGAACCCTTTCTACGTTGTGCATGGGCCTCCTTTTATAGCTCAAAGGGGTCACCGACAGGTGTCAACGTAGGGGAGGGTAAAAGCGTAAATTTGGTGGTAGTTGTAACAGTGCGTGAATAGTGCATGAACAGTGGATGAACAGTGGTCTTCACCTAACTTTGACAGTGGGGGACAAGGGCATTAAATGCCCGTCGCCGTCGACCCCAAAAGTGTCCGTCCATGCTTCTCCGTTCGCCACGGCGGTAGCCTCGTCACCGTGGCTTGCCACCGTGTGCCCCAGGCTGCACAGCCGTCCGCCACGCGTCCCTGGAAGGGCCCCAGGGCGACGCGTGGGCAGATGAGCTGGAGCGCGGGCACACAGCGTGGGTTTCCCCGGCAAGCACCTTGCCGGGGCCTTGATCTTGCCGGGCCCGGAAGCTTGTCGCTCTTCGGGCCCTGCCGGGGCGCATGATGCGCCGAGGTATCTCTTGGGATATGTGTTCCTTGGTCTTCCTGGCAAGCTCCACTTGCCAGGGTCTTGTGATAAAGTGATAACCTTGAGCCTGGTGCGGCCTTCCCGGCAAGCTCCTCTTGCCGGGGCCTTGATCTTCTGACTTGTATACTTTGTTCTTGAATGGCTTCATAAGGACCGGAAAGGTACTTGGCGAGCACGTGGTAAGCCCTGCCGCGGGAAGCTGCTACTGCCCGTGCACAAGTTGGGGTACTAAGGTACCCCTATCTTAGTACACCGACAGGAGCCCCCGGGCCTGGGCCACACACGGTGCCGAGCGCTGTTGGGCCAGGCCCAGAACAGTGCACGGGCACGCGCGGCCCACGGCAAGCCGTATCCCCTTCCGTATCCGCCGCATCCCTCCCTAACGGCACGCGTCGATTGCGGCGTCGTGGGAGAGATCGTGGCCTGTTGTTTAATGGGAAATGCGGAGCGTCCCCCACTTCCCCCTTAAAAGCAGAGCAAGCAGGGGCAGTTCCCTCCATCGTCTTCATTGCGTCTTCATTCTCCAGAAACCTCCGCTGCTTCTTGCCTCCGCCCCTCCTCCGCCGTCTTCCGCACCTGCGGCGCCGTCGAGCTACTCGCCTCTTCCCTCACCGCCTCCGCCATGGCTCCGAAGAGCGACAAGGCGAAAAGCGACAAGGCCAAGAACGACAAGGCCAAGAAGGAGAAGTCCGAGCAGGCGGCGAAGCTGGCCGCCCTGCGGAACAGGTGCGTGGTCTTCGCGCCAAGGCTTGGTCCGAGGGAGCTGCGGGACAAATATTATTTGTTCTGGGCGAGGGAGACCAAAGCTCATCCCCGCACCCGTGTCTTCCCCGCCATCGCCAAAGATATGTTCCCCGGCGGGTACTTTTTCTTCGCTGCATTTTTCCACTGTGGATTGTGCCCTCCGTTCTCGGAGTTCTTTTGTGATATCATGAACACATATGGCCTCCACCTCCTAGATTTCACCCCCAACGCCATCCTTACGATGGCCGTTTTCGCACATCTGTGCGAAAACTATGTTGGGGTTCATCCCAATGTAGCTCTTTTCCGCCATTTTTTCATGCCTAGAGTAGAGGCTGGCGCTCCCCTCTCCGGCGGCATCTCCTGGATCTTCAGGCTGAACAAGAAGGACTCATACCTGAAGGAAGAGCTCCGCGGCAAGTGGGAGGAATGGAGAGCCAATTGGTGTTGGGTGGTGGAGGATAAGCCGGAGCCTTTCACCGCGCCGCGCACAACTGCCATAGTGCGCGGCAGGGATTGGAGCGAATTGGCCCCGGAAGACAACAAGCTTAGCATCGCCCTCATTAGGATTATTCGTCTCTGGGTCGCCAATCTGACTATCGGAGAAGTTGGGGAAGATTTCCTCCGCCGTCGCATCGCCCTTTGCAGGAGAGGAAGAGGCATGCCTGGGAATTCGGCAACGCGGCGGACATCATGAGGTTGCGCCCTGGATTAAACTACAACTTCACCGTCTTGGAGTTGAAGGGGATGGTCAAGGAGCTCTTCAAGCACGACCCTGCCCATCCAGAGTGGTTCAGACCTCCCCGGGGAGTGGTACCGCTGTGCAACAGCACTGCTCGCGATTCCCTACGAGCGATGATGCCCGCGTGCGACTCCCACGGCGTCGTCCCCACTTGGATAGAGCCTCCGCCAGACACCGTGCTGAACTTCTTCGACAACTTGGTCGAGAAGTCCTGCAAGGCCGACGAGCAGAAGGGCCTTACCCGGGACACTACTGGCCGGGATATTGCTTACATCGCCTCCAGAATGGAGGAGGCCGCCGTAGCTGCAGCTGCGGGCGAATTCGGGTACACTGTGGACGAGGCACAGGCCGCGGACGCGGTGAGCCAAGCAGAGGAGGCGGAGATCCTCAAGCTGTTCAAGCTTCCGCCCGAGGAGTTTGCCGGGGTGCCTTCCCTGAAGTTTGCCGGGACGAGTGAGGTTGCCGGAGGGAGCGAGGTTGCCGGAGGAAGCGAGGTTGCCGGGCACGGCGCTGAGTCCAGCGGGCCCGCCGAGGAGGAGGAGGATGCCGGGGCTAATGAAGACTCTGGTGGATCCCTGAATCTCGACGACGACGCCTCCTCGTCCTCAGAGAACTCCCCGCCTCCGGCAAGTCCCAAGCAGCAAACGAGGAAGCGCCTCCGCAAGGCAGCTGAGACGGCGAGGCCGCAGGCGCCTCGACAGCAGCCAGCGCGCCGTGCGACGCGCGCCACCAGGACGAGCGGAGTCGTCCAGGAAGCGCCCCGTGCTCAAGCGCCAAGCGGAGGAGGATCTTCCCGGAGCGGAACGGGCGCTCCTTCTGCCCCTCGGTCCTCGGCGACGACGGGGGCCGGGTCTTCGCAGCCCACGGCCCCGGAGCCCACCAAGCGCCCGAGGGAACCTTCTCCTCCAGCTCCTCGCGCGGGAGCAAACCAGGCGGAGTTTGATTTCTCCGCCCTCACCTCCGACGAAGAGGAAGAGGAGTAAGTACTTGCACTTCTTTAGCTTCTTTGATTTTTATCTTGATTTTCCTTGTTGATTCTGATCTTGTTCTTGTTTTGCTTTCAGGACCTTGGCCCAGCGGATGGCGAAGAGGGCCAAGATCCCTGTGGTTGAGGTTGAAGACAACTCGCCCACCGCGGCGACAGGAAACGCGCCAGCGACAAGCTTGCCGGATCAACCTGCTGCTCCGAGGAGCAGCCCCCAGTGCAGCCCCCAGCGTAAGTCTGGTACTTATTTTTCTATTTGTCGGGCGCGCTTGAGGTTGTTGCTTGTACTGATGTCTTGTTGTCTTGTTTGTCTTGTGCAGAAGTGGAGCCGCAGCCGCAGGAGCGCCAGGAGGTCGCCCCCAAAGAGCTGCCTGTTCCACCCTCCCCGCCAAGGGTGAACTCCCCGGCGAGGGAGAACGCTCCGCCAAGGACGGGCACCCCGCCAAGGGCGGGCACCCCGCCAAGGGTGAGCAGCCCGACAAGGGTGAGCACCCCGCCAAGGGAGGGCGCGGGCGACCCTCCGCCAACAGGGGCCACCACTCCGCCGCCAAGGGTGGATTCCCCGGCGAGGGAGCATGTCGTTGAAGAAGTCCGTGAAGGTAAATCTTGTAGCTTCTTCTTCTTGAACTTGTCTTTTTGGATATTTTCTTGACTCTTTCTTTTCCTTTTCTTCTGCTAGACCCTCTTGCCCCAGAGTCGATGGAGACGGAGGCCACCGTTGAGGAGGAGGTGCACGGCGACGGCGGCAATGCCACTGCCACTGAGGGCATGGCCGGAGCCGACGAGCCTGCCGCCGAAGAGACCGCCCCGCCCGCAGACGCCGCGGCTGGGGAGGGGACCGGCGACCACACTGCTGGCCCGGAGGCAGCAAGAGCGTCAAGCGCTGCACCGGCCGCCGACCCCTCCGCCTCTACGGCCGGGCAGGGCGTCTACTTGGAGGCCCCCAACGGGGTTTTCATACAAGTCCCGTGGGGGTCCTCGTCTCGAGCCCCCGTGGAGGGAGAGACCTTTGACGGAGAGGTCCTCGCCTCCGTGGGGTTGAAGTTTGTTGAAGCGCTCGGCGGTAGCGACGAGCCCGAAGAGGAGAAGCTCCTTCGCCGGCATCTGGCTCTATACTGGGCCAGGCAGGCGAAGCTGGAGTCTCGAGAAGCTCTCACCGCCAAAGATGGAGCTGACTTGGAGAAGCGTGCCGCGGAGCTCCGCGCCGCCAACCAGGCGGCCCTCTGCAACTTGGCGGAGGAGCACGAAGGGCTTGCCGAGAAGCAGCAAGCATTCCTCCTTGAGAAAGCCGAGGCCGAGGAGCAGCAGCGACTGGTTGGCGAAGAGCTGTCCCGGCGAGAAGGATCACTCAACCAGCGGAAGGTCGACCTCGACGCCCACGAGGACGACCTCACCGCCCGGGAGCAGGCCATTGGCGGGGCCCTGAAGGAGGCGAAGGCCGCCGCAGCCACCGCGGAGACCGCCAAGAAGGACCTTGAGGCCAAGGTGGAGCAGCTGGAGCGGTACCTGAAGGCGAGCGCGGACAGAATCACCGCGCTCAATGTGGAGCGGGAGAAAGATGCCCACACCAACTCTGACTTGCAGGTACGTCTCTCCAAGAAAGGCGACGAGCTCACTGCCGCCAAGGATTCCATTGCTGACTTAGAGTTGAAGGTCTCCACTCTGACTGATTCGCTCGACGCCGCCCGGGACCGCGAGACGAAGCTGAAGGACGAGCTCCGCAAGGAACGGGGCCTGGTGGAGAGCGCCGCCGTCTCGGCGAACCAGTTCAGCCGGGCAGTGGAGCAGTGGACTGACGATCTGTTCACCTCCGCTGCCAATATTGACAAGGAGATGGTGGCGCTGAGGGCGGAGCATCTCGCGTACTCCCCGGACGAGAACCTCCCCCACAGCGCCAAGTTAAGTCTGTTCTTCAGGGGAATAGCGCCGGCACTTGCGCGGCTGCAGGAGAAGATCCCCGTGCAGCTGGCCAACGAGGTGCGTCGGCTCTGCATGGGCACCTTGGAGCGTGTCTTGACGAAGATCGTCTACCGCAACCCCGGCATCAACCTCGTCAACGTCCTCCGCACCTTGCCGGCCGAAGCTGATCAGGAGGTGTTGAAGGCGCAGGTTGCCCACATCGTCGCCAAGGTGAACAAGATCACCAGGCGTGAGGGCGACCGCGTAGATTAGATTTCTTTCTTTCTGTTTCCCTTGCCGCTGCAAGGCATGTTATAGACAAGAATCTATTAGTATTACGGCAAGCTATCTTTGTAATATACAATCTTATTTTGATCAGTCAATGTCATGTTATCTCCCTTGCTTTTGGTCCTCCACTTTGTATGCTTTCTACCCTACGCTTTCAGGGGACTCGCCGGCAGGGGTCTCTTGCCGCGAGCGCTGAGTGCTGGACTCTTAGCAGCCTGCTGGCAAAAGACCTTGTCGGCAAGCAACCTTGCCGCAGCTAGTCGCAGCACACTTAGCTTGCTAAGCGAACTCGAAAACGAAGTAAGGGCGCGACACTTGTCGCAGCTCACTTAAGTCGTTGAGCGTGCTCGAAAACAAAGCAAGGGTGCGGCTAGCCACGGGTAGGTTCCTCCGCGCACAGGTTTTCCATACAAAGTGTGGTTGTTCAAGGAAGACAACTGAAAATTAAAAAATTTGAATTACTCAAACTTTGGTAACTTAGCTTTCATAGTTCGTTTGTTCCCCGGCAAAGCTTCTCTTTCTTGAACAGCACTTGGTTCATCCTCCACCTCCTTCCCCCCC
>LR738711.1:213114103-213130229 GCA_902687465.1 Secale cereale | reverse complement strand
CCCCGGCAAACTTGTGCGCGAGGAATATTCCTTCTACTTAAGAGGGAAAGAAAAAGAGGAGGGAAAACAATTATAGGACCTCTTGGCCTTCTAATGCTTACCGGGGATGTGCGTTGCACAAGATGCCAAACAATGCATGCAAATAACAAAGAAAGGCATGGAAATGGCAAATAGTGCGAAGCACAAAAAGCTTTACTGATGCACGGGGTCTGCGCCCGGCTTTGTACAAAGGTTTACATGCGACAGCGGCAAGACTCGTACAAAAGGTGGTTGCCGGAGCGGATCACGGCAACCGCGCCTTATGGGTGAAACTTGCGAAGATGCTCTATGTTCCAGGAGTTGCTCACCGGTAAGCCTTCTTCGGTCTCAAGGCGGACAGCGCCGGGCCTTGTGACTTGTCTCACCCGATAAGGGCCTTCCCACTTCGGCGTCAACTTGTTGGAATTCTTGGCGGACTGAACACGCCGAAGAACAAGGTCGCCTTCCTCGAGACTCCTGGCCTTGACCTTGCGGCTATGATAGCGATGCAAGGCTTGCTGGTATCGAGCAGCTCGTACAGCAGCCTGGAGACGTTCCTCCTCAAGGAGCAATGCATCATCTTGTCGCAGTTGCTCTTGCTCGAGCTCATCATAAGCGAGCACTCGAGGAGATCCGTATACGAGTTCCGTGGGGAGAACTGCCTCTGCTCCATAGACAAGAGCAAAGGGTGTCTGTCTGGTGGCTCGATTTGGTGTCGTCCTGATTGACCAAAGAGCCGCCGGCAACTCCTCTATCCAGTTTCTTCCGCACCTGTGCAGCCTATCGAAGGTTCTTGTCTTGAGCCCGCGCAGCACTTCAGCGTTGGCCCTCTCCGCTTGACCATTGCTCCTCGGGTGAGCAACAGAAGCGAAGCAGACCTTGGCGCCAAGGTCTTGGACGTACTGCATGAAGGTGCGACTTGTAAATTGTGTGCCGTTGTCGGTGATGATCCTGTTAGGGATTCCGAAACGGCAAACAATCGCTCTGAAGAACCTGACTGCTGACTATGCTGTCACCTTTCTCACTGGTTCCACTTCTGGCCACTTTGTAAACTTGTCGATTCCAACGTACAAGTATTCAAAGCCCCCGACAGCGCGGGGAAAGGGGCCGAGGATATCGAGCCCCCAGACCAAGAAGGGCCAGGATAAAGGGATCGTCTGGAGAGCTTGAGCTGGCTGGTGAATTTGCTTGGCATGGAACTGGCACGCTTCACACTTGGTTACTTGTGCAGTTGCATCCTGGAGGGCTTCTGGCCAGAAGAACCCTTGCCGGAACGCCTTCCCGGCAAGTGCCCTTGCGCCAATGTGGTGACCACATATGCCTCCATGTATCTCTGCCAACAGCTTCTGTCCATCTTCTCTGGAAATGCACTTCAACCTGACACCATTGAGTCTTCTTCTGTACAGTTCATTATCAACGAACTGGTACATACTTGACTGTCTGGTTATTTTCTCTATCTCTTCTGGCTCGTCGGGAAGTTCTCCAGTTTGCAGAAAACGGACGATCTGCTGTGCCCATGCTGGAGCCTGAGGCTCAACGGCAAGGACTAAATGCATAAGGGCTGCTGTGGGAACCCCAGCTTCTACGGCGAGAACCACAGGCTCTGCCGGAGCTGATGGTCCCCTGGCAAGCCTGCCGGGGCAAGGCTTGTCGGGAACGCTTGCTTCAACTGTACAGACCCTTGGATCTGCAGGAGCAAACTGTTCCTCAGCATTTTGACTGTTGATCCTGGGGACCTTGGCGGCGGTTT
Organism: Secale cereale; assembly: GCA_902687465.1. Lineage (NCBI taxonomy): Eukaryota > Viridiplantae > Streptophyta > Magnoliopsida > Poales > Poaceae > Secale > Secale cereale. The sequence continues at coordinate 213,128,461 of LR738711.1, read as the reverse complement.
TGGGAAGATCCGCCGGCAAGTAGTCGCCGGAGACCAACTTTCTCTTCTTGTTCTGCCCAACTGATGGTGTAACGGATGGCTGAGTTAACTTGAGCAGGAAGGTCCCTGGTTCCACAGGTAACTTCATTGCAGCACACTTTGAAAGGCCATCAGCAATATCATTCTGAGCCCTTGGGACATGCTCCATTTGCGGACCTTCAAAGTGCTCTTCAAGCTTCCTCACTTCATCAACATAAGCTTCCATCAAAGGGCTCTGATAACTCTTATTTACTTGCCGGACCACCAACTGTGAATCTCCCCGCACAATCAACTTCTTGATCCCAAGTTCGGCTGCAATTCTGAGGCCGGCAAGCAGACCTTCATATTCAGCAGTATTGTTTGTCGCTTGTTCCTTGGGAAAGTGCATCTGGACAACATACTTGAGGTGTTCTCCGGTGGGCGCTATGAGTACCACGCCAGCACCGGCGCCTTGCAGCGAGAAGGCACCATCAAAGTACATTATCCATTCGCTGCTCGCTTCTTGGATGGGGATGCTTGTCTCTGGAACTTCTTCATCTGGCGTTGGGGTCCATTCTGCTATGAATTCTGCCAAAGCTCTGCTCTGTATGGTTGAAGTACTTTCAAACTTGAGACCAAAGCTTGACAGTTCCAGTGCCCACTCGACGATCCTGCCTGTTGCCCCTGGATTTTGCAATATCCTCTTCAACAGAAAACGAGTGACCACTGTTATCTCGTGTGCTTGAAAGTAATGGCGCAGCTTCCTTGAGGCCATGAGGAGGCCGAAAAGCAACTTCTGCACCCCAGAGTATCTTGATCTAGCCCCCTGCAAGAGGGAACTTACAAAATACACTGGGCGCTGCACCATCTTCTTCCGTACTTCTCCTTGTTCCTGCGCGGACTTGTCCTTGTCGGGGCCAGAGCTTGTCGGGGAAACCCCCTGCTTGCCGCTGGAAGTGCTCGCCGGGTCCGTGGGCTCTTCCTCTGCCTCCCTCTCCACCACCAATGCAGCACTAACCACTTGATTGGTTGCTTCTAAGTACAGCAGCAACTTCTCTTGTGGTCTAGGTGCGACAAGTATTGGAGTGGAGGACAGATATCCTTTCAAGTCCTGCAGCGCAGCCTCCGCTTCCGGAGTCCATTTCATAGGACCTGTCTTTTTCAAGATTTTGAAGAAAGGCAGGGCGCGCTCTGCAGACTTTGAAATGAATCTGCTGAGGGCAGCCACACAACCAGCAAGTCTTCTTACGTCCTTGACGCGCTTCAGGGCTTCGATCTGCTTGATGGCTTTTGTCTTGTCGGGATTGGCTTCAATCCCCCTCCGGGACACAAAGAACCCGAGAAGCTTGCCGGAAGGGACTCCGAAGACGCACTTCTCGGGGTTCAACTTGAGCTGGATCTTGCGCAGATTCTCAAAAGTTTCTTCTAAGTCTTGGATCAGGGTATCTTTGCTCTTGCTCTTGACCACTATATCATCCATGTAGGCTTCTACATTTCTGTGGATCTGTGGCTCAAAAGAAGTGTGCACCACCCTTGCAAATGTTGAGCCTGCATTCTTCAATCCAAAGGGCATGCGTATGAAGCAATATGTGCCACATGGAGTAATGAATGCAGTCTTCTCTTCATCTTCCTTGGCCATGAATATCTGGTGGTAACCTGAGTATGCATCAAGGAAGGAAAGCTGCTCACATCCGGCGGTGGAGTCAACAATCTGGTCAATACGCGGCAAGGGAAATGGATCCTTGGGACATGCTTTATTCACATCAGTGAAGTCTATACAAAGTCTCCACTTCTCGTTGGCCTTGCGTACGACAACTGGATTTGCTAACCATGTAGGATGGATCACGCCTCTAACCAGGCCCGCTGCTTCCAACTTCTTTATCTCTTCGGCGATGAATTCTTGGCGCTCCACGGCTTGCTTCCTGACCTTCTTCTTGACGGGCCGCGCATGAGGACAAACAGCAAGCTTGTGCTCAGTTACCTTCCTGGGAACGCCGGGGATGTCAGATGGTTGCCACGCAAACATATCGACATTAGCTCGCAGGAAGGCAACGAGCGCGCTTTCCTATTTGTTGTCGAGCGTAGCACTGATGGTGAAGGTACCACCAGTGCCGTCCTCCTTGGCGGACACCTTCTTGGTCGCCGGTGGAGCTGCCATTCCTTTCTTGCACTTGCCGGTGGAGCTCGATGGTGCGTCCTCGACGGCAGCGCAGCACTCCGAGGAGGTGCGTTTGCCAGAGTGGGCCCCAGAGCTCTTGCCGGACTTGGTATTGTTCTTCCCCCCGGGAGCTTCAGCGGCAAGTGTGTTGCTCTCTGCTGCGGCTGCTGCATCCCGGTAGATCTTGTCGGCGCAGATAAGCGCGTCCTTCTTGTCGCCGGGGACAGAGATGACGCTTATCGGCCCCGGCATCTTGAGTACGTTGTAGGCAAAGTGGGAAGCTGCCATGAACTTGGCGAGGGCAGGACGGCCAAGTATCCCATTGTATGGCAATGGGATATCGGCAACGTCAAAGGTTATCCTCTCCGTCCTGAAGTTGAGCTCCCCGCCAAAGGTCACGGGCAGCGTAATCTTCCCCTTCGGCTTGCTCCTTCCCGGGTTGATTCCTTGGAACGTCCCGGTTTCCTCGAGCTCGCTGTCGGGGATCTGTAGCTTCTTGATCACAGCGGAGGAGATCAAGTTCAGGCCGGCCCCGCCGTCAACCAACATCTTGGTGACCTTGAGGTTGCGGATAGTTGGCAAAACCAACATCGGCAAGCACCCGACCGCAGTTGTGCGGTCAGGGTGATCCTCAAGGTCAAAAATGATGGGCGTGCTAGACCACTTCAGCAGCCTGCGCGACTCGACGGGCGGCTCGGCTGCATTCACTTCCCGCACCCACTGCTTGAGTTGGCGGTGGGAAGTGTGCAGAGAGGCGCCTCCGTCGACACACAGAACTTCTGTGGCCTTTTGGAACTCCTGCTTGCTGTTATCTCCTTCATCCATGTCGTCGTCGTCGTCTTCTTCCTCATCCTTGTCGCGGCCCCGGGGAGGTCTATCACCTTGCCGCTGCTTGGCCTTGCCGCGGCGTCCTCCCTGGCCATTGAATGGCTGCTTCTTGCTGGACTCTCCTCTGCCTCCTTGGGCCTTCTCCTTGTCGCGTCGCTCGTATTCAACCTTCTGCTGTTCTACGAGGTACTCGACTCGCTTGCAGTTCTGAAGATCGTGGCCCTTGGTGCGGTGGATCTTGCAGTACTGCTTGTCGGAGCCGTCCTGCTTGTCGGCTGCCGCTATAGGGGCAGGCTCCTTGCCGGAACCGCCAGCCTGTGCCTTCTTGGCAGGAGCCTCCTTGCCGGACTGCTCGACAACCAGCACCTCCTTGTTCTTCTTCTTTCTGTTGTTCCGCCGCCGGCTCTTCTTTGCCGGGGCGGCATCCTCGCTGTCGCTTCCTCCTGCGCCAGCATCCTCTCCGGGGAGTCTCCTCCCCTCTTCGGCGCGCGCGCACTTGTCAGTCAGAGCGTAGAGCTCGCTGACATCCCGAATCTTGGTCATGGCCATCTCTTCCCGCATGCGGCGGTTACGCACGTTCTGGTGGAACGCGCTGATAACCGCGGCAGGGTGGACATCGGGAATGTTGTGTTGCACGCGGCTGAACCTCTGGATATACTTGCGCAGGGACTCTCCTTCCTTCTGGGCCAAGATGTGGAGATCACACTCCTGGCCGTGGGGTTTGTGGCCGCCCGTGAAGGTGCCAACAAACTGGTGGCACAGATCCGCCCACGAAGAAATGGAGCTCTCCGGCAAGTGCATAAGCCAAGAACGGACGTTTGGCTTAAGCACTAACGGGAAGTAGTTGGCCAGTATCTTCTCGTCGCGTCCCCCGGCAGCCTGCACCGCGATGGTGTAGATGCTGAGGAACTCCGAGGGGTGCGTCTTGCCGTCGTACTTCTCGGGTACGTCGGGCTTAAAATTCTTCATGCTGGGCCACTGGACTCGCCGCAGCTCGCGGGTGAACCCAGGGCAACCTGCCGCGTACGGAAAGTCGCCTGGTTCACCGGGCGCGTGCGTGTCGACAGCGGTCCCAGCGCGCTGATCTGATTGTCTTCAGGCTTCTCGTCGACGCTCGATGCGAGTCCGAGCGTCTTCTTGCCGCCGGTCGTCGAGGACTTGGCGCTGGTCCCGACGAGCCCGCGGATCCGACGACGCCGTAGAGTCGTCGTCGACGTTGATCCGGCGGGGTGGCGTCTTCTGCTTCCGCGGCGGGGAGTGCATGGTAGTTGCACCCCCGGCGGTCTTGTCGGCATCGGCCTTCGCTTGATCGACTTGCCGCGGCCGTGACGTCGCCGGCTGTTGTGGCGTGTCGTTGTTGGCGAAGGCGATGAGGCTCTGAATCGTCGCCCTCCAGTCTTCGGCCTTGTCTGCCGCTGGAGGGAAATCGAGGAGCAGCTGTGCTCTTGCTAGAGCTTCAGCTGGAGAGGAAGGGAGCGGCGGCGAGCGGTGCGAGGAGCGAGATATGCTCGGACTTCTAACGGGGTTAGAAGGAGCAGTTTCTCGCCCTGGCGACCGCGCCTTGCTCGTACCAGGACGATGGCCTTGAGCATCCCGCGATCCTCCGGTTTGTCCTTGCCCCAGCAAGCGTATGGTACCTCCTGTACCACGGCGCTGCTGGCTTGGCACCTCCCGAGAGAGATGTGGTGCGTCTACGGACACCGAGGCTTTGGAATTCGCCCGGTCGTCCGTCTTGTCCTTGGATTTGGTGGCGCCGTGAGTTTCCTCACCGACGACCACCCTTCCGCCGGCGTCTCCTCCACCAACCGTTGGTTCTGGTGGCGGTGGTATCGACGCAGACGGGCCTCCGACCTCCGAAGCCTTCTTCTTCGGAGGCATGTTGATGCTGTCGATGAAGTCGATGAAGCTTAAGAGGTTGATGAAGAATGCGCCCGCGTGAGCGCCGGATCAGTTTCGCACAACCTCGACGCCCCCTACCTGGCGCGCCAAAGATGTCGGGGGAAACTGTCCTCCCACGAGCACCTATGGGACCGGAGCCCCTTCTACGTTGCGGTAAGGGAGCGGAGGGAGCACGGAGAGCAGATCGAGGGGCACACGCGGGCAGTTTACCCAGGTTCGGGCCGCGCGGATGCGTAAAACCCTACTCCTGCTTAGGTTGTATTGAGTTCTTGAGCTCGGGAGCTTGAAAAGCTATAGTACTAGCTACACCGAGCGAGTGAGTTGTCTAGGTTTCGAACCCTTTCTACGTTGTTTATGGGCCTCCTTTTATAGCTCAAAGGGGTCACCGACAGGTGTCAACGTAGGGGAGGGTAAAAGCGTAAATTTGGTGGTAGTTGTAACAGTGCGTGAATAGTGCATGAACAGTGGATGAACAGTGGTCTTCACCTAACTTTGACAGTGGGGGACAAGGGCATTAAATGCCCGTCGCCGTCGACCCCAAAAGTGTCCGTCCATGCTTCTCCGTTCGCCACGGCGGTAGCCTCGTCACCGTGGCTTGCCACCGTGTGCCCCAGGCTGCACAGCCGTCCGCCACGCGTCCCTGGAAGGGCCCCAGGGCGACGCGTGGGCAGATGAGCTGGAGCGCGGGCACACAGCGTGGGTTTCCCCGGCAAGCACCTTGCCGGGGCCTTGATCTTGCCGGGCCCGGAAGCTTGTCGCTCTCCGGGCCCTGCCGGGGCGCATGATGCGCCGAGGCATCTCTTGGGATATGTGTTCCTTGGTCTTCCTGGCAAGCTCCACTTGCCAGGGTCTTGTGTTAAAGTGATAACCTTGAGCCTGGTGCGGCCTTCCCGGCAAGCTCCTCTTGCCGGGGCCTTGATCTTCTGACTTGTATACTTTTTTCTTGAATGGCTTCATAAGGACCGGAAAGGTACTTGGCGAGCACGTGGTAAGCCCTGCCGCGGGAAGCTGCTACTGCCCGTGCACAAGTTGGGGTACTAAGGTACCCCTATCTTAGTACACCGACACCAGGGCATGCCTGGAAAGCTTGTGGCCACCCCATAGGTCGGCTGGAGGTGTCTTTCGGCCGCAAGTAAGCTTATATCCGAATAAAAATCGTGTTAAATTTCAGCCCAATCGGAGTTACGGATCTTCGGATATTTAAGAAACGATGAAAGGCCGGAAAACATGTCGTGAAGCAGAACAGAAACACACACACACACACACAGAGAGAGAGAGAGATAGAGATCCAATCTAGGAGGGGCTCTCGCCCCTCCGCCGCCACGGTAGCCATGGACCAGAGGGGGAACTCTCCTTCCATCTAGGGAGGAGGCCAAGGAAGAAGAAGAAGGATGGGTGCTCTATCCCCCTCTCTCCTGGTGGCACTAGAGTGCCGCTGGGGGAAGGAGCATGACGACGATCTACACCAACAACCTCGCTACCGTCAACACCAACTTTCTCGCCCTCTATGCAGCGGTGTAACACCTCTTCTCCTTGTTGTAATCTCTACTTAAACATGGTTCTTAATGGTACATATTATTATCCAATGATGTGTTGCCATCCTATGATGTTTGAGTAGATTCGTTTTGTCCTAAGGGTTGATTGGTGATCGTGACACTACTAGAAAAAGGGCTACTAATGGCGCACCGGTTTTGCCCATTAATGGCGCACTACTGGTGCGCCATTACTAGCACGCCATTAGTATTATTTACTAATGGCGCACCTCTGGTGCGCCATTAGTATCTGGCATACTAATGGCGCACCACTGGTGCGCCATTAGTATAGTCCACGGTGCGCCATTAGTATGCCTCGCAGGGGGCCATCTATACCCAGGTGCTTTGGCATACTAATGGCGCACTACATAGAAGTGCGCCATTAGTATGCCTCGCAGGGGGCCATCTATACCCAGGTGCTTTGGCATACTAATGGCGCACTACATAGAAGTGCGCCATTAGTAATTTGTTTTCAAAAAAAAAATTGCAAATTTTTTTTAACAATTTTTTTTCATTTTTTTATTTTTTTTCTTAATATCAGATCATTAATATGGGGTCAATTTGCTTAATCTCAAGTCAAATCGCACTCTGTGGTCAAACTTCCCATAAGGTCACCCATCCTCACACTACTCCAGCCCGAGCACGCTTAACTTCGTAGTTCTATCCAACCCCAGCACCAGCTCACTTCACACGCACTTGTTGATATATCTATCATATCAATCCTATTAACCCTTCTTGATGTCTAGGAGTTTGTTAATGTTCATGAGTATGATGAAATTTTGAAAATATATTTCAAACTTCCCGGTCATATTACGTATCATATTTTTGAAAAAAAATTATAAATTTTTTTTTCGAAAATTTTATATTTTTTTTTCTGTTACTAGTGGCGCACCTAGCAAACGGTGCGCCACTAGTAAGTTTGAAATTTTTTGAATTTTTTTGCCTGTAGATCTTAAAAGCCCCGTAACTTTTTTTTCTGTTAGGTTTTTGGGGATTTTGAAAATATTTAACGGGGTTCCCCCTTTAAATTCGGATGTAACTTTTTGAGTAGATGATTTTTCATATAAAAAACTTTTTAATCCGAGTTCGTATGCAAAAGTTATACCCGTTTTACTAAATTCCAAAGATATTTTGCAAATAATGTCAAAATTCATATTTGTAAATTTTCCCAACAAGTAGACCACATATCACATGGGAAACTTATTTTCTTTTATTTTTTTGACATTTACATCATTTTCTTTTATTTTTTTTGAACTGAAAAAGGCGGTCCACGAGGGGGGGTGGGGGGGGGTGTGCAGTGATGGCCAAGTTACTAATGGCGCACCGTGGTAGTGGTGCACCATTAGTAGTTCAACTACTAATGGCGCACCACTCCCACGGTGCGCCATTAGTATTTTTTGAAAATAAAATAAAAAAATAAAAATAAAATATGAAAAAAAAATACTAATGGCGCACCGTGGGAGTGGTGCGCCATTTGTAGTTCAACTACTAATGGCGCACCACTCCCACGATGCGCCATTAGTTTTTTTTGAAAATAAAATTTTAAAAAATAAAAACAAAATTTGAAAAAAAATTACTAATGGCGCACCGTGGATGTGGTGCGCCATTAGTAGTTCAACTACTAATGGCGCACTATCCACTGGTGCACCATTAGTAGTTTTGAGAAAAATATGAAAAAAAATGTTACTAATGGCGCACCACGTCAACGGTGCGCCATTAGTATTTGGATACTAATGGCGCACCAACACATGGTGCGCCATTAGTATATACTAATGGCGCACCGCATGTCTGGTGCGCCATTAGTGTCAATTCCATCTATAGCCCTTTTCCTAGTAGTGTGATTAGTTTGAGCAGTATGTTTTATTTTGGTGTTGTCCTATGGTGCCCTCTGTGTCGCACAAGTGTGAGGGATTCCCGCTGTAGGGTGTTGCAATATGTTCATGATTCGCTTATGGTGGTTGGTGTGAGTGACGAAACACATACCTCAGTAAGTGGGTTGTTGCGTATGGGAGTAAAGAGGACTTGATACTTAATGCTATGGTTGGATTTTACCTTCATGATATTTAGTAGTTGTGGATGCTTGCAGAGTTCCAATCATAAGTGCATATGATCCAAGTAGAGAAAGTATGTTAGCTCATGCCTCACCCTCATAAAAAATTGCAATAATAATTACTGGTCTAGTTATCGATTACCTAGGGACAAATCCTTCTCTTGTGTTACAAAATACTTTCTGCTAAACAACTAACTTTATTATTTTGCAAATTACTTCGAGTTTTATTTTCACTAAGTACTTCTAGTTTTATTCCTGCAAACCTATCCTATCACGCCTACAAAATAATTTCATACTTGTTCTTAGTAAAGCAAACATTAAGTGTGCGTAGAGTTGTATCGATGGTTGTCTGGTTGATAGAACTTGAAGAGAATATAAATTCTACCTTTTGCTCCTCGTTGGGTTCGACATTCTTACTTATCGAGAAAGACTACAATTGATCCCCTACACTTGTGGGTTATCAGTGTCCATGATAGTTTAGTTCTCTCAAGTATTGACGTTCAAACACCTCGACCACCACAGTAGCAAATATGGCCATGGCATCTGCGCATCATTCAGAGGTATTCATCCCACGAATTTGCGACCATGCACTTCTGGTAACCAGAGAATCGAATTCTTTCTACGACATCCTTTGTCCAGATGAAGTAGTCATCGTAGCCCCAGACGCCATTGTATAGGCGATCAGACAAATCCTCATCCAAAAGCGCTGGTGAAAATTGTTCGTGAATAGGGCATCGGGGGCAAAGCAGTTGCCCATCGGCGTCAAATTCCCTTGTGTGCTGTTCCGATTTAGTGATCTATGACCCTTGATCACTCCCTTGAAATTGAGAACATGCTCTTCCGCATGCTCCGCGTCTGCAAGGATCGCCTATATCATCGCCATTTCATCCACATACTCCTCCTCGTCGGACGAGTCATTGGTCGGCTCAGCGTAATTCTCATACAAGTACTTCAAGTCTGAATCCATTGCCTCAAAGAAGAGAGAGAAATGTCAAAATCCGTAGGAGTGGATGGTACCTGCGCGGTGGATGGGCGAGAGGTGGAATGATGACGTAGGCAAAGCGGTGTGGTGACATGATGGAGCAGCGGAGGTCCCATAATGCCTTGGCGGGCGGACAGAGTGGTACAATGGCGGTGACGTCCAGGGAGGAAGCCAAACCAGAACAAGGGGGAGTGAACGAAGACGCATGCTCCGGATGGGTTTTGGATGGGGCAGGAATGTTACAGTCCTTCATGGCGAAGGTCCGACCGCCTCCAAAGCTCCCGAACCTTTGCATCTAGGTTGGGGGATTTTGGACAGGTGTACGAGTCCTCAGACGTATGCATGCCGATGTTGAATGGTGAACTACGTCTGGACAACTCGTTCCGAATGTTTGTGGGCGATTTGAGGGTCAACTTTGAAAATACCCTAACATAGCATTCAGATACAGTGTTCACGAAGAGGAATCACTATGCCTTCCTGGCATCATATGACTAACATAGTTTTAGTCGAAGTTAGAAAAGTTTGACCAAGACAGTACTCAAATGCAGAATAAAAAGAAACGGAGGGTTACCAATTACTAACCCAGGACCTTTCCTTGTGATATAATGTTGCTCAATACTATCAACAAAATGCAAACATGAAGTACTCCCCGTGTTTCGTAAATTTTTGTTGTGCTTTTAGTTAGAACTAGAACATATGATCGTGCATTAAACGCAACGAGAGAGAAAATCGCATGCTCCTAGCACAATAAACACAACTCAAGACCCCTTCGCAAGACCAAGTATCTATTTGAACCCCTTCGTAGGTCCAAATTATCTACTTGAACATAGCGTCTCATTCGTGTTGTGGTTTATCCTCCTTCCCGTCTTCATTGACCATGGTCACTGTGTCCACCTGATCACAATGCGTCCGAATATGGTCAATTTCAAGGTGATGATCTAGGCCACCGCACACCAGTCACTGAACTACGCCATCACAAGTGAATGTCTAATAGTTTTAAAACTAATCTTGTCAAACTGGGTGTGACAGCTGTCCTTCCCGAGCTATTGTGTACTCCTAGTCCATACACCAACCCTCTTATGCCAACTCACTTTAAAATTGTATATTTGTTTTTCAAAATTCATGGCATTCTTTTTAAAACATGAACACTTTTTAAATCACATGAACCTTTTTAAAGAGCATGCATATTTTAAAATTACGAATATATTTATTAAGCACGTGAACACTTTTTAGAATTACATGATTTTTTTTAGAAAAGGGTGAATATATTTTAAATGATATAAACATTATTTTAATACATGAACACTTTTCTTAATACTAAGCAAATATTATAAGATGCATGAATTATTCCAAAAAACACATAGCATTTTTCAAAAGGTAGAAGACTTTTTAAATGACACAAAAAAATAAACTTTTTGTGAGGATGCTCAATTTTTTTTGCGAATACTAATTGGATTTGTATTGCAAGTGATCAGGAGGTATGCACGCCCAAGCTTCATATACATATATATTTTGTAGGGGTCTTGCCAATATATAGTATTTAACAACTCTTCGTATACTCAATTCCTAAGGCAAGGAGAAATTTATTCCCTACCTTAATTTCTTTCCTTCCGAAGGCGAGGCAAATTTTATTACTTCTTTTATTACAATTCTTTTATTCCTTCTTTTAATTCTTTCGTTATTCCTTATTGAGGCAATGCTGAATTTATTCATTTTTTTATTTTCTTTCATTTTCTTAATTTCTTTCCTTCCGAAGACAAGACGAACTTTATTTCTTCTTTTAACTATTTTCCTTATTGAGGCAAGGCTGAATCGATTCTCTCTTTTGTTTCCTTTCCTTCCCAAGGGAAGGCCGGTTTTCCTTCTTTTTGTTCTTTCCTTGCTAGGGCCTTATGTTACTACTGTAGTGGCGGCTTGCTAATTTTAGATCACAAAAATATATAAATTGGTGGGATGACATGCAAGGAGGCGAGGTGGCACTATTTAATAGTAGAAGATGAATCTTTACTTTTACAATAAACCATGTTGTAGTCTTTGTGAAAACCGCGAACCAATTTGTGGTTGATGGTTAGGTGGACAGTGGTATTCCAAACCCATCGGGGTTCAAATCCTGGTGCCCGCATTATTCCTGGATTTATTTCAGGATTTCCGGCGATGCGCTTTCAGTGGGAGGAGACGTCCCCGTCGACAACGAGGCGCCTACGGTAACGGTAACTTCGTAAATCTCAAGATGATATGCCGGCTCAGTCTCTCGGAGGTGCTCATAGGGGTAGGGTGTGCGTGTGTGTGTTCATAGGGGTGAGTGTATGCGCGTGTATATGAGCGCTTGCGTTTGTACTGATGCTAAAAAAATCTTCGTCAAAACTTGCAGGTGCTCGGTTCGATCCCCCACTGCAACCCCTTTTTTTCTCCCCAAAAAATTTTTCCCACGAGTCCGTATAGAATAAAAGGAATTTTCTTTTGTTTCCTTGCAAAGCGGGGTAGCTAGGTGAGTTGGTTCCTGCGAGCGCACTTAGGGCTTGTTTGGGACTGCTCCGCTTCACGAAAATTAGTTTCACTTCACCAAATTCACTTTGGAGCAGTTTCATATAGAAGTTGTAGCACTATCAAAAAGAATGCTTGACTTCCATGTAGCTCCAGCTTCAAGAATGAGAAATTTGGTGGAAAGAATCTATTTGATTGGATGAGAGAGGAAAAACAAAGGGGTATCCACTTACTGGTGCCAGTGGTGGGTAATTTTCTCCCAACTCCAGCTTCTAGAGATTTTTGGAGCACCCCCTCATGAGCTTCATAAAAAACTGAGAGTTGTACCCCGGATTTTAGTTTTTTTGTGGAGCGGCATATCGTGGAGCTACCCCGTTTGGCTTGTGTTTTTTGGAGCGGAGTTGAATTTTAAGGAGCAGAGCAGTCCCAAACAGGCTCTTAAAGTACACGGGCAGGATTTGTGTCCACATAATGCATTTTTATTTTTATTTATGGCATGCAATTTTTTCCTACAACACAAAAACGACGGAGGTAAAAAAGGACGTACGGACAGAAAAAAAAGCACGTACGAATCATCTGATGGACGAAAAAAACGATCTGTCCTTTAATATTAGGCATATACTCCCTTCGTTCTAAAATAAGTGTCTTAATCTTAGTACAACTTTGTAGTATATATATATGTATATCTATATATATACTAGGTAACTGCCCGTGCGTTGCACCGGGTACATAAAATATTATAGTTCATTAGTCCATGATTATATAAATTTATTGTTGATATAATAAAAAACAAGATTTTATGTTTCACTCTTAGCCATGTAGGTTAACAAAAAATTAGTTGATACATCATGGCCAAAAATAATATGACTCGGTAAAAATAGATTTTATTTTGATAAGCATTTATTTGCTTATAGCAAACATAATATGGCAAACATGAAATCATGTCGTGCCTACGGCCTACCTAGATGATTTGTATGGATTGCAAGGACAGTCTATTGAACAGCTTTATTTTATGTTTTCACTCTTAGCAAACATGTAGATTAAAACAAAACAAAAAGTTGGTACATCATGGCAAAAAATATTTAATCGACAACACAACCTACAGGGATCACCATCAGTGTAGTATTTGCCATTACTCTCACACGTTGCAGCAACATAGCGGAAGCTTTTATTTAACAAAAAAGAAATTAGTTGGTACATCACGGCAAAAATAATACTCAGCCTATTTTTATGGGATAAACATCAGGGAAGTACTATATCCATTAGTAATGCATCTCTAGAATATTGACATACCCTTGGCATAAAAGGATCAAAGATTTTTTAAGATCATGTAGACCCTGCGTGGTATAACATGCCTAATAGCACGGTGGTGAGGAAATTGGGCAAGTATCTTGGAGCATGGTCTAGTCGTCGGAGTGATATCACCTGGCTCAACCCGCCCAGCGCGTCGGCGGCCCATTGAGGGCGATCTACCTTGGTGATGCACCTTCCTGTAATACAACACCACACCCTTTCTGTACTACAATACCACCCTGGAAGATTAGACAGGGCGACGAGTGAACGAGGATGAAGCTGAGATCACGCGGCGCAGTGGACAAGATGAGGCGATCGTGGCTGATGGGTTGAGGGCGAGGTCCCCGTGGACATGCAGCCAACATCTGAGCGATCGTCCCTGGGTTTAAAGCTACGTTTGGGGATACAGAAGAGAGAAGAAGAAAAGAAAAAGGAAAGAGAGAAACCCGAGGTGGAGAGGGACGTGCGTGGGGAGATTGATCACCTTTTGAGATTATTGCGTTACCAAAGAACATATTTATTACCATATATGAGTTGATTACGTTTGTAATGACTAGCACAAAGGCCCGTGCGTTGCAACGGGAGTAAAAATAACTCGCCCACCTGTTTTAGTCACTAAAAATTGCACGATCATGTGAGATCAGCATGATTGTAGTCAAGTCTAGTTCAAATTATTCAATCTAACATTGCTTTGAAATTATCAAAAATATTGTTGACTTTCCATCACAACAATCTACAACAATGAATAAACAATATGCTTCAACAACAAACAATTACAACACAAGTAGCTAGCAATTTCTATACATCTCTATGTTTCTTCTCTCTGAAGAATAATGACATCATCCCACAAATAGTGGCAGCATCAGTACAAAGCAAAATGAACAAAATTGCTCCAAATTTCAATTCAAATATTTTCAATCTATGTACTACCATGTACAAAGTTTCCCCAAGCAGAGCACAACAGGTCATAGAACACCACACAGCAGCAGCACATGAAGCGTTCCTCTGTACAAAAGTAAAGCAGCGGCACACAAAGCATAGCAAACAAGAAAGAGAGTAATCCCCATATTTCTCTCTGTTCTAACCTCTGATCGCAACACACAAATCCGTTGGAGTAGTAATCTTATTCTCAGCA
>LR738711.1:213077644-213104952 GCA_902687465.1 Secale cereale | reverse complement strand
GGGGGTATGCTTGATAAAATGCAGTTCTCTTCTATATGAAAGAAATAAGATGAGAATGTCATTCTCAGAATGCGGTTCTCTTCTGTATGAAAACCCTGAGATCAGAATGTCATTTTGAGAATGCAGTTCTCTTCGTCGTATAGAATCTGACATGACCGTGAATCAATATAGAATGCAGTTAGAAAAGAAAAAATATAGAGTCAGACTAGGCTTCACGTACAGTGCAGTGCGTGCGTCGTGCGTTTAAAGCTTACAGTGCAGTACGCTTCGAGTACACAGTGCAGTGCGCTTAGTGCAAAAAATGTAAAAATTGAGCTCTCCCTTAGCACACACGGTTGATTTCCTGTCTTCTAATACAATTTTTCCAAAATTTTGAAAACTCGACGACAAACACGTTGAATTCGTCTTTGCAGTCCCATGTGATTAGGTGAGATGCAGTGCGGATGCGTATATTTAAAAAAACTTGGCTGCTACTCATATAAGTGAATGCAGTGCGCTGCGAACATGTTACAAGTTCACAAGGAGGAGTTGGCTGAAAGCTCCATTACGTACATATTTGACATTGTCACCGTCTGCCACAAAAAGAAAAACACAAAAACTAACTAGACAGGTATATACAAAAGCACACATCATGGTGTGAACAGTTTTGCAGATCGAGAACTACACACAACGACCATAGATACTGTTTACAGAAAGTTCTGGAGCACACATGAAAAAGACAACAACACACATAAAAAAAGATCTGCTATCATTTATGTCTCATCCTGCTCCTGCGAATCCAGTTTTGGAGAAAAGCCAAGAGAAATGCAGAGATTTCTTAGATCCTCCGGGAACTCGGTGACTACGACCATGTTTTCAGGGTGGAACAGGATCTGGAACAAAAACTCAGCCTTCCAATCCTGAAGAACAGCTTCCTGCGATGAAGAAAAAAAATAAAAAAAATACAACATCATCTACAAAAAAGAAACTGACAAAAAAAATATCAAGGAATGAGGGATTATTATTGGGTTAAAAAAAGATACTTACATTACGCTTTGCGAATTTCACAACAAAGCTTTTGCCGTCATAAAACTGAGCCATCTTCAGAACAAAAAAGCCGCACTCGTTGGGGCCCTGCTCAGGGGAGCCCAAAAAGCTAGCTTTCTTTGAAACATCGACCCAGTCTACTGACTCCTTGTAACACCCCAAAATTTTGGTTTGGTTTTTACCAAATTCTTTATTTGATTTAAAGGAGGTTATTTGAATTTTTTTTTAGAGAGACTCTCCTTCCCAAATTTTGTTTATGACAAATCTTTTTTTTGAGTCCTCTCAATCTTGATTCTGGCCTTGAGGGTCTTTCAACTTATGTTGGTTCAACACAAATACTCTTGGATTGTTTTACTAATTCTTTTGTTAAAAAGAATTCCTACCATTTTTGGATTTTTTCCTCCCTATTCAAAAATACACTCTTGCCATGACCTATGTTGAAAATTTCCTCCCAAAGCCTTCCTTCCTACTTTGGGTCAAGTCAAGCATCTAGTCCAGCAAGTTTCAACTTTCCCTAGATTTTATTTCTATTTATTTAAACCACAAAATCAATTTCTGTCATTTATTTGGACCTTAGTGACTTACAAAGGAACTACTAGATTTCCTTTGAGTTTTAGTTCCAAATAAATTCCCATGGCTAGTCCTTAGTACCCTCAACCTATATCCATCAAGATCTACTGGTCATCAGTTCAAAATTTTCAAAATATGCTTGCTGCAAGTTTGGAGCAGATTTGCCATTTTTGGTGAATTTCATTCTTTCTTCTTTCCAAAAATTCTGTGATAATTCAGGCAGTCTCCAGATGCATCAAGAGACCACCCCACCAAGTCCCAGCTCAAGAAAAAATTTCCACGTGCGTCAAACATTTTATCGAGCAGCTTGCATGCACTGTTCCTGTCAAGTTTCAGAGTTCAGTGTTTCAGTTCCGGGTTCAGTGTCGTTTTCTTCAGTCGATCGTCGCCAATCTCGCCAGTCCCTCGTTTGGCCTCTTGCTCACTGCTCCTCCTCCTTATCCTCGCGCCGCACGGTCGGTTGGCTGGACGTGGGCGTCGGTGCTGAGCCATCCCATCGTCTCCGGCGAGTGCAGCAAGGACAGAGCCGCCCGCCTCGGTCGTCAGACAAGCTCAGCGAAGAGCACCGGGATCCAGCACCGCCCAAGCCTCCTCAAGCTTCCGCGTGGCCATCTTATCCTCAGAGCGCGCAAAGGGACACTCGCCGTGGCCTGAGACGCGCAGAGCACGCTTCCTGCCGCCGTCGAGCCCGTGAGCTCCGTTCCGTCGAAACCGCAGGAGCAGGCCAAATGCGATCAAGCTTAGTTGTTGAATGGAGCCAGTGGATCAATCCGAAGATGCCCAGTCACCTAAACCACCAGCCCGACCACTGCCTCGCCGTAATCTCTCGCCGGAGATATTTTGCTCACGGCACCTTCCTCGCCCGCCTATAAATAGGACCCCAGAGGCGTTGTGAAGCCACCGCATCCACCACACCCCACCACAGCCTCGCCAAAACCCCTCAGAGGGCCTCGGAAGAGCCTTCTTCCCCGGCTCCGGCCGCCCCGACCCGCTTCGGGCTCCGGCAAGATCCGCTCTGGTGAGAGCACCCCCGCCGCCCAAACTCTGCCAGTAACCTTCTAGTCGACCACCCCATCTAATCCAAGACTCAATTTGAAGTCAGAAGCCCTATCCGGTGAGACCCATCATCGCCCGACGCTGCCGTCCGCCGTAGAGGAAGTAGCCGTCGCTGTGGTGTTTCCCGTCGGTCTCTTCCACCACCCACCGACGCGGAAGGACCTCGTGAACACGCCGGTACTTCCCTCCCTCTCTGCCTCGCAGTGGTTCGTCGCCGGCGATCATCGCAAGTCTCTGGCGCCGGCGAACTCTGTTTTCCCTTTCAAACCTGACATGCGGGACCCCCTTGTCAGCCTTTTCTTTTTATTCGAAACGTTTTCTGAAAGCGCCTTCGGGCAAAGTACGCTTTCTATTCGGTTTGGCGTATTTCATCCGAAGCGTTTTCTGTTTATTCAAACTAGCCCCTGGAAAGTTTTCTGTTTATAACAGTCTAGTCCCTGGACTAAAACCTTTATAACTTTTAAACTAAAAATGATTTTGAGTTGATTCTTTTTCTGGCATCTTCATATTTCTGCCTAGTTTTTTTATCATATTTATTTGAAAAATATTTGGAACACTTTTTGCGCACGCACGTATTTACGTTAGTATTCGATTTCTTTTATACCGTAGATACCGAAGGAGGTGACGGAGCCGCAAACTTCGCCGAGCTAGACTCCGACTACTCCGAACCAGGCAAGCATGTTTGAACCTTTGATATGATGAGTGTTTTTCATGTTTGCTAGAGTGGCTTTTCTTATGGCATGTTTATATAAGCATTTGTTGGATGTTATATTCCATGCAAGGTAAGTTGCAAGTGAGCTACAAAACTTGATGAGACCATAAGATGGAGAAACGACCTGATCATGTGGTGGCATGATAGGTTGTAAGCTGGTATTGTTGGAGCATGCCAGTTCTATAACAACTGTTTAACTCCGATGTCGACGTGGATCAAGTCTCGATCCCGTCCATTTTCCCTTTTTGTGCTGCCACATGTTTTCTGCAAAGGATACGGTTTAGTAAGTTGCAAACCTATTTCCTGGTACACACCAAATAGAGAGGCCGTGATGAAGGTTCCATGGCCCTGGATTAAAGCCGTCATCCGGTCAGGGGGCATGGGTGTTTCCGGTTGGGACCGAGAGGGGGGCACCCCTTAGAGCGCGCGATATAAATTTGATCCCATGCTATTCGAGGAGTGACCTCCCCGCCTCAAGAGTTTTTCTTGAACGTTGCCTAGGGTGATTCCTGGCAGCGGAATGTGGAATGGGTGTGTACTGGTCAGACGTGTTTTCTTCGAAAATACCGTGAACGGAACTAGTCCTTGGTAACTACTGAAATCCGTTGGCTGTGGTAAAGTACAAACTCTGCAGAGTCAAAACCATTCGCATAACCATGTCCTTGGTCAAGGACGTTGGTTAGCAGATCAGTGTCAGTCTCAGCGTCAGTCTCTGTAGAACAAATACTTAACTGACAAAGGTAAACCCGGCTGAATGTTACTCCTGTGGAGGGACTAACCTGTTTACTTTTATGTGCCGAGTAATTCTTGGGATGGTGCTACCTCCATGAACTACTCAATTTTTGTATGATATAATCCCTTTATGTGATGTCGCTCAGACGTCCGACTGTGGCATTCTTGTCATTTACTTTTGATATAAGCCCTTTATGTGATGTCGCTCAGACGTCCGACTGTGGCATTCTTGTCATTTACTTTTGATATAAGCCCTTTATGTGATGTCGCTCAGACGTCCGACTGTGGCATTCTTGTCATTTACTTTTGATATAAGCCCTTTATGTGATGTCGCTCAGACGTCCGACTGTGGCATTCTTGTTATTTACTTTTGATATAAGCCCTTTATGTGATGTCGCTCAGACGTCCGACTGTGGCATTCTTGTTATTTACCTTTGATATAAGCCCTTTCTGCGGTGTCGCCCTGACGCCCGACTGCGGCATGTTTATTCTATTTTACCTTTCGAGGCGTCGCTTCAGACACCCGATCGGTGTTCAGCTATTTTATTCATGTTGCAGTACCAATTTAATTACTCATGTGTGTATTACTAATCTGCTCGTATGCATCATGTTTGCATTTGTTATATCTTATGTCCAAACTGTCTTGCGAGTACATTCAAAGTACTCACCTGGCTTGTTGATTTGGCCAGATGTTGACGAAGGCGATCTTATGGATGAAGAGTACGATAGCGAGTCCGACGCCTAGAGGAGTCCCAGTCAGTCCCTTGCGATCCTGGAGTTGGTCACTTGTATTATATACGCTTCCGCAACCCGAATAAAATCATCGAGCCTCACTCCGACGCTTGATGAGTGTAAGATATTGGAGTCACGCCACCCACATCACTGTGACATATCCACTACCACTATATCTACGAGCTAGTAGTTATGCCACCATATCCCGTTGTGTCATATCCGCCTTTATGTATAATATTGGCGTACTTGTAATAAATTGTTGAGCAGCCTCCGCTCAACCCTGTATAATATTTAGTACTTCTGGATTTTCTGTATCAAGGATTTGTCTGCCAGTATGGAGGATTTCTCTATACTAGTTTGACGAAAGGGGCAATTTTTCAATAAGTATTTTATTGGAAAACCGGTCCTGACAACCTTGGTATCAGAGCCAGGCTGACTATAGGAAGCCACTAGGTGCGATCGCTAATCGGTTATTAGCGTAATAGGTGCTATTTTTTAGCAATTTGCAAATTGTAGCAATCTTTCTGTTAGTCATCATAAATTTATGATTTGACTATCTGGAATTTTTGTCTACTTTTGTAGATGGCTGGCCGCGACTGTGAATCACAAGTGTTCGCCAATGTGCCTGAGGGGTTTATCAAGCTCCTCGCCTCCATCGCCAAGATCGCGATCGGGCCGACGACTCGTCCGGAGTTCACGCTCTACGAGCACAAACTCAGCGACAGCGTGTCTATGCACCAGGCTGCGGTGCAATTCAAGGGAGGACGTTCTGAATTACGTCGCTTCCGATTTGTTGGGAGGGCCATGCCTACGGAGAAGCATGCCATGCAGATGGCTGCCCGTGAGGCAATAGCTCGTCTCCGGGATGCTCTTCCTTCGATGAAGGCTCGTCGCTACCGCTACCTCCCTTGCCACGTGCCATACACTTGTCACTATGCATTTGCTTGCACTAGGGGAGAACGAGATGATGCTATTGAGATGCTTGTTGAGTATCTCAAGGCTCTTGAGGCAGCTTTCGATAACCTCGTGGACGACTTTGTGGCTGCCCGTATGGACTCAGTTCAGGGCTGTGTTGCCAACAGGAGGGAGCTGCTCCATACAGCTCCACCACTGTCATACATCTCGTCCTCATCATCCTATGCACCTGCCATCCGAGCCACCGCTCGCCGCCTACCTACCACTGAGGAGTTTGACCAAGTCATTGCTCCTACCCCAGTTCGTGCTGCACCGCCTACCACACCCGCTTCAGCCGCACAACCCAGTACTCCGCGCCTGGAGCCTATTAGTGAGGAAGAAGTTGAGTCCCCAGCAGTACTGGGACTTACCCTCGGCAGGCCAAGGGAAATATTTACCATCTTCGACTGAGTGCGCCAAGCAGCCGTGTGATGTACCTGCTTGTATGATATGTTTATATGTATATAGGCTTGGTGAGAAGTAGTTTGTGTGCGCATCATGTAGGAACTCGGAGAAGTGCACTAGCCTAAATAACATGTCAGGAATGTGTACGCGCATCCTGAGTGAGGTATTGTATAATTATGGCTTGCCTGTAAGATACTGAGCGGTCCTTCTCCTTGCGCAATCAAGTATTTTCTTGAAAAAAAATCTTGGAGTTTTAAAATTCCTGCCTTTGCAAAATTATTTATTTTTACTACTCGGTTTTCCTCATGAGTTCTGCAAAATACCCCAGAGTGGAAAATGCATCGTCCCTGGACTCGTTCCATGCGAAGCCCGCCGGAAGAAAATTATGGTACCCAGGCAAGTAACAATTTCACACAGGGGCAGTCAAGTCAGCAAGACAGTGAAGCAGCATTTTCTCAAGTATGCCGCCTTTATGAGCAAAGCCAGCAGCATCATCAAGAAATGATGAGCCATATTATCAACATGAGAAATCACCGCGAACCATACCAGCAGCATTCCAAATTGGCTGAACTACAAAAGACACGTCCCCCAACTTTCTCTCACACGGATAAACCTCTTGAGGCTGATTATTGGCTTCGAGACATTGAGAGGAAACTAATTGCACAATGTTTAGACCGTGAGAAAGTACTGTATGCACCTCACTACCTTACAGGAGCAGCTGCGTCGTGGTGGGAAAATTTCCTACACATGCATCCCAATGAAAACAACATCACCTGGGAGGAGTTTAAGGAAAATTTTCGTGGGGCGCACATTCCCAGAAGTGTTATGAAGATCAAGAAAAGGGAGTTTGATGACCTCAAGCAAAGAAGCATGTCAGTGACTGAGTACAATAGTCAGTTTACTCAACTATCTTGTTATGCCAACGAAGAACATATGACTGAAAATAAAAAGATGGAAAAATTTCTGGACGGTCTGGCACCAGCACTTAAATGCCAACTGGTCGTGCACACATTTCCAGATTTCAAAACACTTGTGGACAAAGCTATTACCTTGGAGAATGAACGCCGCAGCTTGGAGGATTTTCGCAAGCGCAAGCGGGACAAGACTTCTCAATCTCGCGACAACCGGAACAAGAATGATTTTCGGAAAAATGGGGCGAACAAATCCGCAACCAGTGTTCCACGCTCAAACAAGAATTTTCATGCAAGGGATAAAGATTTTACGTATCACCCAGGCGTTACTTGCTTCGCTTGTGGAGAGGAAGGACACTATGCCAAGCAATGCCCAAAGCCAAGAAACTCGGCCCCCAAGACAAATAATGGTTGAAATAATTCAGCCCCCAAGCGTAACAACTTCAATCCCAGCAACAATCACAAGAAGGGTCACGTGAACCATGTGACCAAGGAAGAAGCGCAGAATGCTCCAGATATCGTATTCGGTACGTTTCCTGTCAACACAATACCTGCCACGGTTTTGTTTGATTCTGGAGCTTCTCATTCGTTCATTTCAAAGAAATTTGCTTTGCAACATGATTTTCCGATTCTCCCCTTGGAAAATTCTATGACCATCAAGTCCCCCGGGATTAAGCAAATCACCCAGAGTTATTGCCAAGGTGTGGTTATTGAGCTCGAGGGATTAAAGTTTCGAGCAAACCTCATTGTATTGGAAAATAAGGGACTGGATGTTATCCTAGGAATGGACTGGTTAACCACCAACAAGGGATTTATCGACTGTTTCAATCGGACTGTGATCCTCACTCATCACCACGGGAAGACGATAAAAATTGCAGCTCAAGTAAGACCAGTATCATTGCGACCAAGATTGAACAAGGTGGATATTTCAGATTTAAATAAAGTTCCAGTGGTGTGTGAGTTGCCTGATGTATTTCCTGAAGAGCTACCAGGCATGTCACCAGACCGAGAAATAGAATTCACTATTGAACTAGCACCTGGAACCACTCCCATTTACAAGAAACCTTATAGAATGGCACCTTCCGAGTTGGTAGAATTGAAGAAGCAAATAAAGGAATTACTGGACAAAGGATTTATCCGGGCCAGCTCCTCACCTTGGGGTTCGCCAGTATTATTTGCCAAGAAAAAAGATGGGACACTGAGATTATGTATAGACTATCGAGCACTCAACATGGTTACCATCAAAAACAAATATCCGATGCCACGGATAAATGATTTATTTGACCAGCTTGCACAAGCCAAGGTTTTCTCAAAGATTGATTTAAGGTCGGGATATCATCAATTAAAAGTACGGACAGAAGATATCCCTAAAACAGCATTCACTTCCAGATACGGATTATATGAATTTACAGTAATGCCGTTTGGACTGACAAACGCCCCCGCATATTTTGTTCACCTCATGAACAAAGTGTTCATGAAATTTATGGACAAATTTGTTGTGGTGTTCATTGATGATATTTTAGTATATTCTAAAACACCAGAAGAACATGCTGAACATCTCAGAATTGTGCTGGGAGAATTAAGAAAGCATCAATTGTACGCCAAATTCAGCAAATGTGAATTTTGGCTAAAACAGGTTGGTTTTTTGGGACATGTATTAACCCAAGAAGGTGTTGCCGTGGACCCAGAAAAAGTCAAGGCCGTACTCGACCGGAGACCACCAGCCAACGTAACCGACGTACGAAGCTTTCTGGGAATGGCTGGATATTACAGAAGATTTATTGAGGGATTCTCCACCATAGCAAAACCTATGACACAGCTACTCAAGAAGGATAAGAAATTTGTGTGGACTGAAGATTGCGAGAAAAGTTTCCAAGAACTCAAAAAGAGATTAACAACAGCACCAGTATTAATCATACCAGACATTCACAAAAATTTTGAAGTATATTGCGACGCGTCCCGAAAAGGCCTCGGATGCGTATTGATGTAAGAAGGCAAAGTAGTCGCATATGCTTCCAGGCAACTGCGAAGGCATGAAGAAAACTATCCCACTCATGACTTGGAATTAGCAGCAGTTATTCATGCACTCAAAGAATGGAGGCACTTTTTGCTTGGAAATCGTTGTGAAATATATACAGACCATAAAAGCCTCAAATATATTTTCACACAACCAGAACTCAATTTGCGACAACGACGCTGGTTGGAATTAGTAAAAGACTATGATGTTGGCATTCACTACCATCCCGGAAAGGCAAATGTAGTGGCAGATGCTCTCAGCCGCAATCCAAGCTCGAGCAACGACAGTTCACAAAACTTGAGACCTGAGTTTCAGAGGGAGTTTGCCAAACTCAACATGGTGTTGGTCACTGAAGGCACTATGTCAAATTTGGAAATACAACCCACTCTAATGGAACAAATTAAGAAAGCTCAGCATGGACACCCCAGCATCGAAGGCATAAAAAGAAAAGTGAGTCTGGGCAAAGCCTCAGAATTCGTCGTAGACAGTGAGGGAATACTATGGTACGGAGACAGGCTTTGCGTGCCAAACATAGAAGACCTCAAACAACAAATTTTGACCGAAGGCCATACCGCCCCATATTCCATCCACCCTGGAGGAACAAAAATGTACAAGGACATTCAGGAAAGATTTTGGTGGCACGGTATGAAGAGGGATATAGCCACATTCATTGCCTGTTGTGATTCATGTCAGCGCATTAAAGCCGAGCACCAAAAACCAGCAGGACTATTACAGCCAAACAGGATACCTGAATGGAAATGGGACGAAATTGGAATGGATTTTATTGTCGGACTACCTCAGTCACGACACGGAAATGATGCCATATGGGTCATCACAGATAAGTTGACCAAGGTGGCACATTTTATTCCAGTAAAGACAACCCACACCACTCAGAAGCTTGCCAAGCTTTATCTCTCCCGTATTGTTTGTCTACATGGAGTTCCAAGGACCATAATATCCGAAAGAGGCACTCAATTCGTCTCTAGATTTTGGGATCATTTACAACAAGCTCTGGGAACTCAACTAGTATTCAGCACGGCATATCACCCCCAGACTGGAGGACAGACTGAACGTATAAACCAAATTCTAGAGGACATGCTGAGAGCATGTGTTCTCACTTATGGAACCAGTTGGGAAGAAAGTTTACCTTATGCCGAGTTCGCGTACAACAACAGTTACCAATCCAGTCTACAGATGGCACCTTTTGAAGCTTTGTATGGGCGAAGATGCCGTACCCCATTAAATTGGTCAGAGACAGGAGACAGCCGTATCTTCGGCCCAGACATGCTCAAGGAAGCTGAGGAGAAGGTTAAATTAATCAGGGATCGACTCAAGACAGCCCAGAGCCGACAAAAGAGTTATTATGACCAGAAACATCGTGAAGTCAGTTTTGAACCCGGTGACTATGTGTATCTAAGAGTATCCCCTATGCGGGGCCTGCAGCGATTCAAAATTAAGGGAAAGCTAGCACCACGTTTTATTGGACCTTTCCGTGTGACTGCACGAAGAGGCACAGTAGCCTACCAGCTAGACCTACCCGAAGAACTGTCAGACGTCCATGACGTGTTCCACATATCACAATTGAGGAAGTGTGTAAGCAACCCAGAGAAGCGTGTATCTCATGAGAGCATTGACGTGCAACCGGACCTCACCTACCGGGAACGTCCAGTAAAAATATTGGAGGAGTCTGAAAGAAGAACCCGTCAGAAGGCAATTAAGTTCTTCAAGGTTCAGTGGAGCAATCACACCGAAGATGAAGCGACTTGGGAGAGAGAGGATTTTCTTCGGGCAGAGTACCCACACCTATTTGAGGATCTGCTGAAATCTCGGGGACGAGATTTTTCCTAAGGGGGTGGGTGTTGTAACACCCCAAAATTTTGGTTTGGTTTTTACCAAATTCTTTATTTGATTTAAAGGAGGTTATTTGAATTTTTTTTAGAGAGACTCTCCTTCCCAAATTTTGTTTATGACAAATCTTTTTTTTAGTCCTCTCAATCTTGATTCTGGCCTTGAGGGTCTTTCAACTTATGTTGGTTCAACACAAATACTCTTGGATTGTTTTACTAATTCTTTTGTTAAAAAGAATTCCTACCATTTTTGGATTTTTTCCTCCCTATTCAAAAATACACTCTTGCCATGACCTATGTTGAAAATTTCCTCCCAAAGCCTTCCTTCCTACTTTGGGTCAAGTCAAGCATCTAGTCCAGCAAGTTTCAACTTTCCCTAGATTTTATTTCTATTTATTTAAACCACAAAATCAATTTCTGTCATTTATTTGGACCTTAGTGACTTAAAAAGGAACTACTAGATTTCCTTTGAGTTTTAGTTCCAAATAAATTCCCATGGATAGTCCTTAGTAACCTCAACCTATATCCATCAAGATCTACTGGTCATCAGTTCAAAATTTTCAAAATATGCTTGCTGCAAGTTTGGAGCAGATTTGCCATTTTTGGTGAATTTCATTCTTTCTTCTTTCCAAAAATTCTGTGATAATTCAGGCAGTCTCCAGATGCATCAAGAGACCACCCCACCAAGTCCCAGCTCAAGAAAAATTTTCCACGTGCGTCAAACATTTCATCGAGCAGCTTGCATGCACTGTTCCTGTCAAGTTTCAGAGTTCAGTGTTTCAGTTCCGGGTTCAGTGTCGTTTTCTTCAGTCGATCGTCGCCAATCTCGCCAGTCCCTCGTTTGGCCTCTTGCTCACTGCTCCTCCTCCTTATCCTCGCGCCGCACGGTCGGTTGGCTGGACGTGGGCGTCGGTGCTGAGCCGTCCCATCGTCTCCGGCGAGTGCAGCAAGGACAGAGCCGCCCGCCTCGGTCGTCAGACAAGCTCAGCGAAGAGCACCGGGATCCAGCACCGCCCAAGCCTCCTCAAGCTTCCGCGTGGCCATCTTATCCTCAGAGCGCGCAAAGGGACACTCGCCGTGGCCTGAGACGCGCAGAGCACGCTTCCTGCCGCCGTCGAGCCCGTGAGCTCCGTTCCGTCGAAACCGCAGGAGCAGGCCAAATGCGATCAAGCTTAGTTGTTGAATGGAGCCAGTGGATCAATCCGAAGATGCCCAGTCACCTAAACCACCAGACCGACCACTGCCTCGCCGTAATCTCTCGCCGGAGATATTTTGCTCACGGCACCTTCCTCGCCCGCCTATAAATAGGACCCCAGAGGCGTTGTGAAGCCACCGCATCCACCACACCCCACCACAGCCTCGCCAAAACCCCTCAGAGGGCCTCGGAAGAGCCTTCTTCCCCGGCTCCGGCCGCCCCGACCCGCTTCGGGCTCCGGCAAGATCCGCTCTGGTGAGAGCACCCCCGCCGCCCAAACTCTGCCAGTAACCTTCTAGTCGACCACCCCATCTAATCCAAGACTCAATTTGAAGTCAGAAGCCCTATCCGGTGAGACCCATCATCGCCCGACGCCGCCGTCCGCCGTAGAGGAAGTAGCCGTCGCTGTGGTGTTTCCCGTCGGTCTCTTCCACCACCCACCGACGCGGAAGGACCTCCTGAACACGCCGGTACTTCCCTCCCTCTCTGCCTCGCAGTGGTTCGTCGCCGGCGATCATCGCAAGTCTCTGGCGCCGGCGAACTCTGTTTTCCCTTTCAAACCTGACATGCGGGACCCCCTTGTCAGCCTTTTCTTTTTATTCGAAACGTTTTCTGAAAGCGCCTTCGGGCAAAGTACGCTTTCTATTCGGTTTGGCGTATTTCATCCGAAGCGTTTTCTGTTTATTCAAACTAGCCCCTGGAAAGTTTTCTGTTTATAACAGTCTAGTCCCTGGACTAAAACCTTTATAACTTTTAAACTAAAAATGATTTTGAGTTGATTCTTTTTCTGGCATCTTCATATTTCTGCCTAGTTTTTTTATCATATTTATTTGAAAAATATTTGGAACACTTTTTGCGCACGCACGTATTTACGTTAGTATTCGATTTCTTTTATACCGTAGATACCGAAGGAGGTGACGGAGCCGCAAACTTCGCCGAGCTAGACTCCGACTACTCCGAACCAGGCAAGCATGTTTGAACCTTTGATATGATGAGTGTTTTTCATGTTTGCTAGAGTGGCTTTTCTTATGGCATGTTTATATAAGCATTTGTTGGATGTTATATTCCATGCAAGGTAAGTTGCAAGTGAGCTACAAAACTTGATGAGACCATAAGATGGAGAAACGACCTGATCATGTGGTGGCATGATAGGTTGTAAGCTGGTATTGTTGGAGCATGCCAGTTCTATAACAACTGTTTAACTCTGATGTCGACGTGGATCAAGTCTCGATCCCGTCCATTTTCCCTTTTTGTGCTGCCACATGTTTTCTGCAAAGAATACGGTTTAGTAAGTTGCAAACCTCTTTCCTGGTACACACCAAATAGAGAGGCCGTGATGAAGGTTCCATGGCCCTGGATTAAAGCCGTCATCCGGTCAGTGGGCATGGGTGTTTCCGGTTGGGACCGAGAGGGGGGCACCCCTTAGAGCGCGCGATATAAATTTGATCCCATGCTATTCGAGGAGTGACCTCCACGCCTCAAGAGTTTTTCTTGAACGTTGCCTAGGGTGATTCCTGGCAGTGGAATGTGGAATGGGTGTGTACTGGTCAGATGTGTTTTCTTCTAAAATACCGTGAACGGAACTAGTCCTTGGTGACTACTGAAATCCGTTGGCTGTGGTAAAGTACAAACTCTGCAGAGTCAAAACCATTCGCATAACCATGTCCTTGGTCAAGGACGTTGGTTAGCAGATCAGTGTCAGTCTCAGCGTCAGTCTCTGTAGAACAAATACTTAACTGACAAAGGTAAACCCGGCTGAATGTTACTCTTGTGGAGGGACTAACCTGTTTTCTTTTATGTGCCGAGTAATTCTTGGGATGGTGCTACCTCCATGAACTACTCAATTTTTGTATGATATAAGCCCTTTATGTGATGTCGCTCAGACGTCCGACTGTGGCATTCTTGTCATTTACTTTTGATATAAGCCCTTTATGTGATGTCGCTCAGACGTCCGACTGTGGCATTCTTGTCATTTACTTTTGATATAAGCCCTTTATGTGATGTCGCTCCGACGTCCGACTGTGGCATTCTTGTTATTTACTTTTGATATAAGCCCTTTATGTGATGTCGCTCAGACGTCCGACTGTGGCATTCTTGTTATTTACCTTTGATATAAGCCCTTTCTGCGGTGTCGCCCTGACGCCCGACTGCGGCATGTTTATTCTATTTTACCTTTCGAGGCGTCGCTTCAGACACCCGATCGGTCTTCAGCTATTTTATTCATGTTGCAGTACCAATTTAATTACTCATGTGTGTATTACTAATCTGCTCGTATGCATCATGTTTGCATTTGTTATATCTTATGTCCAAACTGTCTTGCGAGTACATTCAAAGTACTCACCTGGCTTGTTGATTTGGCCAGATGTTGACGAAGGCGATCTTATGGATGAAGAGTACGATAGCGAGTCCGACGCCTAGAGGAGTCCCAGTCAGTCCCTTGCGATCCTGGAGTTGGTCACTTGTATTATATACGCTTCCGCAACCCGAATAAAATCATCGAGCCTCACTCCGACGCTTGATGAGTGTAAGATATTGGAGTCACGCCACCCACATCACTGTGACATATCCACTACCACTATATCTACGAGCTAGTAGTTATGCCACCATATCCCGTTGTGTCATATCCGCCTTTATGTATAATATTGGCGTACTTGTAATAAATTGTTGAGCAGCCTCCGCTCAACCCTGTATAATATTTAGTACTTCTGGATTTTCTGTATCAAGGATTTGTCTGCCAGTATGGAGGATTTCTCTATACTAGTTTGACGAAAGGGGCGATTTTTCAATAAGTATTTTATTGGAAAACCGGTCCTGACACTCCTTTCTCTTGTACTCCTTTTCTTCGTAAACCTTCTTCAACAATGCAGTCATCCTGATCATCTGGTGGAAATAAAAAAACAAAAATACACATCACAACAAAAATTGTTCAACACACGCACGCATGAAAACAAGAAAGAAAGGTGAAAAGGGAAATTTTTTACCATTTCAGTGCGGTCGCTGTGATATTCAGACTTATGCCACCCCGTCGTTTGATCAACCGGTCCGCTGTACCTCCTAGTGTCATGAATGTCAAGGGTCTCGCGGTGCCTATTCATCGTGTATAGGGAATAATGCTGGTCTTTCATCCGTGGTAACAGAATCTAATTTTGTTTCATCAAATTTGTTATGGGTTTGATGAGTGAAAAATGATTACTAGAAAAAATTAGGAGAGAAAATAAGTACATAAGGCTGAACAAAAGCAAATCGGATAACTTACAAATTTGCAATCAAGAAGGTTCTCGTCATCACGAACATAAAGTTTGAACTGCTTTGCTGCATCGTCAACGTTAAACTTGCCGTGGACAAAAGGCAACACAACGTTTCCATCACCATCTCTATCCGCGTGATCATTCATTTGAAGCACATACTGCGTGTGGGTAATTCACAAAAAAAAACATTAATGCAGTTCCCCTTAAGATGTTCGCTCCGACGCTTAATCAAAAAACGGATCACGCTTCTCTAAAAACAGTATGCAGTTCACAATTCTCCCCATAATTTGTTTCATTTAAGATGCATGGGTTAAACACAAAAAAATAAATGTATGCAGTTCAGTACATTCTAAAACAAATTAGTATGCACTATTTACTGCAGTTCACTCGAGCAGAAAAAAAGAAAAAAAAAGGAAAAAAAGAAATACCGTGATAAACAAAGGGGACAGCAGAACGCGTTCGCCAGATCGATAAACCACATTCATATGCTCGTCATTCTTCCAGTACCTGATGATATGATCCATCAATTCCGAGTCCATAAAACCACCTCTGGTGAAAATTAAGAACATGTAGTCCACATTCACAATGTAGACTTCGATAGGGTTCCTGTGCATGAAAAGCGCGCACCTGCACAAAAGAAACGGCGAAGGTGGGGGGGTTAGGAGCACAAAAGCAAAAACACAGAAGAACATTACACACATTAAAAATCAAAAAGCGAAAAAACTAACGAAAAAAGAACTGACTCGCTGTATTTCTGCCTGAATGGTGTGCTCGTGATGAGTTGCAGGACTTTCCTCATCTCCGCAAGATAGCTGAATCTTGCAGGATTCAACTTCTGTACAGGAGATCGAATCTTTGATGGCTTCTGCACAGGCCTCTTATTTGATAGAATTAGTGCCTCGCTGTCCGTCGGGCGTTCCACAGCTGCGCTCCTGGTCCTCCTAGGTACTAGTGGTGGCCTCTCAAAATCATCATCACTATCTTCAGCATTCGGATGGCTCACTCCTTTCTTCCCATGCTTGACATTGACAGGAGATTTCTCAAGAGCTTTTTCATTCGAAGTGCCGGCGCCACTCCTCAACCTCTTACACACAGGTTCTTTCACAAGCTTAACGGGGGGTTCATCAAGGACAAGTTTATGAATCGTTGGAGTGTGAACCTGAGTTTCAAACAAGGAAATACCACCTTGGTGTGCGCCTTCGTCAAAGCCTGCACAAAAAAATGGATAATGAGCAAAATGAAAAAGAATCATCAAGTTCACTAAGGAAAGTCATTTTAAACATGCGAATGGGGTTCTACTAAAAAGCTTAACAAAAGTAGTGGACCTCCCCTCTCTGTATCAATGAAGTTCACTTAATAAAAAGGGTGTGTGATTGAAAAAAATGTAATAACCTTCTTTAAAAATTAAAAGTGATGTCAGGTCCAGAAAGCAATGCGACGAGGTCGCCTTCCTGATGTAGCCAATGTGCTCCTTCCCAAACTTGGCATTCGTTTCACCATCCCAGGTCTGCATGAATTGGAACATGTAAAATCCATAATCATGCCTGCAAGAAAACCAACACAAACACATTACTAATGCAGTTCACGCATTAATGAAGTGCTACTGATGTTAGTAAAACAATGCAGCTCCATACACACAAGAAACCGATGGAGAACAACCAATAACACATTAGTAATGCAGTTCGCTCAAGGGAAAAGGTGCTTCTAATTTAGTAAAAACAATGCAGCTCAGTTACACAAAAAAACTGAAGGAGGAAAAAGAAAAAAGGAGAACAAGTACAAACCCGTTTCCCTGTTGCAGGACATTAATATGAGTCAGCGCAAAGACGTCAAGGGTGGGAGGGTTCAACGGCTCATCGCAGCTTGCGCTGCCATCTTTCCAAACTTTTTTGATGTTCCTGACCATTTTCCGGAAGACAAGATTTGCAACAGCGATGTCGGCCTCGTTCAATGAGTCGAGAAACTCAAAACGCTTCTCTCGCAGGTTCAAAGTGACCAAGCAGTAGTGGCCTATCGCGTCCTTCATTGTTGCGGGAGGAGGGTCAAATGTTGCAAACATAATCTGAAATAAAAAAAGAATAAAACAAACCAGATGAGAAAATAGAAAAACAGAAAACTTATTTTCAAGATGACGAAAAAATGGTCAAAATGCGTTACCAAGTTTTTCTTGTCCACACGTTCCTCTGCGCTTGAAGAAAACATCTTTTTCAAAGCCCTATTTGTGGCACCGCCGTTCCAAATGGAATTCTGCAAAAAAGACAAAACCAGAGAGTTAATGAAAATGCTTATAGCACAAATAAAAATTGGACGAGGCGATAAAATATAAATTAATGAAAATGCTTACACATACGTTGTACGGGACAATCATCGTTTGAGATCCTTTGAACCTCTCAGCTAGCATAGAGACGCCAATGTTTGCGAGGCGCGTGCTCAGCGTTCCATACGACCAAAAAGACTCGCCAACATGACCGATAGTAATATCACCAAACTCGCCCTTGAACGCAACTAGATGCCTTCAGACAAGAAGAAAAAAGCCCAGCAAAAAGTGATAAGATGGGTGTCCCTGAAAAAATAACATATTAAATAACCGGGGCGTAAGACAAAAAAATGTCATACTTCTTCTTCTTATCCCTCCTAGCCCTCGTAACAGCGTCATATAACTCATTGTATCTTCTCATAAGAGCTGGATCAATCCTCAAAGGAGTAACAACAGGTAATTCCTCATCCATACAGAGTGGGAACGATATCAGATAATAAAACACACACGGTCCATTTCGCCCCTGGGAAAGAACAATAATAATGTTGTTCGCTTACCTTCGGTTTCAGAATAAACTTCATGCGGCTGCTCATATACATCTTGGCTGAGCGTCAAGTTATCCAACCCGGTAATATCATCGTCAAGCGGCGCTTGATTGCTCATGTCCTGAGAGAGTCTTGGCTGTTCCTCTTCGAAACCAATCGAAACTATCTCAGCTGGGACTTTGGTTGTCTCGGCTGGGAAAGCCAGATTGCCAACAGATTGCTCGGGGGCGCGAGGGGCGACACAAAATTTCTCAGGCACCTCATCGCCAAGCAACAAAACAGTAGGCCCACCAACACCATCAATGCCAGCGGATGTCCCCGCATCATCAAATCTGACTCTATGAGTTCCTTCTGTCTCTTTTGCAATTTCAACTGTAACACAAGGAGCTCCTTCTCTCTCTTCATGCTTATCACAATCCACAATATCCCCCCTTCCTTCTCTCTCTTGTGCCTTATCAGCCTCAACAGGACACTCCCCTCCTTCTCTACCTTCTGCCTTATCAACCTCCGCATTAGGCTCCTCCCCTCCTCTCCCTTCCACATTATCATCCTCAATGATGCGCTCCGCTTGGATTTCAACATTTAATCCGCAGTTCTGATGAGTTAAAAAATAAAACACATTACACAAAAAAGATAGAATGCAGTTCACTAATAAAACGGACCATGAAGCTCCCATGAAAAATAAAAAAATAAAACACAAAATGCAAAATTCTCTATACTCACCAGAGAAGCGTCGCCTTCCATCTCTTTAGACTTCTCAGCCTCCTCGTCCTTGCCAGCGTCACCCTCTGCCTCCTTCCCATGTATTTCCACATTTGATTCGGCATCCTAAAAAATAAAAAACATAAATAAAACTATTATCCAAATCTGCAGTTCTACAACTAAAAAACCAACACCAGATCATGCAGTTCACTGCTAAAAAGATGATGCTTCTTCTCTAAACAACAACTGTAGTGCACTACCACTACTGGTGCACACTATAAAAAAAGTTAAAAACTGCAGTTCGCTGCCACTGCTGGTGCAAAAATATAATTGTTTGTTTTGGACACTACAAAAAATTAAACAATGAAGTTCACTGTAACAAAAAAAAGGAAGAAATCAAACCTTGTCGATGACGCCTTCGTCAAGAGGATTGTCTTTGGCAGCTTCGTCAACGGGGGACAATGGCCTGTCAAACAAATAATCAGAATCAACACCTTAGTGGTCCTAGTGGTCATCATCACGACAAGCGTTAGCCTTAGAAGATTCTCCTCCACACTGCGAAAAGAACAAAAGGATGCGAAAAACAAATAGTCAATGCCACAAACACACAGAAAAAATAGATAACAAATATGGGTAAAAAAACTGTTCACATATGAAAAAAAGACATACATCCACAGCTGCCGGGTCAGGCAAAGAAGGCCGGACAACATCTTCATGCCTGTTCATTTCCTTCACAAATGCCTCAGCTTCCTGCTCATACCTAGCACACTTGTCGTCCTGAGACTGCTTAAACTGAATGAATGAAGACCTGATATTCGTAACTGTCTTCTTAAGGAATTCAAGCTGTCCACGGTCAAAGTTATGAGCGGCCTCGATTTCTGCTTCAGAAGGGCCTTTGCCTTCAGGAAACAATCCAGCAATATTCCTCATCCTAGAACCGGATGTTGGGAAATCACAAGTTAAATTGATGACCCTGTCGAGAAGCTCATCGACCTGAACAAATTTATTGCGGTCAGCAGAAGCCTCGCCAGAAAAACCTCCAGCAGCCGCCCTAGCAAAACCACGACCCCGTCGAATTGGAGCCGCCCTAGCAAGAGGCTCACAAAACATTTCAGGCGCTTCGGCAACTGCAGTCCGCTTGTACACAATGTCCGCTTCCGCCTTCCACTGAACAAATTAACAAAAAAAGAGATGCCGTTCACAAAAAAAAGTACATAAGAGGTTCACATTTAGCATGGCGAAAAAACAGGAATAAAACAAACACAAAGGCTGTCTATGCACTGACCGGCAGCTTGCCAAACTTGTAAGAGTCTAGGTGTATCTTTCCCCTGACAATAATGTTGGCGTTGTGAATCTTCTTCAACTACACATGGGACAGTATTGCGGCACGTGGCGTGCGTCTATCCATAACCGATACTTTTCGAAGATTCAACGAATCGAGGTACATGAACAGGGGCACGATGGTGCAACCCTCAGCGCAGTTCTGCTTGCTCCCTTTAGAATTCCACTTGTACACGGCGGCCTGCAGCTCGTCGACAACAAGCTGACAAAAGTCCATGCTAGCCATAGATGCAAAATCCAAGTTTTCAACCATAGCAGCTACCCTGGACAACCGAGTTGCAGGGCTGGGACAAAGCAAGCACTGGAAAACAATGAGAAAAAAAACCTTCACAGTCTTATTAACCTTCGCAGGGTCCGCAGCCAGCGTGCGAAGTAAAATAAGCAGGTCCTTCGCATCTATGCTATGAGAACGGTTGAAACCAAGTTCATCCTTCAGATTAGCCAGCGAATCATCATGGCCGCTGGCAGCTGGCCTGGGAGCAGTGTGAGAACCCATAGGGAAATCAAAAATGTGATGGACAGCCTCACGATTGATTTCCAGAACCTTGTTTGACCCGCAGTCCAATCTCATCGTATCAGGGTCGATCTTTCCCATCAGCTTGCACATCAGAAGACGAGAAACATTCTTCTCTAATTTCAGGTCGAAGACAATGCCAAAACCTGCTTGCCTCACCAAAGTTCTATGCGCCTCACGCAACAAGGCGACAGCTTTGCATACGTTTGGAATGGACAGCCGAACAGTCTTGTTAAAACGCCATTCATGTGCAACATCATCTTCGGACCTCTTCCTCTTGGTACTCTTAGTAGTCTACAAAAAAAAGAATAAAAATGCAGTTCACATCAGCAAACTCATGCCAAACAACTTAAAAAACAGAAGAAAAAAAATAAATAAACAGCGTATACCTTACTAACATCAACATCCTCCTCATCAGAATCACTGTCCAGCGCTTCTCCAGCTGCATTTTCTCGCGCCAACTTAGATCGACGCTCAGAATCAACACCAGAGTGATCGTCCGCGCGTCTTCGCTTTCCTTGAATCCCATCCACATCAACCTCGGCATAATTAGGCCTCTTTGAGTAATCAACACGCGGGCTCCGGCGTGGAGAACTTAAACCTTGCTCTGCAACAGTATTGAGTTTTCTCTTCACATGATTCTTTGCGAGGGCAAACTTAGCAGACTTCTTTGAATCTACAATCCTCCTTCCTATCTCCTTACCCTCCTCAAACTTTACTTGCTTCGCCTTATGAGCCTTCACGAAAGCATTACCGAGCGCAATCGCTTTCTGCCTTTTCCTCTCAACATCAGCTACAATCTGATCAGGGACCATCCAATCCTGTGTAACTGGTTCTGTGCCATCAACAGATTGCGACTGGGTTTCACTCAATTCAGGTAGAATGCTACCCTGATCAGATGTACCGCCACCGACAACATCGGATGTGAAATAACATGTAATCAAATAGTTAACACCACCACCCTCGGACCCACCAGGAGATAAAACTATGGGTGAGAAAAACATAAGAAAGATATGTGTGTGAGAGGGAGACCTAAACTTAATGCAGCTCATATCAACTTGGAAACACAAATGTAGAAATGCAGTGCTCTTTTTAAGCAGTTTATGTTTAACAATTAAAACATAACAGTAAACCTAAAATGCAGTTCATGTCGCTTGAATATCATATTGACGCGTGTCTGAAAATGGACATTGGTAAAGGGATATATGATGCAGTGCACTAATTCGTTCAGTGACCAATTGACCACATATAAAAAAGAAGTGCGCTTAGATATACAAAACAAAACAAATTCATGCAGTTCTGTGAGAGGCAAAAACTAAAACTTAATGCAGCTCATATCAATTTGGCAACCGCATAGTGGATAGACAAAAAAATACAAAGCAATGTCCAAATGCAGTGCTCTTTTAGCAGTTTATGTTTAACAATTAAAACATAACAAGTAACTTAATGTCATTCCAAAAAAGTAAAAACAATTAACTTGAGGCAGTTCATATCAGTTTGCCACATGTCTGAAAAAATGGGCCTTGCTAAAAAGGAATCTAAGATGCAGTGCACTATTTCGTTCAACAAGGAAGTAAATTGACCCTGTATGAAAAATGCAGTTCACTTTGATGTAGTACCAGATGGGGAAGCCGTTCTAACTGGTGAGGCATCAATTGGGGAGGAAGAAGCCATGTTGTGTCTGCAATCAGAAAGGGATAATAATTAAACCCTAGACAGCAAACCCCAAAAACAGGCAAAGAAAAACTTTCAATACATAGGGCGTTGCAATTTCAAGCATACAAAACAAACTTAAGAAGAGGATGCTGGCTCGAAAAATAACCCTAGCACAAGATCTGGAACGGGTTGGGGTGATTTGGGGCTCACCGTGAGACGATGTGACGGCCGGACGAGGCGGGTGCGGACGGCGATGGCGGAGGAAGCGCCCTACGGACGGCGGTGGCTGCGGGCGTCGTCACTGTCCACCATGAGAGAGCCCCTACGAACGGCGGCGGCTGCGGGCGGCGTCACTCTCCACCACGAGAGCATGAGGGCACGGGGATTTCTGGGCGGGCGCGGTGGAGAGGAAGCGGAAGGGGCCAAGGGGGGTTGCAAGTAAAATAGAAGAAAAAGATAGACTTAATGAATAAAAGGCCGACAGGCCCACAGGTCATAGACAAAAAATAAAAAAACGTCTCGGCTTCTGAAGCGATGCAGTTCGCTTACGGAAAACGTCTCGGCTTCTGAAGCGATGCAGTTCGCTTACGGAAAACGATTCGGCTTCTGAAGCGATGCAGTTCGCTTACGGGAAACGATTCGGTTCGCCTGCCCTAAATAAATGCGCCCACTATCGCCCGAAGCGCCGCGCCCCCGCTCCTCTATTCGGCCGGTTGCAAGCCGCGCGAAGGCCACGATCATCACGAACCCACAATCGCCAACACGGTTGGGGGACGAGATCGTGGCCTCGGCAGAAGTTGCTGTCGCTCCGCTTTAAATCCCGCGCTCCATCAACCTGATAGTCCGCACAAACACACGACGCTGCCCTTCCTCCTCCTATTCCTCCTCTTTGCAGCCATGCCGTTCACCAAGACCTACGACGAGGTCCATGCGCACGGGAATACCAAGTTGAAGGTGATCTACACCAACGACGTGGACGCCATGGCGACGTACGTCGAAGAGTACAAGGCAGTTCTCCAGCGGCGCCGCCAGAAGATCGTCGGCATCGACCTTGAGTACACACCCAACAAGAGCAGAGCGGCCCTGATTCAACTATCCATCGGCAAGTACCACCGAGTGCTTCTTTTCCAGGTATGTGGTACAATGGGCGAGAGATGCATCCCCTTCGACAGGTTCCTCGGCGACCCAAGGTAAGCAATTCTGTCTGTCGAGTATGTGTTGCAGTTCTATATGCCTATGTATGCAGTTCCGAAAAGTATAACTTGCGGTTCACTTCCCTTAGGTTCGAGTTCGCCGGTTTCTCCATCGAGCAGGACAAGGAGAAGCTTTCACGCTGCAACCTCCACATCCCCAACTTCGTCGACATTCAGGCGAACTGGAGGGTGCCTGATGGAACGAAGCCACTGGACTCACTTGGCAATGTAGCTGCTGCCATCATCGACGACGAATACGCAGACATGAAGACAAAGATGACAAACCACGACCACAGCCTGTGGACTTCGATTCTCAGCACGAGGCACGTCGAGTATGCTGCCAAGGACGCCTACACTGCGTTCGAGGTATGGAACCAAATCACCACAATGCAGAAAGGCCTCGCGTGCGCTGAAAAAGAGAAGACCAGGCAGCGCCCGAGGTCATCCTGGAGGGTGGGGGCAAGGGGGATCAACTTTCACCTCCAACTCCAGCGGGTGGAACTGGTGAAGCAGGCCAGATGCTGATAGCCAAGGATTCCTGTCGCAAGTGCTCGATTTGTTTCCTTCTGCTTATGTAGATTAGTTTGCTTTCGTTGTAGTTTGCTTTGGCACAATGTTTGCTTATGTTGCGTTAGTTTGCTTGATGACGTACTTTGTTAATTATGAGCGCAGAACCTTGGTTTGTATCTATCAACAATATGCAGTTCTCAGTAGTCTGTTTTCAGTATGTATGTTGCTTCAAACTGCTGCTGTAGCTAGGATACACATAAAAAACAATCTATCAAAGCAGTTCACAAAGAGTATTCTTTCACAAAACTGCTGCTATTATAATGGTTGATGCAGTCCTCTTTTATTAAAAAAACTCTAGTTTCGTATGTGGATTAAAAAAAAGCTTGGTGGGTGTTTCCAGTATGTATATTCTTCAACTGCTGCTGCTAATAGGATGCACATGAAAAACTATATGTCAAAAGCAGTTCATTTATACTCAGAATTCTTATAGGAAATACACTAGAAGCCACACAAAAATGTCAAATTATTACAACAAAAATGTCTCATGCTGCTGCTGCTCAAGCAAGACTGATCTAAAGCAAATTTAACTTGATTTCCAAACACTTTGCATGCCTATAAAACATAGCCATGACAACATCCCCAGCCTGAAAACCAGCTTCCTCCACAAATTCCTTCCAGCCATCTTTGAGAACCAAACAATCATCAGAGCCAACAAAATACATAACATCAACATCATGATATCCATTCTTGCTAACCAAGACCAAATTAACACAGCTTTCTGTTACCCCGACTAGACCAGAAGGGAATTTCTGCAAGCAAAACAACAAGAACAGAACAAATAAGAACAAATAAGAAAAAGATTACAATCTTCAGAAAATAAATTGCTGCTACAATCTTCATAAAAAATATTAATGTCAACATATAATAATATTGACTAGAAAAAATTGCTGCTGCTCCTACAATGTTCATAATAAAACTTCTGTGTGAAAAGGCAGTTCACTTATACTTAGTGCACTTATACTGCTACAAATATTCAGATAGTGTTAACTACAAACAACACATGAAAAAGAATATGCGAAAAATACATACCCATGAATCACTGACATCATCGTCAGTCATCTGATGGACGAATGGAGCCCGAAATCCAATACCTGAAGAATAGAGAAGGGAACAGAGCGCGCTGTGCCGCTGCCTCTGGTTCAGAACCAACCCTTCAGAAAAAACGCATGTCTCCAGCATGGGCTCCAACCTTGCCAGGCAGCCGCACGCGCAATCCATTGCCAGGCGTAGGATCTGGTTGGGAAAAAAATAGATCGAGGAAGAGTGGCGCCGCCAGGGATAAAGTGAGATGGGAGCCGCCAGGGATAAGGTGGGAGGGGAGCCAATTGACCCACCAATATATATATGTAAAGACACAACACAAAAAAAACGACAAATAAAGCAGTGCGGTTACATAACAATGTGCATTTTGCATTGCATATTACTACAGTCCACCGCGCTTGACCAAGCAAAAAAACTTATTAAACTAGTCCCCCCACACCCCCGTGGTTGTAATGCAGTTCATACATGCTCGCATTGCATATTAATGCAGTTCACCGCGCTACAAATATTCACCGCGCATTGCATATTACTGCAGTTCACCGCGCATTGCATATTACTGCAGTCCACCGCGCTTGACCATGATTCGCAGACGAAAAACAAAGCCTGCAATGCAGTTCGAGCAATTATATAATGCAAACCATCTCAAAAAACATCTTGACTAACGACCAGAGCCAGTGACGCCCGCAAGAATACAAAAAACATGGACAAAAGTTAAAATTCTTCAAAATTAACAACTTAATCCGCTGCAATTCATACGGATAGGATCAAGGCAGCACGTAATTGCCGAAAACAACAAAAACTTACATAAAAAACACAAAAATTTCGATCAGGACGGGGAAGGACAGAGAACTGACGTTTTTGCGCTAGAACAGAGAGATACCTGACCAATTATACTAAAATTTCAATCCTATTAGCAAATTAATCTGTCGCGTAATAACACAAACATGAACGCGAAATTAGTAACACACTAGGACCACGCTATAAAATCGAATATGAACAGCCAGCAGGATGCGAAACTCCTGCACGAGATATGAACAGACGCAGATCCGCCAAATCAAACGATTTTCGTCATTTTCTCGCTGAATTGCGTGTTTAATCACATATTAAATCAGCGCACACACAAAAAAAAACAATAGAAATCGATCAAACTAGCCAGAATCGCTGCTCCATGAAGGTTTCCTACTGCCCAACTATGTGGTTCGCAACAGAAGAAGGAAGTAGTGCGGATAGCTTTCCAATGCAGTATTACAATGCAGTTCAGAAGTGTTATGAGAATATTATTCTCATAATGTTATGAGAATAGACCGGCTGTATATATATATATATATATATATATATATATATATATATATATATATATATATATATATATATATATATATATATATATATATATATATATATATATATATATATATATATATATATATATATATATATATATATATTACTATTCATCACCCAGGATGCAGTATAAGTTATTCTTCACCCGAGGTAATTTTATGATCATTTCATAAATAAATTACATTTGGAATACAAATAGTTACATTCACATTGATTTACTGCATAAAATTTGGCATAACAAACAAAATATAGGTCAAAAATTGTATTTTATATACATTTTACACTATATTTTTACATTTGTAATTTTATGTAACATAATATATTTTTTACGACGTTTATTGGTTTTCTTACGTTCTCTTTTTATGTCTAAAATAAGACAAAATATACAAAATATAAAATTACGGTGCATAGATGTTAAAATCTCTACTCCTAATGGAGCAGTTGGTAGTCTTTGTTCCAGGGTTTTTTTCATCCCACCTCGTCTGGTTTTTTTCAACCGGTTTTTTTCGTCACACCATCCCCACCCCCACCCCACCCCACTCACCGCACGCAGTCAGGTTCCGTTTCCCCCCTTACGTCCCCGATTCATGCATGACAATCAATGGTGCCCGATTCATGCATGACAATCAGTTCTATCCCCGATTCTCACTCTTGATTGTCATGCATGAATCGGGGATAGAGATCCACGGTTTATTTTCAACCCACCACTTTCGTCTGGTTTTTTTCGTCCGGTTTTTTTA
>LR738711.1:213057572-213077634 GCA_902687465.1 Secale cereale | reverse complement strand
TTAGTTTCGCATCCCCCGCTCACACAATGAAATAAAATTGAACGATCAGAACTTTCCATACTGACGCAAGTTATTTAGCACTATTTTTATGCGAAAGAATCAATCACGATCAATCTCTAAAGATCAAATCAAAATTAATTACCTTAAATCGCTCAATCACATTAATTAGGAAACAAATAACCAATTTTAAGAAATCTCATTATTAAAGCAATTATGTACCTACTTAATTTGTAATGAAATGTTATCTCATTACTAAATCGCTCAATCGCATTAATTAGGAAACAAATAATCAATTTAAAAAGATCGCTCAATCACATTAATTAGGAAACAAATAACCTATTTAAACCTACATAGTATCGTCAGTTTAATTAGGAAGCTTCCTATGAGACGTAGTACTAGGAATTATTCCTTCCTCGATGATTTGTTTCCATGCATGATGGTAGTAAATTAGGCCAACATACACCACTATTTATGGCCGTCATCAATCGTATTCATTCATGCCAGTTTTACCACGCGTATGCATATATATGTACTAACAGATTCTATTTATATTCCTTGATCGATCAAAACACCTGCGTAGGTAGGAAGGAGAGAAAACCTAATAGTACAGCGGGTCAAACGATCGACGGCGAGCTTCATCGTCGCATACGCGTCGGAGTACATGGCCGGCCGGCTGGGGCATCGAGGAGTTGAAGCTGGCGAAGAAGATGTGGGTAATGGTAGAGCTCCGAGAAGCTGCCCGTCATCCTGCCAACCGTCTTCACCATCGGTCCCCAGGTGACCACCCTAGAACTCGGCGATGCCACCAAGGCGACACGGTCACGACTGGTTCGTTCCCTCATCGAGCCACCATTTGGACCGGCCAGCCACACCGGTGTTAGCGTGCAGGGGCAGTGGCGAGGTGTGCAGCCGCTATGGTGAGGTGACGTGTCGTGATTTCCGGATGAAGTCATGTTTCTCTTGTACTTCCTGTTTCCTGTTCGACTGAATAAAAGTGCAAAAAGTGAATGCAGTCATCTCTGCTCCTAATGAAGGAGTTGGTTGTCTCCGCTTCATCCGGATATGTAGGATCTTGCCTCCTCTAATATCTAATGTTTTCATCAAATCTTTTGTTCTGCCTCTGTATTTGTTTGCTTTACGTATCAGAAATTTGATCAAATTGGAAATTGTAGTACTTAAC
Source organism: Secale cereale (assembly GCA_902687465.1). NCBI lineage: Eukaryota > Viridiplantae > Streptophyta > Magnoliopsida > Poales > Poaceae > Secale > Secale cereale. The sequence goes on along the minus strand of LR738711.1, from coordinate 213,076,454 downwards.
TGTGAATGATACGAGAAACGAGTTTGGAGAACACTAACTAATAAATGGCTTATGCACATCGGACAAGTGTGGTTAATATATAGCTTAAGAATACTTTGTAGTAGACGAGCTCAAGCGTCTACGCAGGTGAACACACAAAGGCGCCCCGAGTCTACATCGTGGTTAAACGATGAATCAGCATAGCAATATCGATCTCGATTCTACATCAAGGTCTACAGCGAGTCTATAGGGTGATATCGATCTAACCAGCAGTGATGGTTCTCTTAGTCTAAGGCAAGGTATAAGACGTGTAGGGTTTGCTCATATCAACAAATTTAATTAACAGATATCAATCTGCTGAGAGGTGGAAGGACATGAAGCAGTTTGAATAGATGGCAGCCCAAGTCAGTGAACATGGGCAAGCGTGACATGTGGTAGACGGCGGTACAAGATTTATCCACCCTTTGTGCTAGTGTTGTTTATATTTATTAGGCTCTGGTACTTTTTTTGGCCGGGAAATGGTCTCTAATTATTCTCTAATGGCATGCATCAACTGAGGCTTAGAGTTCAGTTCCATAAAAAATGTATGAACTGACTATTGGGGAACATAGCAGAATTCAAAAAAATTCTATGCATTCACCAAGATCCAACTAAGGAGACATCTAGCAACGAGCAAATAAGAGTGCATCTACATACCGTTATGGAGATTGCGAGCGGAAGCTTTCGAACAAGCGTGGATGAAGTAGTCTTACTCTTCGCGTTCTTCGTCACCGATGATCTAGCGCCGAACGGACGGCACCTCCGCGTTCAACACACGTCCGGTACAGCAACGTCACCTCCTTCTTGATCTAGCTAGGGGGGAAGAGAGGTCATGGGAGATCCAGCAGCACAACGGCGTGGTGGTGGATGCAGTGGGAATTCCTGCAGGGCTTCGCCGGGCGCCCTGCGTTAAGGAGACGGAGGTGTGACGGGAGGGGGAGAGGCGCCAGGGCAAGGGTGCGGCTGCCCTCTCCCACCCCCATATATATAGGGGCCAGGGGGTGCGCCGGCACTGCAGATGGCATCTGCAGGGTGGGGCGGCGGCCAAGGGGGGAATCCTTGCCCCCCAAGGCAAGTGGCACCCCCTCCCCCTTAGGGTTTCAACCCTAGGCGCATGGGGAGGAGGGCCCATGTGGTGCGCCAGCCCATTAGGGCTGGCCACTTCCCCCTTGCGGCCTAGGGGCCCCACCGGGATGGGTGGCCCCACCCGGTGGACCCCCGGGGCCCCTCCGGTGGTCCCGGGACACTCCCGGTTACCCCCGGAGATCACCCGATGGCCGAAACTGGACTTCCTATATATCATTCTTTACCTACGGACCATTCCGGAACTCCTCGTGACGTCCGGGATCTCATCCGGGACTCCAAACAACTTTCGGGTTTCCACGTGCATGTATCTCTACGACCCTAGCGTTACCGAACCTTAAGTGTGTAGACCCTACGGGTTCGGGAGACACGCAGACATGACCGAGACCACTCTCCGGTCAATAACCAACAGCGGGATCTGGATACCCATGTTGGTTCCCACGTGTTCCTCGATGATCTTCATTGGATGAACCACCGTGTCAAGGATTCACTCAATCACGTATGTTATTCCCTTTGTCCATCGGTACGGTACTTGCCCGAGATTCGATCGTCGGTATTCCCGATACCTTGTTCAATCTCGTCATGGCAAGTCTCTTTACTCGATCCGTAATCCATCATCCCGTGACTAACTAGTTAGTCACATTGAGCTCATTATGATGAGGTCTTACCGAGTGGGCCCAGAGGTACCTCTCCGTCATACGGAGTGACAACATCCCAGTCTCGGTTCGTACCAACTCAACAGACACTTTCGGAGATACCCGATGCGTACCTTTATAGCCACCCAGTTACGTTGTGACGTTCGGCACACCCAAAGTATTCCTACGGCATCCAGGAGTTGTACAACCTCATGGTCTAAGGAATAAATACTTGACACCGAAAAGCTTATGCATTACGAACTATACGATCTCGTGCTATGCTCAGGATTGGGTCTTGTCCATCACATCATTCTCCTAATGATGTGATCCCGTTATCACTGACATCCTATGTCCATGGTCAGGAAACCGTGACCGTCTATTGATCAACGAGCTGGTACCTAGAGGCCTACCAGGGACTCATTGTGGTCTATGTATTCACACATGTATCGCTGTTTCCGTACAATACAATTCAAGCATGAATAACAGACAATTATCATGAACAAGGAATAATAATGCTTTTATTATTGCCTCTAGGGCATATTTCCAACAGTCTCCCACTTGCACTAGAGTCAATAATCTAGTTACATTGTGATGAATCGAACACCCATAGAATTCTGGTGTTGATCATGTTTTGCCCGTGGAAGAGGTTTAGTCAACGGGTATGCAACATTCAGATCCGTATGCACTTTACAAATATCTATATCTCCATCTTGAACATAATTCCGGATGGAGTTGAAACGGCGCTTGATGTGCTTGGTCTTCTTGTGAAACCTGGGCTCCTTGGAAATAGCAATAGCACCAGTGTTGTCACAGAAGAGAGTCATCGGGCTTGACGCGCTTGGAATGACTCCTAGGTCGGTGATGAACTCCTTCATCCAGACTCCTTCCTGCGCTGCTTCGGAAGCAGCTATGTACTCCGCTTCACATGTAGATGCTGCCACGACGCTTTGCTTGCAACTGCACCAGCTGACTGCCCCTCCGTTCAAAATATACACGTATCCGGTTTGAGACTTAGTGTCATCCAGATCTGTGTCGAAGCTAGCATCGACGTAACCTTTTACGACGAGCTCTTCGTCACCTCCATAAACGAGAAACATATCCTTAGTCCTTTTCAGGTACTTCAGGATGTTCTTGACCGCTGTCCAGTGTTCCGTACCGGGATCACTTTGGTACCTCCCTACCAAACTTATGGCAAGGTTCACATCAGGTCTGGTACACAGCATGGCATACATGATAGAACCTATGGCCGAGGCATAGGGAATGACACTCATCTTTTCTCTATCTTCTGCCGTGGTCGGCGACTGAGCCTTGCTCAATCTCATACCTTGCAAAACAGGCAAGAATCCCTTCTTGGACTGATCCATATTGAACTTTTTCAATATCTTGTCAAGGTATGTACTTTGTGAAAGACCAATGAGGCGTCTTGATCTATCTCTATAGATTTTGATGCCTAATATGTAAGCAGCTTCTCCAAGGTCCTTCATTGAAAAACTTTTATTCAAGTAGGCCTTTACATTTTCCAAGAATTCTATATCATTTCCCATCAGCAATATGTCATCCACATATAATATGAGAAATGACACAGAGCTCCCACTCACTTTCTTGTAAATACAGGCTTCTCCATAGGTCTGTATAAAGCCAAACGCTTTGATCACATCATTAAAGCGAATATTCCAACTCCGAGATGCTTGCACCAGCCCGTAAATCGAGCGTTGGAGCTTGCATACCTTGTTAGCGTTCTCTGGATCGACAAAACCTTCCGGCTGCATCATATACAACTCTTCCTTGAGGAAGCCATTAAGGAATGTTGTTTTGACGCCCATCTGCCATATCTCATAATCATAGAATGCGGCAATAGCTAACATGATTCTGACTGACTTCAGCATCGCTACGGGAGAGAAAGTCTCGTCGTAGTCAATCCCTTGAACTTGTCGATAACCCTTAGCGACAAGTCGAGCCTTATAGATGGTCACATTACCATCCGCGTCTGTCTTCTTCTTAAATATCCATTTATTTTCTATGGCGTGCCTATCATCAGGCAAGTCCACCAAAGTCCATACTTTGTTTTCATACATGGATTCTATCTCGGATTTCATGGCTCCAAGCCATTTATTGGAATCCGGGCCCGCCATCGCTTCTTCATAGTTCGAAGGTTCACCGTTGTCCAACAACATGATTTCCAGGATAGGGTTGTCGTACCACTCTGGTGCGGAACGTGCCCTTGTGGACCTTCGAAGTTCAGTAGTAACTTGATCTGTTTCTTCATGATCACCATCATTAACTTCCTCCCTTGTCGGTGCAGGCACCTCAGGAACAATTTCCTGCGCTGCGCTACTTTCCGATCCAGGAGGGGTGACTGTCACCTCATCAAGTTCTACTTTCCTCCCACTCACTTCTTTCGAGAGAAACTCTTTCTCTAGAAAGCATCCATTCTTGGCAACAAAGACTTTGCCTTCGGATCTGTGGTAGAAGGTGTACCCAATCGTTTCCTTTGGGTATCCTATGAAGACGCATTTTTCCGATTTGGGTTCGAGCTTTTCAGGTTGAAGTTTCTTGACATAAGCATCACAACCCCAAACTTTTAGAAATGACAGCTTCGGTTTGTTGCCAAACCAAAGTTCATACGGAGTTGTCTCAACGGATTTCGACGGAGCCCTATTTAAAGTGAATGCGGCAGTCTCTAAAGCATAACCCCAAAAAGATAGCGGTAAATCGGTGAGGGACATCATAGACCGCACCATGTCCAACAGAGTACGATTTCGACATTCGGACACACCGTTACGTTGAGGTGTTCCGGGCGGTGTCAATTGTGAAACAATTCCACAGCTCCTAAGGTGTGTGCCAAATTCATGACTTAAATATTCACCCCCACGATCTGATCGTAAGAACTTTATTTTTCTGTCACGTTGATTCTCAACCTCATTCTGAAATTCCTTGAACTTTTCAAAGGTCTCAGACTTGTGTTTCATCAAATAGATATACCCATATCTACTCAAGTCATCCGTGAGGGTGAGAACATAACGATAGCCTCCGCGAGCCTCAACACTCATTGGACCGCATACATCGGTATGTATGATTTCCAACAAGTTGGTTGCTCGCTCCATTGTTCCGGAGAACGGAGTCTTGGTCATCTTGCCCAAGAGGCATGGTTCGCACGTGTCAAATGATTCATAATCAAGAGACTCTAGAAGTCCATCTGAATGGAGCTTCTTCATACGTTTGACACCAATATGACCAAGGCGGCAATGCCACAAGTATGTGGGACTATCATTATCAACTTTACATCTTTTGGCATCTACACTATGAATATGTGTATCATCACGTTCGAGATTCATCAAAAATAAACCATTGACCAGCGGGGCATGACCATAAAACATATCTCTCAAATAAATAGAACAACCATTATTCTCCGATTTGAAAGAGTAGCCATCTCGCATAAGACGAGATCCAGATACAATGTTCATGCTCAAAGCTGGTACTAAATAAAAATTATTAAGGTTTAAAACTAATCCCGATGGTAGATGTAGAGGCAGCGTGCCGACGGCGATCACATCGACCTTGGAACCATTCCCGACGCGCATCATCACCTCATCCTTCACCAGTCTCCGTTTATTCCGCAGCTCCTGTTTTGAGTTACAAATGTGAGCAACTGCACCGGTATCAAATACCCAGGAGCTACTACGAGTGCTGGTAAGGTACACATCAATAACATGTATATCATATATACCTTTGACGTTGCCGGCCTTCTTGTCTGCTAAATATTTGGGGCAGTTCCGCTTCCAGTGACCCGTTCCCTTGCAATAAAAGCACTACGTCTCAGGCTTGGGTCCATACTTTGGCTTCTTCCCGGCAACAGGCTTGCCGGGCGCGGCAACTCCCTTACCGTCTTTCTTGAAGTTCTTCTTACCCTTGCCTTTCTTGAACTTAGTGCTTTTATTGACCATCAACACTTGATGTTCTTTCTTGATGTCCACCTCCGCTGATTTCAGCATCGAATACACCTCGGGAATGGACTTCTCCATCCCCTGCATATTGAAGTTCAACACGAAGCTCTTGAAGCTTGGTGGGAGCGACTGGAGGATTCTGTCAACAACCGCTTCATCTGGGAGATTCATTCCCAGCTGAGACAAGCGGTTGTGCAATCCAGAAATCTTGAGGATATGCTCACTAACAGAACTGTTTTCCTCCATCTTACAGCTGTAGAATGCGTCGGAGACATCATATCTCTCGACTCGGGCATGAGCTTGGAAAACCATTTTCAGCTCTTCGAACATCTCATATGCTCCGTGGTGCTCAAAACGTTTTTGGAGCCCCGACTCTAAGCTGTAAAGCATGCCGCACTGAACCAGGGAGTAATCATCACTACGCGACTGCCAGACGTTCAAAACGTCTTGGGCCGCATCGGGAGCAGGTGCATCACCTAGCGGTGCTTCTAGGACATATGATCTCTTGGCAGCTATGAGGATAATCCTCAGGTTACGGACCCAATCCGTATAGTTGCTACCATCGTCTTTCAGCTTGGTTTTCTCTAGGAACGCGTTGAAGTTGAGGGAAACTAGAGCGTGGGCCATTTGATCTACAAGAGATATTGTAAAGAATTTAGACTAAGTTCATGATAATTAAGTTCATCTTAATCAAATTTTAATGAACTCCCACTCAGAATGACATCTCTCTAGTCATCTAAGTGATACACGATCCGAATCGACTAGCCCGTGTCTGATCATCACGTGAGACGGACTAGTCATCAACGGTGAACATCTTCATGTTGATCGTATCTTCTATACGACTCGTGTTCGACCTTTCGGTCTTCCGTGTTCCGAGGCCATGTCTGTACATGCTAGGCTCGTCAAGTGAACCCTAAGTGTATCGCACGTGTAAATCTGGCTTACACCCGTTGTATGCGAACGTTAGAACCTATCACACCCGATCATCACGTGGTGCTTCGGAGCAACGAACTTTAGCAACGGTGCACAGTTAGGGGGAACACAATTCTTGAAATTTTTAGTGAGAGATCATCTTATTTACTACCGTCGTTCTAAGTAAACATGATGCATAAACATGATAAACATCACATGCAATCAATTAAAGTGACATGATATGGCCAATATCATCTTGCTCCTTGGATCTCCATCTTCGGGGCACCATGATCATCTTGTCACCGGCTCGACACCATGATCTTCATCATCATGATCTTCATCATCGTGTCTTGAAGAAGTCGTCACGCCAACTATTACTTCTACTACTATAGCTAACGTTTAGCAATGAAGTAAAGTAATTACATGGCGTTATTCAGTGACACGCAGGTCATACAATAATTAAGACAACTCCTATGGCTCCTGCCGGTTGTCAAGTTCATCGACATGCAAGTCGTGATTCCCTATTACAAAAACATGATCAATCTCATACATCACATATATCATTCATCACATCTTTGTTTTGGCCATACCACGTCACATAGCACATGCTGCAAAAACAAGTTAGACGTCCTCTAATTGTTGTTGCAAGTTTTTACGTGGCTTCTATTGGATTTCTAGCAAGAACGTTTCTTACCTACGCCAAAAACCACAACGTGATTTGTCAATTTCTATTTACCCTTCATAAGGACCCTTTTCATCGAATCCGATCCGACTAAAGTAGGAGAGACAGACACCCGCCAGCCACCTTATGCATCTAGTGCATGTCTGTCGGTGGAACCAGTCTCACGTAAGCGTACGTGTAAAGTCAGTCCGGGCCGCTTCATCCCACAATACCGCCGAATCAAGATTGACTAGTAACGGCATGAAAGTTAAACAAACTCAAACGCCCACAACTGCTTTGTGTTCTACTCGTGCAAGATGCTACGCATTAAACCTAGTTCAGATGCCACTGTTGGGGAACGTAGCAGAATTCAAAAAAATTCTACGCTTTCACCAAGATCCAACTAAGGATACATCTAGCAACGAGCAAATAAGAGTGCATCTACATACCGTTATGGAGATTGCGAGCGGAAGCTTTCGAAGAAGCGTGGATGAAGTAGTCGTACTCTTCGCGTTCTTCGTCACCGATCATCTAGCGCCGAACGGACGGCACCACCGCGTTCAACACACGTCCGGTACAGCAACGTCACTGATGACCCACAACCGTAAGGGATCTATTGCAGTGTTTTCGATAAGTAAGAGTGTCGAACCCAACGAGGAGCAGAAGGTATTGATAAGCGATTCTGAGCAAGAAATTACTGCAAGCACCGAAAGATAACTTTTTAGGGGTTTTCTCGATATAGGCAACAGGAAGGTAAAAGCAAGCAATGTAAAGGCACTGAGAGTAACAAGTGGCCCAATCCTCTCTTAGCAAAGGAGAGGCCTAGCAACTGAACTTATAAAGACTAAAGCGTTCCTGAGGACACACGGGAGAGGTAGTCATGTGCTTTCGCCATATTCCGTATCGATACTATGTTATGTGTTGATAAGTGTTGAGTGGGTGGATCTATGCTAGTACACTCTCTAGACTAAGATGAGTACACTCTTATGATTAAACACCTTGCAAGCATCCGCAAATACAAGATAGAATTTAAGGCAAAAGCCTAACCATAGCAATACGATCGAGGATCCATTATTCCCTTATGCAAAAGCGTGCGAACTGGGGTTCAGGTTTCTGTCACTCCGGCAACCCACCATAAGCATTCTTTATACACAATGTATTCTCCTAGGTCCTTAATAAGGCGAAGTGTTGGGTGTTCGACTCACACAACACCACTAGTAGAATGACAACGCAACTTAAGTATCAAACAACACATATCACTTCAACAGCATATGACTACTAACAACAAGACTTTCCCCATGTCCTCAAGAACTAAGGTAACTACTCACGAGACATAAAAGAGATCATGATCAGTGGGTATAAATAGGTGATAAACAATCTGGACATAATAATATTTCTCCAACAAAACTCAATAGCATTCACCACAAAGTAGTAATCAACACCGATGGAGTAGAGAGGATAGGTAGTACGAGTTACAACACAAGTTGTGATTGTAAGATGAGATTTGGATGAAGATGGAGATGGTGCTGGTGTTGGGGATGATGTTGATGATGATCTCGATGATGCCCGTGACGATGGTGATGACGATGGCGACGATCTCCCCTTCCGGGAGGTGATCTCCCCGGCGGAATCTGCCCGCCGGAGATGGCTTTTTCTTCTCTGTAGGTTTCTGCCACGGAGCGGCGGCGGAACTCCGTAAAAATTCCCGTCTTTAGGGTTTTTGGATAACGGAGAGCATATATGCAAAAGGGGCCGGCCAGAGGTGGGCCAGGGGCTCCAGGCGCCCCCCGGCGTGGCCAGGGGGGCGCGCCCCCAGGGCGCCTGGGCACCCTGTGGCCCCCCTCTGGTTGCCCTTTCGCGTGCCTTCGTGATCCGCCTGAAAAATATCTCCCGTCAATTTTCAGGTAATTTGGAGGTATTCTTCTTCAGCAACTCAGGGTCTACTTTTTACTGCTGAATCCTGCGTCTGCTGCTTCGGCATCGGAAAGTTTGCAAACTGTGTAAAATAGACCAAAACAACATAAGAACATCACCGTAACGTGAAATATATCAATGAATAAGGATAAATTATGATACAAAATAGTGATGCATTTTGGACGTATCAACACCCCCAAGCTTAGACCTCGCTTGTCCCCAAGCGAATACTGAGCTCGGTAAACCCGTCCACAAGTTTAAAGAGTGAAGTGTCGATAAACAGAATACGAACAAGAAGCATCACAGTTTCCTCACCAACTTAAATATCCTCAACAGCAATCTTCAACTCATAAGGCCTTTATAAAAGAGTGGTAACACTTATATTCGAAAGTAGGGCCAAGGAAACTTATTGAATCATGGCAAACATGTCCTTTGGTCAAAGAACAACTAATAGCTTTTACTTTTGCTCTTTCTTTATGTTTTGATGAGACTAATTGAAGCTTTTGAAAGAACATGTCATCAGGCAAGAAGTGAAAGTGTTAACACAAAGGAAGATATTTGCCTTAGCTGGGCTTGACAAACAACTTACTTATCAAATGATAATGTCAACAAGGATATGATATGACAAATCTTAATGCAACTTTATATGAATGAATCCTTATCAACATCAAATGTCTGCTCTCTTTAAGAATAGAAGGGAGTAGGAATAACTGACTCAACTTAAAATTAAAAGATGGGCCCTGCTCTAGGGTAGTAGGGAAAACTCATGTGCTATCCTTAAATCAAACAGAATGAAAACAAGTTTTGAGAGGTGCATGATTTGTCAACGAATGCTAATAGATAACTCAACTACTTCTTGAGCTGGACAAGTTTCGAGGAACGGCTCCCGCACGAGGACGATCACATCCTCTTATTCTCCTTTGTTAATCACTGCCAAAGTTTTCTGATTTCTCATGAACAAAGCGTGAAGGAGGGTTTGTTTGTTATATTATCTTTTTGAGCCGGGCGCACTCAATGCCAGTTCCTTCTCGTATTATTGGTTTGCACATTATACATGCAATCCCGGGGTGAAGCTTGTCCAACTCAAAAAGATCATGGATTAGCTATTACTTCCTCATGAGCTAAAACAGAGGCACAAAATAAAAGATTTTGAACATTTGAGGATAACACATAAATTCTGTACTTTAGGAGGTGGTAGTGGAATACCACGAGTAGGAAGGTATGGTGGACTCATATGGAAGGTATTGGCTTAAGGGTATGGATGCACAAGCAGAATTACGCTTAGTACAGAGTTAGGCTAGCAAAGGTTTTGAAAGAACAGACAATTGATGATGACTAAGATGCAAAGCAATATAAAGCATGAACATTGGAATAGGCATAACACATCAAGTTGTCTTCCTTGTCAGCATAACACTTCAAACATAATAACATAAAGGTTTTGGCTATGTTGATACTTTAAGAAAATCATGCTTGTTGTTATGACCAAAGCTATGTTTGCCAAGATTAAATAAAGTTTTCACAGCCATACCTGACATAAGGTCAATACTCCACATAAGAGTCATCATATAAGGTCGATTGCGTGAAGAGAATACCGAGTGCAGCAAAAGGAACCAATAAACTTCTCATTAATATTCCATCATAGACGACTCCACACTCACGGATACAATTCTTCACCGAAGGAGTGATAGACCTCAATGCACACACCTATCTCATATAACAACCTCCCTAGACATGATACGACTCTACTTGACTCTAAAAGACAAAAGGTAAAGATAATGATACCGGGCACTCCCCCAAGCTTGGAACAAGCCAAGGGAATGCCATTACCCCAGGAGATTTCACTCATCATCCTTGTTGGTGTTGATCAAGTAGTCCTTGGCGAAACGCTTCCATGGAAGGGGTTCTCCAATCTCATATGAGAAGCTCGTCTCCTGAATCCTGCATTCAGCACCCAAACCCATGCGCATAAACCTTAGTTCATACTCACAGTTCTGGTTATGTACATCATTAATTTGCCCTTGGAGCTCTATAATTCTTTCTTCAGACGCGGTGATGCTTTTCCACATCTCCTTCATCTCCTTCAGGAAGTAGTTCTTCAGCTCGTTGATGATGTCAAAGTTAGCTTCAACACCACGCTCGATCATCTTCTTGTACTCGAAGACTTCTTGCTCCACTTCTTCCAGCCTGGCCTAGATGCTCCCCTCCTTGATAGGTCCCTTCAGATCTTCTTGATGAAGGACACTGTCCTCCATCCGAACAACCTGAGGGTGCTTCTTCACCTCAGCGAGGTAAGGGTTGATGACGTTGACGACGAACTTGTCCTTGGGGGAACTTGGAGAAGCCATGGCACCTAAATTCAGCTGAAAGATTCCCTGGCAGATACAGATCGAAGAGAAAACACGCGAAATCGCAAGATACGTTGCCAGAACAATCCGAGCAAATATATAGGAAATATTTATGCACAGAAAGGAAGGTAACGGACCAAAGCGGGGTCGGAGACGGACTCCCGGGTGTCCAGGCGGCCTCTTGGCGCGGCCCAGGGGGGGCGCCAGGGGGCGTCTGAACTCCCTGAAGGTCGTCTCCGGCTCCACTTAGGCTCGGAATTTTACTAATTTTGCAGAAACTCGTAATACGGAACTTTTATGGCGGTTCGCGATGTTTCCTTACCGTACTACATACCTTTTCTTTATTCTGCTTCTGCTGGTGTCTGAAACAGGGCTGCAACATGTTCTTCGTGGGTTGTTGTGTATATTATATTCACATCAACATTGACAGGGTCTCCTGCTATGTAATGTTTAAGTCTTTGCCCATTCACAACTTGAGGTTTGGTGCCTTCAAAATTATTAATCTTAATTGCTCCAGACCGATAAACTTATTCAATATGAAATGGTCCTTCCCACCTGGAAAGTAGTTTACCTGGAGAAAACCTGAAACGGGATCTGAACAACAAAACTTTATCACCAACGTTAAATTCACGTTTCAGAATCTTCCTATCATGCCACTTTTTTACCTTTTCCTTGAACATTTTAGCGCTCTCGTAAGCTTCACTTCTCCATTCATCTAGAGAAGTCAAGTTCATGAGACGCTTCTCACCAGCTAGTTTTGGGTCAGCGTTAAGCTCTCTAACAGCCCAGAAAGCTTTGTGCTCTAACTCTAATGGCAAATGGCAAGCCTTGCCATACACCATCTTATAGGGGGACATGCCCATGGGGTTTTTGTAAGCAGTTCTATATGCCCACAAAGCATCTCCTAACTTATTTGACCAGTCCTTTCTATTTCTGTTTACTGTCTTCTGCAAGATCAACTTAATCTCTCTATTGGTGAGCTCAACTTGCCCACTAGTTTGAGGATGATATGGTGAAGCAATTCTATGATTAACATTGTATTTGGCCAAAGCTTTTCTAAAAGCTCCGTGCGTGAAGTGTGATCCTCCATCGGTCATGAGATACCTTGGTACACCAAACCTAGGAAAAATTACATCTTTAAGCATTTTCAAAGATGTCTTGTGATCAGCACTTTCAGTGGGGATTGCTTCAACCCACTTGGTCACATAATCAACAGCTACTAAAATGTGAGTGTACTTGTGCGAAGAAGGAAAAGGACCCATAAAATCAAAACCCCAACAATCAAAAGGTTCAATCACTAGTGAGTAATTCATAGGCATCTCATTCCTTCTACTAATGTTACCAACTCTCTGACATTTATCACAGGCTAAAACATAATTTCTAGCATCCTTAAGAGAGTAGGCCAATAAAAACCTGATTGAAGAACCTTATGTGCAGTCCTTTCACTGGCATGATGTCCTCCATAGGGACTATCATGACACCGTCTGAGAATGTCCTTTTGCTCATGTTACGGTATGCATCTTCTCAGGATCCCGTCGGGACCTTCTTTGAAAAGATGTGGGTCATCCCAAAAGTAGTGCCTCAAATCATGAAAGAACTTCTTCCTTTGCTGAAATGTTAAACCTGGAGGCAAATACTTTGCAACAATAAAATTAGCATAATCTGCATACCAAGGATCGGAAAGAGATTGTACTTTTACAACGGCAAGTTGCTCGTCTGGAAAACTATCGTTGACTGGGATGGGATCATGCGGTATATCTTCCATCCTTGAAAGATTGTCCGCCACCGGATTGTCTTCTCCTTTCCTATCAACAATCTGCAAATCAAATTCTTGAAGAAGGAGTACCCATCTGATAAGCCTTCGCTTGGCATCCTTCTTTGTCATAAGGTACTTAATGGCAGCATGATCAGTATGAATAATAACTTTGGAATCAACAATATACTGTCTAAATTTATCACAAGCCAAAACTACAGCTAAGAATTCCTTCTCAGTAGTAGCATAATTCCTTTGAGCACTATCAAGAGTTTTGCTAGCATAATGTATAACATTCAATTTTTTATCAACTCTTTGTCCTAAAACAGCTCCAACAGCAAAATCACTTGCATCACACATAATCTCAAAAGGTAAATTCCAGTCAGGTGGTTGTACTATAGGAGCGGTTATTAAAGCTTTCTTAAGGACTTCAAAAGCGTCCTTACAATTTTCATCAAATACAAAAGGAACATCCTTTTGGAGAAGATTAGTGAGGGGTCTTGAGGTTTTAGAAAATTCTTTAATAAATCTTCTATAAAAACCTGCATGACCGAGGAAACTGCGAATACCTTTGATGTCCCTTGGATAGGGCATCCTCTCAATAGCTTCGATCTTGACTTTGTCCACTTCAATTCCCCTTTCGGAAATCTTGTGACCAAGAACAATTCCTTCATTAACCATGAAGTGGCACTTTTCCTAGTTGAGTACCAAATTTGTCTCCTCGCATCTCTGCAAAACTTTATTAAGGTTGTGAAGACAATGGTCAAAAGAAGTTCCATAGACGGAGAAATCGTCCATGAAGACTTCCATAATATCCCCGCGGAAACCATGAAAGATAGCAGACATACACCTTTGAAAAGTAGCAGGGGCATTACATAAACCAAAAGGCATACGCCTGTAAGCATAAGTACCAAAGGGACAAGTAAAAGTGGTCTTCTCTTGATCGGCAGTGTTAACATGAATTTGAGAGAAGTCAGAATAACCATCGAGATAACAAAAGTGGGTATTTTTGGATAACCTTTCAAGCATTTGGTCGATGAATGGCAACGGGTAGTGATCCTTCCTGGTTGCTTTGTTCAACTTCCTGTAATCAATACACATTCTATATCCAATAATAATTCTCTGAGGTATTAATTCATTTTTATCATTAGGAACCACAGTTGTACCTCCTTTCTTAGGAACACAATGTACCGGACTTACCCACTTACTATCAGCTATAGGGTAGATAATACCTGCGGCTAGAAGCTTGAGAATCTCAGTTCTCATGACATCCATCATCTTCGGGTTCAACCGTCGTTGATGATCAACAACCGGTTTAGCATCAGGCTCAAGGTTGATAGTATGTTGACAGATAGATGGACTAATCCCTGTAAGGTCATCAAGGGTATAGCCAATTGCGCCTCGGTGTTTACGAAGTACTTCCAATAATCGCTCTTCTTCATATCCTGAAAGGTTAGAATTGATAATAACAAGATATACTTTCTTTTCATCTAAATAAGCATACTTGAGCGTATCGGGCAGAGGTTTAAGATCGAACACTGGGTCTTCTTTCGGTTTTGATAAAATTCCCAAAGGTTCAACCGGAAGGTTGTGCTTCAGGATAGCAGGCTGCCTCAAGAATATTTCATCTAGTTCATTTCTTTCCTGCATATGCAAGTCATTCTCGTGGTCCTCCATGTATTGCTGCAAAGGATCATTAGGGGGAATAGCAATAGAGGCAATACTTTCAATAATTTTATCATCACTTGGTAAATCAGTACCACGAGGCTGCTTAGAGAACTTAGAAAAATTAAATTCATATGGCTCACCATCGAATTCAACAGAAACTTCACCTTTATTGCAATCTATTATAGCTCCACAAGTCCTAAGAAAAGGTCTACCAAAAATAATTGGACAAAAATTGTCCCTCTCTGAACCAAGTACTAGAAAGTTGGTAGGGTATTTTACCTTTCCACATAGGACTTCAACGTCTCTCACAATTCCGATAGGAGAGATAGTTGTTCTGTTTGTAAGATGAATGGTAACATCAACTTCTTCAAGTTCACAAGGGGAAATCTCACCGATGATTTCTTCATAAAGTGAATAGGGGATAGCGCTTGCACTCGATCCCAAATCGCATAGCCCATAATAATCGTGATCTCCTATTTTAACGGATACCACTGGAGTACCTGAAATTGGGCCTTTATTCTTGGTTGTGACAAGGTTAGTGGAAACAGCACAAAAATTTATATTGGAATCCAAAACATTATTAGTAGCAAGGTCTTTAATCAATGCAACTTGAGGATCGACTTTGATCTGGTCCTCAGGCTCATCAACTCTTCTCTCACTTTTATTTATTATGCCTGTCACAAAAGAGTGCTCCTTTATCCTTGCGGGAAAAGGAGGCTTTTCATATATAACTGTAGGCAAAATAGGGTCAGCAACATAAATGTCAATAGGTGACTCTTTAAAAGGTTCATGGTGCTGGTCTCTCTTCTTTTTAAAAGAATCAACGTGAGAGGCAAAATTCTTACACAAATCAATCACTAGATGGGAATCAAGACCAATCTTAGAGCAAAAAGTATTGAAGTAATCAGTTTTCACATAGCTCTCAATATAATCATGTTCATAATTTATAGCGGATTCAATACCTTTATCAATTTCCCAATCTTCGGTATTCCTCTGGATCCTTTAAATGAGATCCCACCTTTCTTCAACACTCTTTTTCTGAAATACCCCACTAGAGGAGGCATCCAGCATCTCCTTATCCTGACAAGAAAGCCTGGCATAAAAATTTGTAAGTATAATTTCCTTGGGAAGCTTATGAATAGGGCATTTGAGCATTAGGGACTTCAATCTCCCCCAAGCTTGAGCAATGCTTTCTCCGTCACGAGACCTAAAGTTATAGATATAGTTCCTGTCTCGATGAATTTCATGAAGAGGATAAAACTTTGTATAAAAGAGAGACATAAGCTCCTGCCAGTCAAGCAAGTGTGAGTTATCGAGAAGCCTATACCAATCCGAAGCTTTATCTATAAGTGATACGGCAAACAATTTTTTCATGACAAACTCCCTCGATACACATGCAAGCTTAAATAATGAACTTAGTTGTGACAGATATAGCAAGTGTTCACCGGGATGTCTGTCTCCTGCATAGCGATTAGCCAAAACATAATCGATAATGCCAGCTGGTATTTTATAAGGCACAATTTCAGTAGGGGGAGGATCAACCACCACAGGTGTGGGGCGTCTTCCCGCAAGCAACGCTCCAATAACAGGGTTATCCATAAGGACAAAGAGCAGCAATAGCAAAAACAAAAACAGAATTATAAAAACTTCCTTACCAGTTTCACTTTACCAATAGCGCTATGCTCCCCGGCAACGGCGCCAGGAAACGGTACTTGATGACCCACAACCGTAAGGGATCTATTGCAGCGCTTTCGATAAGTAAGAGTGTCGAACCCAACGAGGAGCAGAAGGTATTGATAAGCGATTCTGAGCAAGAAATTACTACAAGCACTGAAAGATAACTTTTTAGGGGTTTTCTCGATATAGGCAACAGGAAGGTAAAAGCAAGCAATGTAAAAGGCACTGAGAGTAACAAGTGGCCCAATCCTTTCTTAGCAAAGGAGAGGCCTAGCAACTGAACTTATAAAGACTAAAGCGTTCCTGAGGACACACGGGAGAGGTAGTCATGTGCTTTCGCCATATTCCGTATCGATACTATGTTATGTGTTGATAAGTGTTGAGTGGGTGGATCTATGCTAGTACACTCTCTAGACTAAGATGAGTACACTCTTATGATTAAACACCTTGCAAGCATCCGCAAATACAAGATAGAATTTAAGGCAAAAGCCTAACCATAGCAATACGATCGAGGATCCATTATTCCCTTATGCAAAAGCGTGCGAACTAGGGTTCAGGTTTCTGTCACTCCGGCAACCCACCATAAGCATTCTTTATACACAATGTATTCTTCTAGGTCCTTAATAAGGCGAAGTGTTGGGTGTTCGACTCACACAACACCACTAGTAGAATGACAACGCAACTTAAGTATCAAACAACACATATTACTTCAACAGCATATGACTACTAACAACAAGACTTTCCCCATGTCCTCAAGAACTAAGGTAACTACTCACGAGACATAAAAGAGATCATGATCAGTGGGTATAAATAGGTGATAAACAATCTGGACATAATAATATTTCTCCAACAAAACTCAATAGCATTCACCACAAAGTACTAATCAACACCGATGGAGTAGAGAGGATAGGTAGTACGAGTTACAACACAAGTTGCGATTGTAAGATGAGATTTGGATGAAGATGGAGATGGTGCTGGTGTTGGGGATGATGTTGATGATGATCTCGATGATGCTCGTGACGATGGTGATGACGATGGCGACGATCTCCCCTTTCGGGAGGTGATCTCCCCGGCGGAATCTGATGTCTACACACGCTTCTACTCTTGTAGACTATGTTGGGCCTCCAAGCGCAGAGGTTTGTAGGACAGCAGCAATTTCGCTCAAGTGGATGACCTAAGGTTTATCGAACTCAGGGAAGTAGAGGTTAAAGATGGTCTCTCTCAAGCAACCCTGCAACTAAGATACAAGAAGTCTCTTGTGTCCCCAACACACCTAATACACTTGTTAGATGTATAGGTGCACTAGTTCGGCGAAGAGATGTTAAATGGCAAGTGATATGGATGGCAAAACAAAGTAATATAAATCTGTAATAAAAAGTGCAGCAAGCAAACAAGTGGTAAACGTGAGCACAAATGGTATTGCAATGGTGGAAACGAGGCCTAGGCTTCATACTTTCACTAGTGGCAACTCCCAACAACATTAACATAATCGAATCACATGATATTTCCCATAAAACATGCAAAGGGGACGCACTCGGAGGTCATTCCTTCGTGGTCAAGACAGGACGAGAATTATGTAGGGCTACAAAAGCACACCTCAAAGTTCGTAGTTCTCAATCTAAGGATTTCCCAATGTCACAGCGGCCACCCAAAGAGAGTCCCACAATCACCACAACATATCTAAAGGATAGTCAAAGACAAGCACCAAGAGACTCTCAATCTTCAATCAACACACAAGAGAGGAAATCACTCATGAAATATTGTTCTAATCCATGTCCAATAGACCGCTGTCACCTTGGTCTCGAGGATTATACTACATAAAGACAAGTGAGTACATCAATCCAATACATAGAGGAAGGGGAAATATCATGGGATCACCCTAGATTAACATAGCCTATGATCACAACGAAGATCACATCATGGGAGAGAGAATTGACCACATAGCTACTGGTAAGAAACTCAGCCCCGAGGAGGAACTACTCCCGCATCATGGTGGGAGGAAGCAACGTCGATGGAGATGAATCCGGGGGCACTTCCCCGTCCCGGCAGGGTGCCGGCGCAGGAATTCTGGTCCCCCAAAGTTTGATGGCGATGGCGGCGGAGATCGGAATCACGTCTGGAGAAAAAGGGTCTGGAATGAGGGTTTCCGCGACACGCTTTAAATATATGCCAAAGGGGGGCATCGGAGGAGCCTCGGGGGGCCCAGGCGCCCCCCCGGCGCGGCCCAGGGGGGGCGCGCCGCCAGGGCGCCTGGAGCCCTGGTGCCCCCCCC
>LR738711.1:213042236-213057522 GCA_902687465.1 Secale cereale | reverse complement strand
CCCCCCCCGGCTGTCCTTCAGGCGCACGGTAGTTTCTGGAACGCTGATTTTTTATATAATTTTCTGGATTTTTCCTGGCAGTTCTCGTAATGTGAAAACCTGAAATACAAAAACAGCCGAAAACAGAAACTGGCACTGGGGTGCACTGAATTAATAGGTTAGTCCAAATATGATCAAAAGTGTATGGAAGTGTATAAATATCATAGCAATATCACCCAAAAGAGGCATCGAGCAAGCAGAAATTATAGATACGTTTTGGACGTATCAACATCCCCAAGCTTAATTCCTGCTCGTCCTCGAGTAGGTAAATGATAACAAGAATAATTTCTGTGGTGACATGCTATTAACCATATAGGACTTTTTCATAGTCATATGACAAAAGCTTACTAAGACAATGAATCTATCGTAATTAAGTTGCCTCATGAGAAAATAACAAAGAACTGAAAGTTTTACAATATGATATTGGAACATCAAATAGATTTGTAATGAACATGATGTGCAAATATGATAAAGTGATATCTAGCTTGCCCCCTTTAGTGAAGCAAAACATAAATGCAAGGGCACCTCCAAGGTTTAAGTGATGACTAGATACAATGATTTCAAAATAAACGATATCACAATCATGCAAAAGACAATGCTACTTTGGGACAATGCACATTACACTCAGAATGACAATCATGCTCTCAGTAGTTGGTGCTTTTAAAAGAAGGTGGAGACTCTCGAACCGTGGCTTTTGTTGGCAAGGTTGAAAACCCGTAGTCGGAAACAAAGACAAAACATGTACCAGAGCTCTTGGTTTTAAAACAGAGGTAATAATTTTTTTTAGATCATGCATGTTTCGTCAATGAATGCTAGCAGACAACTCAATCACTTCTTGAGATGGACAAGTTTCGAGGAACGGCTCCCGAATGAGGACGATCACATCCTCTTAATCTCCTTTGTTTATCACTGCCAAAGTTTTCTGATTTCTCATGAACAAAGCGTGAAGGAGGGTTTGTTTGTTATATTATCTTTTTGAGCCGAGCGCACTCAATGCCAGTTCCTTCTCGTATTATGGGTTTGCACATTATACATGCAATCCCGGGGTGAAGCTTGTCCAACTTAAAAAGATTATGAATTAACCACTACTTCCTCATGAACTTACAACAGAGGCACAAAATAAGAATGCTTTTTCTTTGAATAATTTCGAGATGGCACATGCAAGTCTCCGTTAGGAATGGCAGGTAAATACCATGTAGGAAGGTATGGTGGACTCATATGGCATAACTAGATTAAAGGATGTGGATGCACAAGCAGTCAGTCCGCTTAGTACAGGCGAAGGTTAGCAAAAGACTGGGAGCGACCAACTAAGAGAGCAATGACGGTCATAATCATGCAGAGCGACAAAGCAACATTGAATCAGGCATGGTAGTTATATCGCTACTCAGAAACAAAAGGTCATCAAGGCTTGACAGACTTTCTTTACAGTCTTAAATATGCGTGAGCATACGCCAAGTCAATCAAAATAAATTCTCGAAGGAAGATATTACTAAACCATACCACATCATAGGCAAACAAATCATGTTGGTACTCCAATAACACATTGGGAACCCTCCAGCTATTTGAGACTAAGCATAAGAAACATGAACTACTAAGCGCCATCATGCACGTAGCATCTTTATCATAGACATATCAACCAATGCAACGGAAGCAAACTCTCTTAATAAGGTGAGCATGGTAATTAAAGAGAGTTCAAGCAACCAACTAAACAAAAGCTCTTTGAAAAGATAAGCATGAAAGTTAAGAGCTAAGCATGATAGTAGCTATTAAAAGACAAAGAACACACACAGCAAAGATAGACATGCAAATTCTATGTTATGTTCTAGGTAGAAGTGGAGCGTGTTTCTCTCCCACATAAAGAAAGCTGAGTTCCAACTCGTTATGAAAAGCTAAAGAAAACTAAAAGGAAAACTAAAACAAGACGCTCCAAGCATAGCACATAACACATGAAGTGATCAAAATATAGTGGAACGAAGGACGAACTGATAATGTTGATGGAGAAGGGGATGCACGGGGGCATCCCCAAGCTTAGATGCTTGAGTCTCCTTGAATATTTCTTGGGGCGCATGAGGGCATCCCCAAGCTTGAGCGTTTGACACTCCTGAATCTTTTTATCATCTTCCCTCGCACACTTGAAAACTCCCTTCATACATAACTCATCATAATCTGATTAGCGAGGTTAGTACCCATAATAAAATAATTGTTCCTTGCTGGAAATAAAGATATTCTTGAAGTTCTACTGTTTCTCAAGATTGCCAAAAGGTTTTTGCAAAGAAAAAGCAAGCTCTAGGTTTGCAAAATGAAGGAAAGGCAAAACAGGACAGAATCTGTGAAAAACATAACAGCAGGTAGTAAATGATTTTTCCGGGGCACTTCTGCAACTCTAATCAAAAAACTCCAAACAGACGCACGAAAGACAATTATATAGAGCACGCTGCCGAAAAAAATCAGACCAAAAAAGATGATCTGGTGATTTTATACGAATTTTTCTATCCAAGGACAGAATCTGTTTCCTGGACAGCACGTCACAACTTTTGAACTTTCTTGCAATCAGAGGCTAAATTTGGCACAAAGCTGAAAAATAAAGATACAATGATGTTGCTACAGTAGTAACAAACATCAAGACCACTAAAACTAAAAGTAAACATAACAAGGGTTGTCTCCCTAGAGCTCTTTCTTTATAGCCATAAAGATAGGCTTAAGACTTTAATGATGCTCTCGTAGGAATAAGAGCTGAAGAACAAAAGAGAGCATCAAGAAGCAAATACCAAACACATTTAAGCCTAACATGCTTCCTATGCATAGGAATATTGCAATAGAATAATTCATTGAAGCACAAAGCAACTAGCATAGGAAGGCAAAACAAGCATAACTTCAAAATATTCACCATAAAGAGAGGAAACTTCTTATTATTAAGATATTTAGAACCAAGTCTCCCTCTCTCATTATAAATTTCAGTGGCATCATGGATGAACTCAACAATATAAGCATCACGTAAAGCATTGTTACCATGATCCACATGCAAAAAGGTACTCTTACTCTCCACATAAGCATAATCTTTCTCATTGGTAATAGTGGGAATAGGACTATCATAAACAACTTGAACACTATAGATTACTTGTGTATTAGGAGGGTGGTGTTCAACAAGGGAGTAATTCCCTCCATGATTATGACAAGTTTCATAAGGATACTTTCTCCTTATGTCATTGGTACCTTTATAATCACTATAGGTTGGAGTTATGACATCATCATAGTAGAGAAGAGCATTATCATTGCTAGCAACTATATTTGTAATCATGTTGTCTTTATTCTTACTAGCAAAAGAATTATCAATTATCACATCACTAGTGGGTAAAGGGTTTGCAATCCTATCATCCCCAAGCTTAGAGCTTCCCATATCATCACTTTCAGAGTTGGTACCAAAAAGATTTTCAAGATCATAAGTAGCATTATCATCATTTTCCCAATCACAATAAGTAACATGCATATCATAATCAAAATCATCTTCAATGGTACCTACGGACGTATCATCAAGATGATAATTAAGGCAATAAACTTCACCTTCTTCTTTAAACTTACAATCGTTAGGATAAAAGTTGATGGGAGGAATATGCTTAGGCCAGGTTGATACGCATTCTTCTTCCTTCTTGCTCCTCTTCCTCCTCCTCTTCTTTTTCTTCTTCTTCACCTTAGAAGGGAGTGGTTGGAGATGAAGCTTCTCCACATATCATGGTTTATCATTAGAAACAATAGAGGAAACTTGGGAGAAACTCTCCTTTTTATTAGCAGAAATATAAGAGACATTTTTATACTTTGGTAAAGTTCCCTCCTTTCTAATCTTACTTATGTAATCATTTTCATGGCAATTAACAACACAATAGAGATGGCAGTTTTGCAAAGTGTTTTTTATTCCTATGGCATTAACATCTAGCCAAGAAGTCTTTTCTGTTAACTCTTCACACATCAAAAATAACATAAGCTCATCATAAAGATCAGAGGCGATCATGTTATCACACAACTGGTTAACAGTTATGTTTTGAAAGTTCATGCATTGAAAATTAAAGTGACCCTCTATACGGCAAAGTTCACAAGTAAAAGGATAAAGGTCACACAATTCTCTAGCAATTTCATTTAAATCTCTGACCCAAGTGATTGTTCTTTCATGCTTATGTTGCTTACTATACTTCTCTTCTTCAATCATAGGCCTTTCACAAGGTCTATCCACTCCACAAAAATTAACATGCTTATATAAAACTTCATTTTTAGGAATTGGATCATGCATGTTGCAATCATCATGAACAATTTCATTTTCTTTGCAAGTCTCTTTAAAAGGTTTATGATACTTGATCCAATCCTCCTTAGGCATATTAAGATGTGAAGCAAAAGATTTGAGGAAATCAAAAAGGAGTTGAGAATCAAGCCCAAACTTAGCACTAAACTTATTAAAACTTGTAGTTTCAACAAAGGACTTGATGCAATCATACTCATAAATTATACCTGACTCTTTACCTTTGTCGATCTCCCAATCTTCAGTGTTGCGTTGAATTCTTTCAAGGAGTTCCCATTTAGCATCAATCTTTTTGTTTGTGAAAGAACCCATAGAGGAAGCGTCGAGCAAATCTTTATCCTGTCGAGAAAGCCTCGCATAGAAATTAGTAATAATCATATCTTTGGGGAGCCCATGGTTAGGACATTTTAGCATTAACGTTTTCAGTCTCCCCCAAGCTTGAGCTATGCTCTCTCCGTCATGAGGATAAAAATTATAAACATAATTCCAATTCTCATGGACTTCATGAAGAGGATAAAACTTGGAGTAAAAGAGAGACTGGATCTCTTCCCACTCCAGCAGGTGAGAGTCATTTAGTAGCCTATACCATTCCAATGCTTTTCTTTTCAGTGAAAAGGCAAATAATTTCCTCATGACAAACTCCCTTGATACACCTGCAAGCTTAAATAATGAACATAGTTGTGACAGATATAGCAAGTGTTCACCGGGATGTCTGTCTCCTGCATAACGATCAGCCAAAACATAATCGATAATACCAGCTGGTATTTTATAGGGCCCAATTTTCGTAGGGGGAGGAGCAACCACCACAGGTGTGGGGCGTCTTCCCGCAAGCAACGATCCAATAGCAAGGTTGTCCATAAGCATAACTAGTGAAATAAAAACAAGAAACAAAAAGATTTAATTGCAAGATCTAAAGATATACCTTCAAGCGCTCACCTCCCCGGCAACGGCGCCAGAAATAGCTTGATGTCTACACACGCTTCTAGTCTTGTAGACTATGTTGGGCCTCCAAGCGCAGAGATTTGTAGGACAACAGCAATTTCCCTCAAGTGGATGACCTAAGGTTTATCGAACTCAGGGAAGTAGAGGTTAAAGATGGTCTCTCTCAAGCAACCCTGCAACTAAGATACAAGAAGTCTCTTGTGTCCCCAACACACCTAATACACTTGTTAGATGTATAGGTGCACTAGTTCGGCGAAGAGATGTTAAATGGCAAGTGATATGGATGGCAAAACAAAGTAATATAAATCTGTAATAAAAAGTGCAGCAAGCAAACAAGTGGTAAACGTGAACACAAATGGTATTGCAATGGTGGAAACAAGGCCTAGGCTTGATACTTTCACTAGTGGCAACTCCCAACAACATTAACATAATCGAATCACATGATATTTCCCATAAAACATGCAAAGGGGACGCACTCGGAGGTCATTCCTTCGTGGTCAAGAGAGGACGAGAATTATGTAGGGCTACAAAAGCACACCTCAAAGTTCGTAGTTCTCAATCTAAGGATTTCCCAATGTCACCGCGGCCATCCAAAGAGAGTCCCACAATCACCACAACATATCTAAAGGATAGTCAAAGACAAGCACCAAGAGACTCTCAATCTTCAATCAACACACAAGAGAGGAAATCACTCATGAAAATATTGTTCTAATCCATGTCCAATAGACCGCTGTCACCTTGGTCTCGGGGATTATACTACATAAAGACAAGTGAGTACATCAATCCAATACATAGAGGAAGGGGAAATATCATGGGATCACCCTAGATTAACATAGCCTATGATCACAACGAAGATCACATCATGGGAGAGAGAATTGACCACATAGCTACTTGTAAGAACCTCAGCCCCGAGGAGGAACTACTCCCGCATCATGGAGGGAGGAAGCAACGTCGATGGAGATGAATCCGGGGGCACTTCCCCGTCACGGCAGGGTGCCGACGCAGGAATTCTGGTCCCCTGAAGCTTGATGGCGATGGCGGCGGAGATCGGAATCGCGTCTGGAGAAAAAGGGTCTGGAAACAGGGTTTCCGCGACACGCTTTAAATATATGCCAAAGGGGGGCATCGGAAGAGCCTCGGGGGGCCCAGGTGCCCCCCCGGCGCGGCCCAGGGGGGCGCGCCGCCAGGGCGCCTGAAGCCCTGGTGCCCCCCCCCCCCCCCCGGCTGTCCTTCGGGCGCACGGTAGTTTCTGGAACGCTGATTTTTTATATAATTTTTCTGGATTTTTCCTGGTAGTTCTCGTAATGTGAAAACCTGAAATACAAAAACAGCCGAAAACAGAAACTGGCACTGGGGTGCACTGAATTAATAGGTTAGTCCAAATATGATCAAAAGTGTATGGAAGTGTATAAATATCATAGCAATATCACCCAAAAGAGGCATGGAGCAAGCAGAAATTATAGATACGTTTTGGGCGTATCAGAATCTGCCCGCCGGAGATGGCTTTTTCTTCTCTGTAGGTTTCCGCCGCGGAGCGGCGGCGGAACTCCGTAAAAATTCCCGTCTTTAGGGTTTTTGGATAACGGAGAGCATATATGCAAAAGGGGGTGGCCAGAGGTGGGCCAGGGGCTCCAGGCGCCCCCCCCGGCGCGGCCAGGGGGGCGCCCTCAGGGCGCTTGGGCACCCTGTGGCCCCCCTCTGGTTGCCCTTTCGCGTGCCTTCGTGATCTGCCTGAAAAATATATCCCGTCAATTTTCAGGTAATTTGGAGGTATTCTTCTTCAGCAACTCAGCGTCCACTTTTTACTGCTGAATCCTGCGTCTGCTGCTTCGGCATCGGAAAGTTTGCAAACTATGTAAAATAGACCAAAACAACATAAGAACATCACCGTAACGTGAAATATATCAATGAATAAGGATAAATTATGATACAAAATAGTGATGCATTTTGAATGTATCAGTCACCTCCTTCTTGATCGAGCAAGGGGGGAAGAGAGGTCGTCGGAGATCCAGCAGCACAACGGCGTGGTGGTGGATGCAGTGGAGGTTCCTGCAGGGCTTCGCCGGGCGCCCTGCGTTAAGGAGACGGAGGTGTGACGGGAGGGGGAGAGGTGCCAGGGCAAGGGTGCGGCTGCCCTCTCCCCCCCCCATATATATAGGGGCCAGGGGGGTGCGCCGGCCCTGCAAATGGCATCTGCAGGGTGGGGCGGCGGGCAAGGGGGGAATCCTTGCCCCCCAAGGCAAGTGGCGCCCCCTCCCCCTTAGGGTTTCAACCCTAGGCGCATGGGGAAGAGGGCCCATGTGGTGCGATAGTCCATTAGGGCTGGACACTTCCCCCTTGCGGCCTAGGGGCCCCATCGGGATGGGTGGCCCCACCCGGTGGACCCCCGGGGCCCCTCCGGTGGTCCCGGGACACTCCCGGTTACCCCCGGAGATAACCCTATGGCCGAAACTGGACTTCCTATATATCATTCTTTACCTCCGGACCATTCCGGAACTCCTCATGACATCCGGGATCTCATCCGGGACTCCGAACAACTTTCGGGTTTCCACGTGCATGTATCTCTACGACCCTAGCGTTACCGAACCTTAAGTGTGTAGACCCTACGGGTTCGGGAGACACGCAGACATGACCGAGACCACTCTCCGGTCAATAACCAACAGCGGGATCTGGATACCCATGTTGGTTCCCACGTGTTCCTCGATGATCTTCATCGGATGAACCACCGTGTCAAGGATTCACTCAATCCCGTATGTTATTCCCTTTGTCCATCGGTACGGTACTTGCCCGAGATTCGATCGTCGGTATTCCCGATACCTTGTTCAATCTCGTCATGGCAAGTCTCTTTACTCGATCCATAATCCATCATCCCGTGACTAACTACTTAGTCACATTGAGCTCATTATGATGATGTCTTACCGAGTGGGCCTAGAGGTACCTCTCCGTCATACGGAGTGACAACATCCCAGTCTCGGTTCGTACCAACTCAAGAGACACTTTCGGAGATACCCGATGTGTACCTTTATAGCCACCCAGTTACGTTGTGACGTTTGGCACACCCAAAGTATTCCTACGGCATCCGGGAGTTGTACAACCTCATGGTCTAAGGAATAAATACTTGACACCGAAAAGCTTATGCATTACGAACTATACGATCTCGTGCTATGCTCAGGATTGGGTCTTGTCCATCACATCATTCTCCTAATGATGTGATCCTGTTATCACTGACATCCTATGTCCATGGTCAGGAAACAGTGACCATCTGTTGATCAACGAGCTGGTAACTAGAGGCCTACCAGGGACTCATTGTGGTCTATGTATTCACACATGTATCGTTGTTTCCGTACAATACAATTCAAGCATGAATAACAGACAATTATCATGAACAAGGAATAATAATGCTTTTATTATTGCCTCTAGGGCATATTTCCAACACTGACCGGCCAATCTATCAAGTCGATTTAAAAACATTATTATGTCACCTCCTCATGCATATTCAGAGCATGTGATGAAGGTGTGCACGTGCAATACGTTGTAGATATGCATTTGAAGGTCAAGACAAAAACTGAATTAACTATATGTGAATCTAATACTCAGATTTTTCATGTGACTGTACATCTGTTATTATTATTGTTCTAAAGTGGTCGACAGGAAAAGAAGGCATGGCATTAGGTTGAAGTATATATCTGCCATATATTAATCGTTGCGACTCTCAATACAAATTATTACAGTGATGATGAATATGTTCTTTTAGATATTATATTAACACCGCCAGAAAAGAAGTCCCCACGTATGCCGACATAGGATGATATATTTTCACTCATGGTCGTGCTTCTCGAATAGAATGGTGTAGAATAGTAAACCGAAATGTTTACAATAATACATAGAATATAGACATGTACTTTCTAACTTAACAAAATGAAATCCGGATGAAGAATGTAAATATTTTTTCTATATTAAAATCTGATTTGGATAAGAAACAAAATTTAGTTGGCAATTACTATCTGCATTCTGTATAAAAATCATAAAAGGATATATTTTTTAGAAAATATATATAATTAGTTGTTGATGATTCATATAACTAATGAAAATATTAAATTACAAGATGATACAAAACGGCACGGGCATGATCATCATGAATAAGCTTTCAAAGGGGCGAATGAGAGACAATATTTAGGCTAAATAGTATCAATAGAAAATAGTAATTAAACATCATAGTAAGAGGAGCATCTCTATGCATATGTTGGTAGGCAGCATTTACCAAGAAAGGTAACCAAGTATGCGGCCAACAATTGATATGGGTGGAAAAGAAAATTTTACATAGGAGCCATTCATGCTTCGATATAATTCTTGGTAAGAAATTACTCCAAAACATATGGACAAATGATACAACATGAGGGGGAAAGATGAGTGGAGCAAAGAGGAAAATCCTAAAAGATTAGCTTGAAATCCCAAATATGGTTTTTCATTGGTGTTCCATCCTCACATACCAAGGAATTTACTATTGAACAACCTAATGCACTTGCATGTTTCATTTGGACATTGACTTTTGTCAAAATGAAATATTACTGGTGATGAATTTAATTGAATAATAGTTCAGTAAGAGGTCATATCTTTGGCAAAATAAATAATACTAAAGTGTTATCTAGCCGCGCAAATGCGCGGGTAGCCCACTGTGACGCCCCCGATTTGTTCGTACACTAATCATGCACGCAAATGTGTACGACCAAGATCAGGGACTCACTGGAAGATATCACAACACAACTCTAGACACAAATTAAAAATAATACAAGCTTTATATTACAAGCTAGGGGCCTCGAGGGCTCAAATACAAAAGCTCGAATACACAAGAGTCAGCGGAAGCAATAATATCCGAGTACAGACATAAAGTTAAACAAGTTTGCCTTAAGAAGGCTAGCACAAATATAGCAACGATCGAAAAGGCAAGGCCTCCTGCCTGGGACCTCCTAACTACTCCTCAAAGCCGAACTCCATGTAGAAACATCCTCGGGATCATCTAGGTCCTGGACTCCACCATCTGGTTGCATCATCCGAGAAGAAGGGACAAAAGGGGGAAAAGGGGAAGAAAGCAACCGTGAGTACTCATCCAAAGTACTCGCAAGCAAGGATCTACACTACATATGCAATGGTATCCGTGTAAGGGAGGTAATATTTGTGGACTGAACTGCAGAATGCCAGAATAAGAGGGGGATAACTAATCCAATCGAAGACTACGCTTCTCGTAACCTCCATCTTGCAGCAGAAGATGAGGGTAGCTCGAAAGTAACAAGTATCCTCGCTTCTCGCAGCCTCCGTCTTGCAGCAGTAGAAGGGAGTAGAAGGTAAGTTCACCAAGTAACAACGAATAGCATAATCCTACTCGGCGATCCTCCCGCACATCACCCTGTGAGAGAGCAACCACCGAGTTATATCTGGAACTCATCTGGGTGTGTTTTATCAAGTGTCCGGTTCTAGTTGTCATGAGGTCGGAATACAACTCTGGGTCGTCCTTTTACCGAGGGACACGACTATTCGAATAGATTAACTTCCCTGCAGGGGTGCACCACATAACCCAGCACGCTTGATCCCATTTGGCCGGGCACACTTTCCAGGTTCATGCCCGGCCTCGGAAGATCAACACGTCGCAGCCCTACCTAAGCACAACAGAGAGGTCAACATGCCAGTCTAAATCCTAGGTGCGCAAGGGTCCGGGCCCATCGCCCAACGCACACCTGCACGTTGCGTACGCGGCCGGTGAGCTGACCTAGCAGCCTCCATTAGTAAGGAAGTTGCGTTACGCGGTCCAACTCAGCGCGCGCCGCTCAGTCGCTGATGTCAAGAAGGCTTCGGCTGATACCACGACGTTGAGTACCCATAACTATTCCCACGTAGCTGGTTAGTGCGTATAGGCCAATGGCCAGACTCAGATCAAATATCCAAACTCGTTAAGCGTGTTATTATGAAATAACCGCGGACAACGACCAGGGCCAGGCCACCTCTCCACTGGGTGTCTCAACCTGCCATGTTGCTCCGCCACAAAGATCCACACAGAGGGCCGCCGGGAAAGTATGTCCTTTCAGCCCCCAATCCGTGAATCAACCGCGGGTACTCAACAAGCCAACCCGACTTTAGTCACAACATGTATCATGTATAAGTGTATGTAATATATACCCGTGATCACCCCCAAGTGATCACGGCCCGATAGAATAGCAGGGCAAACGGACAAGGGTGTAGGGCCACTGATGGAATAATAGCATCCTATACTAAGCATTTAGGATTGCAGGTAAGGTAGCAACAGTGGTAGCAACAATGACAGGCTATGCAGCAGAATAGGAGTATCGAAAGCAGTAACATGCTACACTACTCTAATGCAAGCAATAGAGAGAAGAATAGGCGATATCAGGTTGATCAAGGGGGGGGGCTTGCCTGGAAGCCCTGCAGACGAAAGGAATCTTCGGAAGCGTAGCCGTAGTCGAACACCGAAGCATCAATGATCTCAGGGTCTATCACAGTATCGGAGTCTACCGAAAATAAGCAACGAAGGGGAAACAAATAAATAACAGAGCAAACAATAGCATCACAAAGCATAACATGGCGAAAGGCGGTGCTACGTGTGACCTAACGCGGTGATCGGTGATACAGGCGAAGAGGAATAACATCCGGGAAAGTATTCCCGATGTTAGCACTACTAGGAAAAGGCCTATTAATGGTGCACCTAGTTTGGCCATTAATGGCGCATTAGGGGTGCGCCATTACTAGCACGACATTAGTATACTTTACTAATGGCGCACCTCTGGTGCGCCATTAGTATCTGGTATACTAATGGCGCACCACAGATGCGCCATTAGTATGCACAGTGGTGCGCCATTAGTATGCCTCCCAGGGGCCATGTGTAGCCAGGTGCTTTGGCATACTAATGGCGCACTCTGCTGTGATGCGCCATTAGTATGAATATTAGGTTTTTTTTTTATTTTCTGTTTTTTGCACAGGTTATGCATATATATAAATATAATTTCTCGTGGAGCCAACATATATGGTACGCACATCGAAACTATTAGAATCTACTCCCTCCGTTCCGATTTACTCGTCGTGGTTTTAATTCAAATTTGAACTAAAACAACGACGAGTAAATCAGAATGGAGGGAGTATATAATAGCTCATAGAACAACTTAGCATCATGCATCATCGATCATAATAATAATAAAAACTCAACATTGGTATTAAATAATAAGTCTTACACATCATTATCGACCATACAACTTCTACTACGTAGCAATTTTCTAAGATAAAATGGCATAAAACAAGATGGCGTTTGTCTCTAAATCAATTAGATTTAAAGGGCCATTATGGAGAACGCAGATTATCTTGTCTCCATTTCTTGCCCTTCTCACTCTATTGCTTCCAAGTACCTCCTTACGAGTTTTCGTTATTTTTCGCCATTCTTTGATTCTCATTCCTTCATTTTTAGAAGAAATCCGATATGGACACGTGTGATTTGTAGGTTCACCTGGCAGAATGTTTAAAACTTGTAGTTGACCAGATTGAAACATGACAGGAGGCACACAGTCACTAGGGAGAATATGTTGCAAAACATATAGTAAGACTTCGTAGTTAGCATTGTAGTTCAGTTCGAGAAGAACTAATGCAAAACATGCACGAATGTCGTAATAGTAAAAAAATCTTACCATGGTATCTCCATTGATATTAACGTAGTTCAAGACGTGCACTAGTGCGACGTATTGACTATATTGTGGATCAATATTGCGATATTGAATGTAATCCAGAAGAAAGGAATAAAAGAAGATGATCTGCTCTTTGTCCTTATAAGTACATTCTGAGCCAGGGGTGTAGTAGGTTCTGTCTAGCATCATCCTCACATTATTTGAATAATCAAAATAACCTATCAATGGAAATAAGTTGTCAACTATTTTGAAATAAACAATATAAATTACTAAATAACTATGTTTGATAAACTCACTTCTCGGTAGAATTGGAATCATATCGTCAACAAGGACCCAAATGTCCAAATCATCTTCGGCGATGGAATCCGGATTACCAAGATCCATGGTGAGAAGCATACCCTCATAAAAACCATATATCTTGCAAAATGATTCCCAATTCTTGCAACCAAAAGTGGTTACGTTATCTGAATTGTACAAATCCACTTCTAAATCAACATTATGCATGGTCCTTAGTTGAATTTGCTTTGTCTCCGAAGTTTCATGATCTTCAAATCCCATCCTCTCCAAGACATAGCGTCTTGCATGACACGGGATAAACTAGTTGCATGTAAAAGAAGAAAATTAATTACTTACACGTTGAAGTAGCTAGAAATCGTGCTTAATTAATTACGAAACAAGACTTGTCGTTGCGTACCGTTTCGACATCGAAGGTCTCGTCGAGCTTAATACTGAAGTAATGACCGTCTACCAGGTGAGGCCTGTCGCACAGACCCCGGTCGTCACCGCGCCAGGAGCACTCCGGGATCCTATCGTCGTCGGAAGACGACATTTCCTATGTTTCAAAGAGATTAAACTTTATAAATTAAAAATATGTACCTAGACAAGCTAGCTGTGGCACCACTAAGGGACTCAGGTTGTTCGGTGGCCTAAACGAAGGTACATACTAACAGATGTGCAACATGTTGCGGTTGTTGCCTGCATTATCCCTTACGATGATGTTTTTCTTTTCTTTTGGGCAGGCTAATGAGTTGAAGAAAAAGCTCTTGCGCAAGTAACAATGTGTACTCTCTTGCTGAAAATCGCACGAAGAGAAAAAAAACTGCTTTACTTGACAAAGATGATCTCAGTAAACCTGCAGGTGTTCCCAATGTGTGCAAGCAGCGGGAAATCTTAGGTCCTGCTCCTGAAGCAGAGCATTGCAGATAGATGCCCATGTTTTTGCATTCAGAAACCAAACAGTACCACCTATGCAAATTCATATCAAAGTATCTCAATTTCATTTAACTCAACCCATGATTGAAGGAAGAACTAGATCAAAGCATGATCAGTACTAGTGATAATCGGAGCAAAAAGGATTCAAATTTCTTATTAGCAACATAATTGGCAAAATGGCAACACCAACATCAATCAGCAGCATCTGGGCAATTGCACGACAAAACGGCATCCGTATCAAGGAATTTGAAGATGCCTCAAAGCATAGTTTAACAACAAAAAACACAATCAGGAAGCATATATCTGAATTCAATTAGCAAGCATGCTCCCATCCCCAAACCCCCCATCTTGTAGCCTGCAACCATATTTACACACAGATCAACTGCAACTAGCAGCAATCAACACTCAAAAGTCAAAAGCCACCACAAAACAACCACAAAACCACCACAATACTAGCAGCAATCAACATGTTGCACATCAACTTTATAAATTAAAAATATGTACCTAGACAAGCTAGCTGTCGGAAGACGACATTCAGGTTGTTCGGTGGCCTAAACGATGCCCGATATTAACCTTAATTGCAGAAATTTCATACTAGCATCCAAATACTCATGCTAAGACACTGGTCTGTAACAGACTACCAAGAGTACGGCTAGGCGCCAAGAAGGGGAAAACTATCTATTTGATTTGCTCCCCAAATGCAAGAATCCAAGGCACTACAAAAACTACAATCTTTCCTGGTCTAAGCATCATCTGATCAATTAAGGAACTACAGGCAGAGGCCAAGCTGCAATACATCGAGCTCTTAATACCACTACTGCATCAAATATACTGGGCGGCCATGGACGAACAAAGCAGCAGCGATACATGGAGCTCAATCGCTAGGGGTCGTACCTTGGCGTGGTTCCAGGTGTTGGCGACGGTGAGGGGCCCGAGGTCGGCGAGGATCTGGAGGAGGCGGCCGGAGATGGCCACGCACCTGGGGGATGCCGGGGCGTCAGGGGCGCGGACGTCGAGGCCGGGGCGTCGGGGGCGCGGGCGGCGGCGGCGTAGCTCCGGGCGTCCGGGGCGTCGGGGGAGGGGGTGGCGCGGGCGGCGGCGGCGTAGCTCCGGGCGTCCGGGG
>LR738711.1:212974168-213040175 GCA_902687465.1 Secale cereale | reverse complement strand
GGGCCGACAGCTTGCTGGGTCGAGGCCCAGCTGGGGGGGGGGTCCTTTTGTTTTGTTTTGTTTTGTTTTAATTCGGTTTAGTCTTTCCTTTTATTTATTTCTGACACCTGAATTAAAGTATTTTGTATTTACTCATTAATTTGTATGCATTTTAATTAATTGTTTTATCGCTGTTATAATTAATATAGTGCTTTTAATTATTTTATAAAAATGTGGTTTTCCCACCATAATTGTTTATGCATTGTTTGGCACCACCCGAACATTTTAGTTTTAATATTTGAAAATCTTTTTCGTTTGACATAATTTTGACTTTTGAATTCGAACGAGATTGGATCATCGCGAGGTTATCAACAGTAATTGTGATGGCGTGTCGTCATTAGCAGAGGGTTACTGTAGCTTAACTATCCGGGCGTCACAATTCTCCTCCACTAGAAGAAATCTCGTCCCGAGATTTAAGAGATGAAGTAAGGGGAAAGTTCTGGTTACGGTATTCTAACGAATCTTCTCATCCTTGGTTGCTCTTCTCGAAGAGGTCAATCCATTACGTTGATGTCTTCAGTCCTCTGCTTCAAGTCATCGTAATCAAGTCATCATCGTTTCTTCGGAATCTCCATCGTCCTACGAACGCGACCAGGGGAAAAAAACTCCGGAAGAACGGATCTCCACAAAGTTGTGCTTCCGGCGGTGAACTCAATGGAAAATACACGAGGTACCCCACGAGTTGTATTTCAGTGAATTCGTTGAGTGCAATATATGATGGTACCAAAGTTTCAAATGGGTAGGCAATCATTCGATGCCTAGACAGAAGCTGGAATGGGGGCTTGAACAACGAGAATAACATGGTGTTCGATACCAGGATGAATAATGGTATAGAATTTAGCTCGTGAATCACATACGAAGCCAGGTGCAAAGGATACATTAGAATCCGGGTTGTAAAGAAGAGTCAGGTTTCGATCCAGTGGACTTGTGGGTTATGGGCCCACCATGTGGGTTGAAAATAGGAAGGTGGTGACATCTTGCACAGTCGCGACAGGGAGGCATGTCAGTGGATAGCTTGTCAGCTATGTCACCAACAATGTCGGTACCAAGGACGGGGAACGAAGAGAACCATTTTCTTGCTCGTTGAACGAGGCGGACAAATAGGCAAAGTTCTTGTCTATCAGTGGTTACCGAAATGTTATGAAAAATAGTAATAGGTTCTTACTGACAGAGTTGTACACCAAGTTGTTTACATAAGCAGAAAATTATTACTGCTTAGATTATAAGTAGATCAAAGGAAGGTTAAACAAACAAATGGAAAGGAAAATTGTGATTGCACACAATTATTAGGAGTATATCCTTCCCATGGACAAGCAGATCATGGCATACAGGGTAGGAGAGCAAGTACCCAACCATTCAGATAAAGATGCAAGGATTAATCAAGATGTTACCATACAACGGTGTTTGGATAACTGACCAAGAAACATTTAGCATCACGCCTCCAATGTTCTTATTGATGAGCGGGGTATCATAGTCATGCTTCGAGGTAGCCATGATATGGTGTTTCAATCAAGGGCCAGACTTTGGATACACAAATGATCCATGAGAAGCAACTTATAGAATAAGTCTTACAATTTCCTCCTGGAAGAATGGCTATCCTTGCAAAAGAGATTATAATGATAGGTCCTCCAGCCAGGGGTGCTAGGCATGACATCATATTACCGATTCATCAAAGGACCAATATTATAACTCTTGGAAAGTTGTCCCAACCATCATAGCCGACCGAGATTCAGATCCAATTGGTTTCATGATACCTCAAACCCAGGATGTTCGAGAAGAAAAGGTGCAACTCAAATCGACGAAATGACATTGTAAGATTCTCGGGAAATGAACTATGGGAGCAGGTCCCCAAAACAATACTTCATCATTAAACAAAGGAGAGGATGAGGAGGTGGCTAATGGGCTCAGCGACAATTCATCGAGAATTCCAAACGGATGGATTTCCACAATAATGTGAACAAGAAGATGACACTTGTCAAATCAAAAGATATAATGTTGTATGCTCGAGGAAAACATACACCATTAATCATTAGTTGAAAGGTGTGCCCGAATCCTTAGGCAGCAAGATCAATGTTAGAGTGACGATTCAATAACCAACAGTCTAAGAACGAACTATCGATCGTTAACTTCAAAGCAATAGGGTTTCTACAAGTACTTCAAGTAGCATCGTTAGCATATTGGTATCCCGGTTAAAAACAACACGGGGACCAAGGAAGAAGGGTGATGGTGAGAAGTATCATCATACCGAGAATTTCTAAGAGGTGGAGCAATCCCCACAACATTCTCGACATAAAAGATAGTAATACTTCAAGGAAGAACACAACACTAGCTGGAGAGCAAGTTGTGTTCATAATGTAGACAAGTTCGCGATGAAAGGAAGTCAAGGGTGCTGCCGATGATAACAAAAATCATCAAGGGCAAGGAGGGTATTTCTCATCATGAACACAGCTGACATCTCAGAAGAAGTCAAAGTGTTGAAGGTGATTCGACACATTTGTCGGGAAGTTTCAAGAGGATGCAATCAAACAACAATGGGAACAAGCAAGGGAATGACGAAGTGGCAAGTTATAGGATTAATATATAAGATGCAAGCTCGGAACCAAAATTGCCTTTCAAGACAAGCAACATGATGTTGAAAGCTCGACTAAGTCGTGCTCACACACTGAAGAATTCGTGCACCAGAGAAGGACGAGGTAGCACAGTCAAAGATAGCAAGACCAAGATGTAGCCGATAGTCTAGGAACGACCAGATTGAGTTCAGAATTTCCCAGTAAAAATAATAGGGGTATTTGATTTGTAGTGCGGAATAATTTCACTAGTCGGTGTCCTCGGTTGACAATAACCCAGAACCCGTAGGGTGATTATGACAAGGAAAGACATTACTTCAACAAAGTTATAAGATGTGGTGCAATGGAAAGCCATCTTCGAGATACCAGGGGGTAATACTCGAAGGTAGAGCATGAGAGAAGTAGAACCAAGTCATTGACCTATGATAGTAGATACTTCAACCTTGCCAAAATTAGACGAGGCACTGGAATGAATTCCCATCAGACATATCAGATCAGGACAACATGGTCGAAACCCAAACTGTAAGGAATCAATTCAAGAATACCAAAAGAATCATACAGCTGGATAATCATTTTGCAAGAAGTTTCCGAGACGGTCTACATCATTTTCATGGGCATGAACACAAAGTTCAAGGTCGACTCCCACTTCATTAATGCATATCATTTCATTCACCTCTCGCTTTGATAAAACCTTATTGTCAGAATTTTATCTGATAGAACACCGGAAGAGTAAGACTTGTGAAAACTTTCGGGTTCTCACGGATTAGGGAAAGACATAGGTTCAACCCATCGGGCATCTTAGTAACATATACCACGAGTTTCAAAAGTAAATACTCAAGCTCAAAAGCAGAGCATGGTTGACCAAGCAGGGGATACAATTTACCAAAGGCATTATGTATCAGGGGAAGAACTCACAAAGGTGATTGAATATCAATGGCACTATCGGATAACAATCCAACAACGGATCGGGCGATCCACAATAGAGCTGATGTGAGTATCGGTACTCACTCAGAGGAAGAATGAATGCAGAGGCATCAGATTCAAGAATCCCCTAATTAGTCTGATGCTTAAATGGAAAGAAATTATGGTTTACGAAACGAAGGATCAGAAGCAGACGCTCTGATCAAGGATGCATAAGTTGAAAACACTTAGTTGGACATTCGATAAAGGTTTGAATTGCCAAGAACCAACTCATGTCCGGAATGACGTCTGAGCCGGAAAGATAATTTTAAAAAGGATAACCTGATGACTGTGTGCATACGCACACACTGAATCAATAGGCTCAAAATGGCTAAGACAAGGGATGTTAACGAAGATTATTAGTCATACGGAATTAACCATAATGCAAGCAGTCGAGAATTTCAAGAGTAACAGGTTGCAGAGGATTTTCGAAAGATCAAAAAGTATTCCGAAGAATATTGTGAGACACGTGAACAATTGAGAAGAACGGATCCTCGATAAATGTGAGGAAATAACCGTAAGGGTTTTCATGCGAAATAAAACTGCAAGATAGTAACTCAAAGGATTCACGGAACAACGGAGAATATTTCGAGGCATCTTGTAATGACAAGAGCGACGAGGAATGGTCATGAGAATGACGAGTACAAGCAGATATCCATAGGGATATATCAGAGGCAGTGAATTGCAAAGGCGATGACCACAAGGGTCTCGGAAAAATATCGAGAGATATCCTCAGAATCTTCTGACGAAGCATGTGATCTTCCAGAATGAGGGCTGTTCGGGAGAAATAGTTACGAGAACCTAGAGTCAGAGTTAGCAAAAGCTTTTAACCCGAATAGAAGAGAGATCAGAGTCCCAGAGTATAGACGAGGAGTAAAAGATCCTAATACCACCCATTGGTGCTGTGGGCCCGTAAGCCACACAACAAGTTAGTAAATTTGTTTTTCAAAGACTAGACTCAACTTCGGCCAAGGAGTTGGAAAGGGGGATTCCTACAGGCAGTCGGCTCTGATACCAACTTGTGACGCCCCCGATTTGTCTGTACACTAATCATGCACGCAAATGTGTACGACCAAGATCAGGGACTCACTCGAAGATATCACAACACAACTCTAGACACAAATTAAAAATAATACAAGCTTTATATTACAAGCCAGGGGCCTCGAGGGCTCGAATACAAAAGCTCGAATACACAAGAGTCAGCGGAAGCAATAATATCTGAGTACAGACATAAAGTTAAACAAGTTTGCCTTAAGAAGGCTAGCACAAATATAGCAACGATCGAAAAGGCAAGGCCTCCTGCCTGGGACCACCTAACTACTCCTCGAAGCCGAACTCCATGTAGAAACATCCTAGGGATCATCTGGGTCCTGGACTCCACCATCTGGTTGCATCATCCGAGAAGAAGGGACAAAAGGGGAAAAAGGGGAAGAAAGCAACCGTGAGTACTCATCCAAAGTACTCGCAAGCAAGGATGTACACTACATATGCAATGGTATCTGTGTAAGGGAGGTAATATTTGTGGACTGAACTGCAGAATGCCAGAATAAGAGGGGGATAACTAATCCAAGCGAAGACTACGCTTTTCGTAACCTCCAACTTGCAGCAGAAGATGAGGGTAGCTCGAAAGTAACAAGTATCCTCGCTTCTCGCAGCCTCCGTCTTGCAGCAGTAGAAGGGAGTAGAAGGTAAGTTCACCAAGTAACAACGAATAGCATAATCCTACTCGGCGATCCTCCCGCACATCACCCTGTGAGAGAGCAACCACCGAGTTATATCTGGAACTAATCTGGGTGTGTTTTATCAAATGTCTGGTTCTAGTTGTCATGAGGTCGGAATACAACTCCGGGTCATCCTTTTATCGAGGGACACGGCTATTCGAATAGATTAACCAGTTGATTTAGAAGGCAAGTAGATTAAATTGATTGATTATCATATAGGAAAGTTTGGTCAAAGCGGTAGTTGGGAGAAAGGTGAAATGGGAACTTTACGTTCTTTTTAAGTAGTAGAGATTAGGGTACACTAATTACAAGTATTATGTGCCTATATTATGTAGTATTCATAGATGAAATGAGATTGGATCGACGCTGAGGTCCGCGGTGGTCATGTTGATCGGGTACTGCGGCGACGCATGGATGTTCATAGATGAAGTTATACACACTATTAACTTGGATTATATCTGCGAACTTTGCTAGTTTACTTATTATATTTTCAATTTACCTTTGTGATGTCGATGGTGGTTTAATATAGTGGATTAACTGATGTAAAGAAAAAACTTAAGACCCCCCCCCCACCCGCTTCGCTCGGCTCGGGTGACCGTCAAACCCATCACCTACTCCCCTCGCTGCCGCTAGTGCTCGCCATCGGGAAATGTCCGTGCGATGGTGGCGGCAGCGGAGCCTCTCCCCTTGTGCTCCTCACGAGTTTTCGGCGGTGCGTCCAAACGTGTAGCGTCACGGTCGCGTATCTGGCGGACGGCCGGCGTCCTGGGAATGGGCTCGTCGTGGCGGGTTGTGGTGGCCAGGCGTGGCGGTGTGCGAGCGGTCTCATGTCGTGGACGCCAGGGCGGTGGCCTCGAATGGGTGGCTTGCGGCATGCTACGCGGTTGGCGCTCGGCTAGGAGGTTGCCGACGGTGATTTATTCGGTGCGCGTGCATGCGGCCGGTGGCAGCGGATGCCCTGCGCGTCGTGGCGTGGGTGTTCGGTGGCGGCGCTGCCGCAGATGGTGGTCCCAGCATGATACCGGCTGGGCGGGTGGTGTTCTTCTTGGTCTGGGGTGGGGTGGGTGTGTGTCGACGCTACGAAGACCTGATGTGGCGGGTTTGGCGGATGCCGGGGCGGTGGCCCCGGATAGTGGTTCTTTTCTCGGATATGTGGAGGTGGAAGCTGGGGCATCGGCCTCGGAATGCATCCCATCTGTGGATTTATGTGGTGGAGCCATGTCTCGATGTTGTAGGGGTGTCTGGGCAGGCTGCTTTGGTGGCTTGGAAGTCGACCCAACTGGTGCGACTCTCGCAGTCGGCGGTAGAGATGTTGGGGCGGCGGCCCCGGATCTAGGTGCAACAGTGGTGGGTCTTGGTGGTTCGTCCATCTTGGCCACGCTCACATGGTGGTGGTGTGGGCTGCATTGCGGCTCGTTTGCGGCGGTGGATGTCGGGTGGCGCCCCCGGATGGTGGTGAAGGAAGACCATGCAGGGCGTAGAGGCCAGCTGGATGCCTGGGTGACGGGCCTGGAGTGTTGCGGTTCATCGATGCTTTCAGAGGTTGGGATTGGCGCATGGTTCTTGAGGCGCGCATTGCTTCGTCGTCTTTGTCAAGGAGGCCCGAACCTATCCTTCTACGTGGCTTTGGCTTCTCTCTTCAACGGTGATGGCGCTCACGGTGAGGTGGAGCGGTACTTGCGAGGCGTATTTCGTGCTTCACCGAGAGCCTATCATGGTCCTCTTCCCCTCGAGCATGCCATGCCGGATCTGTCTATACTTGGTGGTGGGTGGCGTGGGGTTCCTCGACGTGGCAAAGATTTTTTTCTTCTTAAGCATTTGCTTGCTGTGTGTTAGTGTGTTGTCGTGTGTCTTGGTGGCTTTGACGACCAGTGGGGGCTTTTAACCCTTTGTATCTGGTTTTCGCTCGGCTTTCCCTGATTAACCTGACAACTATTTTCTTCTAAATGAACGCAGGATAGCTGCCATTTCGAAAAAATAATAGTGGATTACAATTGGTAGAACTTGTTAATTTTTCCATAATAATTATTTCTTGAGAAATTAAACAAATTAGGATCATACTACTCGTTGATCTCTGATATTTGTAATAATATTTATCCTTAGCTTTTTTGTGCAGATAGAGGAGAATAAAGAAATGGTATCATGATTGTGCAAATACTAACATTGTAATAAAGATTCCTGCTAGCTATTTTTATTTGGAGGCAATTCCTTCAGGAATAGATGATTGCACAAAAAGTAATGGTATCCATGACTGTACTATAGTAACATTGATAATTATGGATTTCTGCAAGCTATTTCTATTTTTAAGCAATTCCTTAGGAATAGATGATTACACAATATATTTTCTTATAGGAAGCATGGGATAAAAGTCGCAAAACATTTAATCATTCTGTTGTACCGGGCATCATCTGGTTTTAAAGGTAACGAAAAACCGGACGGGAAGGAGAGAGGTGAAGGGAAGAGTCCGATAAGGGCATGTACAATGGTGGCATATAGATACATATGCCTCGTGACAAAAAGTATTTTGAGGCATATGTGTTGATTTTTTCTCTCCAATGCAAGCTACTACTAGTGGACCTCATCAAAGAATAGAAAGTGACTCACATTACACATGCATCCCTCCTCTTCACTTTAACTTTTCCAACTTTATGCACCGGACCATACTTTTTCTTTTTAAGAACCCGCCTCCTGAAGAGGATCCTGCTTCCTCACCCGAACTTACTTTTTCTATTATCCGATCCTACATGGCATGTGAAGCATCAGCCTGAGGCTATGCATTGGCCATGCCCTAAGAAAAATGAAGATGCACGTCACGGGGCAAATACGCAAGCCTCTCACGGTTCGGCCAGCGCCTGCCCCATACGCAAGCCTCGGCAAATACTCCACTCCACTTCCACTACGCTAGGCAAGCAGAGCAGAGCAGCAACGTATTCAGGTTGGGACGGACGCTCGGGAACAGAGCGCTTGTCCGTTTCCTTCGCGCTCACTCCCCGTGCCCACAAATAGCGCCATCCGCCATCCTTCTCCCACTACATGTCCTCTCTTCTCTTCTCCCCCAGCCGTGGCATTGCCGCCCGTGCCCTACCAATCCACCAACGCGGAAAGCGTTCGCATCATCCACCGCCGCACGCGCGGCGCGTCAGGCCGGCCGTCCGTGTTCCTCGGTTCCGCCCCTGCTCTCCAACGAGTCCGTGCGGATAGAGCCCTTTTCCGCTTTTGGAATCGGCACCAAAAGGGAAGCGGGAGATCCGGGTGCTTTTCTTGGCCGGCCGATCCTGCCGGTATATAGGATCCGGTCCATTCCCCCGCGCGAGGGCGCCGATTCCAGGGGGGGGCGGTGGTCTGGTCCGTGGATGGTCGTCGTCGTCTGGCCGGACTGTCCATGGAGTTCTGGCCCGAGTTCTTGGCGAGCAGCGGCGGGCATGAGTTCGTGGCGGGGGGCGTCGGCGGCATGGCCGGCGTGCTGGCGGGCCACCCGCTGGACACGCTCCGCATCCGCCTGCAGCAGCCGCCGCGGCCCGTGAGCCCCGGGATCGCCGCCGCGCGGGTGGCGCGCCCGCCCTCCGCCGTCGCGCTGCTGCGCGGCATCCTCCGCGCCGAGGGCCCCTCCGCGCTCTACCGCGGCATGGGCGCGCCCCTCGCCTCCGTCGCCTTCCAGGTGAGCCAGCCAGTTTTAGGAACGTAAAATGTTTCACGCAATCAGGCCGGCCGAGATCGTGAATTCTTTGGCTACGTCTTCCTTTTCCTATTAAAAGTTTGCTTTAAATATCAAATATCGTTTTCG
This sequence comes from Secale cereale, assembly GCA_902687465.1. Classification (NCBI taxonomy): domain Eukaryota; kingdom Viridiplantae; phylum Streptophyta; class Magnoliopsida; order Poales; family Poaceae; genus Secale; species Secale cereale. The sequence goes on along the minus strand of LR738711.1, from coordinate 213,031,104 downwards.
AGAAGAAAGTTTGTTCAAACAGATACACGACATGAAAATCTATGACACGACTAAGTAAATGAGCTAGCCATGATAGGACGGCGCCACTTTACGTGCTACTACAAAAAGATCGTTCGTTTCTCCCCTTGCTTGTCGCATTTGAAGTCTTGTAGTTTTGCATCCTCTGCCTTTGCTTCCTCCACCTGTTTCCGTAGGATAACGACGAGTAAAAGAAACGTGTTCAAAAGGTTCATTGAGTTCATTCTCGTTGGGTACTGTATGGTTGCGTCGCGCTCATTCTGGTGGTTCGCATGGTGTGGCGGCCTTTCTGGTATGTGAAGTTGAGCTCCACAATAAATGCTGCAACGTACGACGTTGCACACGTTTCATGTTTGCATCGTAACGTACGATGCTGCCTAACATTCGCCACATTGGCCAACGTCATTTGCAAGTCTGCACTTGAACACACCGTAACATGTCAGAAACTGAGTTCAGAATTTTCTGTCGCAGAATGCAATGGTCTTCCAAGTCTACGCGATCCTCTCGCGGTCGCTGGATCGACGGATGTCCACCTCCGAGCCTCCCTCATACACAAGCGTGGCACTCGCCGGTGTGGGCACCGGAGCGCTGCAGACGCTGATCCTGTCCCCCGTGGAGCTCGTCAAGATCAGGCTGCAGCTACAGGCGGTGGGGCGGAAGCGCCACGGGCCGGTGGACATTGCCCGGGACATCATGCGGAGGGAGGGCCTGCGCGGCATATACCGTGGGCTCACGGTCACCGCGCTCCGGGACGCGCCGTCGCACGGCGTCTACTTCTGGACGTACGAGTACGCGCGGGAGCGGCTGCACCCGGGCTGCCGGCGCACGGGGCAAGAGAGCCTCGCCACCATGCTCGTGTCCGGCGGCCTCGCGGGGGTCGCCAGCTGGGTCTGCTGCTACCCGCTGGACGTGGTGAAGTCGCGGCTGCAGGCGCAGACGCAGACGCACCCGGCCTCGCCGAGGTACCACGGCGTCGTCGACTGCTTCCGGAAGAGCGTGAGGGAGGAAGGGTTCCCGGTGCTGTGGCGCGGCCTCGGCACGGCCGTGGCGCGGGCGTTCGTCGTCAACGGCGCCATCTTCTCGGCCTACGAGCTGGCCCTGCGCTTCTTGGTGCGCAACAACGGCCGCCAGACGCTGGTGATGGAGGAGATGAAGTGCCATGATCACTGATGCGAATGCGAATCCATCCGTTTGCAGCAATGGAGTTGCCCGCAGCGGCATGCGCGCGTCCGCGGGGTTGTACACAGGCTAGTAATCCATTGGACTGGGAATCCGTCGTGGAGATCATACCATTTCCAACAAAGGTGTGGTTTTCATAGCGTAGTAGTTAGTTGCTTCATCAGAATTCACAGAAATTGGCACTGTAGGTGTGCTTGACGACGACGATCAATTCTCCAATGTCTGGGGAGACGCTATTACATGTATATATAGTACAAGAAAAATCAATGAAGACCATGAGTCAATGATTTTCTCACGTTGCGTGGATAGCTCCAGAGTCATGAATTCCCTTGTACTAGTAAACACGAGCGCGACAGTGCAAACGATGCATGGCAATGCAGATTTTTCCTGGTAGCTCTCAGTGGCAAGTTTTCACAGGAAGAGGGCAAACACGGATTAGCTTTCTACGGAGCACTTGTGGACGATACAGAATTGCCATTTGTGTGGAATCCTGCGCCACTACTTGCGGTAGATTCCGTGCGTTTACCACAGCCAAACAGGTGTAGATTCCGATTCCAATTCCAGATGGGATCACGCTGATTTGGGGTCCCGGTCTCCCGGATCCCTCGGAGAGGAGAACCCCAGACATAGAGGCAGAGGGACTGACCCGGATGACGCTTTTGTCCACCTTTTGTTCGTTTGGGTCAGCCGTCTGCTCGGCGTTCGTTTTCTTTTAGATTTGCATCGGCAGTGCGTCCTACGCGCCGACTCATTTCATGACCGCGCGCATGGACAATGACAGCGGCCATGTCGTCGCCCTGATTTTGGCGCTCTAGCGTGCGGGAAAGGTTCGCGAGTGCGGGGAAAAATCGTCCTAGCGCGCGCTGGTTTTGGCGCGCCGCGGCCGGCACTCGTTATTAAGAAGGCGCTCCCTCCACAGTTCGTCCGCCGCCAATCGTCTCGCCCCCTCTCACTAGCCTCGCCGCCTCTGCGCCACCATGTCAATGCGCCGTCTGGGCGCTTCGGATTTTCCCGGAGTCCGTGAGCGCCGCTCCGACGCCTTCTCCTCTGAGATCTGGTTTGGCGAGAAACGTCTCATTCTCGGCACCTTCGACACCGTAGAGGAGGCGGCCCGCGCGTATGACGCGGCGGCGTGGCGCCTCCGACGGCCTCGCCGGGAGATGAATTTTCCCGACGTGTCGACGAGCCAGCGGGCGCATGATCTCGTGCCTCTCCCGCGGTTTTTCACCGACGAGGATCGTCGTGATAACCGGAGGCGGCAGCGTTGCCTCGCCATCGTCGAGATGGACGTGGAAACCATGGCGGTGTGGCGCGAAGGCTTCCCGCAGGACATCGTCAACGAGCGTCAGTTCTATAAGCAAAGGAGGACGGAGCGAGCCGCCTATCGGGAGGACAAGCGTGCGCGGAAGCAGGCTGCTCAATTGAGTATGAAGCTAGGAGAAGCGTCGTCCTGGGACTCCGAGGACGAGCGCTATGCTGAAGCCTACATTCAAACGTCGGAGGGGACATTACCGAGTCGGAGTCGGAAAACGATGAGTAGTTGATCTTTTCTTCTATCTATGCTAGAATTATCTATGTATCATTTTTCTATTGGAAAAGATGGCCGGCGGCGTCAGCGACGAAGCAGGCGGGCGAGGGTGTGTTGTTGGATGGGGAGAGGCCAATGTGCCACCGACTAGCGGGCCCGTGAAGGAGAGAGGGCGAGCGCGCGCGCGTCCGTCTTGTGTCTGCACCGACGCAAATCTGGCTAAAAAATAGGCCTTCAATGGGTCGGCAGGCGGACAAAAAGCGGGCGCGCGTCTGTTTGGGTCGGCGCATTGGGCCGACTTTTCTGTCCGCGCTGACCCAAACGGACAGTGGCGGATGAAATGGTCCGTCCCATTGGAGTTGCTCTTACGGGCCGACCCAAATGGACGGTGATTTTGTCCGTTTGGGTCGGCCGCCCACCCGGCGTCCGACTTGTTTTATATCTGCACGCAATTTACAAAAATGACCCGCTGCCATAGATCATGCCAACGGCCATGTCTCCTACCGGCATACAATGCCGGCTTCAAAATAACACCACATAGTTCATGCTGGCGCACTCGTCAGCGGCCGGCACACATGCCAACACACAAAAAAGGGGTGGGACTTGAGTTCGACCACGCCATCGCGGCCCCGTGGTCATGCCAGCACACCTGCCAGCATACAAAAAAAGGATGGCGCTCGCCGCCATAGATCACTCGTCGTTGACCTTGAGCATGCCGGCCCGCATCTTCTCGAATCATGTCCTCTTCCTCTTGCCTGTAGTCCTCCGGAAACTCGTGGTCGAGTGCGAAGCCGTCCAGGTCCAAGACGACCTGATCATGCATGAAGGCCACCTGATCTTGATCAAAGGTGGACGGCGTGAAACCCCCACGGCCATCCTGGCTTTGTGTCTCGTCGGGATAGTAGCCAGCCCGGCGGCACCGCCAGCGGCCGACATTCTGTCGAACAGGTTGCGTGCGCTCGGTAGCAAGTCGGCTGGCATTTGCCGCGCGCGTTTCCTCGCACCTCCGGATGACGAGCCACCGGCCACCGATGTGGCGTTGAGGTCGATGGGCGCGGGCGCGGGCGTAGAAGGCGTCATGCTGGAGGCTGCCATCGACCAGCGGGCCCAGGGGGAGGAGAAGGCACGTGTGCGTCCGTCTCATGTCCGCGCCGACGCGAATCCGGCTAAAAAATGGGTCGGGAATGGGTCGACGGGCGGAATAAAAGCGGACGTGCGTCCATTTGGGTCAGCGCGTTGGGCCGACTTTTGTGTCCGCATTGACCCAAACGGATGCCAGCGGACGAAATGGGTCGCCCTGTTGAAGTTGTTGTAAGAGCATCTCCAACCATTCGGCCCCCGAGGGGCCCGAAAAATTGCCGCTTGGGGACGAACCGACGATAAATTCGGCCTCAGGACGGCCGATTTCCCAGTTGCCGACCCCAGGTCGTCCTCAGGCTCGACTTTTTGTAACCAACTCATCCGAAATTCGTCCAAACACAGCAGAACTTCGACCAAACTAGACCTTTTCATTGATATATGTACAAAAACTAAAAGCAAACATAACATAAATAAACGAGAACTAAAACCACTTGGTCGCCGTCGTCGCTCGCCCTCTACATGCCGAGCAACCGGTACATCTTGGTGTACTCGCCGCCGCCGCCGTTGTCGTCGTCGTCGTCGTCGTCATCGTCGTTGCCACCGTCCCTGCTGCACCCCTGACCAGCGCCGCTGATGCGCGCGGGGGCGGGTGATAACCCACAAGTGTAGGGGATCGGTTGTAGCCTCTTTCGATAAGTAAGAGTGTCGAAACCAACGATGAGCTAAAGGCAGAACAAATATTCCCTCAAGTTCTATCGACCACCAATACAACTCTACGCACGCTTGACGTTTACTTTACCTAGAACAAGTATGAAACTAGAAGTACTTTGTGGTTTTTGTGGGATATGTTTGCAAGAATATAAAGAGCATGTAAATATAAACTAGGGGCTGTTAAAATAAAGAAGCAATAAAATTAATAATAGCGAGTGTGGAAAAGTGGTGGTAGGAGTTGCGAAATTGCCCCTAAGCAATTGACTACGTTACTAGACTGATAGCAAGTTTTATCTGGGAGAGGCCACTGCTAGCATGTTATCCTTTACTTGGAATTCTATGCACTTATGATTGTAACTATTAGCAAGCATCCGCAACTACTAACGTTCATTAAGGTAAAACCCAACCATAGCATTAAGATATATTGGTCCCCCTTCAATCCCGTATGCATCAATTTCTATGCTAGGTTGAAGCTTCTGTCACTCTTGCCCTCCAATACGTAGTCCTATCAACATACAACTAACCCTATGTTGTGTTCCACGAGCGCGCTCATATGATGGGCACCAAAGGACAGCAACATAACCGCAAGCAATTTAAATCAATCATAGCAATTCACCAATCACCGATAGGACAACAAAAATCTACTCAGACATCATAGGATGTCAACACATCATTGGATAATAATATGAAGCATAAAGCACCATGTTCAAGTAGAGGGTACAGCGGGTTGTGGGAGAGTGGACCGCTGTAGATAGATGGGGGAAGGTGATGGATATGTTGGTGAAGATGACAGAGGTGTTGGTGTAGATTGCCGTCACACGATGATGGCCCCGATGGCACTCCGGTGCCACCGGAAGCGAGGGGGAGAGAGCCCCCCTCCTTATTCTTCTTCCTTGACCTTTTCCCTAGGTGGGAGAAGGGTTTCCCCTCTGGTCCATGACCTCCAAGGAGGAGGAGGGGCGAGAGCCCCACCGAGATTGGATCTGTCTCTCTGTTTCTCTCTGTATCTGTGTTCCCAGATTCTGGCCCTTCACCGTTTCTTATATTCCCGGAGATCCATAACTCCGATTGGGCTGATGTTTTGACACGTTTTTTATCCGGATATTAGCTTTCTTGCGGCGAAAGAAGGGCATCAACCTCCTTACGGTGTGGCCACGAGGGCCCAGGGCGCGCCCCCTGCCTCATGGCCCACTCGGGCATCGTCTCATGTTGGTTCCGCTTCCCAAAATTCACATATATTCCAAAAAAATCTCCGCCAGTTTTTATTCCGTTTGAACTCCGTTTGATATGGATATTCTGTGAAACCAAAAACATGCAACAAACAGGAACTGGCACCAGGCACTGGATCAATATGTTAGTCCCAAAAAATAGTATAAAAAGTTGCCAAAAGTATATGAAAGTTGTAGAATATTGGCATGGAACAATCAAAAATTATAGATAAGATGGAGATGTGTCAGCATCCCCAAGCTTAATTCCTGTTCGTCCTCGAGTAGATAAATGATAAAAAAGATAATTTTTGATGTGGAATGCTACCTATCATAATCTTGATCATGTAATCTAATCATGGCATGAATATTAAGACACGAGTGATTCAAAGAAATATTCTATCATTTTACATAAAATAATTTAATACTCGGGCATCCCAACAAACAATCAAGTCTTCCAAAATATCAATGCTAAAGAATGTTATCCCTACAAAATCATATAGCCTTTTATGCTCCCTTTTCTTAACACAAGGTACCCCTCATGCACATCCCGGTGTCAGCCAAGCAATTGTTTTCATATTTTACTTTTTCGAACCTTTTCAACTCTTCACGCAATACATGAGCGTGAGCCATGGACATAGCACTATGGGTGGAATAAAAGGTGGTAGTAGACAAAAGTAGGGAGAAAGTCTCACACCGACTAGGTGTATCAATGGGCTATGGAGATGCCCATCAATAGATATCAATGTGAGTGAGTAGGGATTGCCATGTGACGGATGCACTAGAGCTATAAGTGTATGAAAGCTCAAAAGAAAACTAGTGGGTGTGCATCAACTTGCTTGCTCATGAAGACCTACGGCATTTGAGGAAGCCCATCGTTTGAATATACAAGTCATGTTCTATAATGAAAAATTCCCACTAGTATATGGAAGTGACAAAACAAGAGACTCTCTATTATGAAGATCATGGTGCTACTTTGAAGCACAAGTGTGGAAAAGGATAGTAGCATTGTCCCTTCTCTCTTTTCTCTTTTTTTTTGGAGGGGTTTTCCCTTTTTTTATTAGCCCCTCTCTATATTTTTAGGCCATCCTCCTTTTTTTGGCCTTTCCTCACATGGGACAATCCTCTAATAATGAAGATCATCACATTTTTATTTATTCACAACTCAAAGATTACAACTCGAAGCTAGAACAAAATATGAGTCTATGTGAATGCCCCCGTCGGTGTAACAGGATGTGCAATGATCTAGCGTAGCAATGACATAAAAAAAACGGAAAAGCCATGAAAACATCATGCTAGCTATCTTACGATCATGCAAGGCAATATGACAATGATGGTGCGTTTCATAATAAACGGAACAGTGGAGTTACATGGCAGTATATCTCGGAATGGCTATGGAAATGCCATGATAGGTAGGTATGGTGGATGTGTTGAGGAAGGTATATGGTACCGGTGAAAGTTGCGCGGTACAAGAGAGGCTAGCAATGGTGGAAGGGTGAGAGTGCGTATAATCCATGGACTCAACATTAGTCATAAAGAACTCACATACTTATTGCGAAAAATCTATTAGCCCTCGAAGCAAAAATACTACGACGCATGATCCTATGGGGGGAGGTTGGTAGGTGTTAACCATCGCGCGCCCACGACCTTCACGCAAAGATAAACAATCAAAATATAATGTGCGCCAATTTGGTTATATAGTTAGGAGACCATACGTGCATGCTTCGGGAATCACAAATCTTAACACCAATATTTTTACTAGACCACAATCATTCACTAGTACCTCCCACATATTAGCATCTCTATATCGCAAAACTACTGCAATGAATCAAACATATCATATTCAGCGATCTAAAAGTTTATGTAGGATTTTATGACTAACCATGTGAATGACCAATTCCTGTCAACTCTCTAAATAGATATAAGTGAAGCTAGAGAGTTTTAATTCTTTCTACAAAAGTTATGCCCACGCTCTAACAATTATAAGTGAAGCAAATGAGTATTCTACAAATGGCGGTTTTCTATGTGAAGAGAAACATGCAATCCAAACTTCAAATGATACAAGTGAAGCACATGAAGCATTCTATAAAGCCATACTCAAAAGATATACGTGAAGTGCAAAGAGCATTCTATAAATCAACCAAGGACTATCTCATACTAGCATGGTGCATTTATGAAAATAAAAATAAAAAGCACACGACGCTGCAAGAGTTTACGCATATCATGTGAACGAAACGAATCCGAAAACATACCGATACTTGTTGAAGAAAGATGGGATGCCTTCCGAGGCATCCCCAAGCTTAGACGCTTGAGTCTCCTTGAATATTTACTTGGGGTGCCTTGGGCATCCCCAATCTTGAGATCTTGCCTCTTCTCCTTCTTGTCACATCGAGACCTCCTCGATCTTTGAACACTTCATCCACACAAAACTTAACCGAACTTTTAGTGGCGGGGTTAGTGCATATGATCAATAAAATCTCATCATGTACTGCTCTAACATTATTGTATAATTATGAACAAACATTACCCACTGTATGCTATCACAATTCTATGTCCCCAAGTCAAGGAGGCATCAACAAGAATTCAAACATATGCAAATAATGAAGCTATAACAGCAATCTGTGAAAACATGACAGTCTGTAGTAATCTGAACATTAACCATACTTCTGTAACTCAAAAAATTCTGGAAAATTAGAAAAAATCAACAATTTGTATAGAAAGACTTTGCAAAAAGTTTCAGATCCTTTCGACGTTCCAGTAAAAAAAATGTAAAATCACGCACTACAGCCAAAGTTTCTGTTTTTGCACCGCACAAACCCACAAGCAGTTTAATCATCCTAAAGGCAAATCTTGGCACATTATTTTTATAATACAATGGAATTGTACAAGGGGATAATTATTTTTGTTGAAAAGTTTCTGTAATCAAGGTTCACAAAGTTTCCATGGGCATGAACAAAGTTCAAGGCTAGCTCCCACTTTAACAATGCTCGTCTTTCTCACTTTCGCTTTTCTTTTTGAAAAAGTTTTAGGTTCCCCTCTTTATTTTTTGTTTTTAAAATTTATAAAGCACACAACAGAAATAAATGACTCTCTAAAACTTTCGGGTTGTCTCCCTGGCAGCGCTTTCTTTAAAGCCATTAAGATAGGCATAAAGTGCTCAAGTAATGGATCCACCCAGATCCCAAGGTATATCAAAGCCAATGTTAATTAGCAATGATTTGGCATTTATTAGTGAGCACAAAGTGATATGTGTCATGCAAAAACGAAGTATAATTCTCTTCCTATGCATAGGCATGTCATACAAGAACAATTCATGCACATCAAGTAAAGGCCAATGCATAGTATAAGCAGTTTCTTGCAATTTTATCATGTTGGAAACATAGAGAGGCAGAGATGTAGTTCCTCTCTCATAATAATTGCAAGTAGGAGCAGCAAGCACATGCATATTATATTCATCAAAATCATCATGTGTAACGGAAAAAGGCAACCCATCAATATAATCCTTAATAAGTGCAAACTTCTCCAATATAGTGTAGTTTGGAGAATTCAAAAAGATAATAGGACTATCATGTGTGGGTGCAATAGCAACTGTCTCATGTTTAACATAAGGAACTATAGCAAGTTCATCTCCATAATCATAATTCATATCGGCATCTTGGCCACAAGCATAGCAAGCATCATCAAAAAGGGATATTTCAAAAGAATCAACGAGATCAAAACAATCATCATAGCATTCATCCTTCGGTAAGCATGAAGGGAAATTAAACAATGTATGAATTGAAGAGTTACTCTCATTACAAGGTAGGCACGGGTAGCTAATCCGCTCTTCCTCCTTTTTTTCTTCGCTCTCCTCCTCATCTTTTTCATCCAATGAGCTCACAATGTCATTGATTTCTTCGTCCATAGACTCCTGCAAAATATTAGTCTCTTCTTGGACAGCGGAGACCTTCTCAATAAACGCATCAATATCAGAGTTATATTCATAATTCAAATAGCAATATTTCAATATAGCAAGATTTTCAGGCCTAGAAACATCATCATCAAAAGCATCATTCTTTTTAAATAGAGATTCAATTTCATAAGCACCCTTAAAAGCAACGAATTCTTCTATTTGTTCCACATCATAATAATCATATATACCATTAGCATAAGAAGCTAAGGTTTCATTATCATTAAATTTGCATGAAAAGGGAAGGTGTGGAGCCTTCACCCTGGAGCAACAAGTATAATCATATCTTAAGCATAGTTGCCGAGCATACGAATGCAACAAATGAATTTGATCCCATAACAGTTTTCCTTTTTGTGTCAAGCGATAATCCCTAAAGCATTCACATTTATCCAACATTACTCCCATTACATAGTTGAATGGGGTTTTCTTGGTGCTTCAATGGCTCCCTCCCCACCTCCCCACCTCTCCTCCCACCACCACCACCACCGACGGTCGGCGACCATCCATGGCGATCTCTAGACTAGCCTACGAATGGCTAGCCTCCTCCATTGGGATCTCAACCCTGGGATCTCTGTGGCCAAACAGGTGCGCACAAGGTTTGGTTCATCGGTGCACTTCTCCTCTTCTTCTCATACCAAGGAATTCTTCTTGGTTGTCTCCTTCTCTTCGGCATCCTTCCCTCTCACAACAGAATCGGTTGGTCTAGTACTCCAATGCTGTATTGGTGGCTCTCCGGATGGGTTTAATGTTCTTCATTTGGGCAAAAGGTCTTTTCGCTTCTCCGTCGCTTCCAGCCAAGTGGGACATTTCATTTACAAGTTGAAAGATCGTGTCTGGCCGGACTTTGTTTGTCATTTTCACCTGTTCAAACCATCGGTGAATTATTCAAGTTTGGACAATGGTTGGCATTTAGATGATGAGCTTGGTGAGGTGGTTGCTCGAACCCCTATTGCAATCAAACCCAACCTCGACTTCCTCCGTAAAAGTGCTAGCAAAGATCATTCAGCTAACAAGGAACTTTCGAAATTTGGGTTTCATTCAATGGATAATCATCGGGGCAATCATTCTCACATTCATGGAGATTATACATTTGCGAAGAATCTCACTTTTGATCCGGATTGTTCAAACGATACATGTGCTCAGCCTTCAGACAAGGATTGCATCATTTTTGGCAGTTTTCAAAACGCATTTAATGTTCCCCCGTCGGCCGGGAATCAGGCTTTTCAGGGTATTCAATATGAGCCGAAGAATTGGGAACACATCCCGGATTTCATGCTATTCCATATTTTGGACCAACGGGTATTTGGCTATTCTGATGAGAAAATTGCCTCTATATGGAATCTACAATCCATCCCGCCATCGGAGGTAATATTCCAACGTTTAAATTTATGTGCTGTCTGTCATCAACTGGGCCATCTTGCGGATAAATGCCCTCAGGGCCGAATATATAAATCGGTGACCACCTCTCGACCCCATGATGGGCCGGGCCACTCCATTTGCATGACCTGTGGATCTACTCACCACCTATTCTTTGCATGCCCGGCTCGATTGTTATGCTCTACATGTGGTTTCCTCGGTCACGTAGCGAAATATTGCCTCGATAGAGCCTCTCCCCATTTTCTTTGGAAACCAAAAACCCTGCATATCCCCACCGATGATATACCAAATTTTACCAGTAGCCAATCTTTCCATAAGCTGAGGATTTCCCAACCGAGGCAACCTCCCAATGATATCTGGGCTTGGAGGCCAAAAACTAGAATAGTATCCCCTCCCGTCGAGGTTTATCGAGGCTGTGATGGAAATAAAAAACAGAAAATGGCATGGCATATCAAATCAAGGGATTCGCAGCGCCAGGACACGCGCGCTTTGCCTATTGGGGGAGACGGTCCGCCTCCTCCTACCCTACGTCCTATCACCACGAGCACCTCTAGCCTACTCAACCTGCCACCCCCACTACCAAATCGCCAGCAGCCCCCATCAATTCATCCGCCTGCTAGTGCCTCCACCCCTCGCCAGAAACCCCAATCGATCCATCCGGCCGCTAGCATCCCCGCAAACACCTCCACTCATCCTCCCATGGCGAACTTCCCAGTCATGCCCTTCCAGTTCATCCCTGGCCCCCTTGCCATCTTCAATGGCCCTGCTGATAGGCTCCAGAGGAACATGATGGTCGTCGGCGCTCCTCCTCTGCACCACGAAAGCTACGCGCTCGTCCTCACCAACCCTCCGACGCCTGATCTGCAGCGTCCTATGGTGCTAGCGGAAATCCTCCAAATCTTGGCCGACGACTTCAATGCTGAGGTGATATACTCTGATATCTTTCATCTAGGCGTCGGGATGATTGGATTTAGATCAGCTGCTGTCAGAGATTTCCTAATCACCACTGGGCCGCATCCGATAGATGAAGATATGACCTTTTATTTTGCTCGCCATGATGAAGGACCCAACATGCGCATACCGATCTTTGAAGCTGTTGCTTGGGTAGTGTTCCTGGGTTTTCCTCTTGATTACCAGAATGAATATTATGTGAACAAAGCTGTCAGTTGCTTCGGTAACTTCGAGATATGGCACAACCCTGGGCAAGTCAAGACTAGAGTCCTCGTTCGTGTTCTTATCAATCAGTTCTCCAATGTGCCGCATAGTCTGATCATTAAAAGAGCCAATGTGTTTGGAGGTCTGGGTAGATCATGGACAATTCCTGTTTATATCCTGACTAATTGGCCAAATAATCCGCCTAATGCGGACACAGAGGAGCCGCCGCCACCCATGAACGCCTCGCCGCATCCGAGGGAACTGCCGTTCCTGACAGCCTCCCAACAAGTCTCCTTTGAAGCCATGGTTGCACAGCAACAACAGGCGAATGCGGCTTGGGGGCAAGATCTTCAACCGCCCACGCAGTAGCAACTGGCCAACGGATGGCAACCATGGCTTGAAGTCCCGCCTCAGTACTAGGGCGAGAGCTGGCGTCAGATCACTGAGTACACTGGTCCGTCCATGATGGGCGGAGTAACCCCTGAAGAAAACGTCCTTGATGATGGACTGGAGGCCTGGAATGCGCATGTCGCGCAGGTTGAGTTGGCAGCAGATGACATCGTTCTGGAGGCGCACCACAGCACCCTTACTTTTGTCCGAGGAACAGCGGAGGAGGCAAATCTTCGCGTCCTACCTTTCGCGCGACTGATCTATTTCCTCATGAAGCACATTTATAAGCCCATGCTCCCCATGCTACTCCCTGCAGACGAAACCCTGAAGATGGCCACTCAATTCTGTCACTCGCTCCAATACCTGTTTGTGGCTCATGCTGTCAGGTCCTCGTATACCCTAATTGCTAAAGCGACCGACACTCTCTTCGTGAAGCTGGACAAGCGCAGTTGGGATGAAGCATTTGCCCCACTAATTAGCCTGCAGTTTGATGCTGTTATGGAATCCAATGAGGAGCCACGGGATGTGCATTGTGCTACTGCAGAGATGATCACTGAATGTGCTGAAGAATCCCGAACGCTGACACTCTCAGTCAAGAAGAACAAAGTGGCAGGAGAGATATCACCACTGACTCTCAGGCGTAGCACCAGAAATAACCGCTATGATGGCTTCAAGGCCCCCTCCATGGCTGAAGCACGCCCGCACAAGTCCAAGGTTAGGCCACGTCAAGCCCCAACGGCTCCTCTCAGAGCCTCTACAACCCCCGCAAAACCTGCTTCTGAAGATGTTCCGCCACCAACTTCTATTACCCAGCTCCAGATGATCGGCACGACGCGTTGTGGTATTCCTGCAGCTGAGCTCTCCTTGGCCAAGCTCATGGCGCCGCTGGAGGAGGAACACTCCGCTGACACCACCTCGACCAACTAGTTTATATGGCTCACCAAGTGCACTGGAATGTGCTTGTGTGGAACATCCGTGGTGTTAATTCAGTTGATAAAACTTTAGCAGTTAAAAATGCGATTGCAGCTTCGGGTTGTAATATCGTGTGCCTCCAGGAGACTAAACGTACCTCGTTTGATCTTGCTTTCATTAAGACGTTCTGTCCACGCCGTCTTGATCAATTTGCTTTTGTCCCTTCGCGTGGTGCCTCTGGGGGCATACTTACTGTCTGGAATGGCTCACTCTTTGATGGGAGCAGGATTTTCTCCGATCTCTTCGCTTTAGGAGTAAAGTTAACTTCGAAGGCGTCTGGTCACATATGGACACTTTTCAATATCTATGGACCGTGCAGGGGGGATGATCGAGCGCTGTTCACCGACTGGCTCTATGAACTGGAAATACCAGACGCTGAAGATTGGCTTCTTGTTGGCGACTTCAACTACATCCGATCATCCAACAAAAGAAACAAGCCTGGGGGGAATGCCAATGACATTTTCACTTTCAATGATATTATTCGTACCCAAGCCTTGGTTGAAATCCCTCTTAAAGGACGATCATATACTTGGAGCAATATGCAGCATGACCCCTTGCTGGAACAGTTAGACTGGTTTCTCTCGTCGTGTCACTGGACCCAGTCGAACCCAAACACAATAGTCACTCCACTTGGAAAACCAGTGTCTGATCACATACCTTGCGTGGTCGAAATTAAGACCACCATACCCAAGAGCAAGATCTTTCGTTTCGAAAATTATTGGACTAACCATCCGGGGTTTCTTGAAGTGGTGCAGGCATCCTGGGATAAGAACTGCTATGCTAAAAATACCTCTGCCCTTATATGCAAAAAGATGAAGCGCCTGCGGTATGATCTTAAAAAATGGAGCAAAGGGATCTCCCGCCTCTCAATACTCATTCAAAATTGCAACTGGGCTCTCACGGAGCTAGATGGGCTGGAAGACCGGAGGCCCCTCACGGTGCCAGAGAAAAACTTTAGGAGAATTATCAAGGCCCATCTACTCAAGCTACTTCAATATCAGAATCGGTACTGGAGAGAGCGCTGTACGATTCGATACATCAAATTTGGAGAAGAAAACACGAAGTTGTTCCATGGTTTGGCGACTGAACGTTACAGAAAAAACTTCATCTCTTCACTCAAACTGCAAGACGGCTCTGTGGTCACAGACCATAACTCGAAGGAGGCGGCACTGTTCGACACATACAAAGGAAGACTTGGAGCTTCCTCCACCCCGGCCATGCAATTTCACCTAGCCTCAATCATCAAAAAGATCGACGGTCTAGAAGCACTATCAGCCCCCTTTACGCACTCTGAAATAGATGGAGTGATTAAAACCATGCCCACAGATCGAGCCCCTGGCCCTGACGGTTTCAACGGACACTTCATCAAAACTTGCTGGCACATTGTCAAGAAGGATTTCTATAAACTGTGCGAGGATTTTTATAACGGCAACCTTGATCTCACCAGCATCAACACAGGGTACATCACGCTCATCCCCAAAACCAATTCGCCTGAATCGGCCAATGACTTCCGCCCAATCACACTTTTAAACTGCTGTCTGAAGATCATTACCAAGTTACTAGCAAATAGGTTACAGACCTTTGTCCTCAAGATCATACATAAAAACCAATACGGTTTTTTGAAGAACCGCTCCATACAAGACTGCCTAGCATGGGCTTTTTAGTATATCTATCAATGCCAACGATCGAAAAAACCCATAGTGCTGCTCAAACTGGATTTCGCGAAAGCCTTCGACACCATCAACCATTCTGCTATGTTGGAGATCATGAAACACATGGGCTTTGATGATAGATGGATGGGATGGATCAAGCACATATTTGGATCAGGCAAATCCTCGGTCCTTCTCAACGGAGTACCCGGAAGACAACTTGATTGTAACTGCGGGGTACGACAAGGGGACCCGCTATCTCCCCTTATCTTTGTCCTTGCGGCTGATTTGCTACAGGTTGCCATCAACAACGCATACCGGAAAGGTTTGGTCGAACTGCCGATCCCCTCTCGCACTGGAATGGACTACTCGGTGGTGCAGTATGCCGACGACACCATCTTGGTCATGCCGGCCGATCTAGCTCAGGCGCGGGCCATGAAGCAAATCTTGATAGACTACGCGGACTCGATCGGTCTCAAGATAAATTTCCAAAAATCCATTCTGGTGCCGCTTAATGTTGACGAATGCCTTGTCACGGAACTAGCGCAAATCTGGCAATGCTCAGTTGGGGGGATGCCATTCACCTACCTGGGGCTGCCCATGGGAACAACCAAACCTACGGTTAGCGAGCTCATGCCACTGGTGGAAAGGGCGGAACGCAGACTTTCCTCTTCGCTATGCCTGATGAACTATGGGAGTAAGCTGACGTTGCTCAACTCTCTGATTACTTCCCTCATGATCTATCCCATGTACACTCTCAAGTTCCCGCTTAAACTGATAAAGCAACTGGACAAGATCCGTCGCAGATGCCTTTGGCGCAAAAAAACAGAACAAGGGGAAACATGTAACTCCCTGGCCTCTTGGGATCTCGTGTGTAGACCTAAGAAACATGGGGGACTGGGTGTGCTTGATATCAGAATCCAAAATGAAGGGCTTCTCCTCAAGTTTCTTCACTGCTTTTACAACAAAAAAGACACCCCTGGTGTTCCCTGATCTGGGACACATACTATGAACACCAAGTCCCACACGCGGCGGATGCCTGCGGCTCGTTCTGGTGGAGAGATGTGATGAAGTTAAACGACAAATACAGAGGAATTACTAGGGTTGAGGTGGGTGATGGCTCGTCGGTATTGTTCTGGAAGGACCCGTGGCTCGCCGAAACCTTTGAACTCTCACACCCAAGGGCCTTCTCCTACACTACGATGGAAGATGCGTCTGTCAGGGACTTCCTGTCCATCACAACCGTTCAGCAGGGGTTCTATCTGCCCCTCTCTCAACAGGCTAGGGATGAGGTGCTGGAAATGCAAGACCTATCGAGGGACATCACCCCCATGGATGGCCTAAATGATTCCTGGACCTGTTTGTGGGGAGATCGATACTCCTCGCGGAAATACTACGTGAATTACTTCAAGGAAATGATAGCGGATGAGGCTTTCAAATGGATCTGGAAGAGCAGATGCACAATGAAAATTAAAGTGTTTGCATGGTTGCTGCTGGCGGATCGGGTGAACACCAAAAACATGCTCAAACGGCGCCACTACAATGTCTCTGAGGGGGTAACATGCGAACTTTGTGAGAGTGGAGAAGAAGAAACCGTTGAGCATCTCTTCTTTAGCTGCAGCTTCAGCAGAGTCTGCTGGGGGAAGCTGGGAATGGACTGGACATACACTGGAGATCGCCTGCAGATCGCACACTCCGGGCGGCGGCGCTGGACCAAACCCATGTTCATGGAAATCTTTTTGACGGCGGCCTGGAGCATATGGAAGGAGCGTAACGACAAAGTGTTTAGGGCGACTCCCCCCTCGGTGGCCTCTTGGAAGGAGAGGTTTAAGAAAGACTTTGGTTTGCTTGTACATCAGGTTAAACCCTCCCTAGAGTCGTTTGTAGGAGACTTCTTAAGAACACTAGACTAAAGCTAGACTCTTTTTTACCCAGTTGTACTTGGGGTGCTTGACGTAGTGGTGGGCCCCTGACCATGTCTTTGGTCTAGGGTCTACGCCATGTCCTGCATAAAAACCCCGACACTATGTAACCTTTGTTGATATATGGGAAGTCAGTAGGATGCTCTCCTACTGTCATTGATATTTCAAAAAAATGGGGTTTTCTTAGGATTATCAAAGTAGTACATAATATCTTTCACATAATGAGCATCGAGGGTTTTAGGAGGTTTCCCATCTCCATGAGTAGCAAGTACACCTCAGGTTTTTGGTATTTCGTGTTCTATATCCATAACTAAAGATAGAGAACAACTTAGAACAACAAATAAAATCTTCTTAGTGATAAAGAAAACAAGCACACACGAGAATATTCACCCCAGGCTATTGCTCCCCGGCAACGACGCAAGAAAAAGGTCCTGATAACCCACAAGTGTAGGGGATCAATTGTAGCCTCTTTCGATAAGTAAGAGTGTCGAACCCAACGAGGAGCTAAAGCCAGAACAAATATCCCCTCAAGTTCTATCGACCACCGATACAACTCTACGCACGCTTGACGTTTACTTTACATAGAACAAGTATGAAACTAGAAGTACTTTGTGGTTTTTGTGGGATAGGTTTGCAAGAATATAAAGAGCACATAAATATAAACTAGGGGCTGTTCAAATAAAGAAGCAATAAAGTTAATAATAGCGAGTGTGGAAAATTGGTGGTAGGAGTTGCGAAATTGCCCCTAAGCAATTGACTACGTTACTAGACCGGTAGCAAGTTTTATGTGGGAGAGGCCACTACTAGCATGTCATCCCTTACTTGGAATTCTATGCACTTATGATTGGAACTATTAGCAAGCATCCACAACTAGTAACGTTCATTAAGGTAAAACCGAACCATAGCATTAAGATATATTGGTCCCCCTTCAATCCCACATGCATCAATTTCTACGCTAGGTTGAAGCTTCCGTCACTCTTGCCCTCCAATACGTAGTCCTATCAACATACAAGTAACCCTATGGTGTGTTCCACGAGCGTGCTCATATGATGGGCACCAAAGGACAGCAACATAACCACAAGTAATTTAAATCAATCATAGCAATTCACCAATCACCGATAGAACAACGAAAATCTACTCAGACATCATAGGATGGCAACACATCATTGGATAATACTATGAAGCATAAAGCACCATGTTCAAGTAGAGGGTACAACGGGTTGCGGGAGAGTGGACCACTGTAGATAGATGGGGGAAGGTGATGGAGATGTTGGTGAAGATGACGGAGGTGTTGGTGTAGATCACCGTCACACGATGATGGCCCCGGTGGCACTCCGGTGCCACCGGAAGCGAGGGGGAGAGAGCCCCCCTCCTCCTTCTTCTTCCTTGACCTTCTCCCTAGGTGGAAGAAGGGTTTCCCCTCTGGTCCATGGCCTCCATGGCGGCGGAGGGGCAAGAGCCCGTCCGAGATTGGATCTGTCTCTCTGTCTCTCTCCGTATCTGCGTTCCCAGATTCTGGCTCTTCACCATTTCTTATATTCTTGGAGATCTGTAACTCCGATTGGGCTGATTATTTGACACGATTTTTATCAGGATATTAGCTTTCTTGCGGCGATAGAAGGGCATCAACCGCCTTACGGTGTGGCCACGAGGGCCCAGGGCGCGCCCCCTGCCTCATGGCCCACTCGGGTATCTTCTCATGTTAGTTCCACTTCCCAAAATTCACATATATTCCAAAAAAAATCTCCATCAGTTTTTATTCTGTTTGGACTCCGTTTGATATGGATATTCCGTGAAACCAAAAAACATACAACAAACAGGAACTGACACTAGGCACTGGATCAATATGTTAATCCAAAAAATGAGTATAAAAATTCGCCAAAAGTATATGAAAGTTGTAGAATATTGGCATGGAACATTAAATAATTATAGATACGATGGAGACGTATCAGGGGGGTGGTTGGACGGTCCCGCCGCCTCCTCGTCGCTATTGACGAGGAGGACGATGCCGCCCACCTCATGACCGCGGCGCCGAGCGTAGATCTCCTTGAGGGCGTGGCGTTGGCGCGCCATCTCCCCGCGGATGTAGTCCTCCCGTGCCCACTTGAGGGCGGTCACGTCATCGGCAGCCATGGCCTCGTACTCCTTCACGGGGAGCAGGCCCGGCTCTGTCTTCTACCAGACGAGGCGGGAAGATGGGAGGAGGGGCCAACGCCATCCTCATTGATGACCAGGGCGGAGCTGCGTGTTAGGCGCCAGAGCAGCGTCTCCTGCGGCTTCGGCTTGACGGGATGGAGCAGCCTCACCTGCGACTCAGGCTTGACGGGCCGAAGGGCAGGCAATCCGGCGCCCGACGAGGAGGAGGTCGCCGTCTCCATTCGCTGCGGCGTCCAGGAGTTGCTGCAGCGGCGAGAGAAGGTCGGGGACGCCGGGTACTCGAGGCGCGGCATGTTGCCGGACTCGATGTAGTTGAGGACGGCCTCGAGGGTTTGGCCGGGTAAGCCCCACCATTGGCGCCTCCTGTCGGAGTTGACGCGGCCGCGGGGCTCGACGCCGTTGGTCGACTCGAGCTGCTCGGCGTGGTATCGTTCGGAGTACAATGTCCACGACAAGGTGATCTCGATGGCGTACCTCAGCTGGTTACGCGCCTCGGCCGGTAGCGACGGCCTGATGCGGGTGATTTTGTCCCGGCACTCAGCTCCGGTGGGCAGCGAAGGCATCGGGACGCCGCCGACGCTAAGCCTCCAGGCGCCCGACACCTGCATGTCCGGCGGGGCCGGGTAGTCGTCCTCGTAGAGGATGCGCGCCCCGTCCTCATGCAAGTGGCGGCGGCCGAAGCCGTTGGCCGCCGCATCGTCGCCTGGATATCGCTCGACGCTCGGCCATTGCTCGCTGGTGTGGGGAGAGAAGAGGGACAAAGCGTTCGCGCCTAGAGGTCGAGAGGAGAGGGTTTTGTGTCATTCGTCTGTGAGCTCACCGGCGAGGCGGGGGGTGCCTTTTATAGCCGGGTATGGGCAGCGAGCGGACGGCCGCGTGGCACGCACGGTGGCAGCTGGCAGGATGCGCGTCGGCGCACGCCTTCACTGCGCTGCTCGTGTGGCTTCAATGGAGGCTGACCGGCGCGGCAGCACAGCAAACTTCGCATTGATTCCCACGGGAACCGAGGCGACGAGGACGACGAGGCCGCCGAGCCGCTGACTTGGCGGGGCCACCGGGTGTTCACGGCAAAACGTTTTCCACGGAGACCCCGAGCGCCACCCAGCGCGCCGGGTCCGGCCTCGGTCCGCCGGCGTCAAATTCGGTCCGAACCGAAGAAATTTGAGCTTCTGAGGACACGACTGGACCATTTTTTGAGCGACGGCACGGAAAAATGGCCTTAGGGGGCCTGTTGAGGGCGCGCGGCTGAAGATGCTCTAACACACTCAACCAGTGTGTGGAGAGGAAGGAGGAGAAGGAGAATGGGAATTCTGACTTCTGTATTTCGTTCACTGTTGAAACACCCGACACCACAGGGTCATATAGCCAGCTCGAAGCCAATACACATAACCTGACGTAAGTTCAAAAAAAAAAACACAAAACCTGACGTGTAGTCCCCACATAACTAACACCCCACATGTCAGGTTGTCACCATAACCTCCTGTGCCTGTTACTGGCATGCATCACCGGCCATGATTAAGTACTCCCAAGAACAATCCCGGGGAGTACAATTTAACTTGTAGAACACATGCGATAATGATGGGTATGACACTAAGCGTGCAACATTTTTATAGGCCCATTCTCGTGCAGTCAGACTTGGTCGTGACTCTTTCCATCGTTTCTAGTAACTAGATGACCCGATGCGCCAATGACGCAAAGGCCGGAAGCAAGCCAAGTATCGTAAGAGTTGTGATAGGAAAAATCAGTCATAGATCGAAATAATAAGTACTTACTGCTGGTTACTGTCTCTGTTCATGATTACTGTTTCTCCCAGAATAGTATGTGCTAAATGTTAGTGCTATATCCCTTGGGTGGAAGGTGGACGCTGCCAGGTAGGGCATGCCTCTTCCTTGCTTAGCATATTTGTTGTTGTTGGTGAGTACTCCATGTTTGAAACATACAAAATAGTAAAAACAGATAATTATAGTTTAGGGTGGCATTATGCATATTAATAGTTCAATGAAGAACAACATAAGAGGTTATATAGGTAAAAGCATAGGTGGTAGCTATTCAAAAGCAACAGATAGCATCGTTGAAAAACAGAGGAATGTTTCATCCTATTACAGAGCTTGATTAGTAGTCCTTAGAATGCTAGATGATACTACATCCGTCTGGGTTTAAAAGTCCCCTAGACCAAAACTCTAGTACCAAGGTAGCTGCAGCGGTTCTCACACACTATTTAAACGGCTGCATGCATTGGCTACAGGTTGCAGTTAATCTAGGTAATTAAATGCTAAATTCTTGGACTCTGTTGCTCTCACCAGCTCTAGCGCATGCATGGACAATGAAATACAGCTATCCAGCATGCACGGGCTCAGGGCATCTCCAATAGATTGTATGTTAGTATTGTTGGTAAAATGTCCATGTCATCAACCAACAAGCTATCATACAACTACTCCAATAGGTTGTATCTAAGCTATCCAATAGATAATGAGAAAGTAAATGTGATTGCTCTCTATTTCACCTTGGAGCTTGTGCAAAGGTTGTTGGTTATTCTACATACAATTTTGTCCTCTCTCCACATTTATTATATGCCACATCATCACAATGTCCTAGATGGCAAATTTACCAACACCTATCTTACAGCTGTTGGAGATGCCCTCACATGCATGCATCCCTGCATTAACTACTTGTTATTTAACTCTAGCCGGACTTGTAAAAACGGACGAGGCTACGGTGCCGTCCGGACTTGTAATCCCGGACGGAGGTAGTATTTAGGAACAACTTTAGTTGCTATCGATGGTTCATCCAAAGGCAATGCACGATGAGAACCAGGCGCTGCTTTGTGGTGACCTTGCAACGAAAGGCACCTTGAAAAGAACCATGAGATGCGACCAACAAACTTCCCTATTGCAAACATCAGTTCATGCTCAGACTCTACATTACACATGAACTTTCACTATACTGTATGTAGAACTAATTCTTTGAAACATGTCATAGGACTTCATATCAACTCACGATCCAATAAAAACTAATTTCCAAACTACATCTCCATAAAAAGCAATAAGATAATGTATAAAATCCCACGCAAAAGATACTTACAAACGGTATGAAGATAGTGGTATTACATTCAACGAAAGCAAGACAAAATATTGATCTTGGATGCACATTACATCAGCCTTGATATGATCTGCTATCAAATCTTTGATTGCAGCTCCAAAATTACCTGAAAGAAGGAAAGAATAGACCACTTCATGCTCAGGATGTATATTACACATGAACCTCTTTACTGTAGCCTAAGTAGTAATCAGACTAGTGCTTTCAAATACGCCATGGGATTTCATATCAACTCATAATCCATTGCAAAGAAAAAAAACTAAAAGCCAAACTACAACACCATGCGCGGCTTCATGGCCGTCCCTAACTTGTATTGGCTCACACATCAGTGGCTTCATGGCCGGCCCTAGGCGTCGTCGTCGATGTCTATGGGGTAGCACCTCAGCATCCAAGAGCGGCACGTCGACGGTGTCATGGACGGCCTCCATGCCATCCATGGGCGATGTGGGTCGGCCAGCATGCGTGGGAGCAAAGGTCACGACAGGATGCGGATCCATGGCGGCGGCGCCACGGAACCCCCCTGCACACCTCTCCCTTGATGTCGTACCCATGGTGTCGCTGCCGTGAAACTCCCATGCACACCTCCCCCTTGACGTCGTACGTCACACCACAGCGCCTCCACGCCATCGAACACACCCGCCACGTAACACCATGTGCATCCTTATCCACGGGGAAGACGGGCCCGATCCAGGAGCAGATCGACCCACCACAAACCTCTAGGTCGCGTCGCCGACGCAGACCAACGCCGGCCGGTGTCCCTCTCCCATCCACCGCCCACCTTCTTTTCCTTCTTGCAGATCGAATCGAGCGTCGCCGCCACCATCGGAGATGAATCTGGGAGGAAGCAAGGAGAGGAGGAGAGGTGGGGGCAGAGAGGGGATGTGCTGGAAGCCATGGGCTAAGGGGATGTAGCGGCCAACAAGAGGGCGCAGAAGGAGGTGGAGATAAGCGGCAGGAGAGGCCATGGCCGCGGCGAGGGAGAGGGCACGCGGGATGAAGGGGGAGGGAAGAGGAGTAGCAGTGTTGTTTTTCACAACATCTGGGCTTAGGTTTTCACTCGTTGGTAGCATCCATCTCACAGGCAGAATCGAAGGAGGAATGAGTACACTAGTAGAAAACAGAGCTTTGGTTCGGGCCTGACCAGCCCATTAGTCCCGGTTCACTTACGAACCGGGACCCATGGGGGCATATGTCCCGGTTCGTGTGCCCAGGGGGCCGGCCGGGCCTCGTGGGCATCTGTCCCAGTTGGTCTGGACCCATTTGTCCCGGTTCCAGGCACGAACTGGGACCAATGGTCCTCGCTCTTGGCCCACAACCATTGGTCCCGGTTCGTGGCTGGAACCAGGACAAAAGGGCTGCCTTTAGTCCCGGTTCCAGCCACGAGCCGGGACCAATGGGTTGCCTATATATACCCCCTCGCCCACCACTCCACTGCTCTGTTTTTTATGGTCGGCGAGGGGAGAGCTTTGTGGTGCTCTAGCTCACCTCCTATGCACATGAGGTGTTCGATGAAATGCCCAAGCCACACTAGTTAAGCTTTCTCCTCTCGAAGCTCGAACTCCAAGCTCCATTTTCTCCAAGATTTGTCTAGGTTTAGCGGTCCGTCACGTCCCGTCCCCGTCTTCACCGTCGTCGATCGCCCGCGTCAATCTCGTCACCGGCACCACCGTGCTGAGCCTCTTGTTCTGTCTATGCTTTTCTTACTTTTATTATTGCTTGTTATTATTGCTTTAGATAGATATTTGTCTAATTTTATTACTTTTATTATTGCTTGTTATTATATAGTGCGATGGTTTGATATCCGCCCAAGTCGGCCCTCGTCCTGTCTACGATTCGGATGTGGTATATTATCTTTAATTTATAACTATTTGTTTTAGTGTTTATGACAATTATGCCGACCAACGTGACATAGATGTTTTTATATATCTAGGAGGTAGTTGAACCGGAAATTCTAACCGACCCTCCTGTGGAGAGGTTAAATTTAGTTGAAAAGGAAAACTTTTACTTGAAGAAAAAATTGGAAAAAATGGAGGAGGAGGAGATGGAATTGTAGTTGCATGTTGCGGAAGTCGTCGATTATCACAAGATCAAGATGGACCCTATTGTCAAGAGGTTAAATTTAGTTGAAGAAGAAAACAATTACTTGAAGGAAAAACTAAAAAAATTGAGGAGGAGAAGATGATATTGGAGTTGCATGTTGCGGATGTCGTCGATGATCACAAGATCAAGATGGATGCCATGCACTTGAAGATTAGAAAGATTAGAAAATATGCTATTCATACCGAGGCTTGGTATCATTATGCCGTTGGATCAATTGTTACCTTGGTTGCAATTATGATCACATTTGTTATTGCGTTGAAATGTTCTACATAGTTTTAATGTATGGTTTAATTAGATGCTCTAGAGAGCTATGCATGTACTTTGAATTTAATGTGATGATGAACTTATATTAATTTGATCACTTATCTATCCATGATGTTCTGTAATGGTTTTTGACACACTTAATTATATATCGTGGGAGTGGAGGGCAAGATAGACATTTCCGAAGATTATGAAAAGTTTCATGAAATTCCCCCCTTCAAAGTCAAGGCTGACCCAAGCACCCTGATAAACGATGAATATTATCCATGGTTACGGCGCAATAAGCAAAGGACACAAGCGAAGAAAAAGTGAAGACCTTCTCTGCACAACTATTATGATGATGCCTTTGATCTAGAATATCATTGCAGTTACATGTGAAGAAATGAAATCCGTTTGTAATAGACGAGTTTCCGTATGAAACCCTGATACCTCTAAAGAGA
This sequence comes from Secale cereale, assembly GCA_902687465.1. Taxonomy (NCBI): domain Eukaryota; kingdom Viridiplantae; phylum Streptophyta; class Magnoliopsida; order Poales; family Poaceae; genus Secale; species Secale cereale. The sequence continues at coordinate 213,005,915 of LR738711.1, read as the reverse complement.
TTGTCCGTTTTGTACACGAAGTGCATCCAATTTTTTCCGTAACCCTCTCTACTTTTTTGCACATGCTATGTGGGTGAAATGATGATACCATGCCAACTTTCAACCTTTTCAGAGTTCATTTGAAATGCTTTTCAATTTCAAGGTCTTATAGCTCAAAAAATTCAGTAAATGCATGAAAAATAACAAATGAAGTCAGAAATGGTTGAAAATTGATGATGTGGCTTTGAATGGTGCATTTTGAACACAGAAAAAGTCTGTAGTTCAAATAAGTTCAAAAAAATGAAATCACTTTGTAACAAATGAGTTTTCATCTGAAACCCTAATACCTCGAAACAGATAGTCCATTTTGTACACGAAGTGCATCCAATTTTTGCCGTAACCCTCTCTACTTTTTTGCACATGCTATGTGGGTGAAATGATGATGCCATGCCAACTTTCCACCTTCTTAGAGTTCATTTGAAATTCTTTTCAATTTCAGGGTCATTTAGCTCAAAAAAATAATCAATTAAGAATGAACTAAAAATAATCAATTAAAATAATCTGTTATGATCAACTAAAAAAACTATAATATCCTTCAACAGCACAAAGAATCAACTAAAAAGCTTTTATAAAACTCCAATAGCAAAAGGAATCAACTCAAAAAACTTTTATAAACCTCTAGTATTATGTGTTGGAAACTTTAATAGCAAAAATAATTATCATAAAGAATCTTTGTGTTGGAATATTAAACCTCTAGTATTATCAAAAAACTTTTATAAACCTCTATTATTATCAAAAAACTTTTATAAACTTTTATAAATAATTATAAAAAAAACTTTTATAAACCTCTAGTATTATGTGTTGGAAACTAAAATAACAAAATTTGTTTTTGAATATAATGATAAACACAATAATATTAAATAGCAGGAAAAATAATCACTCAAAAATCTATTTTTATAGTATACTTATTAAAAAACTAGTGATCCACACAAATTTCAAAAAATTCAAATTTAGACTATTCAAATTGTAAAACAAATGCCACTAACAGGAAGTTTATGATTTTTATTACCTAAAAGCAAAAAGAACTAACAAGTAAAGCAAAAAACAAAAGAAAATAAATAATACAAAAAACAAGAAAAAATGCCACCTACTTGGCCACCACGGCCTGAATACGACTAGAAACCCAACCATGGGCTAGGAGTCAGGCCCGCAGAAGGCCAAGTAGGCCCACAGGCATAGCAATGTCAGGTTAGGCATGTAAGCCTTCACAGGAGAGGAGCTCAAGAGGGGTGCGGCAGTGGGGCTTATAAACCACTACGCGCCCCTCACAACTAGCGAGGTGGGACTAAAGGTTTTGGCCGCGGGGCAGCACAAGGCCTTTGGTCCCGGTTGGTGGCACCAACTAGGACTAAAGGGCTGCATTGGTACCGGTTCGTGTAACCAACCGGTACCAATGCACCCCTTTAGTCCCGGTTGGTGCCACTGATGGGCCTCGAACCCCTCGTTGGTTACCCCAAGTGGAAGGTGTAAGATGCAGTATGTAGAAGTGTTTTCCCTTAGCAAAGATGCCAAGGATCGAATCCCCAGAGACTCCTAGGTTCAACAAGTAGGTGTCAACTGCTAACGGCGCAAATTAGCAATCAACGTGGACCTGCACACAGATACAAATAACTTTGCTCCCAACGAGTACAGAGAGGTTGTCAATCCCTCCGGCCTTGTAGTTCACAAAGGATTAAAAGCAATGATAGTAGTGATAGATAATGTTTTGCAATAGTAAATAATAACGAAAAGTAAATAGCGGATGTGATCAATGATGGTTATATGGACCGGAGTCTCATGATGTTCACTAGTGATGTCTCTCTCCCAAAAGACGATAAAACAGCTATTTGAGGTAAACAAATTACAGCTGGGCAATTGACAGGACCACGAACGCAAACCAATGCTGATTACATTGCAAGAAAGGTTGAGGTTCAAAGCATGGGCGATACGCCAAAGTAAGTAGACCGAAATCCATCAATATCTACTACTAATCATCCACCTTGAGATATCTATCCAGAACATCTCGCTGGTATTAAGTTGCGAGTCCCACCCATAGTGTAAACTCAATGCAACAGACAACTGCATTAAAAGAACTTTGCGTAAAGTAAACAATCCTTGCACCCGCGGGCACAAGCACCGTTGTTTTCCCTCTTGTGGCAACAGCACATCCCCTAGACTCATGTTTCTGTCACTCAAGCTAGTCATCGAGGGGCATGAACCCACAATCGAGCATAACGTTCCCTGTTGGAGTCACTACGTATTACTTGGCCAAAACAATAAATAACAACGGAGAACATGCAATAATTACTTATGAACATAAATATAAAAGAGGTAGATCAAATATATTACTCAAGATCAATCTGAACATAATCTCATAATCCATAGGATTCCAGCAAACTCAACATAGCAACAGCATAAGGATTACATATGTGCCTCGATCATGTAGGGCAGCTCACGAGGACTAATTAGTGAAGCACAAGAACGGGAGGAGAAAATCACATAGCTACTGGTCATGGACTCATGGTCCAGGGGAGACTACTCACGGCTCATCCGGGAGGCGTCCATGGTGGTGGAGAAGCTCCCGGTGGTGATCCTCCCCTCCGGCAGGGTGCCGGGAAGAGTTCTCCTGGTGCTCCCAATCTTGGAAGCGGCGGCGGCAGCGGAACAGAGATGGGATCGCGAAAAGAGTTCCTCTTCTGAGGGTTTCGGAGGACGCTTTAAATGTATGCCAAAGGGGGGCATCGGGGAAGCTTCGGGGGGCCCAGGCGCCCCCCCGGCGCGGCCCAGGGGGGGGGGCGCTTCGCCAGGGCGCCTGGAGCCCTGGTGCCCCCCCCGGCTGCCCTTTGGATGCACGGTAGTTTCCGGAACGCTGATTTTTTATATAATTTTTCTGGATTTTTCCTGGCAGTTCTCGTAACGTGAAAACCTGAAATACAAAAACAGCCGAAAACAGAAACTGGCAGTGGGGTGCACTGGATTAGTAAGTTAGTCCAAATATGATCAAAAGTGTATGGAAGTGTATGAATATCATAGCAATATCACCCAAAAGTGGCATGGAGCAAGCAGAAATTATAGATACGTTTTGGACGTATCAACATCCCCAAGCTTAATTCGTGCTCGTCCTCGAGTAGGTAAATGATAACAAGAATAATTTCTGTGGTGACATGCTATTAACCATATAGGACTTATTCATAGTCATATGACAAAAGCTTACTGAGACAATGATTCTATAGTAATTAAGTTGCCTCATGAGAAAATCACAAATGACTGAAAGTTTTACAACATGAAACTGAAGCATCAAAAGGATTTGCAATGAATATGATGTGTAAATATGATAAAGTGATATCTAGCTTGCCCCCTTTAGTGAAGCAAAACATAAATGCAGGGGCACCTTCAAGGTTTAAGTGATGACTAGATACAATGATTTCAAAATAAACGATATCACAATCATGCACAAGACAATGCTACTTTGGGACAATGCACATTACACTCAGAATAACAATCATGCTCTCAGTAGTTGGTGCTTGAAGAAAGAAGGTGGAGACTCAACATAAAAGTAAAAGAATGGTTATGTGCTAGAGTTTTTATTTTGAAAACATGGAAGCAATTTTGTCAACGGTAGTAGTACTTCATATGTGTCATGCATAAGACATCTATAAGTTGCAAGCCTCATGCATCGAATACCAATAGTGCTCGCACCTTGTCCTAATTAGCTCGGATTTCCATGGGTTATCATTGCATTACATATGTTTCAACCAAGTGTCACAAAGGGGTACCTCTATGCCACCTGTACAAAGGTCCAAGGAGATAAATCGCATTTGATTTCTCATTTTTGATAGATCTCAACTTGAGGACATCCATACCGGGACAACATAGAAAATAGATGATGGACTCCTCTTTAATGCATAAGCATATTCTCATAAGAGATTGAGGATTAAGTCCAAGCTAAAACTTCCACCATGATGCATGGCTTTGGTTGGCGGCCCAATGTTCTTCTCTAACAATATGCATATTCATTCAACCCACGGCAAATCACCCTTACTTCAAACAAGACGAACATGCATAGCAACTCACATGATATTCAAAAAAAAGTGTGACAGTTGATGGCGTCCCCAGAAACATGGTTACCGCTCAGCAAGCAACTTATAAGAAATAAGATACATAGGCAACATATTCTTTACCACAATAGTTTTTAAGCTACTTTCCCATGAGCTATGTATTGCAAGGTTAGTTTGCTTAGTACAGGTGGAGGTTAGCAAAAGACTGGGAGCGACCAACTAAGAGAGCAATGACGGTCATAATCATGCAGAGAGACAAAGCAATATTGAATCAGGCATGGTAGTTATATCGCTACTGAGAAATAAAAGATCATTAAGGCTTGACAAACTTTCTTTACAGTCTTAAATATGCGTGAGCATACGCCAAGTCAATCAAAATAAATTATCGAAGGAAGATATTACTAAACCATACCACATCATCAGCAAACAAATCATGTTGGTATTCCAATAACACATTGGGAATCCCCCAGCTATTTGAGATTAACCATAAGAAAACCTGAACTACTAAGCACCATTATGCACGTAGCATATTTATCATAGACATATTAACCAATGCAATGGAAGCAAACTCTCTTAATAAGGTAAGCATGATAATTAAAGAGAGTTCAAGCAACCAACTAAACAAAAGCTCTTTGAAAAGATAAGCATGAATACTAAGAGCAGAGCATGATAGTAGCTATTAAAAGACAAAGAACACACACAACAAAGATGGACATGAAAATTCTATGTTATGTTCTAGGTAGAAGTGGAGCGTGTTTCTCTCCCACATAAAGGAATGCTGAGTTCCGACTCGTTATGAAAAACTAAAAAGAAAACTAAAAGCAAGACGCTCCAAGCATAGCACATAACACATGAAGTGATAAAAATATAGCGAAACGAAAGACGAACTGATAATGTTGATGGAGAAGGGGATGCACGGGGGCATCCCCAAGCTTAGACGCTTGAGTCTCCTTGAATATTTCTTGGGGGTGCACGGGGGCATCCCCAAGCTTGAGCGCTTGACACTCCTGAATCTTTTTATCATCTTCCCTCGCACACTTGAAAACTCCCTTCATACATAACTCATCATAATCTGATTAGCGAGGTTAGTACCCTTAATAAAATAATTATACCTTGCTGGAAATAAAGATATTCTTGAAGTTCTACTGTTTCTCAAGATTGCCAAAAGGTTTTTGCAAAGAAAAAGCAAGCTCTTGATTTGCAAAATGAAGGAAAGGCAAAACAGGACAGAATATGTGAAAAACAGAACAGCAGGTAGTAATCGAAATGTTCGGGATACTTCTGCAACTCAAATAAACAAACTCAGAACATATGCACAAAAGAAAATTATATAGAGAACGCTGTCAAAAAAATTCAGACCAAAAAGATGATCTGGTGATTTTATACGAATTTTTCTATCCAAGGACAGAATCTGTTTCCTGGACAGCACCTCACAACTTTTGAACTTTCTAGCAATCAGAGGCTATACTTGGCACAAATATGAAAAGCAAAGATACAATGATGATGCTACAGCAGTAAACAACATCAAGACACAACAAAAGCAAAAAAATTATTCATGTGGGCTGCCTCCCAAAAGCGCTTTCTTTTATGCCATTAAGCTGGGCGTAATGCATATAGATCAAGTTTTATCAAGAGTAAAAGAATAGCTAGCCCGTACAACGGACTCAAAAGGTAACTTGATCTTCTTTCGAGGGAAGTGTTCCATCCCTTTCTTGAGAGGAAACTAAAATTTTATATTACCCTCTTTCATGTCAATGATAGCACCAACGGTGCACAAAAAGGGACGTCCCAAAATAATTGGACATGAAGGATCACATTCAATATCCATAATAGTAAAATCAACGGGAACATAATTGTCATTGACAATGATAAGAACATCGTCGATCCTCCCCAAAGGTTTCTTTATGGAAGAATCAACGAGACGAACACCAAAAGAACAAGAATCATAAGGTTTCAATTTAAGCATATCATATATTCTTTTGGGCATAACAAAGGTACTAGCTCCAACATCACATAATGCATAACAAGAGAAGTCATTCGATTTAATTTTTATCATAGGATCCCAACCATCTTCTAGCTTTCTAGGTATGGAGGCTTCTACTCTAAGTTTCTCCTCCCTAGCTTTGATGAGAGCATTAGTGATATGCTCTGTGAAGGCAAGATTAAGCGTGCTAGTGCGGGGGTCTCTAGACATCTTGTGAAGGAAATCAATAACTTCGGTAAGAGTGCAATTATCAAAATCAAGGTCACAAGCATCAAGTAAAGTGGTAGTGGTGTCCTTTAGGTTCACATGTTTGGTAGTTTCTATGGTCATAGCATCACCATTAATAGGTCCATTGGGACCAGGAGTACATTGGGTGCTAAGAGTTTGGATATCCTCAACAACTTTGATAGTAGCAACAGTGTGGTGGGTAGGAAGGCTCTTAATTCTATCATCTTCCTCCCTTTCTCTAGCCCATCTTTCTTTAAGTTTAGCCATCATCCTAATATTTTCATTAATTTGCACTTGAGTAGCATTAATAGGAATGACTTCCCTCTCCTCAAGAGGAGAAGTTTTAATATTTAGCAATTTTACCTCATTGGCTAAATGGTCTACCTTAAAAGAAAGATCATCTAGTTTGTGTAGTTTTCCTTCTACACTCTTATTAAAGGTTTTTTGGGTAATGATGAAATCTTTAAGCATAATCTCTAGTTCAGTAGTGGAGTTCTTGGTACTAGGATAAGCATTCTTGTTCCCATAAGAATTAGAGGGGAACGGTCTAGGATTGTTACCAAAGTTACTCCTATAAGCATTGTTGTTAAAATTGTTTCTAGAGATAAAGTTCACATCTACTTGTTCTTGAGCAATCAAAGAATTTAAAGGAACATCACGAGGATCAACAGTAGATTGCTTCGAAAGTAGAGACATGATTAAGTCAACTTTTTCATTTAAGGAGGAAATATCCTCGACAGAGTTTACCTTCCTACCTGTTGGAGCGCGTTCGGTGTGCCATTGGGAATAGTTGGTCATCATCTCATCGAGAAGCTTTGTGGCAGCACCAAGTGTAGTTGACATAAAAGTTCCTCCCGCGGCCGAATCTAACAAGTTCCTGTTGGGGAACGTAGCATAATTCAAAAAATTTCTACGCTTTCACCAAGATCCAACTATGGAGACATCTAGCAACGAGCAAGTGAGAGTGCATCTACATACCGTTATGGAGATTGCGAGCGGAAGCTTTCGAAGAAGAGTGGATGAAGTAGTCGTACTCTTCGCGTTCTTCGTCAGTGATGATCTAGCGCCGAACGGACGGCACCTCCGCGTTCGACACATGTACGGTGCAGCAACGTCACCTCCTTCTTGATCCAGCAAGGGGGGAGGAGAAGTTGTCAGAGATCCGGCAGCACGACGGCGTGATGACGGATGCAGTGGAGATCGCAGCAGGGCTTCGCCGGGCGCCCTGCGTTGGAGTATGGAGGTGTGACGGGAGGGGAAGAGGCGCCAGGGCAAGGGTGCGGCTGCCCTCTCCCTCCCCACATATATATAGGGGGCCAGGGGGTGCGCCAGCCCCCTGCAGATCGAATCTGCAAGGGGGGGGGGGGGGCGGCGGCCAGGGGGGAGTCCTTGCCCCCCAAGGCAAGTGGTGGCCCCCCTCCCCCTTAGGGTTTTAACCCTAGGCGCATGGGGAGGTGGGCCCCTAGTGGTGCGCCAGCCCAAAGGGGCTGGACACTTCCCCTTGCGGCCTAGGGGCCCCACCGGGATGGGTGGCCCCACCCGGTGGACTCCCGGGGCCCCTCCGGTGGTCCGGAGACGCTCCCGGTGACCCCCGGAGATCACCCGATGGCCGAAACTGGACTTCCTATATATCAATCTTTACCTCCGGACCATTTCGGAACTCCTCGTGACGTCCGGGATCTCATCCGGGACTCCGAACAACTTTCGGGTTTCCACGTGCATTTATCTCTACGACCCTAGCGTTACCGAACCTTAAGTGTGTAGACCCTACGGGTTCGGGAGACACGTAGACATGACCGAGAACACTCTCCGGTCAATAACCAACAGCGGGATCTGGATACCCATGTTGGTTCCCACGTGTTCCTCGATGATCTTCATCGGATGAACCACCGTGTCAAGGATTCAGTCAATCCCGTATGTTATTCCCTTTGTCCATCGATACGGTACTTGCCCGAGATTCGATCGTCGGTATTCCCGATACCTTGTTCAATCTCGTCATGGCAAGTCTCTTTACTCGATCCATAATCCATCATCCCGTGACTAACTACTTAGTCACATTGAGCTCATTATGATGATGTCTTACCGAGTGGGCCCAGAGGTACCTCTCCGTCATACGGAGTGACAACATCCCAGTCTCGGTTCGTACCAACTCAACAGACACTTTCGGAGATACCCGATGCGTACCTTTATAGCCACCCAGTTACGTTGTGACGTTTGGCACACCCAAAGTACTCCTACGGCATCCGGGAGTTGTACAACCTCATGGTCTAAGGAATAAATACCTGACACCGAAAAGCTTATGCATTACAAACTATACGATCTCGTGTTATGCTCAAGTTTGGGTCTTGTCCATCACATCATTCTCCTAATGATGTGATCCCGTTATCACTGACATCCCATGTCCATGGTCAGGAAACCGTGACCATCTGTTGATCAACGAACTGGTAACTAGAGGCCTACCAGGGACTCATTGTGGTCTATGTATTCACACATGTATCGCTGTTTCCGTACAATACAATTCAAGCATGAATAACAGACAATTATCATGAACAAGGAGATATAATAATAATGCTTTTATTATTGCCTCTAGGGCATATCTCCAACAGTTCCGCGAGGTAAAGTTCAAGCCCGCATAAAAAGTTTGGATAACCATCCAAGTAGTCAAACCGTGAGTAGGGCAGTCCTTGATAAGAGATTTCATACGTTCCCAAGCTTGGGCAACGTGTTCATTATCCAATTGTTTAAAATTCATTATGTTACTTCTAAGTTGGATAATTTTAGCAGGTGGATAGTATTTTCCAATAAAAGCATCTTTGCACTTGTCCCATGAATCTATGCTATTTCTAGGCAAAGACTGAAACCAAATTTTAGCTCCTCCTCTCAAGGAGAAAGGAAAAAAACTTAAGCTTAACAATATTACCATCTATTTCTTGGTACTTTTGCATATCACAAAGTTCAACAAAGTTGTTCAAGTGTAAAGCAGCATCATCTCCAGCACCGGAGAATTGATCTTTCATGACTAAGTTTAGTAAAGCAGGTTTAATTTCATATGAAGGTGCTGAAGTGGCAGGTGTAGTGATAGGTGTGCTGATAAAGTCATCGTTGTTGTGACTAGTGAAGTCACACAACTTGGTGTTCTCGGTGGAACCCATAGTAGCAAGCAAGCAAGATAACTATTTTTGTTATTTTTGATAAAAGATACTAAAGCAAAAACTGAAAGGTAAACTAACAAGACTAAAAGCAAAGGTAAAAGATAGCGTGCAACTCCCCTATCCTGAAGAGTGGAGTCCCCGGCAACGGCGCCAGAAAATACTCCTTGATGGGCCTCGAACCCCTCGTTGGTTACCCCAAGTGGAAGGTGTAAGATGCAGTATGTAGAAGTGTTTTCCCTTAGCAAAGATGCCAAGGATCGAATCCCCAGAGACTCCTAGGTTCAACAAGTAGGTGTCAACTGCTAACGGCGCAAATTAGCAATCAACGTGGACCTGCACACAGATACAAATAACTTTGCTCCCAACGAGTACAGAGAGGTTGTCAATCCCTCCGGCCTTGTAGTTCACAAAGGATTAAAAGCAATGATAGTAGTGATAGATAATGTTTTGCAATAGTAAATAATAACGAAAAGTAAATAGCGGATGTGATCAATGATGGTAATATGGACCGGAGTCTCATGATGTTCACTAGTGATGTCTCTCTCCCAAAAGACGATAAAACAGCTATGTGAGGTAAACAAATTACAGCTGGGCAATTGACAGGACCACGAACGCAAACCAATGCGGATTACATTGCAAGAAAGGTTGAGGTTCAAAGCATGGGCGGTACGCCAAAGTAAGTAGACCGAAATCCATCAATATCTACTGCTAATCATCCACCTTGAGATATCTATCCAAAACATCTCGCTGGTATTAAGTTGCAAGTCCCACCCATAGTGTAAACTCAATGCAACAGACAACTGCATTAAAAGAACTTTGCGTAAAGTAAACAATCCTTGCACCCGCGGGCACAAGCACCGTTGTTTTCCCCCTTGTGGCAATAGCACATCCCCTAGACTCATGTTTCTGTCACTCAAGCTAGTCATCGAGGGGCATGAACCCACAATCGAGCATAACGTTCCCTCTTGGAGTCACTACGTATTTGGCCAAAGCAATAAATAACAACGGAGAACATGCAAGAATTACTTATGAACATAAATATAAAAGAGGTAGATCAAATATATTACTCAAGATCAATCTGAACATAATCTCATAATCCATCGGATCCCAGCAAACTCATCATAGCAACAGCATAAGGATTACATATGTGCCTCGATCATGTAGGGCAGCTCACGAGGACTAATTAGTGAAGCACAAGAACGGGAGGAGAACATCACATAGCTACTGGTCATGGACTCATGGTCCAAGGGAGACTACTCACGGCTCATCCGGGAGGCGTCCATGGTGGTGGAGAAGCTCCTGGTGGTGATCCTCCCCTCCGGCAGGGTGCCGGGAAGAGTTCTCCTGGTGCTCCCGATCTTGGAAGCGGCGGCGGCGGTGGAACAGAGATGGGATCGCGAAAAGAGTTCCTCTTCTGAGGGTTTCGGAGGACGCTTTAAATATATGCCAAAGGGGGGCATCGGGGAAGCTTCGGGGGGCCCAGGCGCCCCCCCGGCGCGGCCCAGGGGGGCGCCGCCAGGGCGCCTGGAGCCCTGGTGGCCCCACCGGCTGCCCTTTGGACACACGGTAGTTTCCGGAACGCTGATTTTTATATAATTTTTCTGGATTTTTCCTGGCAGTTCTCGTAACGTGAAAACCTGAAATACAAAAACAGCCGAAAACAGAAACTGGCACTGGGGTGCACTGGATTAGTAAGTTAGTCCAAATATGATCAAAAGTGTATGGAAGTGTATGAATATCATAGCAATATCACCCAAAAGTGGCATGGAGCAAGCAGAAATTATAGATACGTTTTGGACGTATCAGCCACCAACCGGGACCAATGTGTTGTGCTTCCCGCCCTTTTGCCTGGCTAAAACAGATCTTTGGTCCCGATTGGTGGCACGAACCGGGACCAAACAGGGCCATTGGTCCCGGTTTATGCCACAAACCGAGACTAAAGGTGTGGCTATATAAGCCAACACTTAGGAAAATTTCCCCAACTGCTCCCATTCTCCCCCGACGCATCCAAGATGCTCCTCGTCGTCGTCGCCATCGCCACGCCCTGCCCCATCGCTGCCAGGCTGCCTCGACACCGCCTGCCGCGCCCGCCGTTGCCGTCACCGCTGCCCATGCCCGCCGTCGCTGTCACCGTTGCCCGCGCTAGTCGTCGTCGTCACCGTCGCCCCAACCCACGGGAGCACGGACGCTCCCCATCGTCTTCAAGCTTCGGCTCCGGCGCCCTTCTCCATCGATTCGGCCACTCCGGCGCATCCACGAGCCTGCTAACCATCCCTGCAGCTCCGAGGTGAGCCGCTGACCCGATTCCCCCTTGCCCTGTCGTCTTTCGCGTCCTCTAGCCGTCGTCCCCGAGAGCTCCTCGACGTCGTCCATGTCGCCGCTGCCGCTGCAGCAACTAAAGCTTGCGCCTGAGCGTTGCCCCATGCTCTGCACGCTCCCAGGAGCCGGGTGCGCCCACCCGTTCGACCTGCGTTGCACCCTGCTGCCGCAACACCTCGCCGGTGGCCAAACTCCGGTGAAAACACCGTTTTATTTGTGCTAATGACCGCCCTAGGTGATTGACAGGTGGGGCCAGCCTCTATTTAACCTAATTAGCACAGTGACACTGACATGCGGGACCCACAGTTCAGGTTTGACCCTGTTGACTTGCTGATGCAAGGCTGATGTCATGCTGATGTAGTTAACAATTTTCTGTATTTAAACTAAATGTATGTATGTTCACATGTAACATTTAAGAAAAAAGTAAATGTATGTATGTTCATATGCAAAGAATTATTTTTTGATGAAATGAGATGAGATGAGATGGAGGATAATCATTCAGCTTTTTTGTACGAAACGATGATAATATATGGTGATGTATGAAAACTTTTTTAGATGTATATATATGATGATGATGATGTAATTTTTATTCGATGATATATGATGATGTAATTTTGTCGATATATACCCAAAAATGGTACTTAGTTATATACAAATGTTAGATGAATTTTATGTTTTTATAGTTTTTTATAGTTTTAATAATAGAGTGTAGTTTTTTTAGTAAGAACTAGTTTATTTTTAGTAGAACTAGTTTATTTTTAATAAGAACTAGTTCATTTTTATTTATAGTAAGTGGTTATTAGTTGAACTAGTTGAATTAATAGAACTAGTTTATTCTTTTAGTTCAAGCAATTTTTCTCGCATCGACGTCGACGATGCCTATCCCGCATCCTCGTCCTCGACTCAACGGAGGCCTGCTTGATCAGAGTGGTCATGTTCGGGACTGGGCTCCGCCGGGCTGGTACTGGGAGGTGCTTCCTTCCGGGGGCGCAGCTTGGTGAGGAGCCAATCCGTTGTTGACCTGAACCTTCTTTGGTGGCGGGTGCGTGGGCCAGTGACGGTGCGGAGGCTTGAGGACCCTGCGGAGGTTGTACGTCACCGTGTCAGCGAGGAGGACAAGCACGTCCGTCGCTACATGGTTGCGTTGGAGGGCAGGTTCGACAATACCTGGCAGGTTCTTCAGGGATCTCACTGGAGCTATGATCCTGTGATGGTTCCTTATCTTTGGGTGTCCACCGCCCACGATGATACCCGTCGTTCGCTAGGATTTTAGCTGTATTAGTTAGTGATGCTATATGTATGATACTATTCGAGATGTATTAGTGATAATATTCGACGATGTACGAACGCAAGAGATGATTTAGTTTTGCTTATTGAATGCTCAAACTGGAGTCCAACCAATGAATTTTGGCATGACTTGTGCTACAATATGTTGGAAATATCGTCTGACGATGACGATAGGATCCCGGCGTGCGACTGATGTGGCGACGACCGAGGTCAGTGCGAAAGGCCACACCTGGTAGACGATCGATGCTTCAGTGTTAAGCTCGATGAGGCCTTCGATTTTGAGACGGTATGCAATACGATAAGTCTTGTTTGGTAATTAAGCATGACTTATGCTTCTTCAATGTGTAATTTTCATCTTTTACAGTTCGACTAGCTTATCCCATGCCATGCAAGACACTATGTCTTGGAGCATCTGGATTTTGAAGATCATGAAAGTATGGAGACAAAGAAAATTCATCTCAGGACCCATCATGATTATGATTTTCTTCTAAAGCTATACAATTCAGAGAGCGTAACCCATTTTGGTTGCTCGAACTGGAGAGCACTGTGCAAGGCATATGCTTTTCAGGAGAGTATGTATGTCACCTTTGACCTTGGTGATGATGACGATGGCATGTGGATCCTTGTTGATACGCTTCCAGTTCTACCTCTATGTGAGTTTCTCAAACATATTTATTAAGTAATTTATATTATTTTCAAAATAATTGACAGCTTATTTCCATTAACAACTTATTTCCATTCTTCAAGAAATGTACGGAAGATGGTAGACATAACCCACTACACTGATGGTGCAGAATTAACTTGTCAGAAGAAAGATCATCTTGTCTCATTATTTACTTATCTTGAGAATTACAATATCTATTCTAAAAATCCTGCACATTATGGTCAATACGTGCCACGAGTGCACGTGTTGAAGTACGGTAACATCCATGGAGATGTCATGGTAAGATTTGTGCCTAATCATCTTTTGCATAAATTCTTCTAAAACTAAACTACATTACTAACTATGAAGTTACTAGTCGTGAACCCGTGCATTCGCACGGGCTAGGTATTTGCTGTTATTTTAGAATTCATATTATAGAAGATAACGACGTCTTTCTAAGAATAAGTTGTGTGTATGTTGGACCGATCGCAAAACTAAATTTGGTGCTAAAAATAGATGCTTTGAGATAGCCTGCTACCAGATATGTATATTGTTTCTATTTTCAGTTTGTGAATACGGGTAATTAGAAATCACAGAATTCCTTCATGCATACATGGATTTCAAAACTAACTATATCAAAATAGTCACATTGTCATTGTTAGTCCTTTATGAAACGAATAAGAAAAACATCACTTATTTGTGGCATGGATGCATCATCATATTTAGGAAAACTACAGTGTGCCAAAAAATGTTTCCTTCATCACAATTTTTTACTCATAAATAATCCCATGCTAGATAAAGTAGTAAGGGCACATATATTTATTATCATGCTTGATAGCTGATTACCTTCCAGTTAAGTGAGAGTAAATGAAGAATGCTTCTTACTCAAGAGAGTGAATCAATGCATCTAAAGTAATAGATGTGTAGTAATGTATGGCTTAAACAGCTACAACCACACCTATGCAATCCCATTCATCCATGGCTTAACGTAAAACTGTTGCGTATGACTCGTCTATGTACAGAACAATGGTCAGATAGATGAGTCTAGAATCTGGACCCTGGATGTGATTCAGTGGTGGATTTTTCTGGCAAACTCAAATTCAGCGATGATGATGACGACGGCAACTCCTGTAATCGGCCAAAGGTTCCTCACTGATCAACTTGTGTGCTGTTGATATCTATATTCGCTCGGGAGGCCAGATATATTTTTGGAAAAAATAAGAAGAGAATTATACATATTAATTAAAACAATCATGATCAAATTGCTTTTCCTCCCTGGCTTTTGCATGACAAAATTATTGACCAAAATGGGGTTGACGAATACATGCTAACCTTTATGAATACCTTCTTCGTCTTCATGTACAGGTACGAAAGCACCAGATTGATGCATTAATTTGTCACCATCAGTGATCATCTTTATATAGGCATTTGAGAGTTGAAGGCCTAATTAGCCGAATAAAGATGGCTGTAACTATGACCAAACCCTAATAAGAAGATTGGACGGGTATTTTCCTAGTTCTGAGTAACGCGTTGTGATGCATAACTGTCCGTATTGGAGTAGAAGTCCTAAACTGACTTAGACATTTGCAATTTGGTTATAGCTTGTAATCACACGATGAGATCAATCAAATTAACATAAAAATAATAATAGGCACCATACATGCATGTTGCAACCAATCAATTCCACTTGTGTTCCCTTGCGTGCATGTTTCCACCCGGCTACAAATCCATCAGGCTAGCTAGCCTCCATGAAGATACATCAAGCTGCATGTGTCGAGCTACTTAAGCCTAGGTGCGCATCTGTCGAAACAGACCACGTACACATAGGGGCTTAATATGCTGAGCCATCGGCATATAGTAATCGACACAGAGCTACAGTAATATCAATGTGCAGACCAATATATTACCTAGGTGCACATCTGACAAAATTAAGTACACATAAACATAGGGCCTTAATATGCTGAGCCACCCGCATACATCTCTCTGGCCAATGCCGTGGCCGGCTGAAGGAACAAAGGGTCGGTACTATTGTTCCATGCCTGGCACTTGCACTTCACCTTCAATGTCTCATGCACGGTGTGTTTGACGGCCGGCAGTCCCATCAATTGTGTGGGCAAATCTGAGCTAGTTCATCCTCAATTGGATCTGCTCCAACCATAATTCTGGGTCAGATGTCTTGTTGATGAGTACGTGTTGTGTGATATGTGTGATATTGGGTGAGAGACATGAGGAGAGAGGGAGATTGGGAGAGAGGGATACGTGAGAGATTGGGATAGAGACATGAGGAGGGAGAAAGATTGGGAAACATACATGACGGGAGAAAGAAGGATAAGTAAGAGATGTAGTTACGTGAGAGATATTGCGGTCAGGTAGGGTCATGTTTACATGTCGTTCGGACTCTATTATTGACTGGAAAAAATTCGATAGATCTACACCGTAATAATTCGGCCCCGCTGGATAAACGGCTCGTAATTACTGATTAATGTGGTAATTTCCAAGGAGTCTCTAATTAGTATAGGTATAGATTACTATGTTTTTCAACAGAAAATCCCTTCAGATTGTGTGCCTCATCTGATGTTTCAGAAAGGTCACCTTAATGTTATGAGCTTATTACCGTACTCGTCCTACGCATCACTGTCCATACCGGATTTCTAAAACCAATGAAGACATGACAATCAAAGATTGGAAAAAATGTATGGTCAATCGTAGGGAGCTACATGGAAGCAACATTGTGCGAAAGCCAAGAATTGGAGACAGGATAATCTGCATTCTCCATAATGGAGAGTCAGGGCCTATATTTTTTATGCTATTTCACCTTAGAGAGGGTGTACTTAATTAAGTCTGGCTACTCATGATCATGTGCTAAGAAGTTGTTAGATGACTATGATGATGATGATGAGTAGGACTTGTTATTATGACAATGAGTAGAAGTTGTGAGATGATGATGATGTTGAGTATTACTTTTTTATTATGACAACGATGATAATGATTTATTATTAGTTATGATGATGCATTGTTATATGAGCATGCACGGAGATAAGAGAGGACACTTCTCTCTATTAGCTAGCTAACACAATATATGAAACCCCTAAATTAACCCTACAAAACCCCCAAACCCCCTCCCCCCTTTAAAAAACAAACAAAAACCCTAGCCCCTTAACTGCTGATGCGTGGAAGCTTATTTGTCCCGGTTGGTGCTACCAACCGGGACAAAAGACCCCCCTGTCTGGGCAAGCCACAATGGCCACGTGGAGACCCATCTGTCCCGGTTGGTATAAGAATCGGGACTAATGGTATAGGGCATTTGTATCGACCGTTTAGTCCCGGTTCCCCAACCGGGACAAATGGCCCTTATGAACCAGGACAAATGGCCCTTTTTCCACTAGTGGTAATTCCCTGGGCTCGGGCGTAACATGGGCCACCGGTCATCTACCACCAAACTGGGCTTTTAACGTGAAAAAAACCAACGGTTTACCGGCTGCCAACAGACAAAACCTCGCTACAAGAAAAGAATCGTTCGGTCGAACAAGCTCAGCGCACACGGTTGCTTTGAAATGGCGAGTAGTGTAGGCAGGTTTATATGTTCGATTTCAAATGGACTACAACATATGGATGTATGTAGACATATTTTAGAGTGTAAATTCACTTATTTTGCTTCGTATGTAGTCACTTGTTGAAATATCTAAAAAGACAAATATTAAAGAACGGAGGGCGTAGTTTATACAGGGAAAATGTATATCTAGTTGGAGCACTAAAAAAACTTGGTACATACATAGGTGGTCTATGGTCGTCTGATCACTCACGAAGCTTGATGCTTGCCTGTTGACACATCAGCCTGTGAAAGTGTGAAAACGTTCACAACTTAGAGCATCTTCAGCCGCGCTTCTAACAAGGCCCCCTAGACGATTTTTTCCCGCCGACACCGAAAAATCGGCCCAGTCGCGCCCCCAAAGGCCCTTTTTTCGCCGGCTCGGGCCGAAATTGGCGCCGGCGGACCCAGGCCGAACCCGGCGCACAGGGGTCGCTTGGGGGACACCGGCCGAAGCGTTTTTGGCACGAAAATCGGCGGGCCCTCCCTGGCAGCGACTCGGCTGTTCTCGTCGCTTCGTCGTCCTCATCGCCTTGGTTCCCACGGGGGGAATCAATGCCAAAGATGCCGCGCCGGTCATCCTCCATTGATGCCTCACGGACGGCGCAGTGAAGGCGCGGCGACGCGCGTCCCTCACCCGCCATGCGTACACACGGCGGCCACGCGGGAGCCGACCGTGGCTATTTAAACGCCCCTCCCCACACCAGTGAGCCACGCACTGACCTCGCTCTCCACTGCCGACGCTCCCGTTCCTCCCTCTCTTCTCACCGTTCTCGCCTCACCCATTGGCCGAGCGCTTCCCACGCGATGGCGCGAGGGCGAACGCCTTCGGCCGCCGCCACCTTCACGAGGACGAGGCCCGGCTCCTCTATGAGGCCGAGTACCCAGTCCCGCCAGACATGCAGGTGCCCGGCGCGTGGAGGATAAGCGCCGACGGGGTCCCAGTGCCACTACCGCCCACCGGGGTGGCCAAGCGTGCGGAGATCGCCCACATCCTTTCCTCCCTGCCGCAGGCGGCGAGAGAAGGGCCGAGGTACACCCCAGACAGCCCGCTGTGGGAACCATACTCCCGTTGCCGCCACGAGGAGCAGCTCGCGGCCGCCAACGGCATCATGCCCTCTGGCAACTACAACGCCGACGGGCGCCGCCGGTGGTGGGGTGTGCCCGGCCGCACGCTGGTCAGGGAAGCAACAGGGACGGCCAGCGAGGAGGAGACGCCGATGACGACAACGACGACGGCGGCGGTGACTACACGCAGTTCTACAAGCTCCTCGGCATGTAGAGCTTCACGGCGGCGTGCGGCGGGCGGGCGAGGAACAGCGAGGGCGACGGCTGGCCTAGTGTTTTCTTTTTTCTTTTCTTTTTTTTAAATATTTGATGAACTCGCCGAAGTTTGTTTAAATTTACGCCTTGTTTGTGCGATTGTGGGCCGGGTTTCGTTTTAAAAAAAACATCGTGGGGCGGGCGACTGAGTAGCAACCCGCCTCCAGCACGCGTTTTAGTGCCGGTTCGCCCCCAGACGGCGATTTTAGGAGGGGGGGGGGGCAACGGCTGGAGATGCTCTTACAACCTACCACACAGACACCCGTTTTCTATGCAGCTCCCCTCACCCACTCGCTCAACCCCTACTCGTCTCTTATCCATTCCAGTGACTGAGAGTCAGAGGAGATGTGGTAGCAACACCGATCTGCTCGCGGCGGCCATGGCGCGTCTTGCAGCGTGGGACAGCTACTTCCAGCGTCTGACGGCAGCACACATCCCCCAGAGCCCGACCTGCTCAAGTTACGCGCAGCTCGTCCACCTTCCATTCAAAGCGACAACGGCGGCTGCGGAGGACCAGTGGCAGCCATGGGTGGTCTCGATTCGACGTGCGGTGGCAGGGCTACGCGCATGTAGGATGCTCGGCCTCAGCGGCCGATGGCGCGCGCCTGTACGAGAAGGTCCTCGTCGAAGAATATTAGAGCCTCCTTGTTCTTGAACTCACAGAGGAGGATGTGGTTGCCCTATGGGTCCTTATACAGGCGAGGCGATGAATCGGTGACCACGCTCCGGAGCGAGCGAGGCCAGGAACTGAGTGTGCACGGCGAGCCAAGCCGCTCTGCTGGGCGCTGTAATTGGAAATTTCGGGCCAAGCAAGCACATCCGGTTGGTTAGCTGGCGCTGTGGCGGGAGCTGCTGTTACTCCTCGCTGGGAACAACCACCATATCCTCAGGCGGCGGTAGCGACTCGTTCGTGTGCACGCTGGGACGGAGCGTCACGGGCGCCATCACGGCGACCACACCAAGCGCAAGGGCCTTGGGAACAGCCAGATGCCCTTAGAGCATCTCCACTAGCCCCCCCCAGGAAGCCCCCCAAGCCACTTTTTGGGTGCCGGCGGGCAAAAAACGCCCTACTCGGACCCCCAAGTGCTCGTTTTTCACCGGCAAAAGCAAAAAATGATGCCGGGGACCCCATGCGATACCCATCGCATCGGGGCTCCTGGGGAGGCTAATCTCGCCGTTTTAGCCGCTGGCCCACCTGCCGGCATCTCCCTACCGTCCCCTCACTTTTTCTCACTGGCCCACCCACTTGCTCCCTCTCCTCTCTCTCCCTCCACGCACACACGGACAGAGCATGGAAGCCATCTGCTCCCATCCCCGCCGCCTGGCATGCCGCTGCGCTCTCGTGTCCATCATCGGAGGGCCACCCATGCCCAGCCGCTCGGCCGCCTCAGCCTCGCCGCCGTGCTCCCTGTAGCCCAGCAGCCTCAGCCTCGTTGCCGGAGGACGGAGCCGATGGGGCACGCACGCAGCCGAGGTCCTTCCTGGAGAGCCCATCCGCCCAGCCCGCGGGCGCGCCGCTGGTCCTCGTCGACGCCGGACCTGTCGTCCTTGCTCTAGGCGCACCAGCTGTAGCTCCCTCGAAGCCGATACCTGCTTCTTCGACCTTGCACACGCGGGCACGCGCCATTGACGGTCGGCAGCGGCAAGCAGCAGTGCGTCGAAGAGTATGCCCATGGCACCTCTAGCATGCCCAACCTCCAGAACGTGAAGCGCGTGTGCCCATGGCTGGTGGAGCTCGTGTTCATCATGCCCAACCTCCACCTGTCGTCCTTCTTTCATGGGCTGGAAGCAGTGTGCATGCGCTTCGCTCTCCGTCGACTCGCGAAGCTGCGATGCCGCCGGCATCCACAACCTAGCGGCACTGGGCGCGTCAGAGAGCTGCGACCTACTCATGGCGGCGCTGGAAGCAGTCTGCGTGTGCGTGCAGTAGCTCATGGCGACACTGGAAGCAATCTGCGTGTGCGTGCAGCAGCTCATGGCGGCGCTGAGCGCGTCGGAGAGCTGCAAGGACACGTGGAAGGGCGCCGAGGAGGGGTCCGTGCCCGTTGCCGCGCACGACAGGGAGTACGGCCGCCCATGCTTGTCCGTGTGTTCCGCCACGAGGGCCGCCACGACCCCGTCTGTGACCTGCTCAACGAAATGCCGCTGCCTCCGCGAGCGCCAACACTGCTATTGGGGGCGCAACGAGTGGAAAAGTTTCTGCCCCTGGGACCAAAAATTCGCCGGTGCCCCCCAAGCGGCGGAAAAAATGCCTCCTGGGAGGGCAAACGAGTGGAGATGCTCTTACACTACAAGGTTTGCCACCTCGTCCCATCTTATGTGCTTCCTTTTATTTTCATTTGCCATCCAGCGTCCCGCAGATTGCAAAAAAATTCAGCGATCCTTTTATTGTGTATGTGCTCCAGTGTCTACTCATCCCCCATCGCGAATCCTAGTAAACTTTGTTTGTTTCCATTTATACATGCCCGATGTGGAGCTTGACCAATGCATGGCAAATTTTTATAGGATAAATTGGTTAAAGGTTGCCATGTGTATCCCTGATTTCTTATACAAGTTTGCCATATTATCTAACACATGGCAAAATTCTAAAAAATTTAGCAGTAGGCCATCTCAAAATTAGAGAAATGTTCTAAATAATGTGGCAATTTTACTTTGCTGTCAGGTAGTCTGATAGTTTATCATCTGTTGCTATGAGTGAGAGAGTTTTCTGTTTAATTAAATAGCTAACTGTTTTTCTGATAGACCACAATATTGTCTCTGATGAGAAGCAAATTGTTTCTTGTTATCCTAAAAAGATTGCCACCATGGATATACAGTAACAAAATAAATTTATTCGTTGCTACAGAGAGAAATGTCCAACACTACTTTCTTGTCAATTTTTGCATGTCCAGCTTACTCGGAAGATGGCATTAGGCAGTGCTCTTTCACGACGCTACTATCTATTTCATGAGGAACCACTTGGCAGATCTGTAGGATCACAATGTTCAGCCTGGCTTCAATCTTTGATTTGGTATGTAATACCTTTTTTGTTGGTGAAAAACTGCAAATTTATCTGAATTGTGCTGCTAAAACAAAGTTCTTGATATAAGCTACCTATAATCATCTAGGGCGGCTTATATAATTTTTTGATAGAAAGACTCATGGCACATAATAGATCTAATACTTCTGTTTGGAAAAGAAGCAATAGAGAAAATGAATTTGCTAGATTTGAAAAGCACAACCCGGTATTTTAGTGTTTGGTGAATTGATAGCATCATCACAAACACCATACAGATAGAGTTTTTTTTGTCTAATTAGTCAATTAACAACATACATGAACAGATACACTGGTTGAAGTGTGTGTGCATCACCCCTATGTCTACTACTCATCGCAAGCACCAAAATAAATTATCTTAGTTTTGTAAAGAAATCCCAACTGATGAAGCTAGCATAACTTCCAGAAATCATTCTTGACAAAAACTCCCGTACTACTAACCTGAAAAAAAGAAAATGTAAAAAAGATTACTAAAATTCAGAAGCAAACTATTAACCAAAAGAGAAGTTTTCTCCAATCAGATATTTATTTTTCTAATTACCAACAAAGAATTAATTATGTCCTTAAGCCCAACTAGTGAAGCAAGGATAAATTCCAAAAGCCAGTCCTTGCAAGAACTCGTAAACCACTAACCTGAAAAAAATCCATATAGAGATGAGAGCCGAAAAACCCTAAGTCAAAATCAGTAGTAAAATTGTACAAGTACCTCTTTTCGAACTTAATAACACAACCTTCACCTTTTGAATTGGTAAATAACACATGAAAGATTTCACATTTGGAAAGGACCATTGGCCTAACACAGGTTGATTTTGTGCATCTTGGTGTTCCTATAATAGCTAAAAAAGGTCAAATGTTGATCAGTTTGTTCTTCTATCACGGCAAAAGAAACGTGGTTCTTCTATGATACTCAAAAACTCAAGACTTCAGTGGATATCCATAAATAATAAGTTTTGGGTCATAAATAAATATAATGTGGTGCTTATCATGTGAAATGGCAAGTGGCACTAGTAGAAAACAGGGCATTGGTCCAGCCCATTAGCCCCGGTTCAATCTAGAACCGGGACCAATGGGGGTACTGGACCCGGTTCGTTAGCCCAGGGGGCCGGCCGGGCCACGTGGGCCATTGGTCCCGGTTCGTCTGGACCTATTGGTCCCGGTTGGAGCTAAAAACCGGGACCAATGGCTCTTGCTCCTGGCCCACCACTATTGGTCCCGGTTTGTTTTATGAACCGGGACCAAAGGCACCCCTTTAGCCCCGGTTTGAAGCACCAACCGGGACCAGTGAGTTGCCTATATAAACCCCCTCACTCAAGAGCAGAGCTCACTGCTCTGTTTTTTTTTCTGGCCGAGGGGGAGAGGGGTTAGTGGTGCTCTAGCTCACCTCCTATGCACACAACGTGTTCGGTGGAATGCCCGAGCCACACTAGTTAAGCTTTTCTCCTCTCGAAGCTCTATTTTCTCCGAGATTTGTCTAGGTTTAGCGGTCCGTCACGTCCCATCCCCGTCTTCGCCGCCGTCGATCGCCCCCGCCGATCTCGTCACCGGCACCACCGTGGTGAGCCTCTTGTTATGTCCATGCTTTTCTAACTTTTATTATTGCTTTAGATAGATATTTGTCTAATTTTCTTACGTTTATTATTGCTTGTTATTATATAGTGCGATGGTTTTGATATCCGCCCACGTGGGCCCTCGTCCGGTCTACGATTCGGATGTGGTATATTATCTTTAATTTATAACTATTTGTTTTAGTGCTTATGATAGTTATGCCGACCAACCTAACATGCATAGATGTTTTATTATGTCTAGGAGGTAGTTGAACCGGAAATTCCAACCGACCCTCTTGTGGAGAGGTTAAATTTAGTTGAAGAGGAAAACATTTCGTTAAAGGAAAAATTGGAAAAAATGGAGGAGGAGAAGATGGAATTGGAGTTGCATGTTGCGGAAGTTATCGATGATCACAAGATCAAGATGGACCCTATTGTCGAGAGGTTAAATTTAGTTGAAGAAGAAAACAAATTCTTGAAGGAAAAAATAAAAAAAATTGTGGACGAGAAGATGATATTGGAGTTGCATGTTGCGGATGTCGTCGATGATCACAAGATCAAGATGGATGCAATGCGGTTGAAGATTAAAAAGATTAGAAAATATGCCATTAATACCGAGGCTTGGTATCATTATGCCGTTGGATCAATTGTTACCTTGGTTGCGATTATGATAGCATTTGTTTTCGCGTTGAAATGTTTTACATAGTTTCGATGTGTATGGAGAGCTATATGTTGTTAGATGAGAACTATATATGTATGTACTTTGGTTTTAATGTGATGATGAACTTTTATCCATTTGGTCACTTAATTATCTATTTATGATGTTCTGTAATGGTTTTTGACACACTTAATTATATATAAATGCACGCAGATGAACCGCCAATGGATGTACGGTGACAGACACACCTCCGAGTACATTAAGGGCGTGCGTGAGTTTCTAAATGCGGCAGAGGCAAACAAGCAGAATGGTTTTATGTGTTGTACATGCACTAAATGTGTGAATACGATGTCTTACTCTAACCGAAAAATCCTTCACTCCCACCTGCTTTACAAGGGTTTCATGCCACACTATAATGTTTGGACGAGGCACGGAGAAATAGGGGTTATGATGGAAGACGGCGAAGAAGAAGAGTACGATGACAACTATGTGCCCCCTGAATACGGTGATGCTGCAATGGGGGGAGCTGGTGAAGATCAAGAGGAACCAGACGATGTGCCCAATGATGCTGCAACGGGTGAAGCTGCTGAAGATCAAGAGGAACCAAATGATGATCTTCGCCGGGTCATTGTCGATGCAAGGACACAATGCGAAAGTCAAAAGGAGAAGCTGAAGTTCGATCGCATGTTAGAGGATCACAGAAAAGGGTTGTACCCCAATTGCGAAGATGGCAACACAAAGCTCGGTACCGTACTGGAATAGCTGCAGTGGAAGGCAGAGAATGTTGTGGCTGACAAAGGATTTGAGAAGCTACTGAAAATATTGAAGAAGAAGCTTCCGAAGGATAACGAATTGCCCGACAGTACATACGCAGCAAAGAAGGTCGTATGCCCTCTAGGATTGGAGGTGCAGAAGATACATGCATGCCCTAATGACTGCATCCTCTACCGCGGTGCATACAACGATCTGAACGCATGCCCGGTATGTGGTGCATTGCGGTATAAGATCAGACGAGATGACCCTGGTGATGTTGATGGCGAGCCCGCCAGGAAGAGGGTTCCTGCGAAGGTGATGTGGTATGCTCCTATAATACCACGGTTGAAACGTTTGTTTAGAAACAGAGAGCATGCCAAGTTGATGCGATGGCACAGTGAGGACCGTAAGAAGACGGGAAGTTGAGAGCACCCGCTGACGGGTCGCAATGGAGAAAAATCGAGAGAAAGTACTGGGAGGAGTTTGCAAAGGACGCAAGGAACGTATGGTTTGCTCTAAGCGCGGATGGCATTAATCCTTTCGGGGAGCAGAGCAGCAATCACAGCACCTGGCCCGTGACTCTATGTATGTATAACCTTCCTCCTTGGATGTGCATGAAGCGGAAGTTCATTATGATGCCAGTTCTCATCCAAGGCCCTAAGCAACCCGGCAACGACATTGATGTGTACCTAAGGCCATTAGTTGAAGAACTTTTACAGCTGTGGAATGGAAACGGTGTACGTGCGTGGGATGAGCACAAACAGGAGGAATTTGACCTAAAGGCGTTGCTGTTCGTGACCATCAACGATTGGCCCGCTCTCAGTAACCTTTCAGGACAGACAAACAAAGGATACCACGCATGCACGCACTGTTTAGATGACACTGAAAGTATATACCTGGACAAGTGCAGGAAGAATGTGTACCTGGGCCATCGTCGATTTTTTCCGACCAACCATCAATGTCGAAAGAAAGGCAAGCATTTCAAAGGCGAGGCAGATCACCGGAAGAAGCCCGCCATGCGTACCGGTGATCACGTACTTGCTATGGTCAATGATTTACATGTAATCTTCGGAAAGGGCCCCGGCGCACTAGCTGTTCCGAATGACGATGAGGGACACGCACCCATGTGGAAGAAGAAATCTATATTTTGGGACCTACCCTACTGGAAAGACCTAGAGGTCCGCTCTTCAATCGACGTGATGCACGTGACGAAGAACCTTTGCGTGAACCTGCTAGGCTTCTTGGGCGTGTATGGAAAGACAAAAGATACAGCTGAGGCACGGGAGGACCTGCAACGTTTGCACGAAAAAGACGGCATCCCTCCGAAGCAGTATGAAGGTCCTGCCAGCTATGCTCTTACGAAAGAAGAGAAAGAAATCTTCTTTGAATGCCTTCTCAGTATGAAGGTCCCGACTGGTTTCTCGTCGAATATAAAGGGAATAATAAATATGGCAGAGAAAAAGTTTCAGAACCTAAAGTCTCATGACTGCCATGTGATTATGACGCAACTGCTTCCGGTTGCATTGAGGGGGCTTCTACCGGAAAACGTCCGATTAGCCATTGTGAAACTATGTGCATTCCTCAATGCAATCTCTCAGAAGGTGATCGATCCAAAAATCGTACCAAGGCTAAGGAGTGATGTGGCGCAATGTCTTGTCAGTTTCGAGCTTGTGTTCCCACCATCCTTCTTCAATATCATGACACACGTCCTAGTTCATCTAGTCGACGAGATTGTCATTCTGGGGCCCGTATTTCTACACAATATGTTCCCCTTTGAGAGGTTCATGGGAGTCCTCAAGAAATATGTCCGTAACCGCGCAAGGCCAGAAGGAAGCATCTCCATGGGCCATCAAACAGAGGATGTCATCGGGTTTTGTGTTGACTTCATTCCTGGCCTTAATAAGATAGGTCTCCCTAAACCGCGGTACGAGGGGAGACTGACTGGAAAAGGCACGCTTGGAAGGGACTCAATAATATGCAGGGACGGTTATTCTTGGTCTCAAGCACACTACACAGTTCTACAGAACTCTACATTGGTGACCCCGTATGTCGATGAACACAAGAACAGTCTGCGCTCCAAACACCCGGAGCAGTGCGACGACTGGATTACACGTGAACACATCAGGACTTTCAGCAGTTGGTTGGAAACACGTCTCAGAGGTGACAACACTGTTTGTGATGAGTTGTACTTGTTGTCCAGGGGACCATCTTCGACTGTATTGATTTACAAAGGATACGAGATAAATGGGAATACATTTTACACGATTGTCTAAGATCAAAAGAGCACCAACCAAAACAGCGGTGTCCGCTTTGATGCAACAACCGAGAGGGGAAAGGACACATATTATGGTTACATAGTGGACATATGGGAACTTGACTACGGACATGATTTTAAGGTCCCTTTGTTTAAGTGTAAATGGGTCAATCTGTCAGGAGGCAGGGTACAGGTAGACCCACAGTACGGAATGACAGCAGTGGATCTGAAAAATCTTGGATACACTGACGAACCGTTCGTCCTAGCCAATGATGTGGCACAGATTATCTATGTGAAGGACATGTCTACCAGACCGAGAAAAAGAAAAGATAAGGAAGCAAATACATCATACGATGAGCCAAAGCGCCACATAGTTCTTTCAGGAAAAAGGGACATCCTGGGAGTGGAGGGCAAGACAGACATGTCTGAAGATTATGAAAAGTTTCATGAAATTCCTCCCTTCAAAGTCAAGGCTGACCCAAGCATCCTGATAAACGATGAAGATTATCCATGGTTACGGCGCAATAAGCAAATGACACAAGCGAAGAAAAAGTGAAGAATTATTTCCGCAACTATTATGATGATACCATGCCAACTTTGTAACAAACGAGTATGATACCATTGTCCGTTTGTACTATTCAAATTTCAATACTACTTGCACTAACAAAACAAAACAAAACAAAACAAACTTGAAAAATAAATAGCAACAATAAGTATTTTGTTGTAAGTATAAACAAAATAAAATAAATAAAGCAACAAAGAAAATAAATAAAGAAAGTAAAATAAATAAAGCAATTCTAAATACAGCAAAAAACAACTTAGAAATAAACAAAGAAAATAAAATAAATAAAGCAACTCTAAATACAGCAAAAAACAACTTAGAAATAAATAGCAACAATAAGTATTTTGTTGTAAGTATAAACAAAATAAAATAAATAAAGCAACAAAGAAAATAAATAAAGGAAGTAAAATAAATAAAGCAACTCTAAATACAGCAAAAAACAACTTAGAAATAAACAAAGAAAATAAAATAAATAAAGCAACTCTAAATACAGCAAAAAACAACTTAGAAATAAATAAAGCAAAAAAGGAAAAAAAAAATTGGGCGCTGCCCAGTGAGCCTGCAAGGCCTATAGCACAGGATCCACCTGTAATATAAGGCCCAGCAAGCTCACAGGGCAGCGCGCAGAGTTAGGCCCAGATGCCTGCATTTGAGAGGAGCTCGAGAGGGTGGGAGCAGCAGCCCTTATAAACCACTCTCGAGCTCCCTCAGCTAGCGAGGTGGGACTAAACATCCCACCGCACCCGCGCCAGCACAGGGCCTTTGGTCCCGGTTGGTGGCACCAACCGGGACTAAAGGGAGGCATTAGTCCCGGTTGGTGGCTGAAACCGGGACTAATGACCCCCTTTAGTCCCGGTTGCTGCCACCAACCGGGACTAGAGGCCGCTCCTTCCCGCCCTTTGGGCTGCTGAAAAGGGACCTTTAGTCCCGGTTGGTGGCAGCAACCGGGACTAAAGGGTGGCATTAGTCCCGGTTTCAGCCACCAACCGGGACTAATGCCCCTCCTATATAACCAACACTTGCGAAAATTTGGGCAGTTTTCTTTTTCCCCGCCCCGACGCCTCCCTCGATCTGCTCCTTCCCCGTCGCCGTCGCCGTCGCCCCCGTCGCCCCGTCGCCGTCGTCGTCGCCCCCGACACCGCCTCGTCGCCCCGCCCCGCGCCGTCGCCGCGCCCCGCGCCGTCGCCGCGCCCCGCGCCGTCGCCGCGCCCCGGCCGGCCCGTCGCCCCGCGCCGCCGCGCGCCCCGCCCCGCCGCCGTCGCGCCCCGACGCCGCCTCGTCGCCGCCCCGCCCCGCCGCCGTCGCGCCGCCCAGCCCTGCCGATGTGAGGGGCTCCCTTTTTTTTATGTTTAATATTGCTGTATATATATATAGTTGCTGTGTATATATATGTATATATGTGTATATTTTTTTTATGTTTATATAAATTGCAGTATATATAGTTGCTGTATATATAGTTGCTGTATTTATATGTATGTGTATATCTTTTTTTTCTTAGGAATTTGCTAAATATATATGTTAAATATATATTTATGTGTATATAAATATATTTTTTCTTAGGAAGTTGCTGTATATATGTGATGTATATATATGTGTATGTGGCTATATAGTTTTTTGTTTATATATGCTAAATATATATAGAAAGTTTTATATATGCAAAAGTTACAAATTTAGAAAAAGAAGGATAGGAAAGAAGAAAATAAGAAAGAGGAAAGAAAGAAGAAGAGGAGAGGAAGAAGAGGAGAAATAAATAAGAAGAAGAAAAAAAAGAAAAAAAGAGGAGAAGAAGAAAGGAATAGAGGAGAAGAAGATAAATTTTCTCTTCTTCTCCTCTATTCCTTTCTTCTTCTCCTTTTTTTTTCTTTTTTTTTCTTCGATCTTCTCCTCTAGCGGTTCCTTTTTTCTTCTTCTTCCTCTTTTTTTATCGGATATGTCTATGTCGATATACACCCTCCCCGATAACTTCGACATTAGGGGGGGCCGGGGTCGAGGGTCGTCGAGGGACCGAGGCCGAAGGTCGAGGGGTCGAGGGTCGTCGAGGGACCGAGAGGCCGAAGGGCGAGGGGTCGAGAGGTTGCCTAGCAGTCGGGGGTCTAGGGTTGTGGATCGCCGAGCAGTCGGGGGTCGAAGTATTGAAGAATTCCATGACTTCATCATTTGCCAGAAGTAACCGGGGCATTTTGGTACAAAGTTATGCAAAGATATTTTGGAACGGAGTTCCTGATAGAATAATCCGTCTTTTGTTACGAATTATCCTATCTGAGACTCCGTTCCAAAATAACTTTGGAGAGCTTCGTACCATCATGCTACTGTTACTTTCGCCTAATGATGAAGTATTGGTTTTGTTGAATCCTTTGACACTCGACAAAATGTGACATGAGGGGGTCTAGGGTTGTGGATCGCCGAGCAGTCGGGGGTCGAGGGGTCGAGAGAGGTTGCCTAGCTAGTGTCAAAGTATTGAAAAATTCCATGACTTCATCATTTGCCAGAAGTAACCGGGGCATGTTGGTACGAAGTTATGCAAAGATGTTCTGGAACGGAGTTCCTGATAGGATAATCCGTCTTTTGTTACGGATTATCTTATCTGGGACTTCGTTCCAAAACAACTTTGGAGAGCTTCGTACCATCATGCTACTGTTACTTTCGCCTAATGATGAAGTATTGGTTTTGTTGAATCCTTTGACACTATAGCTAGACAAAATGTGACATGAGGGGGTCTAGGGTTTGTGGATCGCCGAGCAGTCGGGGGTCGAGGGGTCGAGAGAGGTTGCCTAGCTAGTGTCAAAGTATTGAAGAATTCCATGACTTCATCATTTGCCAGAAGTAACCGGGGCATTTTGGTACAAAGTTATGCAAAGATGTTTTGGAAAGGAGTTCCTGATAGGATAATCCGTCTTTTGTTACGGATTATCTTATCTGGGACTTCGTTCCAAAACAACTTTGGAGAGCTTCGTACCATCATGCTACTGTTACTTTCGCCTAATGATGAAGTATTGGTTTTGTTGAATCCTTTGACACTATAGCTAGACAAAATGTGACATGAGGGGGTCTAGGGTTTGTGGATCGCCGAGCAGTCGGGGGTCGAGGGGTCGAGAGAGGTTGCCTAGCTAGCTAGTGTCAAAGTATTGAAAAATTCCATGACTTCATCATTTGCCAGAAGTAACCGGGGCATGTTGGTACGAAGTTATGCAAAGATGTTCTGGAACGGAGTTCCTGATAGGATAATCCGTCTTTTGTTACGGATTATCTTATCTGGGACTTCGTTCCAAAACAACTTTGGAGAGCTTCGTACCATCATGCTACTGTTACTTTCGCCTAATGATGAAGTATTGGTTTTGTTGAATCCTTTCACACTAGCTTGACAAAATGTGACATGAGGGGGTCTAGGTTTTGTGGATCGCCGAGCAGTTGGGGGTCGAGGGGTCGAGAGAGGTTGCCTAGCTAGTGTCAAAGTATTGAAGAATTCCATGACTTCATCATTTGCCAAAAGTAACTGAGGCATTTTGGTACAAAGTTATGCAAAGTTGTTCTGGAACGAAGTCCCTGATAGGATAATCCGTCTTTTGTTACGAATTATCTTATCCGGGGACTCCGTTCCAAAACAACTTTGGAGAGCTTCGTACCATCATGCTACTGTTACTTTCGCCTAATGATGAAGTATTGGTTTGTTGAATCCTTTGACACTAGACAAAATGTGACATGAGGGTGTCTAGGGTTGTGGATCGCCGAGTAGTCGGGGGGGCGGGGGTCGAGAGGTTGCCTAGCTAGTGTCAAAGTATTGAAGAATTCCATGACTTCATCATTTGCCAGAAGTAACCGGGGCATGTTGGTACGAAGTTATGCAAAGATGTTCTGGAACGGAGTTCCTGATAGGATAATCCGTCTTTTGTTACGGATTATCTTATCTGGTACTTCGTTCCAAAACAACTTTGGAGAGCTTCGTACCATCATGCTACTGTTACTTTCGCCTAATGATGAAGTATTGGTTTTGTTGAATCCTTTGACACTAGCTAGACAAAATGTGACATGAGGGGGTCTAGGGTTTGTGGATCGCCGAGCAGTCGAGGGTTGAAGCTAGTTCTACGTTTGCCATTAATATATCCATCTGTCATGTTTGAATAATAATTGGCATGTTGTAAATATTTGTAGAAACAATGGACGACAACACCCGAGACCTAGCACAAGAAGCGATGTTGATGGACATAATCGCACACGGACAAAATGCCGTCAGGTCGTATCTCAACGACACCGATGAGCAGGTCGAACAAGAGCTGCGGCTGGAAGATCTAGGCTATGATATTGATGAATTCGGTGACCCAATGCACATGGAAGAAGTAGACC